>JAQPPZ010017226.1:7245000-8495000 GCA_028583015.1 Wollemia nobilis | reverse complement strand
AACAAACAATTCAAACATTAAAGCATCATAACAACATATGAACAAGTCATATCATCAGAAACAAGATCATATATATATATATATATATATATCAAAAAATTATATACATCATATCAAAGCTGGATTGGTATGCCACAATCTATACCCTGGCATACTCAATCCTCTCAACAAATCTCTCCAAAATCTATAGTCCACTAGCACCTAGCCTCGAGAAGCCCTCGAGCTCTCAGCCTCATCTCCTCCCCCACCCTGACGTGGAGGAGGTGGTCCCATAAAAATGAATAGTAAAAATGAATTAGGGTTTTCCCTATTTTTCTTAATTTTATTCAAAACCAACAACATTTTAATTTTTGCTTTTCCATGTTTTTACCTCAAACGTTCGATTTGGGTAAAAACACGGAGGGGGCACCATAGTCAGCATTCGTACGATTCGACCAAGAATCGTCGTCTAAAAAATTGAGTATATTTTTGCTTTCTCGTAAAATGGGAAAAACTCGTCTTTAACGCATTTTCTTCGAAAAATTCGCTAAAGAGGGGGCAAAATGTAGCACCCTAAAATTGGCACGGTTAAACCTTAGTAAAAAGATAAAATATTAAAATTTGAATTTCAACCCCAAACTGCCCGTTAAACCGCCTTTTACCCGCTCCCCTTGTTTTTCGTGCCATTTTTAGGATTTGTTGTGACCGTTGGACGATATCATCGCCGATCAGACGATATCGCCTCAGATCGAATGAATTCGTCTGGAGCAGAACGTCCAGACGATTTCGTCCCAAAACTAATTTGTTCATAATTAGCTTCTATTTCAACGGTGTCTCTAACCGGGGCAAAAGCATGTCTGTGCTGTTAGAGACCTTCCCCGTTGGAGATCTCCCAGATTGGGATGATCTCCAACCTCCCAACCTCCTTCCTATGCCTATTTAATCTTAGGCCCTCCCCTTGACTTTCCCCTGGCTGAATTCCCCTGTAATTTGATCTTTGTGTGCATTAGAATATCCTGAATTATCATTTGCATTTGTGCCTTTCTAAGTTTTCTTGTAGGAACCTCATTGTTTTCAGTCGAAGCAAGCTCAGATCGTCGCAGACGATCCTGTACGATCTCGAACGATCACGTTGCAATTAGAGACGATTTCGTATTCTACAGACGATTTCGACTGCAGTCAACATTGGGGGCAATCAGTGCCCAGAGTTTGCATTTCTTCACTCTTTTCTGTTGTATTATTCTGCATTTAGTTAATTCTATGGTTATTCCTTATTTTCTGCATCTTGGAGTTCACCCATATAGTTTTAATGCATAATAAAATCATAATTTGTCATTAAATCATTGTAATGCACTCATATTTTTGTTTATAATTATCAGTTTAATATTATTGTTATCATTCTACATCATTGCCCTCTGTTGGAATAGTTGCATTTTCGGTATTTTGTATCTATTTCTCTGATTGCAGGTCTCTGACGAATTCTTCTAACGAATTCGTTAGATCTCAGACGATCTTGTCTGATCTCAGACGATTATGTCATATCAGAGGTGATCTTGACTGCTTCAAAAATTAGAACCTCCATCAGACATCCGGATCAGGTATGGCTTTTTAATCTAGTATATTTCTTGTATTCTCTATTTAATTCTGTTTTTTGTATTCATTTAAATCTGCATTTCATATAGAACAGTTTAGATTCATTTGGCCAAACCTAGGAGTTGAATGATCAAACATAAAAATGAACACATCAAACACCCTCTCAACCTAGGCGTGGAAACTACCATTCAAAAGTTTCCTGGTGAACCCACCATCCGTCGAAAATTCACCTTTATACACCTCCCCGAGAGGCGGGACCTTCAAAAGGCCTCTCAGTCCGAGGTATTGTCCCATCCTTTTCACATCCCCCTTTCGGGCGCGGATCCTATAGCCTGAAGGTAAGGGTGCAAAAAATTTGGAGTGATACACCTACCAATAATCCTAATTATACTAATTAGGATTATAATTTGTGATTTATTTTCACTTAAGTTACACTTTATCATTAAATTGGGTTTAATTAGAGTTAATGATCAAATTAGTCCTAAACATGTCCTCACACATGTGTGCACCCAAGTTGGTTAGGATATTTCCTAGAAATCCTAACTCAACCCTCATCTAACCTAGGAGTTAGCTAATCCTAGTTAACCCTAATCCTTGCTCACACATGTGTGAGGATAGGATATTTCTCTCAAGGCATGTGAGAGGATGACTAAGCTTGCCACTTCTCAAATTCTAACCTAACCATGTTATAACTTGACTCTAGTGTGTAGTACATCTAACTGCCCCCCTGATCTTGCTTTTTCCTATAAATAAAGGGTCTTTTCCCTTATTTTACCTCTCGCATTTTTAGTCAACATACCCAGACTTTTTCGAAATCACACCATAATCATCTTCTACCACTTTACTTTTGATAAACAACACCAAAAAAAAAAATCTAGAGCCCATCTAGATAGAAAACCTTCATCATAAGTCAACTACAATCCATTTTAACCCCTAACCTATGATCTAGGATCCATTTTGTATGTTGATCTATGAACCGGCTCTACAGTAGATCCAGAACATCATATAAGGTATATATCAATTTTAAGTAGTTTCTCTAGCATTTCCTTTATATTTGAATCGATTTGTCTTCATAACTATGAGGCTTGACCAAGGTAGGACCCCAAACACACTAACATCCTTTTGCAGGCCCAAAATAGGTACAAAAGGACATACACAAGTAGACTATCGATGGCACACATACATAGAAGCCCACCTTCATTAAGAAGCACCGAAAACACCATCAGATGCTTCAGATTTGTGATGAAAATAGGGAATAAATATATCCATTGAAAGAGAAATTAATTTTTTAACCCTACTTCTAAATAAATAAAGTAGCACTTTGAACATTTTCTATTAGTTTTAGAAATGGTTGTCTTTCAGTTGCTTCACTAATGACAAAGCCCTATCATATTATTATCTCAACTTGCATCAATCCATCAAATTCACATTGTGTCAAATGATCTATGGTCTTAGATAAGTGCTTGAATTATTATTTGTACATTTGTCTTTTCTTATGACTTATTAAATTTTTAAATGTATCGTATACAAAATTTTAATAAATATTAATTTGTTATCATTGCTTGATAATCTTAGTTTTTGAATATCATGATTAATATTTTTTACGTCCATCTTAATAAATTTTCTTATACGATTTTTCCTTAGAAGTTAAAATTAATATGTGTTATAGTTGGAAGCGTCAAACTACAAGATTTGTAGGTGTGCTAATGATATAATAACAATGCTAACAAAGTATTGAATCTCAATAGTTCTTTTATCTAAAGTATAGAGCAACTAATTTTATTTTTGTTGATCATAACATCTAACCCTTAAAACATTGTAATAGGATAAACCACATTTACTATGATATATTTATTTATGGATAAGACATATTCGAAATTTATAATTAATTGTATTTCTTTTTTTGGATGTTTTAACCTTAAAGGTATATAATAGTTTATTCTATTATTTAAGGTAGTATAACCGATGTCTTTCAATCAAGTTTAGGAAATAGAACCTTACATTTTCTAGATTTTTATCTTATTATACACAACCTATTAATATATTTGTATATATATAATGTTAATATTAGGACAATAGCACTTTTGATAATGTTTTTATTGTAAAAAATATTCTATCTATAAAACTAGAAAGATTTAGATCTAATATACATTCTCATCCCAAGGTATATTCAACCATTTTCTAAAAAATGGGTTTGACTATGGCAAGCCCCTAAAAGCCTAACATATTTCAATTTTAGTATGTGTAGGTACACTTAATGAATTGATAAGCAAAATAAGGAAACTACTCCAACCATCTGTCTAGTGATATCCTAAAACTCTAGAGAAAATAGTAGGTACCTTTCTAGGAAATCTAATTTCATTGTTATTTTCATTATTTTGTTCTCTTTTTGTTCTTGTTTTCTTTATATTTTTGTTGTTTTAACAAGTTTTGTGCTTTATTTAAAAGCTAGCTTGTTCTAATGCTTTCAAAAGTGTTATAACACTTTTTATAGTTCTATCACAATTTTGTATGCTCTATCACTATGTAGTGCTACTGTCAGAAGATATAAAGTTATAGTTTACATTAGATAAAATATCTAATTAGATCAATTAGTAAGATAATATAAATAATTATATTTTAAGAAATTAAAAAAGGCTTATAAATTAGATTTGTGTTGCGTCTTTTTTCCCCCTTTTTCTTTCTTTCATCATTTGAAAATAAAATCGTGCATAGTCTTTACCTTGTTTTAGTGCAATCTCTTAAAAAGAGTTAGTATGGTTTTTTTGGGTTTTATTCTTTTAGTTTTTACTAAAAATGTAAGGGCAGAAAATTCCAGTAAGGATATATATGTTATAAATTAAATATATACATGCAACACAGATTCTTTATGAATTAAAAAATATAAATCTTGAGATCATGTTCCATTCACAAAAGAAATTGGTATCCCAATAAACCTATTGAATTGTTCTTGAAAAGGTTGCATACACTTTTTAATTAAATATGTAAATAAATAAATATGTATTAAATCTAAAATTTATTATTAGTTGGGTTTTAACCCCATCAACTATTGTCAAATATATGAACCTTTTGATAATATCTCAAAAAGTTTGATGCTATAATATTACATTCATAGAATAAATACTCAAAAAATACAATCAACACAATCATCAATCCTTCCACAAGATATGAAATTGGGTGCAATAACATATCTAAAATATATTATTTTCACTCATTGATATTGATATGAATAAATTACAATAAATAAATTCAATAAACTTGATCTCCCCTTACACTCACAATGAATGGGAATACACACTAAGTGAGGGTTACATACATTGAACAAAGATATTCCAAGTGATAAAGATACAAAATATTTATAAAACTTTAAAAATTTTAATAATAGAGTGTTCACTCTACCAAATATACAACTCCTACCTTTCACAAAAATATATCTACTTGCGTTTTTTCCTTTTTTTCTTTCTCCATTTTTTTGTCTGCTATTTTATTTTCATCACATTTTTTATTATATATTTTTTCGTTTTTCTCTATTTTCTAAATTATATACAACATAAACATTAAAATATTCTAATGTCCCCCTTAATTTTTATTTTAGATAGGACTCAACATAACCATAAAAAATAGACTCGTTAATATGGGTCCTAAAAACTTGGCTTGATCAGGTACCTATTTACAAATAATATACACCTCTTTAAATTCTTGAGGTGCATAATGGTTTATTTTAAAAATCCTAAAATAGATTATCAACTACAAGTAAGGGTTTTGTGGATTAATCATAATAATCACATGATAGCTCTCTTTTCAAAAATCCATCACCAATACCCACGTGCTATAGGTGAGTTGGAGAGGGTAGGTAAATCCTCCAAGGGAGGTCCCTAGTTCGAATCTCCATCCTACCAAATGCACATTGGATACCCAAAATCCAGTTGATAATGTTGGTGCGGTCAAGACCGGGTGTGACTCTCGAGTGATTTTGATGGTGTAAAACCCCTTGGTCGTGGTTTCTCAGACCAAGGTTGCCGCACAAGGGGTTTTCACTAAATTAAAAAAAAAAATCCATCACCAATGAAAATCACTCAATCAACTAACATCCTTTGAAGAAAAAGAGAGTATGTATTTTAGCTCCACCATGCATTCCAACATTAAATTTTGAAATAATTATAAATAAATTTTAAAATTTACTATAATTTCCTTTCAAGATGTTTCTTACATGTCATTGGGACATATTCATCCACCTACAATTGATATGTAACTTATTCTCAAATCTCTCTCTTTGCCAACATGTTCATTGGTATGATTTTTCAAACCACAAAATCCAGATTGATATAAGTCCCAATAATTCTCCTTTATATGACCTAGTCTTCCATAATAATTGCAACTATGACCTTGTTGCTTGAATAGACTTTTATATTTGAATATACACTTATATCACATGCCTCACAACTTGAAGATTCAATTTCTATGTGTGATTCTTCTTTGACAAATTTAACTACTTCACTTGATTTTCTTGCATATCCAAAGCCTTCATGATTTGACCTTATACGTATTTCCATTGGCTTTTGAATTCCTTGATCACTTTTATCTAAAAAATTTCTTTGATATCCCAAATTTCTCATCAACTTAGATCTAATTTTTTTTGTGTATTTTCAAAGGATCCTATGCTATCATCATCCATATATTTTTCTCCTTCAACATGAGTGACATATAAAGCATCATGATTTCTTTGAATATTTTAGACTTTATGAATATCATCAATTGATAAATAAACCAAATCTATTGGTTCATTGGAAGAGTCAACCATTTTTTTAAATCAACTATTTCACAAGAACAATCAATCATTGGAGGCTTAGCCTTTAATTTATCATTATTCATAAACAATAAAGAAAATTATTCTTCATTTTTATTCAATTGATAACCAAGTCTTATGATCTCCTTATCATTTAAGGCAACATTCTTTCTCGAAGCATCAATCTCTTTTATAATATTTTGTTTCAATGATTTTAACTTTTTTCATAACTAAAATCAAAATGAATATTTTGTATAGTATGAACCAATTTGAGATCATCCATACTAAAAGGCACAAGAACTCTACAATTTAATATGTGAGGAAATTAAAAATTTACAAGCCCCAAATTAGATCACGTTATTTTACCACAAATATTTGAAACAATAAAAGAAAATTTTATACACTTCTTCTAAACTTTGCTTCTTCAAATAATCATTCTACTTGACAAAAACATCTCCTTCATGATCTTGAATCAACTTCACAAGCTCAAAAAAAATATTTTGCAACCTGGAATATTTAATATGTGCATCCACTAGCATGACCTTCATCTAATTGCTACTATATTTTGTGTTACATACCAAAGATTTGATACTATGTTAGAAATATGGACTTAATAATAACTCAAAAACTTCAATGCTCTAATATTATTGACCTATCCAAAAAGCATGCATCTATCTAATACATCAATCAGAATCAACATAAAAGCATAAAATGATAAACAAGATTGCATATAACAATAAAATGGATGTTTATTTTATTAAAATTGGAAATTAATCTTGGTTACAATTATGCCCCTCTTAGGGTCACCCAGATGTTGATACAATTGATACAATTCCAAAGCCCCCAATGGGGTAGGCACAATACTAAGGCTCTCTAAATAGTCACAAACTGCTATAGGGTGGAGTTGACCCTCTTCTTCATGTTGAGGAAGGAATTAAATGATTGAGTCTCCTTCGAACCTCTTTCCTATGATCAAGAAACAACACAAAATAATTAAATGAATAGACAACCTCTCATGATGAGATTCTTTGACAAAAATATGCATGAATATATCATAACAAATATGAAATCAATAAGATGAATAAAACATATTAAACTTGTGCAATATTTATGAACATTGTTAGAAACATAAAAGTAGAAAGTGCAGATATCTATCTATTGAATCAATTGCATGGAATGAAACAAGATAGCATGAAAATAAGCCATTGATATCCTACTTGCTATGATAAAGTAAACTTATTATAATCCCTAATTAAGTCAGCCTAAGTCTCTAAACTACTAAATAAACCATTAAAATGACTAATCTAACCTAATTAAGTATACTAAAATAGAAATGGTAAGGATATTTGTCACCTATTGCAAATCATAGCTCTGATGAGCGGTCTGCATTGTACACAATGCTTGTCAACCACGATGAGAAATCAAGTGGTTTTTCCCTCTAAATCTAGGGTTGTGGGATTGATACTCCTTATAAAATTTATTATCAAGGGTCTCCTTGATGTCCTCTAATAGGTTTGGTGTTTGAATTCCACAATTGGGCCTCCATTTACCCGAATTTGTGTTTCTTGGCATTCTAGTTCCTTAGGGCATCCATGGCGTGAATTGTCATGATGCTTGATAAATTTTCAAGTGAATGGCAACTAGGCTTTCTTAGTGTATTCAAATGAGTATACAATTCAATAGGGCTTCGCTACTCTAATCTCCAATGCATTCTTTGATAGTTTACCCTAATTCTTAGGGGTACTTATAGGACTACCCAAGGGCTAGGGGTGGATTCATGGAGAAGCCAAGATCAAGAAGAGGTAGTTGGGACAGTTAGATTGGAAGCCTCTAGAATATTTCATCCTTCAACTACCCTCTTCTAGATCAAATGGTTATTCCAACCGATTTGGCTCAGATGAAGGCCAACTAAACTTTATTTTAGATCGTAGGTCACAACTGTGGCCTAGACTGTAGATCGTAGGTATTAACTATGGTTCAAAATTTAGACCATAGGTCTCAACTATGGTTTAGACTGATTAGACCAAGGAGCCCAAATTGAGTGGTTAGAACCACTACTCTATCTTGGAGTCTATCCAAGATCTTCCATATAGTCTTGTAGAATGTCCCATATGAGTAGTCACATTTGACATGATGTGTTTTAGGTGTATACAAATACCCCTTTTGAGATGCATTGTGAGATCGAACAACACTGAGCAAAAATAGAACTCCTAAAATGATATCAAAGGTTCTATGATGATCATTGATCTGATAAAAATTAGATGCCCTAGGTCCTGCAAAAGGATGCACATCCTAGAATAATTGCTTCCAACTATGTGAAAGGCTTAAATTTGTAAGAGTTTGCCCTTGTCATCATACATTCGGGTAGCTTTGGTGCTAAAATAGGAGTTAGGCCTATATAAACAAAAGGATGAGAGTTACAAACTAACTATCATATATGATATTTACCCCAAGAAAAGGAGTAAGCTTATGATATTTTTTGACAATGGTTCATAAGATGAATGCAATTTGACAATATCAAGGGATCTATGATTTCAGGGATCTTCTATTGATTGATTTTGATTATAATTATGATATTATGACTACCCCCTCAAGTGAAGAGTCGATGAGGGTAATGACAATGAATAAAGTGACGAGGTCGCTTGACCACAATGAATGATCTGCACAAACTTAGATTTGAGCATTTATTTACTTGGCTAGGCCTAGTTCAACATATGATTGCAACTGTTAATAGTAATTGCACATTCCTATCCCATGGAGAAGTCAGACTGCAAAAGCCTTCTTAGGAAATAAAAATGATAAAATGCCAATTATATTTATGTTGAATCAATTTATTGATGATCTACTGAAAATTATTTCATAGGAGAAATGACATGAAATACCTCGTTCTCATGGAGTGGTCTAGCCTCTAAGGCCTTCTTCAGGATTGAAAAGAAGAATATCAAATCAACGATGACAATCTTACCCTAAATTTCCTTATGGTTATTTACTCATCTCACCAAATTGTATGGAGTGTCAGTCATTGCAACTGCCAAATGTATAGGGTAAATGACTGAATACGAGGTGCATTTGGATTTTGATTATTTGATTTTTTTGGTTAATTTGAATTTTTAATTGATCTTGGTGCTTAAGAATCACCAAATTTTTTAAATTTATTGCTCTTATTTAAATTTTGATCCATTAGGACTAATTAATTTGCCATTTAAGACCTTCCCACAATGGGATTTTAGTGCATTTAATGCCAATTGCAAACTATGTGCACGGCCTACGGTTGGTATTTTAAATTCTAGGAACTGTGACTTAGGGCTGTGATCACAAAACCCTAATATAGGGACCACAAATTTAAGCTGTGGTCCAAAAAAATTAGAAAAGGGTATTTAAAAATTTCCCATTTTACAAAATTCTCATTATTCCTTGAAAGTGATTTGCAACTGGAGAGCTCTGAGAGGTGAGGAAGCATATCTGATGTGAAACACTATCGAAACCACTACCTACCACCTCGTAGATATCCCAATGGCGGATCCTTCATATCCTTCATCCAACAGAGGTATCGATGGGGGAAAGGTAACCCTAAACCTAGTCCTTGTATTCTTTACCACTTAAAAATGAACCACATTAAGAAATGGGTTAAATTTACCTCATTAAACTATTGGCAAAGAACCTCATACTAGTTAGGCTAGCTTAGATTTTAATTTGTCTTGGGTTCCAGGCTAGGAAGTGACCCAAAAAAGATCACATTCCTAGATTGCAGCTGGTAGGTGTGGTTCCCAATTGTCAGATTGGGGACCGCGACTATCAGCCGTGGTGGGATTCAAATCCCAATGGTCAAAAATTTGACTATTATGCGGATCATAACTTTGGCCTACGATTCTCGACTTTGGAAAAACATTCAAATTTTAATGATTTTTTATTTTTCTTGGTTTTTTATGCCATTTATTGCACTTCTGAGATGCATTTTTAAATTTTCTTGAAATTTTTTATCACTTTTTGCATGTTATTGTGTTTTTAGTAATTTTTAGATTTGTTTGAAATTTTTAGGTCATTTTTAGTTGTTTTTAGTTATCTTTTTCTTTATGTACTATTTATTTTTAGAAATTAACCTCTAGAGACAGGGAACCTGATCTCCTATGCACCCTCCGTGGATAGATCACTGACCTGGAGAGACAGTGGTTCAATGCGGTTGGCTTTGGCTATGTGCTTGATCTACCTACAATTAGGGTAGATCAAACATACATGACTGTGTTGGTCGGATGCTAGGAGGCATGGACCAACACATTTCACAAACCCATAGATGAAATGACTATCACATTGGAGGACGTCTACCAGATCTTCAAGATCCCTATTGATGGTGAGCTCATCACCTCCACTCCTTTCACTAGCAAGAAGGATGTCTTTGATGAGATGTTTGATGACCGTAGTGAGGATGCCTAGGGTAGGGCTGATCATGGGGGCATCCACATTGGATACTGGTAGGGGGAGCACATATTCTCTATTTGAGAGACTATATTTATGCACCTCATTATTTAGATTGTTCTTCCAAACTCCTTGGGCATGAGGATCTCCTAGAAGCTCCTAGAAAGTGTCAAGAGAGTTACAAGAGCTCCACATAGTGGCCACTACTCTTGGATTTATGGATCACCTTACTATACCAGTTATACTGAGAGTTATATCAGGCTAAACACAGGAGCTGAGTTGGCATCAACTGTAGCCTGTTGCTTTAGATCTAGGATTGGCAGCATATCAAGATTGAGCAGTCGACTGACCTATCGCTCATCATCACTAATATCACTAATGCGTACCAGTGTTATGTGATATGCTAGTACCACGATGAGGAGGGGTTTCAAATCAGGTCCCATGTTGGGGACGCTGATCACTATATTATCAGATTTGTACAGCTCCGAGCAGACGATATAGAGTGGCATCCATATATGGATTGCCCTACATGGAAAGAGGTTGGCGAGTGACTGTGTTAGGCTAGGAAAGATAGGTGGTTGATCAACCACAAGGCCAAGATATAGGAGTATTAGTTTTATTCACATGTCCTCAACCAGTTTGGGATCGTACATGATATTCCAAAGCTTCCTATCATCTATCGACACTTGGTACTAGAGAGGGATCTACCTTGGATTTAGTTGATGCTACTTGGGGATGAGGCTTCCAACTTCTAGGAGTTGGGCATGGCAAGGGCTGGGACCACCCTAGTGTATGATACTTGGTGGTCCCTACTATAGTGGTAAGTATTGGGACCCATCAGTCAGGTAGATGATGGGGCGAAGGTTGATCTAGAGGGGCGCAATGTGTGCTAATGGACCGAGGGTAGATGGGGTGGAGAGGCCCCTATAGAGTATGATCCATAGGTTGGGGTAGAGGAGGAGGCCCTAGAGGAGGGTGAGGTGCCTCAAAAAAGTGAGGTGGAGTAGCTACTAGCTCATATTGCTAATATTTAGATTCAAGTTGGGAGGCTACAAACCCAACAATTATAGCGAGATACTTATATCACCACTCAAGAGATAAAGCTGGCTCATAGGGAGATGTAGTTAGTGTAGGCCTAGGAGTAGATCATAACTTTCATAGCATAGGCTATAGGGTTGGATACATAGGTCAGCGATCTCACTAGTGTGCATGATCTGGCACAGATGCAACAGAGTGTGATTATTGCAGAGAGAGATCTGCTCAGGGTACAGAGGGGGATTCTTCATCCTCCCAAGCTATCATGGGACCTCTAACTACACCATAAACATTGCTACCAAGTTGCCACAACCCCATGGTAGATATTCAGTGCTTATAGGCCCTTTTGAAGGAGGGAAATGATAGGCACATAGGCAGGGTAGCCCACATAGACCAGCTAGAGGGTTACACTAGGTTGATTGGCAGGCAAGTCCTAGAGTATCCACATGCTTTAGGGTCCCATTAGACCAAGACTATAGGGTAGTCCTCTACGAGCTCTAGCCATCAGATCCATAAGACCAAGAGAAAACATAGGTCCTCTAGTACGCATGGAGCCAACTCTCACAAGAGCTACAGGGATGGTAGGGGTGATGGTGGTGACTCTCAGGATGGGGGTGTAGGCCCTCTGTAGTACATATCTACTAAGATATTTATTGTACCATTTTTAAGTGTAAAGTCAAGGACCTACACAGTTGTAGCCTACGAGTATTTTGATATACTCTTGATGTACTCATTGATACACATGTTTATATGATAATAATCATTTTGGCTCATTATGTGTACTTTTCATTTTTTATGTTTTATGTTTATGTTTATGCACATGGATGCAGATGTTTATATTGATGCTATGCTTATACGATGTGATGTATGGAATATATTCACTAGATAGCTATTTAATTTATGATTATGATGATATTCAGTGATCTAGATATTTAGATGTGCTACTTATGATGGATGCATATGGATGTGATGTTTACTTTGAAATGCATATTTGATTTTGCTTTATTGTATGCATTTAATTTGTGATGATGTCACGCTATGCTAGTGTAATGTATGTAATGATTTATTTACATTATAGTAATCTAATTTAAATGAACCTATATGCTTTAATCGCTTAAAACATAAGGCATGAATGTGATATGAGTTTAACAATCTAATGGATGACACCACAAAATGTGTAAAAATCATGAATGTAATTGAAAATTCTCATTACAAGAATTTACTCAATTAATCACCAATATATAAAATGCAATGATATGCAGTGGTATGATTCAAATGATGTAATATGTCACTTTATATTTCTTTTGCAGTTTAAAAAATATGCACAATATAGTCAGTGGTCGTCTAAATATCATTTTTGATATCCATCCTTTATCTATTGGCAATTTGAGTTATTTTGTGTTGTCATTGATGTCACATGGATCACATTGAGTTTTGGTGGCAAAAGCACTTCATAAATATTCATTTATGACATTTTGGAGAGCATGGATATATACAGGGTTTTGTGGCACAAGAGGCATATAATATTTAATTTTTAAATATTATATTAATGGTTTTTATTAAAACCAATGGTAAAGGTTTTTATTAAAACCAACGAAAAGGGTTTTTATTAAAACCATTGGAAAGGGTTTTTAATTAAAACCAATGTGCTAAGACATCTCCAAATGATGATGGATGAAAAGGTTTTTCAATAAAACCTAGGTGCAAAAAGTTTCATGGCAAAATTCAAAAGAACAAAGGAGATATCCCAATTCAAAGATAAGAGATGAATTATTAAATATTTATTTAATAATTCTAAGGTCTAAAGTTTAATTAAATTATCCACTGACGTGCAAAGGTTAGGGTGGCAAATCAAAGTTTGCCAACATCATTCGAAGGCATTGAAAGGCATATAAATCAAAGAAGACTTTGGCTATTTTGTTGTGGAGATAGGAGAATAATTAGCGCATGAGAGAGAGTCATTGAAGGGAGGCAACGTAGAGGCAAAATGAAATATTGAACTCAAGGGCAAAGACAAAATTGGAAGCTACCGAAACTAACATCACACTGGACAACATAGCGCAGTTGGCAAGGCATCATCTTTGCATAGGAGAGGTCTGTGTTCGAATCCCGCCAAGAGCAAAAGTTTTTTGTGAGAGATTGATTTTGTTTTGATAGCCAAGCGCAAATATTAAAGGAAGTGTTTGGGATTAAATCCCAACATGGGCCAGCGCTCACGTGGTAAGCACTTCACAACGCAAGCAAGGAGGAATAGAGTTTGACTCCCACAAAGGTGTGAAGGTGCATTTATTTTTGGGTAAAACATTGATGATTTCGAAGGTGGTAAAGGCACATTGATTTTTGGCAAAGACATTAACATTTTTGAAGGTTGCGGAGGCTACGAACTTCATAAAAAGGTATTTATCTCTAGCGCATGGTAATAGTTGATATTTCCAAAGTTGTGGTGCATTAAAATCATTTCTGCCAAAATTAGGGAGTCATAAGGTATTTTTTGGAAATAAATTATTGTTGTGTGTGCTTAGGGAGATATAAGGTGTTGAGATATTATTTGTTATTGCTATGTGTATTTAGGGAGTTATAAGGTGTTGAATTAAATAATTGAAAATTATTGTGTGTACTTGTGGAGTTATAAGGTGTGAAAACAAATAAATAAAAGCATAGGTGCTTGTTGTTTATGTCAATGAAATTAGGGAGTTATAAGGTAGTAAAGTGTTGAACATGTATATGTCCTAGTGCATGGTTTGATTATGAAATTAAACTAGGAACTTGAGACCTAGTTAATTGCTACCTTGAGTTAGAAGACATGCACATGAGTTAGGGTTTGAAGTTGAAGACAAATTGCTTGATTATGTGCCTTGACTATTGAGAGGAAGTGGATGGATTAGAAAATCAATTTTATGGATAAAATTGATGCTTGAGTTCATAATTGCTTTAGTGGAGTTCATTGAGAGTATTGCCACTATTGAGGAGGTTTTTGCTATTGCTTTGAGGAGAGTATTGTTGGTTACTTGTTGAGTACATTGCCTCTATTTGAGACCATTGAGGAGATCATTTGCTAGTCACTTGTGGATACATTTGTCTTTCATTTGAGGAGATCATTGTTGGCTATTTGAGAGCTCTTTGCTTGAGGGAGTTGTGCTTGTTTCTTGAGAGCTTATTGACATTGCATGAGGAAGATATTATTGAGAACCTATTGCTATTACTTGTGGAGATTGTCCTTGGTTGGTTGAAGTCCTCATTGTTATTACTTGGAGAGGTTTTCATTAGAGAGCTCATTTGCCATACATTTGAGAGTATATTGTTGAGCATTGTTGTCATCCATTTGAGAGAGTATTTGTCATACATTGTTGAGATCATTGTGGATCATTGTTGTCATCCATTGAAGAGTACATTGCCATTCATTGTTGAGTTCATCATTGAGCCTTGCTTTCATTGATTTGTGGTTGAGATTTGAGTGCTACTTGAGAGTGATTGGTTGAGCCTTTGAGAAGGCTTTTGGGATATAATTTTTGGATAGATTTGGGACAACATATGAGCAAGATTTTTTGAGCCTTGTGAGAAGGCATTGAGGCAGATTTGTGAGTAGTGAAAGAGATAGAATAGAAATAGAAAAACTCATCAACACCAGTTGCCTAGCTGAGCAGATCAGTGGAGTTCCTAGCTAAGTAGATTAGTGGATTACCTAGCTAAGCATATTAGTGGATAGCCTAGCTGAGCAGATCATTGGAGTGCCTAGCTAAGCAGATCAATGGATTACCTAGTTGAGTAGATCAATGGATAGCCTAGCTGAGCATATCAATGGATAGCCTAGTTGAGCAGATCAGTGGATAGCCTAGCTAAGTAGATTAATGGAGAGCCTAGTTGAGTAGATCAGTGGAGCCCACCTGAGCAGATCAGGATAGCCTAGCTTTGAGTAGATCAAATTAATCATTTGTATTGGGATAAGTATCCCTATTTCTTTATGAAATATTATAAGGATATTATCTTATGGACTACCCCACATTAGGGGAACCACGTTAAATCTTGTGTCTCAATTGTGTGTGGTGATTTGTGCACTTACTATTGCCATATATGTTATTAATGCACACTGTTGTATTTGGTAATTGCAATTGAGGACACTAATTGATATTGGTTTGGAAAGAAAGTAAAAAGTGGGTGCTATACTGTTCACCCCCCTCTCAGTATAAGCTTGTGTTCTTCAATTGGTATCATATCGGGTTCCTTCGAAAAGACTAACAAGCTTGAAGGTAGATTCTACTAGGTTACAAGATGGACAAATGGTATATTGACAGTGGGTGCTCTAGTCATATGACTGGGTATAAGGATAAATTCATTTCTCTAAAAGGGAACAATAGTGGATCAGTGATATTTGGTGATAATGCTTTAGCTAAAATCAAAGGGAGAGGAACCTTAAGTTTGGATGATGGAAAGACTACTACACAGGGTGTACTCTATGTTGAGGGTCTAAAACACAATCTACTAAGTGTAAGTCAGCTTTGTGACCAAGGGTACATAGTTACTTTTTCCTCTACAGGATGCAAAATCAAGGAAACAAAAACAAGGAAGCTTGTTCCAAATGCGGGAAGAACCAATAACAATCTCTACATGCTCAACAAAATAAAAAGGGAAAAATATCTTCTATCTCGAGAAGAAGAAATTTGGTTATGGCATAAAAGGTTGTGTCATTTGAACTTTGACAACATAGTAAGGATAAGCAACAAACATATTGATAGAGATCTACCAAAGATAAAAAGACCTTCAAATACAATTTGTGCATAGTGTCAATATGGAAAGCAGATGAGATCAAGTTTCAAGGCAAAAGAATATTCCTCTTCCAAGGTTCTAGAATTGATTCATACTGATTTATGTGGTCCTATGAGAACCAAAATCTTGCAAGGTGAAAGCTACTTCATGTTGTTCATAGATGATTATTCTAGAATGACTTGGGTCATTTTTCTAAAAGAGAAATCAGAGGCATTTGAGCATTTCAAAGTATTCAAATAAATGGTAGAAAATGAAACAAGAAAGAAGATCAAGTGTTTGTGATCAGATAGAGGAGGGGAATTCATATCTACAGATTTCATTGAGTTTTGTGCAGAACATGGAATCAGAAAAGAATACTCATCAACAAGGACTCCTCAACAAAATGGAGTAGTAGAAAGAAAGAATAGAACTCTTGAGAATATGGCTAGAGCAATGCTAAATGAATCAAAAATCTCAGATGGGTTTTGGAAGGAAGCAATCAGTACAACAATCTATGTTATGAATAGAGCTCAAGTTAGAATGAAGCATCATAAGACTCCATATGAGTTTTGGAAAGGAAGACCTCCCATAGTAAACTACTTCAGAATTTTTGGAAGTAAATGCTATATAAAAAGAGAGAATAAGGACTTGGGCAATTTTGATCCTAGATGCGATGAAGGTATTTTTCTTGGATACTCTACAAAGAGTAAGGCCTATAGATGCTACAATAAAATAACACACACCATGGTGGAAAGTATAAATGTCAGATTTGATGAAAGAATAGGAATAAATGAGCCATCTCAAGAAGATATTCTTGAAGAAGAAGAAAGTTGTCAGGAAGAAATGGGTGAAGATTCATATGAAGAAGATTTGCAGAATATACCTTCCAAAACTTCATCAAGATATATTTAGAAAAATCATCCAGAGGACTTGATCATTGGCAGCCCTGATGTAAGATGGACAAGAAGAGGAATCATAGGCTCAACAGAACAAGCAAATGTTTCACTACTATCCAAGATAGAACCAAAGGATTTCAGAGAGGCAAAAAGTGATGAATGTTGGATTAAAGCAATGAAGGAAGAACTAGATCAGATTGAAAAAAGTAAGACTTGGGAACTAGTTCCATGACCAAAAGGAAAAAATGTAATTGGTACTAAATGGGTCTACAGGAACAAACTAAATGAATATGGTCAAGTCATCAGAAACAAGGTAATATTGGTGTGTAAAGGATATGCACAAGTAGAGGGGATTGATTTTGATGAGACCTTTGCACCAGTTGCAATATTGGAAGCTATACGGATGTTTCTGGCACTTTCAAGCTACAAGAATTTCAAGGTATATCAGATGGATGTCAAATCAACATTTTTGAATGGTCACTTAGAAGAAGAAGTTTACATTGAACAACCAAATGGGTTTGATCAAGAAGATAAGCCAGATCATGTATGCAGATTGAAAAAGGCTCTTTATGGCTTAAAGCAAGCTCCCAGAGCATGGTATTCAAGATTGGATAAATATCTTCGAGGGCATTAGGATTTCATAAAGGGAACAATTGATAGCAATATGTATATTAAAAATAAGGGAAATTATTTAATGATTGTGGAAGTTTATGTGGATGATATTATCTTTGGGGGTAGCAATGACAAAATGTGTCAAGAATTTACAAGAAACATGACTAATGAGTTTGAGATGTCTATGCTTGGTGAATTAACTTTTTTTCTCGGACTACAGATTTCACAATTAGAAGAAGGGATATTTCTTTCACAAACAAAGTATATAAAAGAGATGTTGAAGAAATTCAAAATGGAATATAGTAAGCCAGTTAGTACTCCAATGGTTACAGGGTGCAAGTTAAGCAAATATGATGAATCTCCTGATGCAAATCAAACTCTATATAGATCTATGATTGGTAGCCTATTATATGTTACAACCACAAGACCAGATATAATGCAGGTAGTTGGTTTAGTGGGAAGGTTTCAAGCAGCTCCAAAAGAATCACATGTGACAACAGTGAAAATAATACTCAGATATCTCAAAGGAATAATGGAGTATGGTCTATGGTATCCTAGAAGTAGTAAGTTCACTCTCATAGCATACACAGATGCAGATTGGGTAGGAAGTATTGATGATAGAAAAAGCACAAGTGGAGGAGCATTCTTTCTTGGTGATTGCCTAGTTTCCTAGCTAAGCAAGAAACAACCATCAGTGTCACTTTCCACAATAGAGGCAGAATATATTGCAACAACAACATGTTGTTCACAGGTGTTATGGATGAAATAGACTCTCAAATATTTCAGTATAGAACATGATCATCCCATTCCTATTCTATGTGATAATACTAGTGCTATAATTATCTCAAAGAATCCAGTAATGCATGCTAGAACAAAGCACATTCCAATCAAGTATCATTTTTTAAGAGAGCAGGTTACAGAGCAACAAGTAAGATTGGAATATGTTCCTACAAAATATCAGATTGCAGAAATATTTACAAAACCATTACCAAGAGAAACGTTTGAGTGTTTGAGAGAATAGTTGGGAGTAAAAGTACTCCCACCCCAAAATTAATCACCTCAAGAGAGAAGGTGGTGGGGGGGCTAAGCTTAAGAGTCATATATTTTAGCCCCATAGGTGTCCCTTTTTGCCATTGATGTCAAAGGGGGAGAGATTTTAGTAAGGGGAGAGCATTGAGTTAGGGGGAGTAGCCTCCAAAGAGAGCATTGAGATAGGGGGAGCAGCCTCCATAGAGAGTATTGAGTCATGGGGAGCAGCTTTGATTCTCAGAGATGGTTTTTGTAGTGATTGTGGTGTTTTGCATTAGAGGTGTTGCCATCAATGACAAAGGGGGAGATTGTTGGAAATTTGAGTTATTTTGTGTTTTCATTGATGTCACATGGATCACATTGAGTTTTGGTGGCAAAAGCACTTCATAAATATTCATTTATGACATTTTGGAGAGCATGGATATATACAGGGTTTTGTGGCACAAGAGGCATATAATATTTAATTTTTAAATATTATATTAATGGTTTTTATTAAAATCAATGGTAAAGGTTTTATTGAAACCAATCGAAAGGGTTTTTATTAAAACCATTGGAAAGGATTTTTCATTAAAACCAATGTGCTAAGACATCTCCAAATTATGATGGATGAAAAGGTTTTTTCAATAAAACCTAGGTGCAAAAAGTTTCATGGCAAAATTCAAAAGAACGAAGGAGATATCCCAATTCAAAGATAAGAGATGAATTATTAAATATTTATTTAATAATTCTAAGGTCTAAAGTTTAATTAAATTATCCACCAACGTGCAAAGGTTAGGGTGGCAAATCAAATTTTGTCGACGTCATTCGAAGGCATTGAAAGGCATATAAATCAAAGAAGACTTTGGCTATTTTGTTGCGAAGATAGGAGAATAATCAGTGCATGAGAGAGAGTCATCGAAGGGAGGCAACGTAGAGGCAAAACAAAATATTGAACTCAAGGGCAAAGAAAAAATCAGAAGCTTCCAGAACTGACGTCACATTGGATATTGTAGCGTAGTTGGAAGGGCATCATCTTTGCACAAGAGAGGTCTGTGTTCGAATCCCGCCAGGAGAAAAAGTTTTTGTGAGAGATTGATTTCGTTTTGATAGCCGAGCGTAGAGATTAAAGGAAGTGTTTGGGATTAAATCCCAACATGGGCCAGTGCTCATGTGGTAAGCACTTCACAGCACAAGCAAGGAGGAACAGAGTTTGACTCCCATGAAGGTGTGAAGGTGCATTGATTTTTGGGCAAAACGTTGATGATTTCGAAGGTGGTAAAGGCGCATTGATTTTTGGCAAAGACATTAATATTTTTGAAGATTGCGGAGGCTAAAAACTTCATAAAAAGGTATTTATCTCTAGTGCATGGTAATAGTTGATATTGCCAAAGTTGTGGTGCATTAAAATCATTTCTGCCAAAATTAGGGAGTCATAAGGTATTTGTTGGAAATAAATGATTGTTGTGTGTGCTTAGGGAGATATAAGGTGTTGAGATATTATTTGTTATTGCTATGTGTATTTAGGGAGTTATAAGGTGTTGAATTAAATAATTGAAAATTATTGTGTGTACTTGTGGGGTTATAAGGTGTGAAAACAAATAAATAAAAGCATAGGTGCTTGTTGTTTATGTCAATGAAATTAGGGAGTTATAAGGTAGTAAAGTGTTGAACATGTATATGTCCTAGTGCATGGTTTGATTATGAAATTAAACTAGGAACTTGAGACCTAGTTAATTGCTACCTTGAGTTAGAAGACATGCACATGAGTTAGGGTTTGAAGTTGAAGACAAATTTCTTGATTATGTGCCTTGACTATTGAGAGGAAGTGGATGGATTAGAAAATCAATTTTATGGATAAAATTGATGCTTGAGTTCATAATTGCTTTAGTGGAGTTCATTGAGAGTATTACCACTATTGAGGAGGTTTTTGCTATTTTTTTGAGGAGAGTATTGTTGGTTACTTGTTGAGTACATTGCCTCTATTTGAGACCATTGAGGAGATCATTTTCTAGTCACTTGTGGATACATTTGTCTTTCATTTGAGGAGATCATTGTTGGCTATTTGAGATCTCTTTGCTTGAGGGAGTTGTGCTTGTTTCTTGAGAGCTTATTGACATTGCATGAGGAAGATATTATTGAGAACCTATTGCTATTACTTGTGGAGATTGTCCTTGGTTGGTTGAAGTCCTCATTGTTATTGCTTGGAGAGTTTTTCATTAGAGAGCTCATTTGCCATACATTTGAGAGTATATTGTTGAGCATTGTTGTCATCCATTTGAGAGAGTATTTGTCATACATTGTTGAGATCATTGTGGATCATTGTTGTCATCCATTGAAGAGTACATTGCCATTCATTGTTGAGTTCATCATTGAGCCTTGCCTTAGTTGATTTGTGGTTGAGATTTGAGTGCTACTTGAGAGTGATTGGTTGAGCCTTTGAGAAGGCTTTTGGGACATAATTTTTGGATATATTTGAGACAGCTTTTGGGCATGATTGGTTGAGCCTTTGAGAAGGCTTTTGGGACAGAATTTTTGGATAGATTTGAGATAGCTTTTGTGCATGATTGGTTGAGCCTTTGAGAAGGCTTTTGGGACAGATTTGTGGACAGATTTGGGACAGAATTTGAGTATCATTGCTTGAGCCTTTTGTGAAGGCTTTGAGGATAAATTTGGGATAGCATTTTAGCATCATTGCTTGAGCATTTTGTGAAGGCTTTGAGGACATATTTGGGACAACATATGAGCAGGATTGTTTGAGCCTTGTGAGAAGGCATTGAGGTAGATCTGTGAGTAGTGAAAGAGATAGAACAGAAATGGAAAAACTCATCAACACCAGTTGCCTAGCTGAGCAGATCAGTGGAGTGCCTAGTTGAGTAGATCAGTGGAGTGCCTAGTTGAGCAGATTAGTGGAGTGCCTAATTGATTAGATCAGTGGATTGCCTAGATGATCAGATTAGTGGATAGCCTAGCTGAGTAGATCAGTGGATAGCCTAGCTGAGTAGATCAATGGATAGCCTAGCTGAGTAGATCAGTGGATAGCCTAGCTGAATATATAAGTGGAGATTCTAGTTGAGAAAATTAGTGGAGCCCACCTGAGCAGATCAAGATAGCCTATCTTTGAGCAGATCAAAGTAATCATTTGTATTGGGATAAGGATCCCTATTTCTTTATGAAATATTATAAGGATATTATCTTGTGGACTACCCCACATTGAGGGAACCACATTAAATCTTGTGTCTCAATTGTGTGTGGTGATTTGTGCACTTTCTTACTATTGCTATCTATGTTATTAATGCACATTGTTGTATTTGGTAATTGCAATTGAGGATACTAATTGATATTGGTTTGGAAAGAAAGTAAAAAGTGGGTGCTATACTGTTCACCCCCCTCTCAGTATAAGCTTGTGTTCTTCATTATCTATCCTATATCTTTATTTCGCCTTATGTAGTGATGTATAATGGATTAAATACTTTACAGTTTGATAATTTGAATGACTTTATTATGTATGATTTGTGATATTTGGTATTTTCTTGCTATTAGAGAAATTTTTGAGGTTTTCCATGAGACTCAAACACCCTAGTAGACTTCTCAAACATCACATACTAACTGTACAAGGCTTTTTTTGGAAAAAGCTTTGATCATGAATGACCCAATTGTTCATTATCCCTGTGTGTGCACGTGAGTATTTTTAGATAGACCATAGGCATACCCTAGATGTTAGTCGAGACTCTTCCAACCCATATGTGAGATCAGGTTCCTCCTATGTTTGTATCATCCTTATTTTATACTTGATTGGACTATACTACTAGACAACCCCAGGCACCCAAAGTTATCGCATCTTGTAAATTGATCATGACTATCCCTCCAAGAATGGTCGGGACTCTTTCAACCCATTGTTGCAATTGGGGATCACCCAATAGAACTACTACTCTGGAATCAGGTGGGACTCTTTCAACCCATTGTTGTGATCAGGGTTCACTCTATGGCTTTGAATAGTGAATAATCTAGGAATTTAATTTCTCAACCTGTTTTTGATGTTTGCTCATATGTAGTGATAAAAATCATTATTTTGCACGTTTTACTCTGAGTGATAAAAATTACTATTTCTCACGTTTTACTTGAGAAAGATATTTGTATAGTGCTTTTGATTTACTATATCACTTTGGATTTGAACTTTGAACTTTGGGTTTGAGATTTAAACTTTGTATCTATGTACGAGTAGGGGAAATTCTTGTCCTTTTTCCAAGGTTCACCACTCTAGACCGACCTATTTCCAAGATAAGCAGGTAATAAAACCCATCTCTCTAAATACCCATGACCACTTTCATAGCATTCATCTTCCCTTATCTTAGCAGGATTTTAAATGTTTTGATTAGTGATGGGATCCTGATATGTCAAGTACTATCACAGCTAATGACCTCATCTACAAAAGAAGCATGCTTTCTATAAAATCTGAGAGACCCACTAGGTATGGCTGAGTGACTAGAAAATTTTGGTATACACACATATCTCATAGCAATAGATGTTGTGTATGAATGAAATATATTATGATAAATGCAAAAGGTGCATGATTAAAACACAAACATGGCATCGTTTGTAAGACTGACAAACACAACCCATTCTACTATGGAATACAACGGATGAGGAATACCTATATGCAATGCAATGATGAAATGAATGCATGTGTAAATAAAAATAAATAATTCAAATGCAAATGTTTTTGGATTTTATGCTTTACCAAATTGTTTTTAATTTTAAGCCTTTATATTTGACCAAACGAATGAGTACATGCCTTTGGAGCCTTTAAATTGACCAAGAAATTTTTCAAAAAATCCTTGGAGCTTTTTAGGATGACCAAGTGGTTTTAAGCAAACCCTTGGAGCATTTTGGGGTTGACCAACGATTTGAAATACCTTTGGAGCCTTTTTATTGACCAAACTACTCACAAGAGAGCTTGGAGACTTTTAGGATGACCGAGTGATTTTATGTAAACCCTCGAGGCCTTTAACTGACATGACCAAGTAGTTTTAGGAACCCTTGGAGCCTTTAACTAACAATACCAAGCAGTTTTAATAATCCTTGGTGACTTTTAGGGAGGGTATGCTACCCTATGTACCCCCAGTGTGCATGCTATCCACTAAAATGTAATCAATTTTTTTAGGAAGAGTGATAGAAATAAACTCTCCCAACTGAGGAACAAACCTCGATGGAGTGCCTATGTCTTGGAAGGATTGAATGAGTGAACCATCCTCGTGGATTGCATCTTGTTCTACTAGGTCTTGGATGACCCTCTTAAATGATTGACAATCATGAATATCATGTCCATGTGCTCGATGATACACACAAAATGGGCTCTTACCAGGTGACCCAGTCTTGGATACCAATTGCTTGACTTTGGGTAATATGAATGCCTTTGCCTTGTGTAACTTTTGGAACAAAGTTAGAGTAGTCATCTAAAATTAAATTATTCATTGTACTAGCTTATCAATATTATGAGGCAATTTATGACCTTGGGGTCACTCTTGAGGAGGTTTGACCTCTGTTTCAGCATTTTGGGGTACTATAAGAGAACCATATTCATGATAAACCCCCTTATCTATCAATTTTTGCACCACACTCTTGAATTCATGACAATCTCGAATGCCATGACCCTCTATTTAGTGATAGAGACAATAGTGATGCTCCATGTAACCCATAGGCTTAGCTCTATTTGGGTCTAAAGAGATAATATCAGGCAAGGTGATGACCTTAGCCTCTTGCAACTTCTAAAATATGTCATACATAGACTCTTTTAAAGGAGTCTAAATGTGCTACAATAGTTTTGGGTGCTCAACCCGCATTGGCTTACTTTGAGGACCCAATGGTTGGGTTTACCACATGGGCTCTTGCTTTTGCTAAGGTTTTTCCTGTATTCACATAGGAAGTGGTTTGGCCTCAGACAAGGGATGCTTTTGTGATCCCATTTTTCCAAGCTAATTCATGATAAAATGCAATGCCTTATCTTATTCATCCATTCGATGTTCCATTTGCTCTAGACGACTTAGAATGGCTCACAAGACTGATAAAGAGTTCATATGTATTTGCAAAAGCTGATTTGAAATACCTTTGTCTATTGAAAGAAATAGAAAAGTGGATGCTAGAGATCCTTTAGGTAATTGCAAATCACCTATTTCCTTCATTTGAGTTGATACGGATGCTTTTCAATGATACACTTCATTAATTTTATCCACATTCTCATGTGCATGACTCAGTTCATGCTACCGTTTGACTTAAAAAAATTGAACTGTGTTAGATTTAGTACCTCTAGCCTGATATGGGGTACACGCTTGCTCTTTTCCTTGAGAATGTGGCACAAGAAATGAGTCATGAGTGATTAATTTTAAAGGTTTAGACCCCTTCGATTTGGAAGCAATATCTTATTTCCCCATATCTTCCTCTATTTTCCCTAGAGTCACTCAATCCTCTGACTTAATGTCAACCATTCCCATAAACTCATGAGAAAATGATTCCACCATTGCATGAGTCGTAGGTAACTCATCGACTTGTTGGGGTTGTAGAATCTCAATTGTAACAACTAACTCTTCCTCATGCTCAAATGATTTATCAAGGATAGGTTGAATAGGTAGAGACTCAACAAGAAGTTGACCTAAATCCTCAATGGTCTCCATGATGGGTGACACCATGGTGTCTGCCTCCATATGCTCTTTATATTCACCATCGTCCCCATGAGATCTACCTTGTAACATGATGGATGATGAAGGTATGATACACTCAGGTGCATCCATGATCATGCTAGGTATTCCCCCCTCGATAGGAGTATGAGGGTCCTCTAATGACACATCCAAGGTAGCTATGAGCATCTCTGTGATCAAGTTCATTAGTCCTTCCATTCTAGGAAATACAAAAGATGAAGGAGTTATAGGTGACTCCACAGGTGATAGCGGTGGTGATGGTAACTCCACAACACTCTATAAGACTACATCCAAACTTTGGATAAACTCATCATGTTTAGCATTTGAAGGTATGGGCACCCCACTAGGTTCATGTGGATGATCCCCTGGTTTGTAATACTTGAAAGGATCTGGGTCCGCCTCAACCACATGGACTTCATTTGCATGGGTGTACTTAATGCACTTATGCACTATGGATGGTATGCACTCCATGGATCTTATCCACATCCTTCCAAGCAGCAGGTTATACTGTCTTGATCCCTCTAAAATATAGCACAATGTAGAAATAATATTTTATCCCACCTCGATGGGGAGGACTATTGTGCCTACTTTAGGGGATTCCACATCATTAAAATATTATAGCATGAAATTCAATGCCTTGATGTGGGAAGGTGGAATTTTGAGATGTTTAAATGTTGAGGTGGTGATGATATTAATCAATGATCCTGTATCCATCAACACTCGCTTATATACAATCTGATTTATCCTCGCTATGATATGCAATGGAGGATTAGATTCCTTGACAAGGATAGGTTTGACTTCATGTTTATGGAAAGTGATCACAGGCTCCTTGTATGGTGGAATAGACTGTATATGCACCAAGGACTGTGATGATTTTTGAGCATTGACATTTCTCACCTGTCTATCTTGACTACTCTCAACCTCATGCGTGCGCATGGGATCTTTAGGAACTTATCTTTATGTTTTTCTTTGATAATCCTTCATATGTCTATCTGTCTAGAATAAAGGCTATCTACTTGCTTAAGGGGTAAATCTTGACAATGTGTAGGGTGCACCGTGTTGACTTGTTGCCTAAGCACCCTAGGTATGAGCTTCTTTTTAAGAGTTACCACACATGATTGTTCTTCATAATTTTTGTTGGTAAATCCTCTCTTCCCATTTTTGAATCTCATCTAACATTTGTTGATGTGCTCTCTTCCTCTCTATGCACTCATGCTCTAGATGCTCATGCTCAATGCGTGCCTCCTCTAATTGGTCTTGGAGTAGTCACCTCTTATGGGTTGCATGAGACTCAAGTTCCCTATATGACTGACTCATGGGGTAAGATCCACAACTCTCTATCTCACTAGGAGGAGACCTAATAATGTGGGTTCTATCCGTGTGTGGAGAAACCCCATGTCCTATATGAGTGAACCCCTTGCATGATGAAGGGAGCTCATGAAGAGTATTAGAGTGTCACGCTGGGAGGATTAGATCTTCAGGTGAATGATGCATGTGATGCCTAGAAAGGAGGTGTGTAATATCCAAAAGATCCTTAGGGGAATACCAGAGGCATTGAGGGCCTCTCCCTACATATTCTGAGTCATTAGCTCATGAGTGAGCTCGACTATGCCTAGTTGTCATGATGTGCCAACTAGACAAGTCTTGAGAGGAAACCTCTCTTACTAAAAATTTTAGCCTCAAGAAAGGCCTTATCTTGATGAATTAAGTAATAAAGAAGCATACAATGTAAACAATGTGATTATCTCCTTTACATTTTAAAAGTGAGCCCTAAATTATTTGATGTTGTTTCAATGATTTGTTGTATTAGTAAAGAAACTCCTTATCATGTTTGAAATCTTGTTGGATGATATTCTCAATTTAATTGGCTTTCACCTGTATACTCGTAGCTCAAAAACATGGCTATGAACTCAAAGTCATGTAATCCAACCTATAATGTGTGGTAATGAAATCCACACACAATCAAGGAGCACAAGTCCTCCCTTATCCTCACCCGTATTCCCCCAGTCAGTGTTATACCCTCTGAAGAGAATACATGTATTTTTTTGGGGTACGAAAGGTTATTGTATCCGGTATTGGTCTAGCATCCAAGAGTACGTAGGATTTGGGCCAATAGATGGAATTCACCTCCACCGTTTTTGAACCCTACTAGTGTTTGGATATCACTCCCAACTCATTAGCGTTTAACTAAAACATGGTGTGTGTGGTTCTTTTTAATCTTTGCATAGAAATGAAAATTCATAATACAGCATGAATGATTATCTCCTACATGATATGCAAAAATAAATGTTTCATTTTCAAAGAATGCATGCTATATCCTATATGACTTTTTCAATGCAAATTATGATGATATAGCCTCTAATTGGGCCTCAAGCATGCAAACCAACACACAATTTAAACCTAGCATGTTGGATTCTAGGGTGGACTGCACTCAGAGGTCCACTATTCCTAGCAGCACCTAGCCAAAACTCAGAAAAAAAAACCCCAAGACCTAATTCATTTCCATTTTTTAGTGTCTTAATTAGATTTTCCCTTTTCTACTTTTTGGAAAACACAGATAGAATAAAAAAGTATAGAGAGTGAAAAATGGGGCCTACCTTAGGTCCTCATCCGATCAAGCTTTGGATCCCTATTATTTGTTGTGTCTACTGTGAACTAGAGGTCTGATGTGCGATTTAGACTGTAGACTGCATTTTGAATCCACGATCCAACAATGAGACCGCAATTGTAACCTGTGATTTGCACCTGATATCATAAAAGCATAGGGATCAGAGATCAGTTGCATAAATTGTGGAGTTTCACCGTGATCACCTTCTGACCTATCCAAAAAGTATGCACCTATCTAATACATCAATTAGAATCAACATAAAAGCATAAAATGATAAACAAGATTGCATATAAAAATAAAATGGATGTTTCTTTTATTAATATTGGAAGTGAATCTCGGTTACAATCATGTCCTTATTAGGGTCACCCAAATTTTGATATAATTAATACAATTCCAAGGCCCCCAACGGGGTAGGCACAATACTAAGGCCCTCTAAATAGTCACAAAATGCTCTAGGGTGGATTTGACCCTCTTCTTCACGTTGAGGAAGGAATTAAATGATTGAGTATCCTTCAAAAATATTTCTTGTGATCAAGAAACAACACAAAAGCATTAAACAAATAGGCAGACTTTCATGATGAGGCCCTTTGAGGAAAATATATATAAATATGTCATAACAACTATGAAATCAAGAAGATGAATAAAACATGTTAAACTTGTGCAAGATTCATGAAGATTGTTAGAAACATGAAAGTAGAAAGTTCAGCTATCTATCTATCGAATCAATTGCATGGAATGAAACAAGATAGTATGAAAATAATCCATTGATGTCCTACTTGCTATGATGAATTAAACTTATTATAATCCCTAATTAATCCATCCTGAGTCTCTAAACTACCAAAGAAACCATTAAAATGACTAATCTAACCTAATTAAGCATACTAAAATAGAAATAGTAAGGAGATCTATCACCTATTGCAAACCGTAGCTCTAATGAGTGGTCCACATTGTACACCATGGCTATCAGATGTGATGAGCAATCAAGTGGTTTTGCCCTCCAAATATAGGGTTGTGGGCTTGATCCTCCTTGTCAAATTGATGATCAAGGGTCACCTTGATGTCCTCTAATAGGTTTGGTGGTTGAATTCCATAATTGGGCCTCCGTTTTCCCAAATTCATGTTTCTTGGCATTCTAGCTCCTTAGGGCATCCATGGCATGAATTATCATGATGCTTTATGAATGGGCTAGTGAATGGCAACTAGGCTCTCTTAGTGTTTTCAAATGAGTCTACAATTCACTAGGGCTTCGCTGCTCTAATCTCCAATGCATTCTCTAATATTTTACCCTAATTCTGAGGGGTACTTATAGGACTACCCAAGGGATAGGGGTGGCTTCATGGAGAAGCCAAGATCAATAAGAGGTAGTTGGGACAATTGGATTGAAAGCCTCTAGAATCTTTCGTCCTTCAACTACCCTCTTCTAGATAAAATGATTTTTCCAATCGATTTGGCTCGAATGAAGGCCAACTAAACTTTAGTTTAGATCGTAGGTCATAGCTATGGCCTAGACTGTAGACTGCATGTATTAAATATGGTTCATACTATAGACCATAGGTCTCAGTTGTGGTTTAGACTTATTAGTCCAAGGAGCCAAAATTGATTGGTTAGAACCATTGCTCTATCTTGGAGTCTGTCCAAGATCTTCCATATGGTCTTGTAGCATGTCCCATATGATTAGTCACCTTCGACATGACATGTTTTATATGTCTATAATTATATTCATATAATAAATATTATTATCAAATGGGCCCAAATATAACAAGTGTATATTTCCCAGGATTGTATAATCACAAGCATTCAATCACAATAACATCGATATTGCATGAAATAAAATATTTATTGATCATAAATCAAAATTCTTATATCCTAGTTTCATAGCATAGAGATTTATCATCAATATATAACTTTTCATAAGACTTTTCAATACTCCTAGCTTTTGTTCTTCTCAAACACATGGGAGATATAAATTTTCATATGCCCTTCTTACATTACTACAAAGTCTCTCATGGTAACATAACTTCCTACTTCTAATCTTGACACATCACATATGACTCTTCACTTACACATATGACACATGTCACTCATAACTTGCACTTGATTACATGACACATAAACTATTAGGATCCTAATCCTCACCATTAATACATATTAAATCACTTATTATGATTATATACCATTGTGTTTTTTCACCTCACAACTCTAAGATAGATATTTATATTCATTCACGAGGGTTTCAATAACCATCCATCAATTCATAAGAATATATATTCATTTAATACATTGGCAGGTTTACCTCCAATGCAATACTGATTCTAAAAAAGGTGATTTAATTCATTTCATTTTTTTTTTGCATCTAAAACTCATTTATTTCAACTGTGATGCCATCTAGGACCTAGATTCGTACAAACTAGTATCATAGCAATTATGTTTCCACCCCCATGCATATCTAAAACTCATCATATTTACCAAACATTACATTCTTAATTGCTTTTTATCCTTATCGACACCCATCAATGATGGCCTTAAGCGTAATATCATTACCATTATTCATCTCATAATTCAAATATCAAACCCAGGTCACAGGCACTAAATATATTCACTGTGATTTATTCCAGCAAAAAAATGGTGAAGAGACAAGTTTCAAAATCCTTTCCAAACCTCGGTGGGTCGGATAGACAATTTCAGATCAAAGGGAGAGATCAAAATTAAAAAAAAAAGATTCAATCTTCGGCAGAAAGTTGAATTCCAGCAAAACATTTTTAAAAAACTGGTGATATCACAAATAATTGATGAACAAAAGAAAAATATTAAATATTAAGCTAAGTTTTTTAAAAAATTCGATCATCGATCAATTTTTCTAATGTCAAACTATCATCGAATTGAAATATTTTTTATTTTTTTTTGTTCATGGGATGAAATCCCACATTAGGTAGATGACAAGTTAAGTGGGATATAAATATATGTACATGCAATTAGGTGGTTGTGACTACCACCTGATAGTCACACACACGTGAAAAACCTTGTCCACCCAACCTTGACTTTGCCCTTGAGCCACCCACCACATGTTGTGTCTGCCCTAGCCACTGCTGACGTTGACTATGCTCCACTCCACCCTCATGCTAGCCCTTGTTCTCTGCTCTATCATCTAGCTGCCACTTATCATTGCTTACCATCGAGTGCTTCCCACTCGCCACCTACCATTGCTTCCCGCTACACCAAATTTCAAAAATTCAAATTTCAAATTAGTGACCGTTAAGGTCCAATAGTTGATAAACCAAATTTTTTGAAAATAATTATCAACTTACATAATTTATTTTTAAAGTGCTTAATTTTTGCAAATATTTTTTGCAAAATTTTCAAGAAAACCTAATTTCATTCACCTGAGTGAACTTACAAACCAGCCCTACAATGGTCGATGGCAGGAGATCACAAGATCCTATCAAATATTTCATGCAAGATATCCACCAGTGGAAGGAATAATTTACAAATAAGTCTATAACAAAGGAGGATTTATTTCAATGGAATGATGAAATTACAAACAATACTATACCAAAGGTGGAATTTGAAAATAAAATAGTAGAAATATATTTAAAAATTTATGTCTATAACAACTTTGTCAATATGGTACAATAAAATTTGGCACTAATTCAAGCTGGCCAATCTACCGGGGGATAAACACACCAAGCATTACTTGGGGGACCACAAGCATCAATCCTACCTCAAACTACTAAGTTGGATTTTCCAAAATTTGAAGGAGGTGATCCACAAATTGGATCTATCAAGCTGACCAATACTTCTCCCTCTACTAGGGCCTTGAGGCATAGAAGGTTCGCATTGCATCTTTCCATCTTGAAAGTACCACCACCCAATGGTACGAAAAAACAAATAGCACCTTAAATGGCTAGAATTTACAAAAAATATAATGGTATGATTTGGCCCTACTAAATTCAAATATTTCACGGGAGCCCTTACCAAACTCCACCAAACCACTACAGTGCGAGAATACCAAGCTCAATTTGAAAAATTGGCAAATCTTACATCAAGGCTAAATACCTTATTCTTCCAAAGTTGTTTCATCAGTGGCTTAAAGGAAGACATTCGATTAGCAGTACAAATGCTCAATCTCACTAACATAATGTAGGCTATTGTTCTAGCCCAAATGATGAAAGAGAAATTCAATAACTAGCATTGACTGAGAAACCCATCTAAGCTAGAATCACAAAACACTTACACAATCCCAAAACTTAACTAAATACTACCAATTAAACATATCAGCCCTAAGGAAATAAAATAACAAAGAGAAAAATGCCTTCGTTTTAATTGTTATGAGAAATGTGTACCCAATCATAAATGTATTACACCCAAATTATATAATTTTGATGCAACTATTCCTTGTTGATAAAACAATTATGAATATGAGATCAAGGTAGAAGTAGTGACAGATACACCTGGTGATAGCACTCAAGATCCACTAGAAAATTTTATCAATGCCCTCATTAGAAATTCTTCTTCCCAAACGATGAAAGCCCTAGGATCCTTCAAACTATAAAACCTTATTTTCCTTATTGACTCCGACAGTACCCATAATTTCATTGATCCTATGTGGCAAAACAAGCTAACTTCTTTATACATCCTTGCAATAATTTTGAAGTCATGATTGGTAATTAGGGATGAATCACTTGTAAAGAGAAATTCAAAAATATTAAGCTCACCTTGGGTGATTACACCATGAAAAATGACATGTATGCAATTCCCTTAGGAGGATGTGATATTATCTTAGGAGTGCAATGGTTATGAACACTCGGGATAATCCAATGGGATTTTGAGGAATTATGGATGAAATTCACAATAAAGAATCAAATATATAATCTTAAAGGATTAAAATTAGATCATTCTCCACTAGAAAGCTCTCATTTAATGGAGAAAATTATTTGCAGAGGAGCTAAGAAAATTATTGCCCAATTATATGCTCTCTAGGCCACCAAGAAGGAACAAAATGGTTCCCCCTATCATTATTCTTATCCTCCTATTCTTCCTACCTATTCCCCACCAACACTTCAACCTTCATAATATCCCTACTTACGAAACAATGACATTAAAATGGTGCAATAACATGAGAAAATACTACTTGGAAGACAACGTATGAAGACAATATCTCTTTTTAAGGAGGGTGGCATGTTAGGATCCTAATCCTAACAATTAATCCGTATTAAATAATTTATTATGATTATGGACCATTGTGTCTTTTCACCTCACAACTATAGGATAGATATTTATATTCATTCACGAGGGTGTCAATAGGTATCCATCAATTCATAAGAATATATTCATTTAATACATTGGCAGGTTTACCTCCAGTGCAACAGTGATTCTAACAAAGGTGATTCAATTCATTTCATTTTGTTTTCTACATCTAAAACTCATTCATTTCAACTATGACACCAACTAGGACCTAGGGTCCTACCATAAACATACTTGATAACTTGACACCTACTATTGACACAAATATTAAACACTCTTCCTAATCTAAATATTTACAATGGTACTCAAGGTACCAAATAATATAATAGTGCTAACACACCCTAGTATTACATTATTTGGTTTGAAGGCATTTGTCGTCAATCTTTAATTATTATTCCTCTTTCTTCAACTTTTTGCTTTGTGCTTCTTTTTCATGGTCTTGGTCTTTTTATTCTATTTCTTTGAGTTACATCCTCCTTTTGTTAAATTTCTCAACAAATCATCACAATAATATAACTCATTCTTCATCATTATCTTTTTAATTGGTGTCTGATTTGTTATCATATTTATAATGTAAAGATTCACATTTTAATTAATTGTTCAAGTCATTTTTCATCAATTTCTTGATCATAGTATTTGATATTAGAAAATTATTTTTCCTTTTTATGAACTTGAACTTCTAAAGAGAGTAATGCCATATATGCTATTTTCCCTATATCAATAGGTACTATAATAGTATTTTTGGAGTCTTTACTTGCTTTAGTTAGTTTTGTGCTTAGATAATCTTCAAGTGTTACAAACTGTTCATCTTTGGCTTCTCTAAAAATCATTTGAGACTCTTTAGTTTTATATCTTTTTTTGGCATTATCTATCATACTTTGTGTACATAATTTTAAATTTTCCAACATTTCTTCAGTATCTTCCAATGGTGCATTTTGAATATTTTCTTCTATGATCAGTTTCACAAAACAATTTTACTTTGATTCTCTCTCAATCCTTTCAATTCAAATTAAGTATCAATTTCATAATATTCACTTTTCTCCTTAAAATTTTCAAAAATTCTTTTTCAATCAATTCTTCTTCAAATTCTAATATTTCATCAAAAATTTTCAATTTTTAATTTTCTTCTCATGTCTCCCAAATATTTAATTTCAAATTCTTCCTTCCCAAATTCTCAATTTCACAATTTCAATTAATGCACCCAAAACTTAAAAAAATCCACTCTCAAATTTCTAAATTTATTTCATTTCATTTCCTTATAACTCCCAATTCATTCCTCAATTTCCTTTTTAAATATCTTTAAAAAAAAAATCTTCTAATATCTTACAACTCCCTAACAACTTTAAAAGTTTCTTTCAAATAAAATAATGCACCTAAAAACTCAAATTATAATCAAATACACCCTTATTTCTATTTATAAAGTCAAATCATTTACCTTGATATGGTGCCATAATAACTTTGTAATCTACGTTGATAATTTTCAAGGCATTCAAAAAAATTGTTATGCAAAATTCTTGTATTCCAAAAGCATTACTTATGTTCCCCTGTTGTAATTTTAGTTGTTTGAGTAATTAGCTTCCAAAGACTTATCCTCTACTCCGTTATTCTTTTGCAATCCCTTAGGTATCAAACTCATGATATATTTTGTGCTCCAGTTTAGATCTATCAATGTTCCTTCTAGCTTCAATGTACTATTAAGATCTAATTCTATCAACATCCTCTAGCTTCACTATCCATTCTTAGGTTTAGGTCTAGCAACATCCTTCAGCTACATTGTGCTTAGATTTGTCCTCCAAATTCACTATGTAGGTTTATTTTCCTCCAAGAACCAATGAAGAGAAATAAGGAAAAAACAAATTTGATTGTACACAAGTTGAGGGGACCATTCCTTTGGTGTTGTATAAACCAAAGAGTGGTTAAAAGGATAACGTTTTGCAAGTTAGCTCTCCAAAGTAGAACTATAATATGGGTATATAAATAAGTAATATTATCATTGTAATAATAATAATTCATATTTATTATTCCCTTGTAATTGTATTTATCCACAGAGTGGCCTCTCACCTTAGGAGATCTTATGGAGTTATTGCCTCCTTAAGGAGTATTACTAGTGTTGCCCTACCCTAAGGGTATTATCTATATTTATGTATCGTTATGTGAATTATATTTGTGGATGAATGATTTGATATTTTTGTATACTAGTGAATGATTTATGTTTATGATATATATATATATATATATATATATATATATTTCTTAACTAGTGGTCATAGCAATGATTCTAGTAAATTGATAAGGTTTCCCCAAAAATGTATCATCTTTTGGGAGTCATATCTTTACACAAAGTTGTCTAATTTAAATGATTATTAAGTCATTTTTTTCAAAATTTAAATAAGTTAAGAAATATTGGTTATATAAAGTAATCTTAGTAGTATTGAGGGAGATACAACCTTATGAAGTCAACCATTCAGAACAAGGGCCAGGACATTTTTTGAAATCATATTTTTCAGGAAAATAAAATTTTAGATATCTTTCAATCAAGGTAAGAAAAACATCTATTGTTGTTGTGTCTAAATGGGATTCCTTTGAATCTATTTTTTTAATGGAATTTTAGCTTCAAATCAATGGGAAGATATATATTTTCATAAAGACTTGTTTTTATTATCATTTTTCAAGTGGATCTCATGGATTTGCCTAATTTTTTTGGATAAGATGACATTGATGCTAGAGAATGGTGAGAAAGCTTAGAATATTGTATTTTTCTAAATATTAATGGAAATTATATATGTGTAATTATTTAATAGGAGAAGCTTTGTCTTGGCATACCATTTTGATTTATTCCCATCATTTTAAATACACTTGGGAAGAAATAGAGATAGTATTCTTAAGTACATGGGAACTAAAAATCAAGGATAAAAAGATATCTAAGTTGAAGGATATTATCATGAGTCTTGAAGAATAAATTAAAGCGTTCAAAGAAGAGAAAGAAGAAAAAAATGGCTAACAGTATGCAATTTAAGGGAACCACTCCTTTGGTGTCATATAAGCCAAATATATTAGAAGGATAAGGGTTTAGGAGTTAGCTCTACAAAGTAGAGTTAAAAGATAGGTATATAAAGAAGGAATATAGTCATTATAATAATAATAATTCATATTGAACATTCCTTTATAATCATCTTTACCTGTAGAGTGGCCTATCATCTTAGGAGATCTTATGGACTTATTCCTTCCTTGATGAGTAATATTGGTGTTTCCCTATCCTAAGGGTATTATATATCCCTCTCTTTTTGTGTGTATTATCTTTATGGAATATTATTTATGGATGAATGACATGATTTTTTTACATGTTGTTGAATGATTTATGTTTATGAGAAATAAAGTTTCTTAATTAGTGGTCAAAGCAATGACTAGCAAAGTGGGGATTGTTGTGGACTGTAGATTTTAGGTAAAAGTTTCCATAAAATATCTCACATTTCAAAAGCCATATTTTTACACTGATTTGTCTGATTTAGTGATTGTTGCACCATTTTATTCAAAATTTAAAGTGCTTCAAAATAATTGGTTATATAATGGAATACAAGTATTATTGATGGAGATACAACCCTATGAAGTCAAACATAAAGAATAGGGATAGTAACATTTTCAAAAAATGTTTTTTTTTGGAAAATAAAGTTGATATATATTTAAAATTTGTTAAAATTTACTATATTATTTGTTATCATGTAACTATTAAATTTTGGAGGATGTTAATGATTTCATCTCATATGTGGGTGAATAGAAATCTCCCTAAAAAATGAGAAGATGAAAAAATTATGATAAATATGAAACACTGAAGGGTATATTGAAACTAAGAGACACCATATTATATAAATTTGATGGTTATATATATATTTGCTCTAGTTAAAAATATATGTAATTATAGACACCTAAAAGTTGCACATTGTCCCTCTCCCCATCTCCGCAGTCAATCAATTTGCAAAACCCTCAAAAATTGCATAAATTGGCTAAAAATACTATTCATTAATCAAAATCACTATTCATCATATTTAGCCCCTTTGAGCTAGCTAATCCCATACCTAAAATTAACCATAGATCCTCATGTGACCTCATGCTAACTCAACTAAGGTTGAATTCTCCACCATGGTCAAAAAGCACTTTATGGTAAAAAAGTCAACATTTTGGTCAAAACATGCTTTATGGCTAATTACATGCTTAATTAAATCTAATCAAGATTTGATTTGAGCCCTCCACCTCACCTAGTATACTTTGACTATCCTAGCCTTTCACCTCACCTATTCTAGCCTTTCCTAGCCCTGCCACCTCTCACCCAGATATTTCTCCACCTCACATTCCCCTGGGTCATAAATAAAATATGGAGACTTTTGCACCTATAAAGCAATTTTTAATTCAAAGATATTTCAAAAATGTGACCATTAATGTCTAATTGATATTCTTAGAAAATTCATCATTATTTGTGGATGGGTGAAGGATTCTCTCACCCAACCCCATTGATGAGCCAAGACACCTCAAGGGACACCTCTTAGGTGGACACCTCACCATTGCCACCTCATAAGGGATACCTCATCCCCTTTATCTCACCTTGGCAAACTCTATAAATAGAATGCCATTTTCATATTTTCACAAAAACCAACTTTTACATACCAAAACTCTGCCAAAATCACTATTACCATTGCATCCATCATACACCCATCACACAGCCATTGTAGTAACATTGCAAATTGATTTATCCCTTTCATGACACTGTTTTGTGAGTGATACATGTTAATAATCCCATCAAAAGTGCACTTTCTAAAGGTGACCCATAGAAAAATCAAATAAAAAGCTACTCTAGGATAACCAAAAAAACTAATTTGTAGATTCAATACAAAAAAGAAAGGTTTACACACCAGTGTGTGAACCACCCAGTCCAGGACCGATTCACACCTTGAGGTACAAACCTGTACTACAAGCACCAGAATCACCATAAAAGGTAAGAATAGCTTAATTTAGTGTTTTCATGTTGTTTATAATAGTTATTTTCATGTTTTGAACATGTTTACTAAGTCTTTGGTCTTTATAAATATGGGGTTTGACTGAGGAAGACCCCCCAATGCACTAACAAGATTTTGCAGGTTGACAGGTCTAGCAAAGCACAAAGACACATCCAACAAGTGGTGGCCCACAAGCAAGAATCCCACCTACACTAAGGAACACAAAAGTATGAATCGTGCTACCTTTGTACCAATTCCAAAAGGGCTTCCTTAGGGAAGACCCCATTATAGCCTTCAGGGCATAATTTGTAAAAGGATATCACAGTTGTAACCCCTTTTATGATCTCAATACAAATGTCGTAGATTCTATAATGTTGAATGAAGTGTTATAGCATCTTTTTGGTCTTTTAATTTTGGCACGCCCGATGGGATCCCCACCAAGCATTAGCTTAAGCTCCTTCTAACCAAAAAATTATGGGTAGTTTTTGTATGGCAGGTATTTGTCATCTTTGAAGAAACCCCAAACCAAAAATTCCCTGAAAGACATCTTAGGCCAAACCTCTAAAGGTTTGCTCGGGCACCGGTGAGCCTCCATAGCGAGTAGAGAGTACACACTTGGGTGTGTGCATTCCCCCAATCTACCTCATTTAGACACCCATAACCAATGACAAGGTAAGCCATGGGATGTTAAGAGCCTCATGTTCCCGAGGATTGCATGCCCCCATACCTAGACCACAAATTATCTCTTGCCACGATGTATGCAAGGTTAAAGCATCCTTGTATTTTTGTGCAAAAAATTAGTAGTTAACTTAATTTCCTATAATTTGCTTTCTTCAAGTATGTGCAAAATATCTTTGTATTTTCGGTCATATTGCTAAGATTAAATTAAGTTTTTGGAACTTTCTATGTAGGTACCTATGCTAAAACACTTCAAAAATCTCAAAATCATCTATACCCCAAAACTATTTATCTCAGTCTTCAGATCTTGGTTCACACTAGTGTGCAAACGACCTATCAGAAGATAGGTTTGTATCCCAAGGTGTGAACCTTTTACATTAGCATAGTTTCAAACCAGCAGGTGCACCAAAAGCTTTTATAGTCACCTAGATGTAGGTATGTTGTGAAAACTTTTGTTCTTCCTCTATTTTGAAGATAATCTTTCCTATTGAGATACAATTTCCACAAAATTGCATTTTCCTGTTTGTTGTAGTTAAATTTACATCAGCTTTCTAGATTAGATTTATTTCTAGCAATTTCCCTTCAAGCAATTTCCCTTCACAAGAAGCTAGTTAAATTCCATTCCTATAATTTCCCTTCATGTTATTTCCCTTCCAAAGCATTTAATTAGATTTATCTTCAAGTCATTTCCCTTCCAAAAGCATTTAGTTAGTTTCCATTTTAGTCATTTCCTTTCAAGAGCAATTAATTAGATTTCCCTTTTGCAAATCAATAGATCAAATTTCCTTCTCATGAAAAATCAAGTAAGTAGATTTGCTTTGAAAAGGCATCCTAACATAGATTTATTTTGAAAAGGCATTTAAAGTATATTTTCTTCTAAAATAGTACCGCAAAAACAAACACCACACACTCACATTCCATCTAAATGATGTAAAGAGTTGGCTTTCATCTCCAACTTGAATTAGATTTCATCACCAAATCACCACCAGAGTTCAGTGAGGTCTGGGTTCTACTCTCCACTGACTCACCTTAAGTTTTAGACACCATAGTATCCCCCTAGGTGGATCATTCTAGCATTAATACCTAGTCGATACTTCCCACTTTGAGTGTTGGTTATCCAGAATTCATCACTAGAAGGTATCTTCAAAGTGGGTAGTTTTAGAAAGCCCCTTTACCATAGGGCTTGTTAAATAATTAGTGGATGCAAATTATCATTAATGTGGATGCCTTAAATGTGAGGTTTAAGCAAAAGTATGGGTATGTTGGTAGCATCACATTGACAATGTGACCTCTCTTTTTGAGAGTTTAATGACTCATTAGAGCATTTTGAGTCTCCCCCCATTGGATACCATTTTACTGTACCAAAACCCATCTAGGTTGCCACTTGCCCATTGAAAACATAGTTCTATTTTGTGTGCTTTTAGGTATTGTAGGAGGTTCTATGCTACGAAATCCTTGAATCAAAGTAGAGTTCATCCATTCCCATGATTTATTCCTAGGGTGGATACATACTTTCATCAAAACACACAAAAACCAAAAATAAAAAGCATTTGTTTATTATCGAGTCTCGTGAAAGTGGTTACAATAGCATATCAAAATTGCTATAACTCACTCCTTAGTTGTTCCATAGTTTCACTTCCACTGTATACATTCCACTAGCTATTTTTAGGTAATTTGCACCCTTTAGTGTGATTTTCCTACACTCGAATCTATTTGTATGATTCTATGTAAAATTGAGCTTCCAGGCTACAAAACTGCACTAAACATGTCTACACAACACACAAAGGGTGTCCACAGCATAAAATTCACCTTCTATCATTATTTTTAGTAGTTCGTACACCCACATGTGAGTTTCTGGTTGTAGAGGTGGTTCACACCCCGATGTGTAAACCAAATTTTTAGGTCCCAAATTTCACCCACGAGACACAAACACCTTGGTGTAAACTTAGCTACAAGAGACCAAAAAAATGGACTCCAATCACATAACACAAATGCAATATAATGGAAGAAACTTGCAAATCAATATTCTTCTCATTCCTGAATTCACACGCTTCTCCAAAAGAATACAATCCATCATATAGCAACCGAAAACCAAAGAAACCCTAAAAAACATTTTTTTTCTAAAAACTACTAAAAATAGAAATGAGTCGGATTGCACCTAAATTCGGTGCACACATCCCTCTTATAATAACGAACCTTAATTTAAAATATTAGGTCTCAACTTAAGGTATAACAAAATATAATAAAGTTCTAACATTCAAAAACCCAAAAAACTTGGGAACCTATTCTAAAAGCTAATTTTGGGACACTAGATGGAGGAGTTAGGTCCCGAAAGTATGTTTTTTGGAGGATCAGATGCATCAAATATGGGCCTGATGCAGAACATGCATGTGAAACCACCTATTAAATTTTAATTCAAACAGGCATACGATTCACAATTTATGGCTCCGACAAGGTGCATCATTCTCCTCTGGTGAAAAAGAACTCAACTCCTGCGAGTTCAGCTAAATTGAAATCCTATAGATTTTGGTTATCAACTTTATTTAGCTTTGACTCTGAAACCCATGTTTTATCCAACTATGGTAATCCTTCCCACTAAACTAATTATCTATTGTAGCTCCCATGTCTGGTGGTGATCACTTTCTTACCGAGCACTTGTGCAACTCTATATTTTTTCTTCTTAGGCATTTGTCATGCCTAATTTACTATCTCCTATAATTCACCATCATCGGTAGCATCGAGACACTGAAATAGATCAAAAACATTAAAAATGGGAGAAATATAAAATTCATCGGGTAGCTCCATTTTATAGGCATTATCATTGATCTTCTTCAAAATCCTGCATGGCCCAATTTTCTTAAGTTTTAGTTTGTTATATGTCCCCTTAGGAAACCTTTATTTCCTAAGATGAACCATGACCATATCACCCTGTTCAAAGAATTTCACCCTTCTATGTGCATCAACAGACTCTTTGTAGTGAGCATTACTACCCTATAATTTTTCCCTCACTAACTCTTGCACTTTTTGGATATGCTCAGCAAATGCTTCTGCATCATCACTAACTTGTTCCCCAATTGGCAACTCAACCAAATCTAATACACCTCTAGGATTTCAACCATAAATAATTTGAAAAGGATATTTACCTGTCGACTTGTTCATTGAATTGTTGTATGTAAATTTGGCTTGTGATAAGGCTAAATCCCATTGTTTTGGTTTTTCTCCAACTATGCACCGTAAAATGTTTCCCAAGCTTCTGTTCACTACATTTATTTGTCCATCATTCTATGGGTGGTAAGCAATACTGAACTGCAGCTTGGTGTTCAAATTCTTCCACAATGTCCTCCAAAAGTGACTCAAGAACTTAGTATCCCGATCAAAAGTAATAGTCTTTGGAACACCATGCAACCACACAATATCATAAAATAATAAGACTACAATCCTAGTTGCATCATTAGTTTTCTAGAAAGCAATGAAATGCACCATTTTTGAAAATCTATCTACCATAATAAAAATTGAATCCTTACCCCTATGTGTCTTGCACAATCCCAACATGAAATCCATATTAGATCATTCCATGGTCCTGTAGGAACTGGCATTAGCATATACAACCCTGTATTTTGTGCATGACCCTTAGCCATTTGACATACTCTGCATATAGAGACAAACTTGATTATGTCTCTCTTCATTTTCATCCAATAGTACTTCTCCCCTACAAGAGTGGTATTTTTGGCTACTCCAAAATGACCAACCAAACCCCCACTATGTACTTCCCTCAAGATGTTCTCTCTCATAGAGCTATTGGGAATGCATAATAGATTACCCTTAAACAAGTAACCATTATGTAAAAAATACTCTTCAAAAATAGGACGAGACTCACCCTCTACCACACTTTTACACTGTTTCACAATATTCCTAAAATCTGCATCAGGTTCATACAGATCTTTAATCCCCTCACATATTACCACTTCATTCTCCATAGTGGTCAACAACAAGACTCTCCTACTCAATGAATCAACAACTTTATTTTGTTTACCCGACTTGTGCTTTAGGACAAATGTATATTGTTGCAAAAAAAAATCCATTTGGCATGCTTGCTATTTAACTTTTTTTGAGAGTTGACATACCTCAATGCTTCATGATCAGTAAACAACACAAACTCCTTTGAGAGTAAGTAGTGCCTCCAATGTTGCAATGCTTGCACAATTGCATAAAATTCCACATCATATGTAGAATAATTCTTCCTTGTGTCATTCATATTCTCACTAAAAATGCTATAGGTTGGCCCTCTTGACTTAAGACACCACCAATTCCAACAAATGAGGCATCACAATCAACCTCAAACACCTTATTGAAATCTAGTAACACTAGAATAGGGTCTTCCGACACCTTCTTCTTCAAGAGTTCAAAACTCTCTGTTGCTATTATAGTCTATATAGACTCTTTTCCCTTCGTGCACTCAGTTATAGGGGCAACTACACTACTAAAGTTCCTGATGAACTTTTTGTAAAAGGTAGCTAGGCCATGAAAGCTCCTTACTTCTATTATATTTTATGGAAGAGGACATTCTAGAATTACCTTCACTTTCTCGTCATTCATCCTCATGCCATATCTTGAGATTACAAATCCTAAAAACACTAAACTATCTTGAAGAAATCTACATTTCTTCAGGTTGACATACAATTTCTCCTTCCTGAGCACATCTAACACTAATTTCACATGTAACAAATGCTCTTCTTAACTTTTATTATAAATCAAAATATCATCAAAATACACAACCATAAACTTACCATTATATTCCCGTAGTACTATGTTCATCAACCACATAAATGTACTGGGTGCATTAGACAACCTAAATGGCATCACCATCCACTCGTACAACCCATATTTTGTCTTAAAAGTTGTCTTCCATTCATCCCCTTATCTAATTTTGATCTGGTAGTAGCCACTCTGTAGATTAATTTTACTGAAGTATTTAACTCTAGCAAATCCATCCATCATGTCATCCATTCTCGACATAGGATATTGATACTTTGTTGTGATCTTGTTTATGGCTATACTTTTTTGTCATCAACAATTTTGGAGTCGCACATGGACTCATACTCTCTCGAACTAATCATTTATTTATCAACTCTTTCACTTGCCTACTCAAATCTGCATTCTATGTTGGGTTCAATCGATAAGCTGCTTGATTTGGGAGTGCTGATCTTGGAATCAAATCCATGTGATGCTGGATATCCCTCTTTGGTGGTAGCCCATCTGGTAACTCCTCTGGTGTGACATTTACATTCACTTAGTAATTTAGCTTCTGTTGTAGGCATAACCACTTCCTCTATTTCTAGCTTCCTATATGTTAAGGCATAACAGAAGCTAGCATCCTTGATCTCTGTAAGAAAATCCTTCATCATCAACAAGATCTCACTCAGCCTATCCTCCTTCAAAGGTACAAGAACTACCTTTACACCATCATTCTAGAATGTTTAAGTATTATTTCTCCCATTATGGTTAGTATCCCTATCATACTTCCAAGGTATTCCCAACAGAATGTGATATGCATCCATAGGGATCACATCACACCACACTTCATCCTTGTAAGTGCTCCCAATTAAAAATTTAATTACACCTCTGATCTACTATTACCTCATTCTCATTCTTAACCCATGAGATGTGATATGGATATGGATTCTTTTTGCATTCCAGGTTCATTTTATCAACCATGATATTTGACACCATATTCTCACAACTACCACCATCAATGACAATGTTGCATACCTTCCCTTCTAATGTACAACTTATTCAAAAGATGTTCATTCGTAGTCCAGAATAATCACCATATGTGGTCTGCCCCTTTGCTTTTCTTTTCACCTTCTCTTTATTAGGAATAATTAGTGTCCTCCTTATCATAAGTGCTTCCCCCATGTTAGCAACAACTTCATGCTCATCCTGCTCTTCCATATCAACCAGATTGACCCTTCCTTATCCTCCTTGACCCTTTTCTTGGACATCACATAGGGGACACTCAAATGCTTTGTGTCCCTCCTTACCACATCCATAATAGGTATACGACCTTCTTGGATCATTCCTATTTTTTCCACCACTATAACCTCTACCTCGTTGGTATCCTCTTCCTATTATATTCTGCCCATCACACCTTCCAATGCACATATCTATCATTTATTTATCATTTTGAGTGGTTCACACCCCACCCATGCAAACCTCCCATCTCAAATTAGTTTGCACCCCACCTATGCAAACATGTATTTTTTAGAATAGATAGTGTCACACTCAACCATATACTATCCTAGAGTCCATATCTAACATTTTTTTTGGATGTTACCACACACTTTGCACACATCACTATACCAATTATGCATAATCATATGCATGAAGTCCTAAGTTGTGCCATTGAGGCTGCTCATAGGACTGTCATGACTATAGGTACTTCTACATCTTAGACCATTGATCCACCTTCCAATTCTAATTAGGTTATTGTTGTAGGTCCACGTGACCTAATGATTGGGTCTTCCACCCCTAGTGCTAACCCCATATCCCATATGGTATCTTCCATTCATTCCATATCTTGGATGAGACCTTTTAGGATACCCCTCCCTTGGAAGATCTCTCCTCTCCCAATACCCCATCCACATACTTCCAACATGTCATATATACTCATCCTAGTTGCCCAATATCGGTTAAGGTGGTGGATGAGTTCACCCCACCTACTTCCCCTTCCGCTATCCATCCATTCCTCAAGCACTTCTCCCATCCACTTTTGGGAGATGACTTTGGTCCAATTGTTTCCCAAATCATACATGCTATCGTCATCACTATCCAAATAGTCAATATGATATCTACACTTTCTTATTCCACATATCCTCGTACCATAACTTCATCCCAAAACCCACCATCTCAATAGGCTTCATCGAGTTACCAACCTTTATCCCAACCACCTTCATCACTCCCACCTGAGTACCTTTCACATCCATCTTAGTACTACCAGATATCATCACCTAATCTATCCCATCCCTCATTATAGATTCATCCACAATAGGCATCCTCATCCTCATAGCCACCTCCTTTCACACCCTAGTTTTCTTCTCACCCACCTACTAGTTATCCCCCATTTTCATCATATGGACCTCCTTCAGCCCCTTCATCATCATTTCTATTACTGCCTCCACCTTCATTTTGACCTCCACCACTGAACCCTGATTATCAAGGTCACGCACCTCGATATTCGGTTTAGCTCGAGTCCCTTCTCACCATCCCCTTCATACCCCCTTTATCCTCATCAGTTCCACCTCCATCTTCACACCAATCCTCTTATACCACACTAGTATCTCTTCCATCCCCATCTTCTACACCACCCACTTTCTTCACCTCACCACCCATATGGTCCTCTAGCACTACTGATCAGATGCAATCAACTTTTCAATATGCACAATAGTAGTAGGTGCCCATACCTACCCAGAATATCCTCAGGTACTATGATCAGTAGAAGTAGCCACCTACCTACCACTCTTCCTACATCTCACCCCATCCATCTTAGGTTCCTGTCCCACATTATCAAACCATATCAATGCTTGATCCACACTAGGATACTTACTATTATTCATGGAAGGAATAAAAAGTGCAATATCCACCACATCTAGATTATTTATAATGCTCATCATAGCCATTTCCTACACCCACATCATCACCCCCATTTCTAGATCCACAAAACACTACCACAATGCTCTCTATCAAATTTCAAGCCATGCAAGAGAATATTCGTATATTGGATTTATGCACGACTAGTTATGGACCTCAAAAACCCACATATAACAAGTTATGTAATGAATCAATTCACCCATCTGTTTCTATATATCCATATTCTTACATATTTGAGATCCCTAAATTTGAAAAATTTAAAAGTAAGGAAGATCCTAGAGAGCACCTCAATAATTACCATTTTACTTTCTACCAACTGCATGGTAGTGATCCTCTTATGCTTTGCACGTTTGCACTTTAGCTTGGTAAAGAAGCATTAGATCGATACAGCCATTTGCCTCCCCACAGTTTATTCACTTTGAAATAATTGGCCAATCTATTTCTAGAGAACTTCTCGATTAACATAAAAAATAAGCTTACCCTATATGATATCTATGCTTTACACCAGTTTGACGATGAGCCTATTATTGATTTTGTTACCTATTGGAGAGTGGTTATTCATGATCTTGCCTTCCCTCTCCCACATTTAGATCTCATAAAAATATTTTCTAAGAGTTTTCATAAACAAATCTCCCAGACATTGTAGATTCATTAAAGTTAGACATTTGAGAAACCCACCACCCAAGCCAAAGTTATCGAGGACATCAATGTCCACACAGGAAAAATCAAGCTTCGAAAGAAAAAAACCTACCCCACCAAATACCACCACAATTACCCTCCATACATACCACCCACTACCATACCACCCCAAACCAATCAGGTACTCTAAAATTCTCCATATCCACCATTGCAAGTTGCACCCACACACGCTCCATAACCCACTCCTCCACGATCTCCTCAAAATACATACCAAGTCAATCCTCCACTACTTCTAAATCCATATCCAGGTTATCCTCCACCATAGTCTAATCCATACCAAGGTCACAATCCACACCCGCCATGCCCTCCATGCAATTGAATGCCCTTATCTGAGCCCATGCACACTCTATTTTATAGATTACATGAGGGAGGGCTCATCACTTTTCCAAATTCCCAACTTCTTGATCCTAATCGTCCCCTCATATGGGACCATAATCTATAAGCTTTCTATTATTTCCATCGAAAACATGCCCATGCTCTTGATTCATGTTGTATTTTTCACCATATTGTGCAAGACATTATCAATCGAGGCACCATTCAAGTCTCAAATCCCCTCGCATCGCAAAATCAAAACTTGGGGATATATCAAAATCCATTACCCGAGCATGGGGGTAACCTGACTCAAACCAATCCATGCCAATTCAATCATGTCAATCAAGATCCTTCTTAGTAGGGATTTGTGGGTATGATCTATATCGTAACTCACAATCAATGCTATCCACCCCCTACAACAAACCCATAACCTTCCACTTCCCAACACCCACATACTACAACCTCACCCGTTACCCCCTTGATTCCTCCACCTCTATCATGGAATGTCATCACCATTTGTGGTAGTAATGCCCATCAGTTCTACACCGTCCCTACAAGGTTATCCATCTATGACCTTCTGCAATTGTCCCAACCTCATCATAAATCCCTCGATTATATCCTTTGCTCTCTCAATATTGAGACTCATGATACAGATGCATTTGCTAACTTTATTGGCAATTTTCAGCAATGCTTACAACCTTCTATCAACTTCCATGACCACAAAATTTTAGAAGTTGTAGGTGAGGGAGCGAATCCCCCATTACATATTCAAGTCTCCATAAATATAGTAACCTACAAGAATATTATCATTGACACCAGATCATCCATCAACATTATTTATACTGCTGCCCTGGGTCACCTTCACCTTCCCCCTTCCCATATATCCACTCCATCCATGGACCTTTAAGCTTTTGATGGCTCAATGTATCCCACCCTTGGTACCATTATCCTTCCCATCAAGGTTTTTGCCAAAACCATTTCCACTCTCTTCCATGTTATCAAAGGTGAGGTCCATTATAACATCCTTTTGGGATGCCCGTGGATTGAGGACATGTAATGTGTCCCTTCCATGCTCCATCATTGTATCAAATATGTCCATAATGACTTGGTCCACCACATCCCCATTAACGGTGATCTATTTGAATTCTACAACATTATCACCCTTCCACCAGGTCCACCCTTATCATCCACACAATTCATCCCTACCCCACACTGGTCTCTTGAAAACACTTATCCGTCATCTTCATAAACACATCCTTAACCTGATCTGAGAAACATTGCATCAACCTCATCAAATATACCTCAATCTCCCAGCACACAAGCTATTCCTACATTTTCTCATCAACCCTCCTTGCCTTTCACACCACTTTCTCCATTCTCCTTTTCTACTACACCCTCCACCCCATCTCCATCTAACAACCCACCTATTCTTACCACACCTCCTACATATTCCCACCACTTTTTTCCCTAATCGACATGGATACGGGTCATCTCTTATTCACTCCCCACTTTCCAATTCACCCATGCCAATCATCCTATCACTAGAACCCCTATTGAGTGTTATGAGTGGACATAGTGCACCACTCATCTTGATGACCATTTAGCTCAATTAGATCCTCTCATTTCATCCCTTTCACCTACCAATCCACCTATACCAATTTCACCACCCTCTCCATCACCCAGGGGGTCATCCCCTCAACCTAAGCATATGTTCCCTCCTCATATCTCTATACTCATGACCACACCAGGTCCTTGTGAGTATAACATAAGCAATGCTTAGGTTTTTCCTTCCAAAATCCAATCCACTCATGACTTCGGTTGACCTCATGATGTGCCCTTGACTATTGGGATAGGTTTTCCTCTAGGTCCTCTTGATAATTGTATGAATTTTGTATATGGGGTACTTGACTCATCCGTAGAACCTCTAGCACCTCCACCACCATAAACTAGATTTTACGGTAACCTTGACCACATATCCAATCCTAATTTTATCTGGCATTATCTATGTATGTATAATTGGTATGGTTATGGCCTAGGGAGATATGAATAGGGGTATCACACCTATATCCATCCTCCCTCACACAAACCTACTGACTGATTAGGCATTGGTTACCATTCTCTGACAACTAGTAACCTTGAGCATGAATTGCATAATCTGGATCTTGATCCTATCAACCTTCTTTTTTATGAGGAATTTGAGCTCAATATGTTGATACATAGTTCTTCCCCTCACTCCATAATCAATATTTCCTCTACATTATTTCCACCATCCCCACCACATGATCCCCTTTCTCGTCATGAAGTTGAAACCCTTGCTCACAATTTCACCACATTATCCCTCGACCCCCCTTTGCCTATCAAACCACCCTTGCTTGAAGATCCACCTTCCTCACCTCCACCCACCACTTCATTTTTCTCCATTTGAGAGCTACCACTACCTCATGGCTCACATTATCATTCCCCTTAACCACCTATGGTGTTAAACCCAGATCATCACCAACATTTTTTGGATTCATTGTTATGCTCATCTGATTCATCACCCCTTGTATCACCTACCTCCACCTTATCTAGTGCTTCATTCAACATGATATTTGTTGACTTATATGCTCTTCTATAGTATCCAAACCATCTCGATTATGTCCCACCACCTATACCTAATTTCATTAATATTTTTGATATTTTTGACACCCCCACAGCCACTAAATTCCTCCCAACACCACACATGTTGTAAGTCATAAATGCACAATTACCTTCCATACCACCTCATATCCCATAGCTAAATCATACAGATATTTATATAGATGATGAATTCCAGCTCTCATAGTCCATTTATGACCTTCATCTCATCCCCATACCTACCAACTCCATGAAGGTTCTCACATGCTTGTTGAGGACACCATTGAAGTTGATATTGGCAATTATCTAGAACACCCTCACATCGTCTACCTCTACGCTAGCCTATCCAATGAATAACATGTTTTTTATACCAATTTCCTTAGGTACTACATTAAGGTGTTTGCATGGTCCTATATGGCTATGTCAAACCTTGACCCATCATTAGTTGTACACAACATTGTCCTGGAAAATAATGCCAAACCTGTCTGATAAAAGTTGCATCGCGTGCATCCTACCATTGTTATTGTTGTAAATTAGAAGTTACATAAACTAATCAATGTGGATTTAATACAACCTATATATTACCTTGAGTGAGTTTCAAACATGGTCCCCATCGTAAAATCCAAGGGGGGTATTTGCATTTGCACTTATTTTAGGGATCTCAACAAAGCTTGTCCCAAGGACAATTTTCCACTCCCTAATATTGACACATTGGTCGATGCTATAGCCAGACACAAAATACTATCACTCATGGATGGTTTTTTAGGTTATAATAAAATTAATTTCAATATAGATGACCAGTACAAGACCTCTTTCATGACCCCCTGGGGGACTTTTTTTTACAATGTCATGCCTTTTGGTCTCAAGAATGCTAGGGAAACTTACCAACGTGCCATGACCTATAGTTTTCATCATATGATGCACAAAACATTCAAAGACTATATTGATGATATTATCATAAAATACAAAATCCATGGTCAACATCTTGAAGACTTGCATCAAATATTTGATCACCTCTTGGAACATAATATATGATTAAATACCAAAAAATATGTCTTTGGTGTCACCACTGGAAAAATCTTGGGTTTCATCATTTCATAAAAAGACATCAAAGTAGATCCCACCAAATTCCAAGCCATCCTTGACATGCCTCCCCCTACAAACCTCAAATAGTTATGTGTCTTGAAAGGCAGAATTCAATACACAAGGTGATTTATTGCCCAACTTTTAGACAACTATCAACTGTTCAATCATCTTTTGCAAAAAGGGATCCCATTCAAATGGGAAAAAAAATGTCGAGACGCCTTTGATGCCACAAAATCATACCTTACATCTCCACCCATCCTCATCCCATCTCATCTAGAGCATCCCTTACACATGTACATTTATGTTATCAATATCGCCTTTTAATGCTTCTTGCTCAAATGAATGAACTAGACCAAGAGAAAGTTGTGTATTATATTAGTTGCACATTGATTGATTACGAGACGCGGTATGTTTACATGGATAAATTTACCTTGTCGTTGTCATTACAACCCAAAATTTGCAATACTATATGATTAACCATACTACCTATGTAGTTGCTCGTGATAACCCACTTCACTACATGATGGATAAGAGCTACCACAATAGTCGAACGACAAAATGGATCATGCTCCTTACAGAATTTTATCTTGAATTCATCAGTCAAAAATCCATCAAAGACCAAGTTATTGTTGATCAATTGGTTGAGTCTGCATTACCAATTGATGCGCCATTGCTTATCCAACTTCTGAACAACTCTGTCTTTCATATAAGCGAAGTTGAAGAGCCAGTAGAGCCTCAATCAACCACTAAATTGACCCTCTTCTTTGATGGCTCCTATTGCACACATTCTAGGGGTGCAGTAATAGTCTTTTTTACACCAAAAAGGGAGCCTTTCCTATTTTTCTTTAAATTAGGCTTTCCCTACACCAACAACAATTTTGAGGATGAAGCTCTTATCCTCAGCTTAAAGCAAGCAATTTTAATGCACATCTGGTACCTAGATATATCCGATGACTCCCTCCTCATTGTAAACCAAATCAAGGGAGAATGGCAATGTCGTTTCCCAGTCTTACAACAATACAAATAGGTAGCCAAAAACTTGTTGGTCTAATCCAAGTGGTATGACAAAACTGCTACTCCATGATCCATGAACCGTTTTTCTGATACCATGGCCTCTCTAGGCTTGCTCATTTCACAAAACCCACTTTTTGACGTAACTCACGTGTCCATCCATACCATTTTCCATTATTCCATTTCCAAAAATCTGCATTCTCATGATGTTAGCATCAATATCATTGATGCTCACCCACATGACCCATGGTTTTTCCAAGTCAAGGATTACATTAAGCTCGGTATTCTCCCACCTGATCTAAATCATACTCATAAAAAGGCTTTTAAATTGTGTATCATTCACTATATATTGCTAGGTAATATCATTTACAAGAAAATTTATGATGGCATTTTATTGCATTGTCTAGAACCTTTCAAAGCCCAATGCATTATCCAAGAGGCTCATTATGGCACTTGTGATGACCACTTCAGTGGTATGGCCATTACCAAGCACATTCTACGAATGGGCTATTACTAGCTCACAATGGAGCATGACTGTTGTGATTATGTCAAAAAGTGTGTTAAATTCCATCATGCCAATATTTCACATTTACCTTCTTAGGCTCTATAATCCATTCAATCGATATGGCCCTTCTCACAATGGGGTTTGAATCTCATCAGAAAAATCACACCCACCTAATTTGCCAATCATAAGTTCATTATCACTGCAACCGAGTACTTCATAAAATGGGTTGAGGCCATCCTATTAGTGCAAATGGCTAGTCCTAAAATTATTTATTTCATCACTCAACACATCATTTGTGATTTTGGCATCCCTTTCATAATCATAACTGACAATGACACTCCATTCAAGAACAAGAATGTGCATGCACTATGTGAAAAATTCAACATACAACATAGCTTCTCTACTCCATACTACCCATAGGGTAATGGCCAAGAGGAAGCTACAAATAAAACCATTTGTGCCATTATTCATAAAACCATTGTAAAATCACATCGTGACTGGCACAATCAAATGAAATTAGCACTATGGGCCTACTGTACAAGTATCTACACTCCAACTGGGGCAGCCTTATTTTTTCTTGTATATGGCACAGAGGCCATCATGCCCTTGGAGCTTGAATACCATCCTTACGGGTTTCCATGCAAGAATCCATTGATGATGATACCACTTGTAAGGCTCATCTTCACCAATTGACCTTATTATATGAACATCGCATTCATTATATTGAACACATGTGATTTTATCAAGATCATCTCTGATGTGCCTATAATTCTAAGGTATACCAACGTGAATTCCAAGTTGGAGACTTAGTCTTCAAAGAAAACCAATAAATTACTAGTCAACCGCACCCTCTACACAAAAAATTTACACCCAATTGGCTAGGTCCTTAAGTAGTTAAAAATAGTGCACCTAATTATGAGCAACAATATAAGTATCTATCCATTATAGCGTATGAGCATCAAATGGAAGCATGCATGTGAAATGGAAGCAAAAACCAAACAACAAGATATGAAATGAAATAAGTATCTTTCTCATTAATTTGGTGGATCATATCCAAGGTTACACAATAGTCCTCTTGAGGTATCAAAGGTGATACAATTGTTACAAATTTTGGGTGCCCAAGGATCAAATCCTTCAATAAATTTGGGTGCACATCCAGTGTCTTTCCTTGTACCCAAAATAGAGGTGGGCAGGAAAATGTCGCCACTACTTGTATCTTTGATCTTTGATATCTGATATTCCTTCCAAATTCTTTCTAGGTGATGTGTAGTCGTTATACCATCATTAATTCTCAATGAATTTGTCAATCCAGGGCAGTGTACAAGGCTATCTGCGGAAGAAGAAGTGAAACAACTATAACTTAGGTCAATCTAGAGCAACAGGTCTTATTGGTGGAACTGGTTATGTGGGGGGTTTTGGAACATTCCTATCTCTAAATTGCATGAATTAAATCTTAATATAAGTTGCAAAATTGGAAACTAATCATTAACTGTAGAAATGAAGTCCTAATTACACTTGCAAAATAAGACCTAATTATATTGTAGAAATAACAATTGCAGAATTGAAAGTCTGATCCTAATTGCAGAAAGGAAATCTAATTACTTTTGTAGTAATGAAATTCTAGATCTAATGTGGAAATAAAAATTGTCAAAGTTCTGCAACAGAAGGTTGTCAATCTTCTGTTCAGGTTTTAACAGCAAAACATAAAATGCTGAAAATTGCTGAAAAACAGTAAATTCTAAAAATAACAGTCTGAAATAAAGTGGAAGCTTTTCTGAAATAAAGTGGAAGCTTTGCTGAAAGTAAGATTGCAACTAAAACATTAAGTACAAGGTTAATCTAAGTATAAATAAACTAATACTGCAAATATTGTCAACTGTTTACAAGCAATTGAAATAACAAGTTCTACAACTCATTCTGCTGCAGCAAAATCAGAATAAAAACCTATTTTATTAGTCCTCCTCCTAGGTCTGGAAGTGGCCAGCCTCTTTTTTCAGAAGAAGGTGTAAGTCTCTCTCTCTCTCTAAATCTTAATTACACTCATTTACAAGCAATATGAAATATAACTGGTGCACTTTATTGATTAGAAGACATGATTACAATAATTCTGCTGAAAAACTGTTACAGGACTGTAACAGTCAATTTCTCCCTATACTCTGTATTTTTTGCTAGCTTCCTTACTCTTTTCACTATTTTCTCTCTTTTTCTACCTACCAGGCTCAACCTGAATGGGAGCAATATTTATAGCTATCCTATGATCTGATTACAAACAAAGAATATCTCAAAAGATCTAATCCTACAATGCTGCAACAAATTCTAGTTTTATCTTAGAAGAAGACTAAAACTTGATCTTTCCCTTAATGATGACTTTGGTCGGCAATGACGGCAAAGATAGATGGAAGATCTTTCCATTTACCTTTTCCAACCTTTATTTCCCTTTTTTTGGCTTCAAAAATTGGTCAACAGGTCAAAAACACATTTTGTTCTTCATTCCGAAGATAAGTGGCTTCATTCCGAAGACAATGCAATTCTCATTCCAAAGATCGCTCATTTCGAAGATACTGCGTTCTCATTCCGAAGATCACTCATTCTGAAGATACTACATGCTTCATTCTAAAGATCCACTCATTTCAAAGATGCTGCATTCTTCATTCCGAAGATCCGCTCATTTCGAAGATGCTGTGTTCTTTCATTTCGAAGATACTTCGGAATGAACAAATGTATGCTTTTCCGTGATTCCTTCTGCATCTCTCAGGTGGTTTATTTCCTAAGATCAAATTCCAATGGTCTTCATCCCTTTCCTCATGTGAATTCCATGCTTTGCTATTTATGGATAGCTAGCTGGAATTTACATGGGAAAGACCAGTTTTTGCTGCATAGCAATAGTTTGCTTGTACTGTTGCTAGATTTAGGTGAAATAAATGTTTGAGACAAATCAAAACATAATTAGTGAAATGCTACTATTATTCTAAGAATATCCCATTGTAGCAAATCATAGCAAAAAGAACACAAAACTATGCAAAAAGCTGTAAAATCAGCATATAATATTTCAAATACATTGATCATGCAAAATGGTTAATATACAACATATTGAATCAACTTAACTAACATATCAGATAAAACATAAGATTTTATAGGCATTTTTAGTGTTCAAAACATGTTATTATTGAGGCATTTCTAGGCCTCATCACTAGGAACCTACATCTACACACAAGGAAGCAAAAGGGTTCAAATATCAAGTGTGTGTGAAGGGACACATGCAATCCCCACAGGCACAAAAAGGCATATATATTAAAAATATATCAAATCAACTTAGAATGACTTGAAACTTTATGGGGATGTTAAATAGGAGTTTTTGAAGGGATATCACCAAAAATAGATATGAAATTGCATCTTTAGGCCCCTCAATTTGCACCACTCATTTACAACTTGCGAAGACCAAGATAAGCAATTCCTGCCCCTAAACATGTCCAAAACTCATGAAACTTAGATAGAATACATAAATCCATATTTAAGACAAACCATATGGTTATATTTTTAAAATGAGGTGCAGATCCACCTACATGCAATTGGGGTGCCCGGATGGGCCCTACGAACCTACAAAAACTTAAAAATATGATATCTCGGACAATTTAACTCCAAATTACATGAAATTTGAACTGTAGCATCCTATGATAGTCTAGAATAATACTAAAAAAAATAGTAAAGAAATTGTGTAAATATTTTTCCTCATCCTAAGGGGATGGTGGTGACTGCAACTAATTGGAGGGAACCCTATGGTGGGATACCCACCAAATCTGCCCACTTTTTGCTACCAATCCCACTGGGTAATGATCCTAAACACTCTAAGGGGTGGTGTCATTGAATTTTGTGAATAAATTCACTCGGATAGTGAAGTTATTCCCAAAAGACCCTCTTGAAGTCACCCGATAACCTCCATCGCTAAGAAGAGATTTTGAGGCCAAGAGAGAACAATAAAGTTAGGGGAAATCTCGATAACACTCCGTTGCATATCCTAGAACTCCTCTATATATTTTTGTGTGAATATTGAATCTATTTTATAGCCCAAATGGGCTTATGTGCAAAAATGCATGCATTGGATGGGGAAGAGAATATCCCATTTTAGCCTCCATTATGAAGCGTGTCATAAGGATTCAGTGCCCTCTGACCCGCATGTTTAAATTGGCAAGGTAAATGATAGTTTCTGGGTGCCATTTATCCTAGATTTGAATTTTTGTTGTGTCAAACTTTCTCACTATCCCACCCTGGGATGATGGCTCACCACCATCCCAAGGTGGGACGGTGGGAATCTACCACCATCCCAGGGTGGGACGATGGTGAATTTTGGGCCAAAACCTCCCAAAATTGGGCTAGAAGCCTCCAAAACCTCTTTTGGAGTGGCTAGAACCACTATGAGCCCTCTGAGGGCTACCCCAGGGGTCGTATGATGCCAATTTGATCATTTTTTATGGATGCTTAATTGAGTTAACCATATTTTAGTGTCTACATATACCCCTTTTTGAGATGTGTTGTGTGTAGCACAGCGTTGAGAAAAAATAGATGACTAAAACATTCAATAATTAAGGTTACTCGATAACCTAACCAACTTTAGATGCCCCAATCATGGAAAGAGCATGTATTCTTGAATCCTCACTTATGACTCAGTAAAGACATTGGTCTTGGTTTCTCTTCAGCTTCCAGGTATGCTCAGGGGACTTATAACCCTAGGAGTTAGAGAGAACCAAGTATTTTTGTAACTTTTGAGGTTACCAACAAGCAGGTTCATCTGCACTTTTATGTGCTTAATTGAGATATTTGCTTGTTTTCTACCCCAAGCAGGGGCATGATTGTATTTGTTAAAGATTCATTGGATGAACGCAACTTGCATGATTGAGTTTCTGCTTGTTGATTTTTTATTATAAATATTTTAAGCATGACTACCCCCTCAAGTGATGAGCCGATGAGGGAATGACCAGTGCGAAAAGCGACAAGTCACTTGACCCAAAAGATGTTTGTTAAGGTTACCTTCAGTTTTTCTCATTGAAAAATGATACTATTTTGAAAGTATTTGGATGATGCTATGGATATTTCATGGAAGCAAAAAGTTTAAAACCTCCTTCCCATGGGACGGTCCAACCATAATGGACTTCTTGGGGAGTGAAGTAGTAAATTTTCCATGCATCCATGAGAATTTTGCATTCCATATTGACCTTGAATGAATTCCTTTTTATTTGGCATGTGTTTGGTGGGTATTGGACCCTTTTATTTGACTTTTGTGTTGTTTTTTTGTTTTGTTTTGGTTTTTTATTAATATATATGTATGTATACTTGACCAATGGGCTTATTGGATGCTATTAGGTTATTTTGAGTGACCAAAGGGTTTAGGGATACCTTTGGGGCTTGTTTGGGTTGATCAAAGGGTTTATGGAGACCTTTGGGGATTTTTGAGTTGACCAAAGGGTTTATAGATACCTTTGGGGCTTTCTGGATGACCAAAGGGTTTATAGATACCTTGGGGGCATTTGGGTTGACCAAAGAGTTTATGGATACCTTTGGGGCATTTTTTTGGGTTGACCAAAGGATTTATGGAGACCTTTGGGGCTTTTTGAGTTGACCAAAGGGTTTATGGATGCCTTTGGGGATTTTTGAGTTGACCAAAGGGTTTATGGATACCTTTGGGGCATTTTGGGTTGACCAAAGGGTTTATGGATACCCTTGGGGAATTTTTTTGGGTTGACCAAAGGGTTTATGGAGACCTTTGGGGATTTTTGATTTGACCAAAGGGTTTATGGATACCTTTGGGGTTTTTTGGTGACCAAAGGACTTATGGATACCTTTGGGGATTTTTGAGGTTGTTTCGAATCTTTTTGGATTTTTAGATGTTTAGCATTGCGAGGTCTAAGGACCCACTTTATTGTAGCCTACAAGAATTTTTGGAAACTATGATGTATCTTTTTTTGCCCCATATATATATGATATTTTGTTATGGTCATCATGTGTCTCCCTTATTTCTTTATGATATGGATGCAATGTATGCATTTTCTTTTGTAGATGTGTTGGATGCTTATTATATATGCATATGGATGATTTTGTGATATTATGGAATGGTGATACACATATATCACGTATGTATGTGTATTTGCTTTGATTTGATGCTATCGATATGCATGGATGCACAGTGAGATGAAATATGGGGTGATTAAAAAACATGGATTATGGCTAATGATTTGACATACTATGTGAACACTATAGACTATACAAAATACATTAACGCTCTTTGTTTTTGCTTTTTTTTTGTAATGGAAATGTGAAACCATTATTGCGATGTAAAAAATGGAGTAAATTATATGACATGTTTACACAATGTAGGTGAGGTTTTTAGGATACTCAAACACTCTAGCTGATGTGATCAAAGGTTGTATACTGACTATGTAATACTTTTTAACAAGGTATGAATTTTCTAAGACGACCAAGGTCCAACATATCCCTGTGTGTGCAAGTGAGTTCATTCCTGTGAAACACATAAAGATACCGCCATTTCTATATAGGCTATCCACCAAACCTAGAATGAGGATCACCCTATGAATTTCATAATCTTGGATTTTTTACTTAATAGGACTAGACCACTAGGTAATATAGGTTACAAAAGCTAGCTCATCCACATGCAAACATTGGTTTGCACACACGCACGAGTCTAATATGATAGACATATCGTCATGTAGGAGGCTACCACCATTTCTAGGTAGGCTATCCACCAAACCTGTAATGAGGCTCACCTAATGGTTTTTCAAATGCTGATAGTTCCAGATATTCAAGTTTGACTCCCTTATTTTCTTCAATTTTATTGGGATACTTGCTCATGGTTAGTGATGATAATCACTATTTTTTTTTTATATTATTTTTTTTTCTTTGAGCAAGGGATTTGGTATTTGGGATTTGGGATTTGGGATTAGTGGTGCAAACCACTATTGACTTTGATTTTGTTTTTTGCTTTTTGCTTTTTGCTTTTTTTTTTGAGACCCTATTTTTTGAAAAATTAGGTTTAGGGTTTGGTCCAAAATAATAAAGAAACACACAAAGTAGACAATATGATTATCCTTTTACTGATTAAATGTGTGTCCTAAACTGGTTTTAGTGTGTTGTTGTTATTTTCTCTTTTTGTGGAATTATAATGAGGGAACTCAACCAAAGTGGTGACTAGGGACACTAGTGCCAAATCTAAGTGGGGATTCACCTATATCTTCCACTCTGAAACAATATTTTCAACAATGGGAGGTAGTTTAAACATTAGTGACTTATTCCATCTTGATAGAGTGCCCTATTCTATCTAAGGCACCTAGAGGGAAAGTTGGTGGAAGGAGGTGAAATCCAACATCACCAGTCTAAATTGGGGGTTGGTGATGAAATCCAACCTTACCAATGTTATAGTGGAACATGCAAGTGTGTGTGGTTCCTTTTAATCCAAAGAAAGTAAGAAAAGAAGAATTCAATGATCATTCACTAAATGCATGTAATAGGTATTTTTTAATTTAAAAAATATAGGATAAAAGGAACCTACAAATGTCACTTATAGATGCAAGCCCTAAATGCTAACTTACCCATTGGGTAAGCCACAAGCAATCAAGCCATAAATATGCATTGCTACTGCAAGTTTATTTTGATTTTTCTTCTTCCTTTTGTTGCTTTATGTTATAATAAAAGTAAAAATATGGATTTTAACCTTTCTATGCAAACAAATGATGCAAGAAAAACCAATTTTAATAGTCTCTAAAAATACAGCAGAAAAACAAAATATCTAGGCAATCACCTTATCAGTTTTGAGACCTCCAAATTTTGGGTTTTTGAGCAAAAATTTCTCTATTTATTCAACACTCTTGGGTGGGATGATTAGAATCCCTACCATAATACCATGATGGGATGGTGAATCCACTATCCTAGGGTGAGCCAGATAAAGGTTCTACCACCATTCCAAGGTGGGGAGGGGAGCACCTACAACACAAAAAGGGTAAAATTAGCAAAAATGGAGTCAAATTTTCATCCAAAGCACAAGGGACAAGGGTCCCACCATGATCACCACTAAAGTAGAGAAAAAAGGTGCACCTAATGATGAGAAAAAATATATGTATCTATCCTTTATAGCATATGAGCATCAAATGGAAGCATGCATGTGAAATGGAAGCAAAAACAAAACAACAAGATATAAAATGAAACAAGTATCCTTATTATTAATTTTGTGGATCATATCCAAGGTTACAGATCCACCTGCATGCAACTAGGGTGCTCGGATGGGCCCTACAAACCTACAAAAACTTAAAAAAACAATATCTCAACCCATTTAACTCCAAATTACATGAAATTTGAACTACATAATCATATTATAGTCTAGAATAATACTAAAAAAATGTAAAGAAATTGTGCAAGTATTTGTCCTCATACAGAGGGATGGTGGTGACTGCAACTAATTAGAGGGAATATTTGGGGGGATACCCACCAATTCTACCCACATTTTGCTACCAATCCTATTATGGAATTATCCTAAACACTCTAAGGGGTGGTTTTAATGAATTTGGTGAAGAAATTAAATCGGATGGTATAGTTATGCCCAAAAAACCCTCTTGAAGTCACTCGGTAACCTCCGTTGCTAAGAAGATATTTTGAGGGTAAGAGAGCACAATAAAGTGAGGGGAAATCTCGACATCACTCCATTTCATATCCTATAACTCCTCTCTATATTTTTGTGTGGATATTGAATCCATTTTATAGCAAAAATGGGCTTATGTGCAAAAAGGAATGCAAGGGCATGCATGGCAAGAGGTGTCATTTGTCAAAAAGGAGGCATGCATTGGATTGGGAAGAGAATATCCCATTTTAACTTCCATTATAAAGCATGTCATAAGGATTCAGTACCCTCTGATCTGCATGCTCCAATTGATGGGGTAAATGGCAATTTCTAGGTGTCATTTGTCCCAAATTTGACTTTTTTTGGGTCAAACTTGCTCACCATCCCACCTTGGGATGATGGCTCACCACCATCCTAGGGTGGGATGGTGGGAATATACCACCATCCCAGGGTGGGATGATGGTGAATTTTGGGCCAAAACCTCCCAAAATTGGGCTCTAAGCCTCCAAAACCTCTTCTAGAGTGGCTAAAACCACTATGAGCCTTCTAAGGGCTTCTTAAGGGGTTTTATGTTGTTAATTTGATCATTTTTTGTGGATGCTTAATTAGGTTAACCATATTTTAGTGTCTATAGGTCCTTATATGGTTACTTAGAAGTTTGGATCTTAGGCATATTGCCTTGCTGAATAACACAAATTTATATTGAGAGGGAGGGGGTGAATAGTATAGCACCCACTTTTTACTTTATTTCCAAACCAATATCAATTAGTGTCCTTAATTACAATATCCAAATATAGCAATGTGCATTAATGACATAGATAGCAATAGTAAGCAATAGCACAAATCACCACACATAATTGAGTCATAAGATTTAACGTTGTTCTTCCAATGTGGGGTACTCCACAAGATAATCTCCTTATAATATTTTACAAAGAAATAGGAATCATTATCCCAATAAAAATGATTCATTTGATCTACTCAAAGCTAGGCTATACACTGATCTACTCAGCAAGGTAATCCACTGATCTACTCAGCAAGGCAATCCACTGATATTCTTAGCTAGGTAATCCACTGATCTACTCAGGTAGGCAATCCTGATCTACTCAGGTAGGCAATCCATTGATCTACTCAATAAGGCAATTCATTGATCTGCTCAGCTAGGTAATCCATTGATCTACTCATGTAGGCAATCCTATTCTACTTAGAAAGGCAATATTGATCTACTTAGATAGGAAATCCACTAATTTACTCAACAAGCTCACCAATAACTTACTCAAAATATGCTCTAGCAAGCTCACCAAGAACTTTCTCAAAATATGCCTCAGCAATCTCACCAAGAACTTACTCAAAATCTGCTCTAGCAAGCTCACCAAGAACCTACTCAAATATGCTTAGCAAACTCACCAAGAACTTGCTCAAAATATGCTCTAGCAAGCTCACCAAAAACTTGCTCAAACTCTTCTCTAGAAAGCTCACCAATAACCTCCTCAAATATGCTTAGCAAGCTCACCAATAACTTGCTCAAAAGCTATCCACAAATCTATCCAAAAAACCTTCTCAAAGGTTCAATCAATCATGTATAAAATCTACCACAAATCTGTCCAAAAATCTATCCAAAAGCCTTCTCAAAGGCTCAATCAATCATGCACAAAATCTGCCACAAATCTATCTAGAAATATATCCCAAAGGCCTTCTCAAATGCTCAACCAATTATGCTCAAGTAGCACTCAAATATCATCCAAAAATATATGAAGGCAAGAATCAATTATGAACTCAACAATTAATGACAATGCACTATACAATGGATGACAAAAATGATCCACAATGATCTCAAATTAAATCATAATATAGAATAGTTTGTTTCATGGAACTTGAACAACCACTTCACACAATCACTTGACTAGGCTCAAACACCTCTACTAAACCAATCACCACAAGGAACAACTCTTTCTCATAAACCCTAGTCCAAGAAAGTATCAACCAACTCAAAATGTTTCCAATAATACTCAACAATAAATCTCACATAACAATGATACTCATGTTCTCCTCTAACTCAAGTTCAAGTTCTTTGTACAACCAATGGGTTTCAACAATAATGCTTATAAAACAAGGTTTAATAACAACTCTCAAACCAAAAAATCTTAAATCATTCAACCAACCACTTTTGAAAAGGAAACCACAATAAATCCTTTTCTCTCCAATGATATTTTAGAAATCAACCAAAAATCTCTCTTTTTCTTAAGGTGCATAATAACCCTTATTTCTCCTAGGGCAACTTAGAAAAATAAAATATTAAAAAAAAATTGTTAACTTGCCTCTATCCTTGATGGGATTCGATCTCTTGATGCCTCCTTACTCAGTGCCTTAACCATGACCAAGCCACCATTGGTCCACATGCCCTCACGTGTTCAAAGGGGCACGAACCAAAACAAATACCTCAATATTCTGCGCCCTTCAAAAACTCAAAAACGCTTTGAGTGTTTCAACACAACAAGCATCCCCGGTAAGACTCGATCGTAGGACCTCCTACATCTTACATAGTGCACGAACCACTAGGCCAAAGATGCATATCCATTTTGTTATCCTCCATGAATGATTCTTCAATGGACCCAAATTTCGTAAACCCTTCACACGCCTCTTTACACACGCTTCAACACACAAGCTCTTCTCGCATTATGTTATCAATTTGAATGCATTCAAAAATCGAGGACAAGAATTTATTGAATATTTTGGTGGCATATATATATATGCCTTTCCTCCTTTCTTTAGATGTCGGCGCTATAATTTTATTTTTAATTTTAAAATTTAAATTAAATTTTAAATAATTTAAAATTTAAACTAAATATTTAAAATTAAATATCTCCATCACTGGGGCACCTTTTTTGATGAAACGAAAATCCAACTTGGGTTTTAAGAAAAACCCATTTCAAATCTGCCATCCATGGTTTTAAATAAAACCTTTTATTTTTCCTACCTTGGTTTTCACAAAAACCCTGTATATATCCATGCTCTCCAAAATATATAAATGATATTTTATGAAGTGCTTTTACCACCAAAACTCAAATGTGATCCATGTGACATCAATGACAACATAAAATAACTCAAATTGCCAACAATCTCCCCCTTTGTCATTGATGGCAACACCTCTAATCCAAATCACCACAATCACTGCAAAAACCATCTTTGAGAATCAAAGCTGCTCCCCCTGACTCAATACTCTCTATGGAGGCTGCTCCCCCTAACTCAATACTCTCTTTGGAGGCTGCTCCCCCTAACTCAATGCTCTCTTTGGAGGCTGCTCCCCCTAACTCAAATCTCTCCCCCTTTGACATCAATGGCAAAAGGGACACCTATGGGGCTAAAAGATATGACTCTTAAGCATAGCCCCCTCACCACCTTCTCTCTTGAGGTGATTAATTTTGGGGTGGGAGTACTTTTACTCCCATATTACATTGTTTCTTTCCTCTATCAACTTCCTTCCATATTTTTTTGATATCCTTCTCTTGATGAATTACTTGATCTTCTTGTCTTGAACTTGTTTGACCTTCTTGCCTTGAAACTGCTTGACCTTCTTGTCTTAAACTTGTTTGGAATTGAGTCCTACACCATTTTGCAATATGTCCAAAGTTATTGCAATTAAAACACTTGATATTTTAGCCTTTGGATGGTGCCCATATCCTGAATTATTTCTTGAAATAATTTCCATATCCATTCCTTTCCTGAACCCTGTATTGTGAAGTTCTGTTTTCATAATCATTATGACCATGACTTCTAAATTGTGTAGCTCTAAATACAAAACCATGTTGCTCATTTTATTTGCACTGAGAATCTCTATGACCAATCCTGTTGCATGAGAAGCAATGTCCCTGAAAACCATACCTTCTTCCTTTGAAGTTCCTTCTAGAAAAATCAAACTTCTTTGATCCATAGACCTACGAGTGTATAGCCCCGTGTCCAAATCCATTACAAGAAAAACAATGTCCTTGAAAAGCCCTTTGTTCATGCCTTGGTTCCTCATACCTTTCTTGACCATTATCCTTGTGATCATTTTTGACTTGTGCATTGTATCCTTGAACCTTCTTTGTAGTATCTAAATCCTCTTCCTTAATTTCTTCCTTGCTTTCCTTTTCAAGAATTTCTTTTCCTTTTGAACTTGATTCACCTATCTCAAAACAAGATCCAAACTGAATGTTTGGAGCCATAGGAACTTTGGAACTTTCTTCATAACACTTAGGTGCTTCCTTGCTTTCATATTTTAGAACTTCCTTTCCTTTTGAGTGTGATTCCCCAAACCTGAAATATGAGACCTTTGGTGCTTTGGAACCTTCCTCTTCTTTCTCTTCATTTGTGTCAAATAGCAAATTGGCATCCATATTTATTGTCTCTGAAATACATGTTTCCTTCTTAGTGAAAATATCTTGACCTTTTGAGTCATGTGATGGATCAAACTTCTCAGGTATGGAACATCTCAATTCTTTTAGATTCTCCTTAACCTCTTGTAGTTGCTCATGGATATCATTGAAGTCTTCCTTTAGATCAACTGAGACATCTGTCTTTCTTACAATATTCTCTTGTTTAACTTCTTCTGTTTGGAGTGAATGTTCTTCTTCTACTTATTTTATCCCATAGAAAAACCCTTCTTCATCTTCACTGTCACTAAGATCATTATAATCTTCTATAGCAAACAAAATTTCATGATTTCTTTGACCATGCATGTTTCCTTGATGTGTCATCTCATCTTCACTATCACTGAATCCATTGCAATATCCTGATCTGTGATCTCTTTGACCACACACAAAGCACTGTTCTCTTTCACCTTCTATTCCTAGGAATAGATGTTCTTCCTTTTCATCATCTGACTTGTCTCTATCACTGTGATCTGAGCTATCACTTGCTTCTTCAATGTAGAAAGTTTTCTTTGTCCTACAAAAACTTTTCTTCTTCTCATACCTGCTTTGCTTGTATCTGTCATCTTTGTCATGCTTATGCTTTCCATATTCTTTTCTTTTGTGACCCTATTTTTCATCATCACTATTTTCTTCATGTGGACACTTGTTTGCATAGTGACCAAAATCACCACACTTGTAGCATTTGAATTTCTTCATATCTCTGTAATTCCTTGAGTCCTTTTTCCTTTTGATGAAGTTAGCTTCCTCATCATTATCTGAATCTCTATCTATCTCTAGAATTTTCCCTTTCTTTTTCTCTGAAGCCTTGAATGCAATTTCTTTTATTGGAACCTGATGCTTACTTATCCTCATCTCATAAGTTGTGAGAGTTCCTTGTAGTTCTTCCATTGTTAGCTTGTTGATATCCATTGTTTCTTCTATTGCTGAAACCTTTGCATCATACTTCATGGGAAGTGATCTCAAAACCTTTTGAGTAACTTTTGATTCTTTCATCTCAAATCCTAGACCTCTCATGGTGTTAGTAATCTCATCAACTCGAAGTAAAAACTTTGCTATATCTTCAGAATCTTCCATTTTCAATTCCTCAAATATTTTTCTATGAGTTTGTAGTTTTGCCAACTTTACCTTGGAATCTCCTTCATAGGTATTCCACAACTTGGTCCACATTTCATTAGCTGAATTACATACCATTACCTTTGCAAAATCTATCTCACGTAGCCCACTCAAAATACAATTCATTGCCCTTGCATTGATCTCAACCAATTTTTTGATAGTCTTATCTACCTCGGGATCACCTTCAACCTTATACTCTTTTTCAACCATCTGCCATACCTCATATCCTTGTGATATCAAGTAGTTCTTCATTCTCATGCTCCAGAAAGCATAATTGTTACCGTCAAATAGTGGAGCCTTATTTGTAGATGATCCATTCTATGAAGCCATCTGTGTTCTTGTAGAATCTGCCCTCAAGCTATTAGCCTTTCCGAAGGAACCCACTCTGATACCAATTGAAGAACACAAGCTTATACTGAGAGGGGGGTGAACAGTATAGCACCCACTTTTTACTTTCTTTCCAAACCAATATCAATTAGTGTCCTTAATTGCAATATCTAAATATAGCAATGTGCATTAATGACATAGATAGCAATAGTAAGCAAGAGCACAAATCACCACACACAATTGAGACACAAGATTTAACGTGGTTCCCCCAATGTGGGGTACTCCACAAGATAATATCCTTATAATATTTCACAAAGAAATAGGGATCCTTATCCCAATACAAATGATTACTTTGATCTACTCAAAGCTAGGCTATCCACTGATCTACTCAACAAGGCAATTCATTGATCTGCTCAACTAGGCAATCCACTGATCTGCTCAGGTAGGCAATCCACTAATCTGCTTAGGTAGGCAATCCTGATCTACTCAGGTAGGCAATCCATTGATCTACTCAACAAGGCAATTCACTGATCTGCTTAGCTAGGCAATCCACTGATCTACTCAGGTAGGCAATCCTGATCTACTCAGGTAGGCAATCCATTGATCTTCTTCAGCAAGCTCACCAAGAACTTACTCAAAATTTGCTCTAGCAAGCTCACCAAGAACTTGCTCAAATATGCTCTAGCAAGCTCACCAAGAACTTGCTCAAAATCTGCTCTAGCAAGCTCACCAAGAACTTGCTCAAATCTGCTCTAGCAAGCTCACCAAGAACTTGCTCAAATCTGCTCTAGCAAGCTCACCAAGAACTTGCTCAAATTCTCTAGCAAGCTCACCAAGAACTTGCTCAAATCTCAACTCAAAATATGCTCAAAATAATCAAATCTATCCACAAATCTATCCAAAAGCCTTCTCAAAGGCTCAATCAATCATGCACAAAAGCTGCCACAAATTTGTCCAAAAATCTATCCAAAAGCCTTCTCAAAGGCTCAATCAATCATGCACAAAAGCTACCACAAATCTGTCCATAAATCTATCCCAAAGGCCTTCTCAAAGGCTCAATCAATCATGCTCAAGTAGCACTCAAATCTCATCCACAAATCTATGAAGGCAAGGCTCAATGATGAACTCAACAATGAATGGCAATGCACTCTACAATGGATGACAACAATGATCCACAATGATCTCAACTCAAATCAGAATATAGAATAGTTTGTTTCATGGAACTTGAACAACCACTTCACACAATCACTTGACTAGGCTCAAACAACTCTACTCAACCAATCACAACAAGGAACAACTCTTTCTCACAATCCCTAGTCCAAGCATGTATCAACCAACTCAAAATGTTTCCAACAATGCTTAACCACAAATCTCACATAACAATGATACTCATGTTCTCCTCTAACTCAAGTTCAAGTTCTTTGTACAATCAATGGGCTTCAACAACAATGCTTATAAAACAAGGTTTAAACACAACTCTCAAACCAGAAAACCTTGAAGCATTCAACCAACCACTTTCGAAAAGGAAACCACAATCAATCCTTTTCTCTCCAATGATATTTCAGAAATCAACCACCATAAACAAAGTCAATGGAGAATATTGCTCATACCTTTTTGATGCCTTATTAGTTGTCCACTAAATCTGCCACACTCAACAAACTTTCTTTTTCAACTTTCAATAAGGGTTAGGGATCATGATTAATAACACAACAATAATATCCAAATAACACCTTATTACTCCTACTCAATAAAATACATCATGTCCCCTCATGAAAGAATTAATCCTCTTTGAAAAAGAACAAAGCAACCTTCACTTTTGAACCTCTTTACAAAATCAGAAATATCTCTTTACACACACCTTATTTCTCCCTCTAAGCAAGTTAATCAAATAGCCCTCGAAATAATCTTTCCAATGATATATAATATGATATACTTCCAAAAATAAAATCACCAGAAATATCTCTTTTTCTTAAGGTGCATCATAACCCTTATTTCTCCTAGGGCAACTTTAGAAAAATAAAATATTAAAAAAATATTAACTTGCCTCTGTCCCTGATGGGATTCGATCCCTTGATGCCTCCTCGCTCAGCGCCTTAACCATGGCCAAGCCACCATTGGGCCACACGCCCTCACGTGTTCAAAGGGGCACAAACCAAAACAAATACCTCAATATTTTGCACCCTTCGAAAACTCAAAAATGCTTCGAGCGTTTCAACACAACAAGCATCCCCGACGAGACTCGATCGTAGGACCTCCTACTTCTTACACAGTGCACGAACCACTAGGCCAAAGGTGCCTATGCATTTGGTTATCCTCCGTGAATGATTCTTCAATGGACCCGAATTTCGTAAACCCTTCACACGCCTCTTTACACACGCTTCAACACATAGGCTCTTCTCGCATTACATTATCAATTCGAATGCATTCAAAAATCGAGGACAAGAATTTATCGAAGCTTTTGGTGGCATATATATATATATATATATATGCCTTTCCTCCTTTCTTTAGACGTCAACGCTATAATTTTATTTTTAATTTTAAAATTTAAATTTAAATTTTAAATAATTTAAAATTTAAACTAAATATTTAAAATTAAATATCTCCATCATCGGGGCACCTTTTTCGATGAAACGAAAAGCCAACCTGGGTTTTAAGAAAAACCCATTTCAAATCTGCCATCCATGGTTTTAAATAAAACCTTTTATTTTGCCTACCTTGGTTTTCACAAAAACCCTATATATATCCATGCTCTCCAAAATATCATAAATGATATTTTATGAAGTGCTTTTGCCACCAAAACTCAAATGTGATCCATGTGACATCAATGAAAACATAAAATAACTCAAATTGCCAACACTTGCTATGTTATAAAGTATTCCTAAACATGATCCCATTAATATTATTCATCTAAGAGCATTTTATGCCTAATTGTAGGCATTGTAGCACATAACCACTTGGACATATGTTTATAATCTAACACAAAATTCAAAAACAAAAATAACAACATCATCATTTTTGGCATTCTGCGACATTAATTCAACTAGCATTTACAATTACATCTGCTTCATCCATCCCATTATTTTTTTCCTCCTTATCCCCTTCTTCTGTAGTGAATTTTGTATGTGCAGACACCTAAAACACGTCATGTCGATGGCGACTACTCATATGGGCACCTTTGCAGACCATATGAATGACCTTGGACCTTTCCAAGACCAAGCAGTGGTTTTAACCACTCAATTTGGGCTCCTTGGCCTATTCAGTGCTAACTATGACTGACACCTACGGTTAGCAAAATCCTACATGCTAACCATGGCTGACACCTACGGTTAGCAAAATCCTGCATGCTAACCATGGCTGACACCTACGGTTAGCACTGTAACAAACTCGGGTGACCAGAGCCGAGTCAAATCAGTTGCAACAGCCGAATTGCAATGGTTTTCAAAGCGGTTTGGGCTGGGAAGCATCCAGAAGCTTCCTCCCAACTGCCAAATCTTGTTCTTGGCTTCTCCATGAAGCTAGAGCAAGGATTTTGGGAGTCTACTTAAGACCCCAATTTTAGAGAGCAAAGATCCTGAAGAATAGCTCAATTGCACATAGCGGAGCCCTGTCGGATTGGAGAGCAATTTCATATCCCCTTGAGGAGTAACGAAGTGTTGTCCAATTGATCAATGACAACTGTGCATGCAACAATGGAGATCTCAAGAGCTTGAGGAGCAAGCTTGACAATTGACACACCTCCATTGCTAATTCCATTGAATTCAACCGCCAATCTATTCCAGAAAACACAGGCGACCCTTGACCATCAATTCCTTGGAGGATTTGAGAGTTTCTGGCCTTGGTTGCAAGAGAAAGGACACTTTCATCTTAACCATGGCTATTAGCCATGGTTAATAGTGCCAACCACACCTCAGACCTACGGCTAGGGTTTTGATGCTCTCTTTCCTCCATTTTAGCATTAGATTTCCATTTTTAGTCATGCAATTAGCTTAATCTAGCATAGATCTACATTTTAGCAGACATTTGACCGGTTAATTTAGGAATTAGAGGTAGATTTGCTTCACCTTTCCTTGCATTTGTTAATCTAGATTAGTTTCATGCAATTCAAGTTTTCTAATGGTTAATTAGGATGTTTCTTAGCTAGATTCATGCTTCTTTACATGCTATATTACAATTTCCTCATTTCTTGCATAGATTGATAGTTTTACATGCTTTCTTGATTTCATGCTATTCTTTATGCAATATTCCTCCAAAAGCCTCATCAAGAGAGGCCTCCTTTGTTACTAATTGCTTCTTGTTGTTTCTTGATCATAGGGAACAGGATTTGAAGGAGAGATAAAGCATCCAATTCCTTCCTCAATGCGAAGAAGAGGGTCATCGACACCCTAGAGCAGTTCGTGTCACCCTGAAAGGCACTTGGAAATCACACCTACCCTTGATAGGGATTAGACACTATTGTAATTGATGTATCAAATGGGTATCCCTAAGAGGGATGAATCTATAATTTGACTCCATTGAAATTAATAAAGGATTCCTTGTATTCATGTTATTTCTTGTTATCAATTTATGCATGCCTATTTGTGTATCTTTCTTCAATTGCAATAGTTAGATCGGGTGTGAGCCTTTTTGGTGGTTACAGAAGGCGATCACGATGGAAACCCCAAAAATTTTATGATCATTGATGTTTTTCTCTATTTTTTTGTTGTAGGTGCTAACCATGGTTCACACCTATGGTTCACAGTGCTAACCGTGGTTCACACCTGCGGTTCACAGTGCTAACCATGGTTCACACCTGCGGTTCATAGTCGCAGCCGTGCCTGATAGATGCGGTCAACAGAGAATAGAAAAATAACAAAATCAGACATCACCAATAGACTTGGACCTGAGGTAGGAGCATTTTTTCCTCTCTGTATTTTTCTGTCTATGTTTTTACAAAAGTAGAATGCAATAGATGGATGCTAATTAGGAAAACATAGCAAAAAGTAAAATGGCAAAATCCTAGATGCTTTTTAGTTTTCCACTAGTCGCTGCTAGGAATAGTGGATCTCTGATTGCAGTCCGCCCTAGTCTCCAGTGGTCTAGGATATTGATTGTTTAGAGTTTGCATGTATGAGGTCCAATCAGTGGCCATTTTCATCATAGATAGTTGCATTCTCTGAATATCATCTAGCATAATTGTGCATTCTCTGAAAAGCAAACGTTCTTTTGAAAAGCATGTAGGAGAATCATGTGAATGTTGTTTTATGCATTTTATTTTCATGCAAAGTAAAAAGAACCCCACACACCACGTTTCATTTAAACATCAGTGGAGTTGGGCTCTCACATCCAACCCATTTGATTGAGACCAACAATGGATGTCATTACCACTTGGTTGGCTCATTTGAAATTGTATTATCGGGACCCGCTCGTGGCCAAGGCCGACCCAAGAACTATCCTATCCATGCAAAATAGCATGCACTCATCTTCGAAAGGGTGTATCACTGTGCACGGTGTGTTGGGTGAGGGTTGGTAGTACCTATGCTACCTCGTTGAGTATGGACTTCACTCCCATATTCGGCTTGTGCGAGTATATAGGTGAAAACCTTTGAACAAATTGAGTATAACATCAACTTTTGAAAAACATGATAAGAGTTCAGAGTATATTCACAACAAATCAAATGCACTAAACCAGTTTTAGGACACACATTTAATCCTTAAAAGAGATAATCATATTGTCTACTTTGTGTGTTGCATTATTGTTAGGGTAATTAACATAAGATCCTTGATCTGGGGCCAAACCCTAACCCTAATAATAATAATTAAAAATATACTTTTTGATTCTGCATCCAATGGTTCAAGAATCATGCAAATCGGAGCTATAACAAAGATTTTATTTTGGTTTTATGATTACTCTATTTTCGACCCCGAAAACTGAGAAAAACTGCACTAAAATGGTCATAAAATGGTCTAGACAACTCCAAAAATTGCCAAATTTGTTTTGTTGTCTTAGTTGTACCCTTGTGCACCTCTCACAGAAATTTTGGGTCCTAAATCTTCATGGTTCAAAATATCCCAAAAATTCCTAAAAGTGAGAATTTCTCCATGAGCCCCGGTTGGCCAATTATTTCAAAAATACAAAATTTTGACCCGAAAATCATATTTTTGTGTTATAGCTCATTTTGATCAGCTCATCACACTGATAATTTTGATATATAACACTTATAACCTTTTTTGGAAGCCAAAAAATTTTTATATGGTCGGGGGACCTCCCATGGTGAGCAAGACCTCCAATCTAGAGAGGGAATCAGGTTCCATGACCACTGAACATATTCAAATCAGTCCAGAAGACATGGCCATCCCTGAATGGCATCCCAGGTCTTATCATAACATCAATACCATCCATAGGGGGTCCAACCTTCGAGATAGCCTTATTAGAGAGGCACCCACAGGTCCTCCAGGAGGCCTTCCTGACTGGAACACCTTGATAGAATTCTATATAAGGAACAATCCACCAACTGAGGAGCCTAGTAGGTCAATGTCATAGGTTCACATCCCAGCTTTCTCTATACATCAATCATAAAGTGATCATGAACATACACCATGGCCTAGCTTGGGTGAGCAAACCACCCCATCGAGTCGAGCAAGTCACCCCCTACTCCTCATAGGGAGCCTTCTGTGCAACCTGAATATACAGAGATTACATTTGAGCCTGAGTATGCATCATTTCTCATAGATGAGGAAGAGGACCCAAGTCATCCTCCTATTCCTTGTGAAGAGTACGTGGGGCAACCACGTTGTGGCTCTACATCGTCAAACTATACAGAGCCCACTCATAGCTCAAAATATCAGGTCAATGCAACCTTTAAGGAGTGTGGAAAACAAGTAATAGATCCTACTAGGGGGAAAAGACATGATAAACCCATACGTAATTCAAATACAAGGATACATAGCCCCCATACAACTGAACAATGGGATCATACACATCAGGCACTGAGACCACAACTTGACCAACAACAAACGGATCAAATCTTGTTGGATCAAAAACAACTAAATCAGCAATGGGTGGACTCACCACGAGCACACCTACAAAATTTGTATCAACAAAAGATACAAGAACAACAAGAGATACAACAAGAGCAAGTGCAAAATACATTGCATAAAGTGGCACTTACGCCTAGCAACCAGAGGATGCAACAACGCATAAGACGCCCAGTGCAATCTCAGAATATTTCACTGAGGCCATGCAAAAATCATGTTCAACATCATAGGTTGGTATCTGATTATCATCATGAACCTCATACTCCTCAATAGTACCAAGATCAATACGATGAGGAATCATATGTAAAGTCCCAATGGGAACATCAGGATGAAGTGGATGCTTACCCTGAATCCAATTATGATGAGGTGCCTAATGATTATACTTATCATCCACCTCAACATCAAAAGCGACCTCCTCTACCTAATCAAGGGCGACGAAATGAAGATCATATCATTTCATCAGGGCCATACAAAGTGCTAGCTGATCGGATAAATGCATTCAAAAAACAAAATCAAAGAGGGGTTTATCAAAAACCCATGCTGAAGCAGCTTAGAAATCAGCCTTTGCATCCATCAGTGTCTTCACCGACATACCCATCGAATTTCAAGATGCCTCAACTTGAAAAGTTCAAAGATGATGAAGATGCACAAGAGCACATGACAAGCTTCATCCATATGTGCTTTTATTTTCAAGACAATGATTCTTTGATGTTGAGAATCTTCATGACAACATTAGTTGGGGATGCTTTAGAATGGTATAATCATTTACCACATCATAGCATAAACACCTTTGAGCAATTAGTTGATGCATTCCTACAATATTTTGCCTCTAGTGCTAAGGAAACAATAAACTTGACTGACTTGGTTAGTCTTTGTCAATTGGATGATGAGCCAGTCATTGAGTATGGCAATAAGTGGAGGAAGGTGATGTCAAAACTACCTTTCACCCTACCCACAACAGAGCTCATTCGAATGTTTACGAGAAGTTGTTCAAAACAAATTTCACTTCTCTTGCAATTACAATAATATCAAACATTTGAGGAAGCCTTAGCACAGGCCCAGGTCATTGAAGACATCAAGATACAAGAGGGTGATATTCCACGCCACAAAAAGGAATGGCCAAACAAGAATATTATAGGTGGCAGTGTGCAACGAAAGGTGACCCCAATCAATCAAGTTGTTTTGAGTATCCCCAGATCCTCAAACCAGGGTGCACCACCTCCACCAGTGCAGCATAATTACCAAGCTCAACCTCCTCTGGTCCAAAATCATATGCAAAAGAATCAGATACAAGGCCAACAACGTCGGCCACAATGACAATATACTGATTTTCCAGAGACATTAGCATCGCTCTTTGATCGATTATATGAGGCAGGAAGGATCAATCTTCCAGAGTTACGTCCTTTGAAACCTAATAAGCGTAGATCAAAGGCGCATAGAGAAAATCTATATTGTGTTTACCATCGACAAAGAGGTCATGACATACAGACATGTTATCCCTTTAGAGATGTAGTGCAAGATATGATCGAGAGGCAAGAGCTTCAGATAGGAGTCTTCCAAGACCCCTTGCATGCACACAAAGTAAACATAGCACCTGTCAATCAAGTTGAACAATCTAATCAGGTGCATATCAATAAACCTCCCCAAGAGTTTGTGGGAATGACTAGTGTTGTAACAGAGAAACAAGATTGTCAAAATCGATCTTCGCAATCGGTGGCATCTTCCAATGTTTCACCTTCGCTTGTCTCGTCTCAGTGGGACATTGGCACTGCACAAAATTGCACATCACAATAGGGGGAATCAGTTTCTACTACTCCTCCTAGTCAAGCCAATCATGGCACATCAAACACAATGCACATTGGGGGTCTTCAAGGTGTCACACCTTCCCCATCATCCACATCACGATCAATGAGGCAAAGTGAGACTTCTAAAGGTATCACACCTTCCTCACTTTCATTGAGTGGCACACACACTGGGGGTACTTAAGGTAGCATACTTTCCCCTTTAAAAACATAAAAATAAGAAAAAAAATCATAAAATATCAAAATACAAAAACATTCAAAACATTCAAAATTTTAAAAACAATTGAAAATTTTCAAATTTCAAAAATATTCAAATAAAACATTTAAAATTTCAAAAACAATTGAAAAATAAAAAATTCAAATATCAAAACATCAAAAATATGGAAAACGTCAAAATCCATACACATGCACAAAAAGCTCCAAAGGCATCATAAGCCCTTTGGTCAATTCACAAAAGGCCCCAAAGGCATTTGTAAGCCCTTTGGTCACCCCATCAAAAGGCTCCAAGGGTTCCTAAAAACCGCTTGGTCATGTTAGTCAAAGGCCCCGAGGGTTTGCCTAAAACTGCTCGGTCATCCCAAAAGGCTCCAAGGGTTTCTTGAAAATCGCTTGGTCATGTCAGTCAAAGGCTCCGAGGGTTTGATTTGAAAATCGCTCGGTCATCTCTAAAAGCTCCAAAGGTGCCTATGATCCCTTTGGTCAAACCAAAAGCTATAGGTGTGTTCTAAAAACCGCTTGGTCAATCCAAAGGCTCCAACAACATGTACTCATCGTTTGGTCAAATATTAAGGCTCAAAAATCCATAAAAATTGAAATAATCAAAAAATCCAAAAAAATTTGGTAAAGCATAAAATCCAAAAACATATGCATTTGCATTTTGCATTTTCATTTGCATTCACACATGCATTCGCTGCATTACATTGCATATAGGTATTCTTCATCCATTGCATTCTGTAGTAGAATGGATCATGTTTGTCAGTATTACAAACGACACCACGTTTGTGTCTAAATCATGCACCTCTGCATTTATCATAATCCATTGCATTCATACACAATGCTTGTTGCTATAAAATATGTAAGTATCCAAAAGTTTTCCAGTCACTCAACCATACCTAGTGGGTTTCTCAGATGTCATAAAAAGTTTGCTTTGCTTTTGTAGATGAGGTCAGTAGTTGGGATAGTACTTGACATATCAGGATCCCATCACTAAGCAAAACATATAAAATCCTGCTAAGATAAGGGAGGATGAAAGCTACGAAAGTGGTCCTAGGTTCTCTAGAGAGATGGGTTTTATTACCTGCTTGTCTTGCAAATAGTTCGGTCTAGAGTGGTGAACCTTGGCAAAAGGACAAGAATTTCCCCTACTCATACATAGATACAAAGTTTAAATCTCAAATCGAAATTCAAAGTTCAAAGTTCAAAGTTGAAAGTTCAAATCCCAAAAAGTTCAAAGTTTACAGTTCAAAGCTCAAATATCAAAGTAATATAGTGAATCAAAAGCACTATACAAATCCCTTGCTCAAAGTAAATCGTAAATGAAACATAAAAAATAGTGATAAAATCACTACATATGAGCAAGTATCAAAAAATAGGGTGAGAACTTGAATCCCTGGATTGTTCACCATTCAAAAGCCATAGAGTGAACCCCGATCGCAGTAATGGGTTGAAAGAGTCCCGCCTGCTTCGGAGTAGTAGTTCTATTGGGTGATCCCTAATCGCAACAATGGGTTGAAAGAGTCCCGCTTGCTTTTAGAGGGGTAGTCCTGATCAATTTGCAATATGAGCTAGCTCTAGGTGCCTAGGGTTGCCTAGCATTATAGTCCAATCAAATTTGAAACAAGGATGATACGAACATATGAGGAACCCGATCTCACATATGGGTTGAAAGAGTCCCGACTGACATCTGGGGTATGCCTATGGTCTATCTAAAAATACTCACATGCACACACAGGGGTAATGAATAGTTGGGTCTTTCACGGTGAAAGCCTTGTCCAACAGAAGCCTTGTACAGTTAGTATGTGACATTTGAGAAGTCTACTAGGGTGTTTGAGTCTCATGGAAAACCTCAAAAAGTTCTCTAATAGCAACAACATACCAAATATCACAAACCATCCAAAAATAAATCATGTCAATCATGAAAATTGCAAAGTGTCGAATCCAAGATACATCATTACAAGTAAGCACAAAGTTTTCAAGATATAGGATAGATACCGGATGGATATCAGAAATGATATTTAGATGGCCACTGACTATATCATGCATAAAATTGCAAAAATTGCAAAAGAAGTATAGAGTGACATATGATATCACCCATTTCATACCATTTCATATCATTGCATCTCATATGTGGGTGTTTAATTGAGTAAATTCTTGTAATGAGGATTTCCAATTACATTCATGATTTGTTATACATTTTGTGGTGTCATCCATTATATTGATAAACACGTATCACATTCATTCCATGTGTTTTAAGTGATTAAAGCATACAAGTTCATTTACATTAGATTACTATCATGTAAATAATGCATTACCATACATTGCATTCACCATGTCATAACATCATAAATTAGATGCATACAAGTAAATCAAATTAAACATGCATTTAATAAATGCATCCATATGCATACATCATATTAGTCCATCTACATATCTAGATCACAATATCTAGTCATACATCCATCATCTAGCTAGTGCATGTTATCCATACATCACATCATATAGCATCAAATCAACATAACATATGAGCATTGCATCCACGTGCATCTCATAAACATAAAATCAAAATAAACAAAAAAATATTTTTAAGTATCAACTGGGGCATTATCAGTATCGATCCCCAAATGCTCCAAAGAAGTCTAAATCTTTGGTCTTTTCATTCAATTCATAAATGCACATATTTACTCACAATAAGGAGTTTTAAAATGGACAATTAAGCATATCTACAGGTCCAAAATTTCAAAAATTTTAAAATTAAAAAATAAAAAATAAATAATTAAAAATTCAAATGTGATTATTTAAAAATTTATTTTTATTAATAATTTTTTTTTTGACATTTTTAGAGAATCATCGAAAATAGTGATTCAACACAAGCATAATTGAAATTGTTATCATTTTGATTCCTTAAGAAGGCCTTCATGGCTGGACCACTCCATGGGATAGAAATATACAATTACTATTAACAGTTGCAATCATAGCTGATTAGGCCTTGCCAAGAATTCAAATGCTAAAGTCTTCAATTGTTCAAGATCATTCATATTGGTCAAGCGACCTCGTCGCTTCATTTAATTGTCATTACCCTCATCGACTCATCGCTTGAGGGGGTAGTCATAATAACAAATTCATAATCAAAATCAATATTTAAATGCTTAATCATTGCTAAGTGCATTCATTCAAGAATCATTGTCAAAGACAATCATGCACCCTCCTTGCTTGGGGCAAATAAATAAGATATCAAGATCAAATTCAAGCAAACTGGGAACTAGTCTCCTAAATTCACTAATTCTAGGATTTGACTTAAGCTTGTCTCCTAATTGCCATTAAGGCTAGGATTTGACTTAAGCTTGTCTCCTAATTGTCGTCAAGGCTAGGATTTTGACTTAAGCTTTCCAGAATCAAGTTCTTCAACTCATCGAAGGTAATGATTCAATGATGCATGCTCTTTTCATGATTGGGGCATCTAATGTTGATCAGACTAATGATCATCATGCAACCTTCGACATCATTTTAGGAGGTCTATTTTTGCTCACGCGTTGTTCGATCTCACAACGCATCATAAAAGGGGCATCTGTAGACACCTAAAACACATCATGTCGATGGAGACTACTCATATGGGCACCTTTGCAGACCATATGAATGACCTTGGACCTTTCCAAGACCAAGCAGTGGTTTTAACCACTCAATTTGGGCTCCTTGGCCTATTCAGTGCTAACTACGACTGACACCTATGGTTAGCAAAATCTTGCATGCTAACCATGGTTGACACCTATGGTTAGAAAAATCTTGCATGCTAACCATGGTTGACACCTACGGTTAGCACTGTAACAAACTCGGGTGACCAGAGCTGAGTCAAATCAGTTGCAACAGCCGAATTGCAATGGTTTTCAAAGCGGTTTGGGCTGGGAAGCATCCAGAAGCTTCCTCTCAACTGCCAATTCTTGTTCTTGGCTTCTCCATGAAGCTAGAGCAAGGATTTTGGGAGTCTACTTAAGACCCCAATTTTAGAGAGCAAAGATCCTAAAGAATAGCTCAATTGCACATAGCGGAGCCCTGTCGGATTGGAGAGCAATTTCATATCCCCTTGAGGAGTAATGAAGTGTTGTCCAATTGATCAATGACAATTGTGCATGCAACAATGGAGATCTCAAGAGCTTGAGGAGCAAGCTTGACAATTGACACACCTCCATTGCTAATTCCATTGAATTCAACCGCCAATCTATTCCAGAAAACACAGGCGACCCTTGACCATCAATTCCTTGGAGGATTTGAGAGTTTCTGGCCTTGGTTTCAAGAGAAAGGATACTTTCATCTTAACCATGGCTATGAGCCATGGTTAATAGTGCCAACCACACCTCAGACCTGCGGCTAGGGTTTGATGCTCTCCTTCCTCCATTTTAGTAGTAGATTTCCATTTTCAGTGATGCAATTAGCTTAATCTAGCATAGATCTACATTTTAGCAGACATTTGACCGGTTAATTTAGGAATTAGAGGTAGATTTACTTCACCTTTCCTTGCATTTGTTAATCTAGATTAGTTTCATGCAATTCAAGTTTTCTAATGGTTAATTAGGATGTTTCTTAGCTAGATTCATGCTTCTTTACATGCTATATTACAATTTCCTCATTTCTTGCATAGATTGATAGTTTTACATGCTTTCTTGATTTCATGCTATTCTTTATGCAAGATTCCTCCAAAAGCCTCATCAAGAGAGGCCTCCTTTGTTACTAATTGCTTCTTGTTGTTTCTTGATCGTAGGGAACAGGATTTGAAGGAGAGATAAAGCATCCAATTCCTTCCTCAACGTGAAGAAGAGGGTCATCGACACCCTAGAGCAGTTCGTGTCACCCTGAGGGGCATTTGGAATCACACCTACCCTTGAGAGGGATTTGACACCATTGTAATTGATGTATCAAATGGGTATCCCTAAGAGGGATGAATCTGTAATTTGACTCCATTGAAATTAATAAAGGATTCCTTGTATTCATGTTATTTCTTGTTATCAATTTATGCATGCCTATTTGTGTATCTTTCTTCAATTGCAATAGTTAGATCGGGTGTGAGCCTTTTTGGTGGTTACAGGTATGGTCACGCTTTGAGCAGCTACATACCTTTCATTCTCCCCCTTTTTTTCTTTTTCTTTTTTCTTTTCCTTCTCTTCTCTTTCTTATCTTCTTTTCTTCTAGTTACCCATCAATGTTGTATGGTCACGCTTCGAGCGGCTACATACCTTTGATAGGTTTCTTTTCTTATTTTTATTATATTATTTTCCTCTAGTTACTCATCAATGTTGTATGGTCACACTTCGAGCGGCTACATACCCTTGATAAGTTTTTTCTTCTCTTCTCCCTCTTTTCTCTTGCCTTATTTCTTCACTCTTTTATTTATTTCTATCATCCATTACACTCTCACCCCATTCCATTGTCTATAAAACTGGGTCAACCTTACATATAAATTCTTGTTTTTTGCATCCATATAGGCATTTATACATAATCATTATCAATGCCATGCTTGGAAAATTAAACATGCACATGCTAGCATACCAATATGATGCTCAAACCCACTTTTAGGAGATATGATTATTAAAATGTTTTGAGTGCTTCACCCATAAATAGCTATATAATCAACCACCATCCAAAGTTGGCCCATTTTAGAAACATTTCCAGACTTCCCTTGGTTACCTTGCTCTCATTCTTGGATTTACTAGCACGTCCTACACATTAACTACGTTTTGGAAATAGGACTGGCTACACTACATGTCGACTGATGCTTAGCAAAAATCACTTTGCTCATAATATAATTCACATGATTTCTCTTGAACTAAAGGATTGGAAAAAGGGCAAGTTACAAAAGAAAGATAAAAAGGGCAGAAAACAAAATATAATGCCCACAAAAAAAAAGAGACACACCAAAGAGGATGCCAAAAGAGATAAAATCATCATATAGAGGTAGAAAACAAAAGCTAATGCCTCAAGAGTATTATAAAAAAGTTTGAATCCATGTACTCCTCAGATCTTTATCGATGAACTATCTTACAGGCTAAGCTACCATGCAGTTATAAACCACCCTTTTTTAGAATAGTAAAATGAACATCACTTTACACACACAAATCCAGGATTGAGGTCTTGTTTACCAAGATAGCCTAGAACCTTTTCAAGAAGTTTGCTCAGTTAGTCAATGGGTTTTATTACTTACCAATTGTATTGTTCAAATATCTTCACTACAACCTTCATATCTATCTTCCTTGGAAAAAATAGAATGGATTACATCATCTGACTATCACAACAATGCAAACGTTGTCCCTAAGCAACCCAATTACACCTCTTGCATTATCATCTTATGCATACCCATTTTATGTCACATATAAATTCATTTCATATTTATTTAAGCATTCCACCATTCCATTCACATGTAATTATTTCCTATTGCATCTACATTAATCATGCATCACCATAAGCAGAAATAGACAAACATACAAATGCAAGTAAACACAAGTACCACTAAATTGCATGTATATATCTATATAAATATCAAAAGAATACCATTCGGCTATAATAAAATGTGTGGGTACCCTTGTGGGTATGACATCACATGATTGTATCATATTTGTATATCTAGCTATCAAAATTACCATACAGCTACAATAAGGAATGTACCCTCGTAGGTACATCACCACAAAAAGAATCTGCTTCTCCTAAGCAACTATAAAAATCAAAACATCACCAACCACTATGCCCCTGTAGCCCCATAATGAATGTTACCCTGTAGGAGTCACACCATTCTCCTCATCCGTTGGAGCCTGTCCAGCCACTGCCTATGATGACTCTACCTCTCTAGCCCCCGCTACCTATGGTACCTCCACTCGTGTTGGTGGTACCATCCCCATAGGTGCATATGATATCATAGGTGCTACCACTTGCTGACCCACTCCACCAACCGATAGAGAACTCCACTATGATTGCTCATGTGATAGTGAAATTGAGCCAGAGTAGCTTGGAATTGGTATCTCCTGTATAGTCACCTCACCCTGATACCTCATCCTCTTCATTACCTCCCTCATGTTGGAGGCTATCAAATCCATGTTTACCTATTGAAAATGTGCGATATTCACCCATGATACCTCTAGCTATGGCATTGTCATCACTAGCTCTACAATATCCTCCTCCACATGTGCCTTAGTAGCTAGTACCTCTTGCACACTCTACTCCATCTTCACAACTCATGCCCGAAGATTTGCCTTAATGGCCTTTGTCTCTACCTGAGCCTCATCCAAAAATCTTTGAATTCACTTTGTGGCCTCAATCATCTCATTTCGGTCTCCTTAGATGGTGTCACACTCACCCCTTAGTGTATCCTGCTCAATCTTGAGTACCTCCATCTCCTCCGTCATTTTTTGTACTCATACCCTGGCCTCATCTCGCTCCTCTAAAGTGGCCCTTAGGTCTTTCTCTACCTCCTTCTTCTCCTCCTCTATCACTGAGTGATCATCACCCTAATCTAGATCATTTTCAAGAAGCTTATATCTAAGCCTCTTCACATCCCCCCTTAATGCCACCACCTCACCCTCCATCATGATATCCACCACCAAATCTTCCTCGAAGTCATAATTTTTGGATGTATATCATCCTTTATAGAGGAAGTATTGTATAGTAGGCCCCTGCTTCGATGGTCCCATTTTCTTGGGAGCTATTATTAGAGATATTATTGATTTTATTTTTGAAGGCATTGGTGGGATTCCTGTGATTAGTGGGTATGGTTGGTTTTAGCCCATGGTATTGTGCCCATAATATTATAATACCACATTGTGGTTTAGGGTTGTAAGATTTTCATTTATATTGATTGTAATTTCCCATTATGGGTAAGGTGAATAATAATAGAAAATTAGGTGTGGCTCTTGTTTGCTAGACATAGCCCATATCGGGTGAACCAAGATAAATCTCTTGTGTTCTATGTGCATGTATTTTGTGAGTTGTTGTTTTCTTCTAATTTATTTATTTTTGCATTATTATTCTAGAATAATTCTGGGTATAACTCTTCAATAATCATCTAGCTCTCCTCCCATATCCTCACAAATCATTGTTGACTCATCGATTGCCTCCTCATAAACATCCACCAATGGGATATCCTCAATCACCTCTAAAACACCCCCCCATCTCCTCGTCCCTCTTCGATTATGGCCCTGCACCACTATCACTCACCAGCCTATCTTGGTCATCACGTCGCGATCTCACATTCCTAATTAGATTATCTAGCTTTGCCTCCTCCTCATCACCTGACTCAAGTGATCCCACATCCTCCTACTCCCTCGCATGTCTTGGCGATACTGCTCTCACTCCACCTGGTAGTTCCCTATCAGGCATCACTCCTGTTGCCTCCACCCACTCATTTACAACACCTCGTATTGGATTCCAAGTCTACCTCAACCACCACACATCATACTTAGGAGTGGTCCCTTCATTGTCCATATCAAGGACAACCATGACCTCATCTAGCATCACGTCTAGTGGTGGCACTAGGGCTGCATTCCTATATCACCCTCTACTCTATAGATCACTACAAGTGGCTCTAGATGCCCCTACCTCAATCCAAACTACCGTTGCACTCAAGAAAATAGGAAGTACTCCACCTGCCATAGGTACTTCCCCACCACCCATTTCCCTCATTGAATGAATACCAAGTGCTCTGCATCCTCACCCCAATTAGGTCCTCCTCGCCATGGTCTCCACCTCACATGCTCCATTATCAGTCTCCCCAACTCCTCATGGTGATACATCAAATCACCCTCCCTCACCCTCTTCTTCCTCCCCTCCTTATCTGCTCTCCACCTCATCGCATAGGGCACATCCTCTCCATCAATATCATATGCCTTATAAGGCAACTCTATAGGCCTCAAAATTGTAATATTCTCCCAAGCCCATATTTGTAGTAATGGAATCACATTGATGCCCATCCTCTCCATCCTTACCACCACATGAAATTCCTGATAAACCTGTGCTAGCAATGTAGGTGCCCAACACTATATTCTACTCTACCATATCACATACTACCCCCATCATATTCTAGGGGAATTTCACCCTTGAAGTATCTGGTAGTACGTGACTCGCAATAAATAACATTACCATTTCATGCTGATTCCAATACTTAATATAATCCACCCCTTTTTTGGTATCTACCTCCTTCCAATGCCACCCGAAAAATCCTCTCAAAAATACCATCTCACAAATCTTTATCCATTGTCATAACAATTATCCCCTCTATCGACAACTAATAAATATGGTAAATGTCCTCCATGGTCACCATCATTTTCCCTGTAGGCAAGTGAAAGGTGTTCCTATCAAGATCCCACCTCTCACATAGAGCGAAAATGTATGCGTGATTTACATGCACCTCACACATCTCCCACATGCCATACAACCCCACAACCCACAACCACTTCTCGTCATCCATTCCCACACATCCTGCAATGCTTTTCGACATTTTTGCAACTTATGTCATGCAAATTATCTTCTTCACCTATCAATCCACACATACCACGAGTTAGAAACCATGTACATAAAATCATTTCATTTTTTTTCACATGTACATATGTATGATAAAAAAAATGGTTTTTCGCCCCTGTGCAAACCACTTGGTTCGTACCCTACCCATATGAACCACCTAAAATAGTAAAAATTTTACATGTGTCCACTCACAATCCCATCCCCATTCCATCCATACCATCCACACATGTGCAAAATGATAAACACGTGACGAAAAATAAGAAAAAATAATGCAAAACCTCCCACATTAGCATGCAACACGAGGCAGTTAAAAAGAAGTAAAATAAAAAAAATAAAATAGATCTAGATACCCATTTGGCTTATTAGAAGCCCCCACTTGTCAAATTTAACATACATTCAATTTTTCCACCCCATTTCACCCATCACATCAACACACTCTTTTCTAAAAAATACAAAAATCACAAGCAAAAACAAAAACCATACGAGGATACTCATTTACCCCTTTTTACACAAAGTGTATGTATTTTGCCCATCCCATGCATACATGTTTATTTTACGACATAAAATGTGAAAATTAAATTTTTTTCAAACCCTCCCTAAATGCACATTCACCTAGAAATAATAAAATGCTTACCTATGGTGTTCTCACCCCTGTGCTAGTACTCACTGATGCACTGGCCATACCGTATCATTAGCTTAGGAATTTGGTAGCAGTTCATTCTGTTTCCACTCTCTTCCACCTCTCCAACTCCATTTTCACATGAAAATTATGTCAAAGATATCTTTTTAGCCTTAAAAACCCTATTTTTCACCAGTTTGTACCCCACACGTGTGAACCAATTGGTTTGTACACCAGTATGTAAACCACATTTTCACACGTATGAAGTGCAAACCTACCACGCTAGCTTGAAATCGTGTCATCAATATGGAATTTCACTGAAATATCCATCAATTCATCACTTTTTGTTGATTTTCATATAAAATTGTGCAAATTCTCTCATTAATCTTCATCAACCGTTTCATCACCAATTCATCGCTTGAGGGGGTAGTCATTCAAAATCATCAAAAATCCATTTTGCATATGATCAAAACAACACAAAACATCCAATCACAGATTCAACATTTGCCTAAGAAATTTTTTGCTAACGATTATCTCAAGACCAAAATCTTAACCCCAACACAAAGCAATGTTTGATAAATCTTAAAATACCTCTGCCTATAGATGCCTCATGGATTTCAATCTTCATAGTGCCAGTTGTAAGACCACTCATGAATGAAGATCCTAAAATTTCTCTCCTATGGCTCTAATGATTTGTCAAATATTGTCAAACGATCTCATCAATCGATCAAAAAGCAAAAATTAACAAAGGTATTTTTTTCATCAAAAATTGAGATATTTTCAACTAATCACAATCCAAGACAGCCAAACACTTCCCCCAAAAAAAGCAATCACCCACAAACCACTTTTTATCAATGCGTCTCTCTCATAATCATTGATTGCAAATTCTTTACCTTCCAAATCATCCCATCAATCCACATCATCAATTTTTATACTAAATTGTGTTTCACATAATCTAGTATAAAAAGGGGCAAAATGTGGATAACTAAAAGTCGCACATTGTCCATCTCCCCATTTACGCGGTCAATCAATTTGTAAAACCCTCAAAAATTGTATAAATTGGCTAAAATACTATTCATTAATCAAAACCACTATTCATTATCTTTAGCCCCTTTGAGCTAGCTAAGCCCCTCCCTACGCTTAACCATAGGTCCTCATGTGACCTCATGCCAACTCAATTAAGGTTGAATTCTCCACCATGGTTAAAAAGCACTTTATGGTAAAAAAGTCAACATTTTGGTCAAAACATGCTTTATGGCTAATTACATGCTTAATTAAAATATAATCAAGATTTTATTTGAGCCCTCCACCTCACCTAATCTAATTTGACTATCCTAGTCTTCCACCTCACCTGTAATAGCCTATCCTAGCCCTGCCACCTCTCACCCAAATATTTCTCCACCTCACATTCCCCTAGGTCATAAATGAAAGATGGAGACTTTTGCACCTAAAAAGCAATTTTTAATTCAAAGATATTTCAAAAAGGTGATCACTAATGTTTAATTGATATTTTTAGCAAAGTCATCATAATTTATGGATGGGTGAGGAATTCTCTCACCCAACCCCATTTATGAGCCAAGACACCTCAAGGGACACCTCTTAGGTGGACACCTCACCATTGCCACCTCATAGGGGATACCTCATGTCCTTTATCTCACCTTGGCCAAATCTATAAATAGATGGCCATTTTCATATTTTCACAACAACCAACTTTTACATATCGAAACTCTGTCAAAATCACTATTGCCATTGCATCCATCATACATCCATCACACAACCATTGTAGTAACATTGCAAATTGATTTATCACTTTCATAACACTATTTTGTGAGTGAGACAGGTCAATAATCCCACCAAAAGTGCACTTTCTAAAGGTGATCCACACAAAAATCAAACAAATAGCTTCTCCAAGACAACCAAAAAAACTAATTTTTAGATTCAGTACAAAAAGGATAGGTTTGTACACCAGTGTGAGAACCACCCAATCCAAGACCGATTCGCACCCTAAGGTGCGAACCTCTGCTACAAGCACCAAAATCACTAGAAAAGGTAAGAATAGCTTAATTTAATATTTTCATGTTGTTTTTAATAGTTATTTCCATGTTTTGAACATATTTAATTAGTCTTTTATCTTTATAAACATGGGGTTTGACTAAGGCAAATCCCCTAATGCACTAATAAGATTTTGTAGGTTTACATGTCTAGCAAAGCACAAAGACACATCCAACAAGTGATGGCCCATGAACAAGAATCCAACATACACTGAGGAACACAAAAGGATGAATCATGTTGCTTTTGTACCAATTTCGAAAGGGATTCCTTAGAGAAGACCCCATTGTAGCCTTTAGGCACAATTTATAAAATGATATCATAGTTGTAACCCCTTTTATGATCTTAGTACAAATGCAGTAGATTCTATAATGTTGAATAAAGTGTTATAACATCTTTTTGGTCGTTTTAGCAATATTATTCTTTTGAATATTGTTGCTTGTTTCCCCCATTTTCAACAAAGTCATCTATTGTTGTTGTGTTTGAAGGAGACTTTTTTGGATATATTTGTTTATGTGGAATTTTAGCTTCAAATCAATGGGGAGATATATTTTCATAAAATCCTAGTTTTTATTGCCATTTTTAGGTGGAGCTCATGCAGTTGCATAAATTTTCTAGAGAAGATGACATCAATGCTAGAAAATGATGGGAAAGGTTAAAGTATTTGTATTCTTCTAAGTATCAATGGAAATTATATGTATAATTATATAAAAAGGAAATCTGTGTCTTGGCATACCAATTTGATTTATGCTTATAATTTTAAATACACTTGGAAAGAAATAGAGATAATATTCTTAAGTACATGGGAAATGAAAAGCAAGCATAAAAGATATATGGTTTGAAGGATACTAGCATAGGATTTGAAGAAGAAATCAATGGTATCAAGGAAGAGAAAGAACAAAAAAATAAGGTCAATAGTATGTAATTTGAGGGAACCACTTTTTTGGTGTTGTATAAGCCAAATAATGGTCAAAAGGATAAGGTTTTAGGAGTCATCTCCCCAAAGTAGCATTAAAAAATAGGTATGTAAAGAAGTGATATTATCATTGTAATAATCATAATTTATTTTGAGTATTCCCTTGTAATCATCTTTACCCACAAAGTGGTCTATTATCTTGGGAGATCTTGTGGAGTTATTGCTTTCTTAAGAAGTATTATTGGTGTTGCCCTACCCTAAAGGTATTATCTATATTTGCATCTCATTGTGTGGATTATCCTTATGGAATATTATTTATGGATGAATGATTTGATAATTTTGCATGTTAGTGAATGATTTATGTTTATGAGAAAAAATATTTTTGTAGTGGTCAAAGCAATGATTCTAACAAAGTTAGGATTGTTATTTGTGGATTGTAGAATTTCCATAAATATATTTCCCAAAAAATATATCATCTTTTGAGAGTCATATCTTTGTGCAGATTTATTTGATTTAGATCGTTCTTATACCATTTTTTTCAAATGTGAAGAGCTTCAAAAGGATTGGTTATATGAAGGAATTCAAGGAGTATTGAGGGAGATACAAATGTATGAAGCTATCCATCTTGAACAAGAGTAGTTATATTTTTCAAATCACATTTTTTTAGAAAATTAATTTGAGATAATTTTTATTTAGAGTAAGCAAATCATCTATTGTTATTGTGTTTGAAGGATATTTTTTTGGATCTATATATTTATATGGAATTTTTGCTTCAAATTAGTAGGAAGATGTATATTTTTATAAAACCCTAATTTTTATTGTTATATTTTAGGTGGAAATCATGGAGTTGCCTAATTGTTTTTGGAGAAGATGACATTGATGCTAGAGAATAGTGGGAAAGGTTAAAATATTTGTATTCTTCTAAGCATCAATGGAAATTAAATATTTTTAATTATTTAATTGGGGAAATTTATCTTGGCATACCAATTTTATTTATGCCCATAATTTAAATATAATTGGAAAGAATTAGAGACAACATTCTTAAGCACATAGAAATTGAAAAAAAAGGGTAAAAAGATATATGGGCTGAAGGATAGTATCACAAGTCTTAAAGAAGAAATAAAAGGGCTCTAGGAAGAAATAGAAGGGAAAAATAAGGCTAATAATATGTAGGATTAGGGAACCACTGCTTTGGTGTCATATAATCCAAAGTTTGTATAGTGAGGATATATTATGCAAAGGTAGTTAATTGGCTCAAGAGAAATATTTATCGTTAGTTTCACCATGTTGCCCTCTTTTGACTTTCAATTTTTTTTGTTGATTAGTTATTTTTTATGGATGATTCTAATGATGCCTAAAGAAGCATTTTTTTCTAAAATTGGTGGAATTATGTTTTTGAGGTTTTACATCAAACCTAGTTATCTTTTAAGGACTTTTATAAAAATTTCATTTCCTTCTCTACTTAATATTATATTTCGTCACCAATGCAACATAGATGAGAGAGTAGTATACACAATTTATAATTTAAAATAAGTGTTTAAAATTTTTATAGATCACCCCCAATAGAAAATGAGCATTGGGTAAAGCTCTAGTGCATGGGATAGACCTTCAAGTCGTTCAACAAGTTTTTTTATTGGTCTAACAACTTTCTATGTTGCTTTGGTGGAAGAGGATTGTTTGACGAGTTACATTGTAGAAAATGGTTGTATAAGGCAAATTGCAGTAGATATGGATGAGCCATCAACATTTTTGGATTCTTTGTAAAATTTTGAGGGTTATAGTTTATCACTTTTGGTTATTCCACCATTTAGATGCATGTTTTTAAGTCAACAAAGGTACCCTTTGCCCTATAAAATTTTAATTTTTAAATTTTGAAATTTAAATTTTCCATTGAATATTCGTTTGGCAGTGTAAAAATGTAGGATTCATGTAATCTTTTGACATGGGTGTGTAGGTAAAATTTAGCACCTTAAGTGCATTGCTTTGCTTTGTAGGGGTAATGTTTTCTATCATAAAATGTATATGGTACAATGGTTACATAAAGATATTGCACACCATAGGTCATGAGTTCAATTTGTATTAATAATATTATTTAGAATGCATAAAGAGGTTTCAAGATTGAAATTGGTTATAAGAAAGACCATGATAATTGTGGCAATAAATTCCACGGGGCAACAAAAAATTAATTTGTGGCTCATCATTTTATTTCATTTGAATATTTGACCCAATTCATATGCTTTGAGATCCATGGTAAAATTTTCTTTTCAAGGTATAGGCTATTAGAAATTCATCTAATGATCTTTAAGTGTACACTCTCTCCTATATACAAATTCTAGAAAGCATGATAGCAAATGCTTGATTAGAAAAAGGATTCATAGGCATCATTGTTAAAACTTCTATAGTTCCATTGCTAATTGGTCCTTTGACCACAAAAAACTGGTTCAAGCATTTATTAAGGATAAAATTCATGGGCTATTGGGAAGCGATAGGTGATAACTCTTAGAAATGGGCTATTTATGTTGATTCATAGCCATGGGGTGTAGTTTGATGCTCAAGTCATGTGGATTCCCTTAGAGTTGAAACACTTCATTAGATTGATGCACTAGCTCAAAGATGCATACATTTTATTTGTTACACAATATTATCCTCAAAATATTTTTATGAAGTGTTTTGTTGGGAGTTTCTTGAGTGAGGGGTACAAGTTTGAAACTGACCCCTAACCCTTTGCAAGAGGCTTTTTGAAACATGGCTTCTACAGAATGGGAGCTTGGATGATCGAATAAAGCTCTTATGCATGGTCGATGGCTTCAAAGTAGTGTTATACACTATTGTTTCAACATGGATAGAAATTTATGTGAGTAGTGAAGAGTCACATAAAGCTTTGGAGCGTAAGGGATATTTAGTTAAAACCCCCTACTATCTCATTTGGATTGAATTTTTATTTGGTGACTTATTTTTGTTGAGTGACATGGCATCCAACATGGCATGCAAGTGGCTTCCATCAAATTATTTTTTGTTTATGTTGGACTTAGAGCAATCTAGTTTAGACACATGTCTAGTCTCCTTGTATTTCATGCCTTGTGAGTAGATGAAGAGGACAAAAAATATATATGATTTGTCCTTTCTTGTTCAATATTCTATTTAACAATAGCAAAATGGATAATAGTGGTATTTTTTTATTTGAAGATTCAAAGATGCATTATACTTTTTGATTTGTCTTAGGTATTTGTTCGAAATTTGAAATTCTTAACTTTTTGGTAGTTTTTTTCTATGCATGGGGGTAGCTTTTTTAAGGTCTTAAATTTTGCATATGGGAGTATTTTGAGCCCCTTTTTCCAATCATGCACTTTTTCTAGTTGTTCTCAACGATTACACTAGTTTTGTTATGTTATGCCAATAAAATTCATTAACTTTGTAGGAGCATTTTTGACCATATATATCACAATTGTTTGAGGATATATTATAGTTTTGTATAGGTTTTATATTTGTAAGAGAAATAGGTTTTGGATGATTAGAATAAGGTAGGAATTATTCTTATGGATCTCTTTTTAACCATGGTTACTAGTTATTTAAAAAATTACCTATTGATTGATGATTCAACTATTTTCTTTTGAGATTGGAGAACAAATTATGGTCACATATTGCATGTTGAATATATTCTCATGAGGAGCTCAACATCTTGGATTTAGAATGTGGGATCATAGCTTCATTTTCAAGGAAGGTTTGATCCAATTCATGTACCTTTGGTAAGATAATATAGTAGGATAATTTTTACTTGACCCAAATAATGCCCAAAGTGCCATGAGAGAAATTTTGAGTATCATGGATTCGATAGTACATTACTTATAGTGATAATAAAAATATTCTAGATGGATTTAGACTCATTTTTTTGACATCTTAATAGTCTTCTAGATGGTGATGAAGTTTCATTACTTGTTCATTTGATAGTCTTCCCAAGGGTACTATTTATATATATGTCTCATTGTGTGGATTATCTTTCTGGATGAATGTCCTAGCATTTTATGAAGTATTTTATGGGATATGGAAATCCCTAGATGCAAAAAATATTAAGGAAAGTAATTCTTAAATATAACTAAAGTATACTATAAATAGAAATGATGAAAATAATACAATGCATATATGGAGGAAATGAACACTCCATGAATATATGCTAAGGACTACATTGTACTCCATCACCAATGGAGTTTACCTTCTACACTACTACTACATACTATGATGTTCTATCACTTACTATGAGGCTCTTTTTATATAGAAATATGGGTTTCTTGGCCAACACTATACTTAGTTGTACAAGGGGAAAACTTGCTCATTGACACTTTTACATTTATTCATTACCTAAAGTAACTAACTAACTTCCACCTAAGTAATCTCCTACTCTAACTATGTACCAAAGGTGGTATATTTACATGACCCAAATGATGTAACATACTCTAACACCTCCCTATATTACATTATTTGGGTATTGAAGACATTAGTCTTCAATATGGATCTTCTTCTTGATCTTGGAGTTTGTATTCGTCTTCTCAATTCTTTGTAACCTGTTCAAGCAAGTAGTTAGTGTCTCCATAACATATTATCCTTGATGAAAGAGCTTTAACTTCATAATAATATAGTTCTTCAATTTATTATATCTTTTGGGCTAGGTTTCCTTTATGATTCCCTTTTTGGTACTCCAATTGGGAATAATTGTTCGAATTGTAAAATTGCTACTGATGAGAATTATTTTGATATTGTCATGGTTGAAATTAACTCCCATTGTTCATTTTATTCCTTTGATTCTAGTTTTTGGGATTGTATATGCAATAGTTAGTAATATGACCTTTTTTCTTGCATATATGCCAATATTTGTTATTCCATGGTCTTCGTCCTTTTTATGATGAAGAAATATATCCCTATGGATTATCTTTTGATGCCAATGTAGTGTTAGTCATTTCATATTTAACTGTATGTTCCACATCATATTCTTGAATAAAATTGACTAAGTCATTAAAAGAAGTATCTTAAATTAGGACTTGTAAAGATGTGACCAAATGCTTATAACTTTCCAGAATTTCTCTCATGGTTACTTGAGTAAGAAATTCATCTTTAGTCCCTTCTCCTAAGGATAATAATTTCCCTTTAATATCTGCTCCCTTCCTTAGGAATAGTTCTATGCTTTCACCACTGTTCATTTTCAATGAATGTAGTTGGGTTTGAAGATGAAGGATAGTGGATTTATTCTCCCCTTTGAATATTTTCTCTAAGCTTGTCCAAGCATCTGTAGATGTTTTTTTCTAAACTGATATAGGATTGTATTTCATCAGTGATAGCAAAGGTTATTATCATTAGAGTTTTTGCATCATTTTATTCAAACTTTAGAATCTCAGTATCACCTGTGCTAGGTTTTTTTGTTGTTCCTTTGACTATATCCCAAATTTTTTCATATACCAAGATTGCTCTTACTTTATTTTTCTAAGATAAATAATTTCGACCTTTTAGTAGTTGAGATTCTACAAGAAAGAATTTTTTTGATGCCATGATGATTCTTGTAACCCCTTTTTATATTCCCTAGTATTTATTTGATAAAACCTTTATAGATATTAGGTTTAGTGGACTTACTTATGTTTCCCTAGTTTTCAGAGCATGCAATATGATTGATAAAGTGCTTTTTGGAATAGTAGTTCAATTTTAGGTTGATTTTGTAAAGTATTGTAAATACCAAAAAATAACTTTTATTACTCCTTATTACTCCTATTGAACTAAGCATTTTTGAATTTGAAGAAGTTCTCAAAGTTGGATTTATTTTACCTCTTTAATGTGTTTATGAGACAAGTATATCAATTGAATCCAACCCCTGATAATATTTAATGAACTTATTTCTATATTCCTTGATAATTAATAGTTTAATTTTTCTAAATTCCAATAATTTATTTTGGTGTAGTATTCCTTATAACTCCTTAATTTGGAATGTTAGAAAATAATAATATTTGCAATAATAGGATTTTAATTTCCCAATTAGAAACCCTTATATCTCATACTTTATTGTTTTCAAATATGCAAATGTTTTTGAAATGGGCTTGCTCATTATGTTACTAATGCTTGATGAAAGCTTGCAATAGTAAATGAAATATATTTTTATAACTCCAATGTCACTTACACTTAAGCAAGTAGATTTAATATGAAATTTACCTTAGTAATCCTTGTATCTCAATGTATCCACTGGTGGTTGGTGTGGATGAGAATTTAATGTTCTCTCTAGATGACACTGGCGCTAGTTTCCTCCTTGAATGGCTCTTGGACAATGCAAATATTCTCCAATAGAAGAGCGTTGGAGTTGTTGGTTTATGATAGCTCTTTAATGTAGACTTACACTCCTTTGAATGGTGCACAATATTGATTTACATCCTAGCTATGAATGTGCTTCCACACCTTTCAATGCTTTGACCATGCTTTTACTTCATTGTTTCCTCCTCCAAGTTGAGCACTTTAAATAGCATGGATTTCTCTTCAAATTTTAGACAAGTGGTAGTTAGGAGTTACAATAAAGATGTACGTTGAGATTCTTATAATGCTCATTCCCTTATGTAATGATAGCAAATATATAAACTCCTAATTATTTCATAACCACTCGAAGGAAGCCGTTCAATTATTCTTTGAGTGTTGAGGAATGAAATGGTGCTTGGTATGATCCTTCCAAGTGACAGTTAGGTTTTCTGCATGCACACTTTCCCTACAATATTTTATAGCTCATATATTCCTTGCTATCAAGTACTCTTGATAATTATTTCTTTCCAAGCCAACATATTTGTTGTATGGGTGGCTCCAGCTATGGTGATGAGGAATGATCTTATGGTACTCCAATGGTGGTCTTATGGAAAACCAAGGGCTGATTTGAGTGCTTCTTTTGGAAAATATCTTCTCCAAGCTACGTCTTGGGTATAACACCTTTTAGATTTGTTCTTCTATGCTTTCAATATGTTATAATTTCTTATTTTTCCTTGCTTAATAGTGATGTCCTATCCACATTGATAACTATATTGTAGAAATGTAGGTGATAAATGCCCTTAATATTGTCTCCTTTCCTTGTAAATATTTATCAATAATGGTCTTCTTATAATATCTTTAATGCTGCAAATGGATGCCTGCTCTAGGTGCCTTGAATATTGAGTAATGTGAGCCCTTCGATGGCTCTTTTCTTTTACTTGAAATTTGTCCTTATACCTACTGATATGATGATCATGCTTGCAAACACTGAACTAGCTTCTCTTCTACCTCTGTTGATGTGCAAGCAACGTAGAACACTTATTGTTTTGGTGTCATGAGACACTCAATACTTTGACCTCTTTTAGAGGTATATGGTGCTCTTGAGACACCAAATTTTAGTGTATTATTTATCTCTTTTAGATGCTATTTCCTTATTTGTTATGAAGGCTCCTTGTTATATAGCTTGAGGACTTATGTAGACTGATTTGATGCTTTCTTCTTGCTTCTTGAATATGGCCTCTACTTGCTCTTATTATTTTGAGAGCAGTGTATTGTTGCCTTTATTATTAGACAACACTAATATCTAACTTTTCTACTTGGATAGTATAATAAGAATAGATCCAAGATAATATATGTTTTAGAAGTAGAAATTTATGCACTTACACTTTTAATGAAACCCTAAGTGCATCTTGAATATGACTCACAAATTCTCGATTTGTAGCTTCCTTCAAGTATTTTAATGGTGAATTTATTTTCCACCCTTTGATTTGTATTGGTGGCTTCTTTTTGCCATGAAATTTTGTAGATTTTGTACACCAAATAGTGTCTCTAGACACTTTTATAGTATGTTGGTTTTTGTGCCCTTGATCTTATCAATCAAAAAATACAAAATAATCCTTTCAGAGTTACTATTTTAATGAAAAACTAGTAAAGTGCAATGAATCAATAATACCTCTAATTTAATGCACTCTAATTCTCACCTTATTTCTCTTGTAAATAAGCTCTCAAAGTACTTTCAAATGTACTTATTAATCTCTGCAAATTTTAAGAGTAATTATAAAGAACCCTTAAATAATCTGTAATTATTCACTACAATTAGTTTGTAGGATGTAGTCTTCTTGCTTTCTATATAGATAATAGGTAGATAATATATTTATTTATTACAAAATACATCCAACTCCTATTTTAATGTGAAAATAAATATCTTAAAAGAACTATATTTTGCACATTCTTGAATATTGTAAGATGAGCCTTTCTTTTGCAACTCTAATCCAAATATGGTGCTTAATGATACCTGATAATGAACCCTAGTTTAAAGTTAAACTAATTGCACCCAAGTTGCTTACCTTTAATGGCTTCTATAGATGATGTAGATCTTGGTGTTTAGATTCACCAAGTTGCTACCTTGTGATGAATGAATTTCATAGCTTCTTGTTGGTTGTCCAAAATAGCTTCTTGCTTCACCAAAATGTGGTCTTGAACCTTCTATCTTGAGCCTAGGGTTTTGTGGCTTGATCCTTCAAGTGATCTTCTATTTTATACTATAGATTCAAAAAACTCTTATCTCTTAAATGTGTCATCTTGCTATGAGAGGTAATCTCCAAATATCTTGGATTTGGTAGACTTATTCTATCTGAATCATCCTTCAATATTCTTGTTGAATTTTTAATTCAAATAGGATCTTCTTCTCAATATATTGAATATCTTGAGTTCTTCATAGGATTCTTCCTTCTCTCTTAGGCTTGTTTTTGGATGGCAACAATTGTCCCAAGTCCTTCACTATCAGGAGCTTCTCCTTGGTAGTGGATTTCTTCAATGATTTATTATAGGAACTCCTTTGATGATTCTTCTATAAGTTCTGCAACAAGGCTCTCCAATCCTTTTCCTTGTTTCTCATAGAGACCTTTCCAAGGTCTTCAATCTTGTAACTTCTCGGGTCTTCTAAATGAGATATTTTCTTTAATATTATCCTTATGGAAGTGTTTGTGATGAGATCTTCTTCTCATATCTCTAAATTTTACTACTTCTTTGATCAATAACAAGACTTTGGTAGTCCCTCTTTATCTCTTCCAAGATTGGAATTTTTTAAATGATATCTTCTATAGATCTCTTCAGCTTCTTCTAGAACAAATATTCAATCTATTTTTTACAATGGATTCTTTTCGTAGATCTTTTCAACTTTTCTAGTTATTCTTGAAACTAATGGTATGAGTTTTGTGTTGAATTCTAATCTTCATAGTCTGGTGGAAATACTCTATCTAATCTGTAATTCATAGTATTCAATGGAGATCACCAATATCCTATCCTCTATTTCTTATGAACTCTTTTTTGGATTCAAATACTCCTATCTAGAGTCTTTTTTTGGATCAAATGCTCTTCTCTAGAGTTTTCTTTAGGATTAAGGCTTTTGTGGTCTCTTCTTTTGGATCAAGGCTTATGTGACATTTTCTTTTGGATCAAGGCTTTTGTGGCCTTTTCTTCTATAATGTGAAGTTTTCAATCTATAAATGGATATCTTCAATCTTCAAACTTCATCAAGACTCTTCTCCTAGAGTCTCTTCTACAATATCTATTTTTTTGCAATAAAGAACTAATCTTTGTACAAGGAAAGCACATATACTTTCAAGCAATGAAGGTGAAATCCTTCTCTATCTGTTGTAGGAAGTGTTCCAACTTCTAAGAGTTAATTTTTTACAAAAAAAAACTTTAGACAATAGTTAACATGAAAAAATCTAGATTTATAAATAGTCTTCACTAGTTGATTCACCAATCTCATGGAATTAATGTTGAGTCTTGATCTTCATGAGTTTTTTTGCAACTCTATGGAAAGACTCTAGCCAAATGTGATCTCCGTATTTTTGGAACTGAGATTTAATTTATTACTTGTGACTCTCCCTATTCCTATATGTATTCATCGTGGCTCTGATACCACTATTATATTTTGATAAAGTATGCTATGGGAGAAGGCAATCTCTAGATGCAAAAAATATGAAGGAATGTAATTTTGCAATATGACTAAAGTATACTATAAATAGAAATTATGAAAATAATACAATGCAGTTATGGAGGAAATGAATAATCCATTAATATATGCTAAAATATTACATTGTACTCCATCACCAATGGATTTTACCTTCTACACTACTACTACCTATTGTGATGTTATATCACTTACTATGAGGTCATTTTTATATAGGAATATGGGTTCCTTGGCCAACACTTTACTTAGTTGTACAAGGGGACACCTTGTACATTTACAACTTGCACATTGATACTTGTGCATTTATTCATTATTTGAAGTAACTAGCTAACTTCCCTTAAAATAATCTCATACTCTAACTATGTACCAAAGGTGGTACATTTAGATGACCCAAATGATGTCATATACTCAAACAAAATACTTTGATATTTTTACATACTAATGAATGATTTATGTTTATGAGAAATAAAGTTTCTTAACTAGTGGTAATAGCAATGATTCTAGCAAACTAAGGATTGTTTTTTTGTGGACTACAAAATTTGGGGTTTTTTCAATAAAATGTCTTGTCTTTTAGGAGTCATATCTTTGGACAAAGTTGTCTGATTCAGATGATTTTTTCACCTTTTTATTTAAAGTTTAAAGAGCTTTAAAATGGTTAGTTATAGGAAGGTATCTAAATAGTATATATGGATATGTGACCTATGAAGTCATCCATCTAGAATAGGGACAATGAGATTTTTTCAAATCATGTTTTTTCTAGAAAATAAAATTTAAGATATCTTCTAGTCAAGGTAAGCAAATCATTTGTTGTTTTTATGTTTGAAGGAGATTTTTTTGGATCTATTTATTTATGTGTAATTTTAGCTTCAAATCAATAAGGATATATATAACCCTAGTTTTTATTGTTATTTTTTAGGTCGATCTCCTGGAGTTGCCTATATATTTTTGGAGAAGATGACATTGATGCTAGGGAATGGTGGGAAAGCTTAAAATATTTGTATTATTCTAAATATGAATGGAAATTACACATGTGTAATTATTTAATAGGAGAAGATTCATATTGGCATACCAATTTTAATTATAATCATCATTTTAAATATATTTGAGAAGAAATAAAGAAAACATTCTTAAGTACAAAGAGCTAAAAAGAAAGGACAAAAGGATATCAAATTGATGGATACTTGTTGGCAATTTTGGGTACCTTGGGTACATTGCCTTTGCTCAAGTGTAGATGTTGTCATTGATGTCAAGAAGTTCTTGAAGCAATTTGATTTGATGTCAAAGAATTTGTTTTGATGAAGGTTACAGCATGGACAAGTGAGTTTCCAAGAAGATCAGAGTAGCCCATTTGCAAAAGATCAAAGAAAAAGACAAGTAAGAAAAAGTATGCAGTCGACTGGAAAAACTATCACGATTTCGTGACATGTTTGAGGAGAGAGAAAGTGCTAGCAAAACTGTCATGATTTCGTGACATGTTTGAGGAGAGAGAAAGTGTTGGCAAAACTATCACGATTTTGCGACATGCTTGAGGAGAGAGAAAGTACTGGAAAAACTATCACGATTTTGCGACATGTTGGAAGAAAGAGAAGAAGCAGGAAAAACTGTCATGATTTCGCGACATGTTGGCAAAGAAGGAGAGCAAGATGGAAAGTGTCACGATTTCGTGACATGTCGCATTTTCGTGACTCGAAAAGTGCAGGAAGGCAGAGAAGGAAAAGTGTCACGATTTCGCGACATTCTGCAAAGAAGGTTGTACGAACAAAAAAGTGTCACGATTTCGTGACATGATGCTGAAGAGAGAGTCCGTAGTGTGAACTGTCACGATTTCATGACAAGTTCGAAGAGAGAGAAAGTAACATGAAAAATGTCACGATTTCATGACATGTTGTAGAGGTCGAGGTGAGGACTATCATGATTTCACGACATGCTGAAAATCTCAAAGTGATAACTGTCATGATTTCATGACATGCAGTTAAGGGAAGAGTTTGAAATGAGAAGCATCATGATTTCATGACAGGTTGCAAGGAAAGCTTTCAAAAGCTGAAAGCATCATGATTTCATGACAGGATGAAAGAAAAGCTTATGGATGCAAAAAATGTCATGATTTCACGATAGGTTGAGATGGCAGCATTCAGTTGGAGAAAGTGTCACGATTTTGCGATAGAAATAGGAAGCAAGTCTTCAACAGAAGAAGCGTCATGATTTCACGATGAATTCAAGAAGGAAGAGCTCGAAGGTGAAAGCGTCACGATTTCGTGACATGTTCCAGTTTTGCGGGCATAAGGCAGAGAAAAGCATAAGGCAGCGAAAGTGTCACGATTTCGTGACATGTTTCGTTTTCACTGGTGCAAGCCGAGAAAAGGTTGAAGAAGCGAGAAATGTCACGATTTCATGACAGAAGTGAAGATGACGTCAGCAGAGGCAAAAGTGTCATGATTTCGTGACAAAAGCAGAGAAGAAGGCCATGAAGACAGAAGGGTCACGATTTCATGATAGAAGTGAAGATGACATCAGCAAAAGTAGAAAGTGTCACGATTTTGCGACAAGAACTTAAGTAAAGTCAAAAAAGGCTAAGGTGTCACGATATCACGACAAAAGCCAAAGGAAGGTGTACGGTTGCAAAAGGTGTCACGATATCGCGACATGTTGTAGTTTTGTGGCAGAAGCTACAGGAGAGTTGCAGAGGCGATTGAAGCCGACAGAGTTAAATCTGAGCCGACGAAGATTAGGGTTTTGTAGTCGACGAAGTATAGGGTTACAGCCGACTAAGATTGAGTGTTTTGATCTTGAAATTTATACTATAAAAGGAGGGCTTTTTGGAGAGTTGAATGATTGATTGGTGTATCGAACTTGCGCAAGTGAAGTCCATGATGCATAGATACCGAGTCGAGTCGATTCGAGCGAAGTGTGCGAGATGCAGCCATAATAGCGCAGATAGCACAGAAGTGGTGAGTTGATGCGTAGAATGAGAAGTTCGATCATAGAGTGTTAAGTGTTGTTATGTTTGCGTAGATAGTGCAAAAGTTGGTTTCGATCAAGTGCGGCTATGACAGAGCAGAGAGACCTATTGAGGACAGTGTTTGGTGCAGACCAAAGAAAGAGGAAGAGGACAGACTTGTGCCAGACCGAAGGACTATGTTTGGTGCAGATCAGAGAAAGAGAAAGAGGACATTTGTGCTAGACCGAAGGACTGTGTTTAGTGCAAATTCGAGGACCAGCTTTGAGGTGATAGAGTTGAGGACAGAGGTCTCCAGCCAGAGCAGGGAAGACAGGTGTCTTCTGTGGATTGAGTTCCATTTGCTAAGGGCAGCAGAGGCAGAGGTCTTCTAGAGGATCACCAGCCAAAGCAGAGTTAGGGGAAGGTATCTCCTTTGAGCCGAGGCTCATAAACTTTGTAATTGGGAAGGTTTCCCAAAGAATTTGAGATAAAATTTTAGAGAAAAGTTTTGTGGACGTAGCCCAACCATTCTGGGTGAACCACGTTAAAAATGGGTCTTCCAATGTGTGATGTTTTCTGTCTTGTTTAATATTGTGTTGATGCCACTTGCTATCCGAAATTAAAATTATTAAATGGTTAAGTCTTATACTTGTTCACCCCCCCTCTCAGTATAAGTTCATGTTCTTCAATTGGTATCAGAGTGGGTCACTCCGAAAAGAGCCTAACAGCTTGGAGAAGGATCTATCGAGAGGAACATATAAATTCAGAAAGAAATGAAGAGGTTGAGTTCGATCTCAAAAGTGAATTCTTCTTGGCTTTGAGAAAGCTTGAGAAACTCAGGGAAGAGAATTCTGTTCTCAAGCATCAATGTCGGGAAGAAGAGATAGCAAGATCAGAATTGTCTCAAAGTGTTATAGATTTCAAAATTCTAGCTAAGAAGGGGAAGAAGGTTGAACGAGGTTCTAACAGAGGCTCTAAAAGGAAAGGAAGGCTGATTGTGAGAAACTAGAAGAAGAGATTATGTCTCTTAGAGTGAAGTTGGAACAGTTGACTCTCAGACAGAATATTCCATGTGAAAAGCAAAAGAAGGATGGTATCACCATTCATGAAATAGGGTCTTCGAGCAAGATCAATCTTCATCCTGAAGAGCAATGGATTCTAGTTGATCGCAAGAAGAACAATCATCCAAGGCATCAAAACAGGTTACATAATACCTTCCATGGCTATTGTTTTTCCTGTAAGAAATTTGGTCACATAGCTATGCATTGCAATAAGTCTTCGAATAGCCATAGTAAGGAAAATGTTAACTCGTTTGCACCTCTTATGAATAAAAATATCATGTGTTACAAGTGCAAGAATTTTGGGCATATAGCAAGGATGTGCTGTTTGGATAGATTTAGCCTTGAGTTCACTAAAAAGAGGAATGAGATCAAATCTAAGTCAATGATAGTTCAAACTGCTTTTCATGCTCAAGACAAAGTAGAAAAATGGTATCTTGATAGTGGTTGTTCAAAACATATGACTGGTGAAAAGGAAAAGTTTTTGGTTTTAAAAGAAACAAACAGAGGAACAGTCAGTTTTGGAGATAACAGGTCCGCAAAAATCTATGGTAAAGGGACTCTTAGTTTGGATGGGAAATCCAAAATAGAAAATGTGCTCTATGTAGAAGGCCTAAGACATAATCTTCTTAGTGTGAGTCAACTTTGTGATCAAGGGCACATAGTATCTTTCTTTTCAGATAGATGTGAGATAAGTAAAGAAAAAAATGGAAAACTCATTGCTAGTGCTACAAGGACTCCAAACAATCTTTACATGCTAAGTGAGATAAAAAGGGAAAAGTGTTTTCTAACTCAAGAAGATGAGAGTTGGTTATGGCATAAAATATTGGGACATTTGAGTTTTGATAATCTTGTCAATATTAGTAACAAGGAAGCAGTTAGAGACTTGCCCAAAATAAAAAGGCCCCATAACATCATTTGCGGTCCTTGTCAACATGGAAAACAGACCAGAACCAGTTTCAAATCAAAAGGGTATACATCTTCAAAACCATTGGATCTTATTCATACTGATTTGTGTGGCCCTACCAGAACTCAGAGCATTCAGGGAGAAAGCTACTTCATGCTATTTATAGATGATTATTCTAGAATGACTTGGGTTACTTTTCTCAAAGAAAAATCTGAAGCTTTTGAAAAATTTAAAGCTTTTAAAGAAATGATTGAAAATGAGACTGACAAGAGAATCAAATGCTTAAGATCAGATAGAGGAGGAGAGTTCACTTCAAATGAATTTGTGGAATACTGTGAGCAACACGGAATCAAAAGAGAATATTCAGCAACAAGAACTCCTCAACAAAATGGAGTAGTTGAAAGGAAAAATAGAACTGTTGAAAATATGGCTAGAGCAATGTTAAATGAGTCAAAACTTTCAGATGGCTTTTGGAGAGAAGCAGTCAGTACAACAGTTTACATCATCACCAGGGCTCAACTCAGAGTCAATCATCATAAAACTCCCTATGAGTTGTGGAAAGGAAGACCAGCTACAGTAAAATACTTCAAAGTGTTCGGGAGTAAGTGCTTCATCAGAAGGGAAGATCAGAATTTGGGTAAGTTTGATCCTAGGTGTGATGAGGGAATTTTTCTTGGATATTCCAGCAAAAGCAAGGCCTACAGATGCTTCAACAAAAGAACTCATACAGTTGTAGAGAGCATAAATGTAACAGTAGATGAAAAGACAGGGATAAGAGAACCAGTCAAGGAACTCAGTGATGAAATCTGTCAAGAAGAATTCAGAGAGGTGTTAGATGAAGAAGAGGAAAGACAACAACTGCTTCCCAAAACTCCTTCACGGTATGTTCAGAAACATCATCCCAAAGATTTGATCATTGGTGATCCAAATAGCAGGAAAACAAGAAGAAGAGTCATTCCTTCACATGATTCTACGAATGTTTCATTGTTATCTCGGATTGAGCCAAAAAATTTTAGTGAAGCATGTACAGATAAGTTTTGGGTAAAAGCAATGGATGAAGAGCTAAATCAAATAGAGAAAAGTGAAACCCGGGATTTGGTTCCAAGACCTAAGGACAAGAATGTCATTGGCACAAAATGGATATTCAGAAATAAACTCAATGAGGATGGAAAGATTGTCGGAAACAAAGCTAGGTTAGTCCGCAAATGGTATGCTCAAGTAGAAGGTGTTGATTTCGAAGAGACGTTTGCTACTGTTGCTCGTCTTGAAGCTATCAGAATGTTTTTGGCCCTTTCAAGCTTCAAATCATTCAAGGTATATCAAATGGATGTAAAATCGGCTTTTCTAAATGGGGTGTTGGTAGAAGAAGTTTACATAGAACAGCCAGAAGGAGTGTCTCTCATAGAACAGTCAGACTATGTGTGTAAACTGAAAAAGGCCTTATATGGGTTAAAGCAAGCACCAAGGGCGTGGTACTCAAGACTTGACAGTTATCTTCATGAGCAAGGCTTCAGGAAAGGCGTGGCGGATAGCAACTTGTATATTAAGAATGAAGATGATGATATGTTGATTATAGTTGTCTATGTTGATGATATTATTTTTGGGGGAAATAATACTCAGATGTGCAAAGTTTTTGCTAACACCATGCAGAAGGAATTCGAGATGTCTATGATTGGAGAGTTGTCATTCTTTTTAGGGCTACAGATTGCACAATCAAAAGATGGTATATTTCTCTCTCAGGAAAAGTATATCAAAGAAATGTTGAAGAAATTTGGGATGATGGACAGCAAACCCGTGTGTACTCCAATGATTACAGGGTGCAATCTAAGTAAAGATGATGAATCTCCAGCGGCAGATCAGAAGTTGTACAGATCTATGATTGGCAGTTTACTATACAGTACAACTACCAGACTAGATATCATGCAGGCCGTTGGATTAGTAGCAAGATTTTAGGTAGCTCCAAAAGAATCTCATGTTATAGCAGTTAAGAGGATATTCAGATATTTGAAGGGCACTATGGACTTTGGGCTTTGGTATCCCAAAGGTGATGATTTCACCCTCACAGCCTATACAGATGCAGATTGGGCAGGCAGTATTGATGATAGGAAAAGCACTAGTGGTGGAGCATTCTTTTTGGGAAAGAGTTTGGTTTCTTGGCTAAGTAAGAAACAACCTTCAGTTTCCTTATCTACAGTAGAAGCTGAATACATAGCAACAGTGGCTGGGTGCACACAGGTTTTATGGATGAAAACCACCTTGGAGGATTTCAAAGTCAAGCATGAACAACCCATATCCATTCTTTGTGATAATACAAGTGCCATAAGTATTTCCAAAAATCTGGTAATGCACTCAAGGACGAAGCACATTTCCATCAAATATCATTTTCTAAGGGAGAAAGTGCAAGAGAAGCAGGTCAAGCTAGAGTATGTGCCTACTAAAGAGCAGATTGCAGATATCTTCACCAAACCTCTTCCAAGAGATACGTTTGAGTATCTAAGGGAGAAATTGGGAGTTGTACTCTCACCTCAAAATTAATCACCTCATCAGGAGGTGGGGGAGGGACCAAGCCAAGAGGCTCTTTCTTAGTCCCGAGTCCCAAAGGTGGCCCTTTGCCATTGATGACAAAGGGGGAGAGATATGAGTAAGGGGGAGATATGAGTGAAGAAGAGAGCTTCAAGTCAGGGGGAGCAAAAACTTCAAAGGTAGATTCTCAGTTGTTGGCTCAGTTGGTTTCAGTTTTGGCTCTTGAGATGTGTTTCCATAAAGGTTTGCCATCAATGACAAAGGGGGAGATTGTTGGCAATTTTGGGTACCTTGGGTACATTGCCTTTGCTCAAGTGTAGATGTTGTCATTGATGTCAAGAAGTTCTTGAAGCAATTTGATTTGATGTCAAAGAATTTGTTTTGATGAAGGTTACAGCATGGACAGTGAGTTTCCAAGAAGATCAGAGTAGCCCATTTGCAAAAGATCAAAGAAAAAGACAAGTAAGAAAAAGTATGCAGCCGACTGGAAAAACTATCATGATTTCGTGACATGTTTGAGGAGAGAGAAAGTGCTGGCAAAACTGTCACGATTTCACGACATGTTTGAGGAGAGAGAAAGTGTTGGCAAAACTGTCACGATTTCATGACATGTTTGAGGAGAGAGAAAGTTTTGGCAAAACTATCACGATTTCGCGACATGCTGGAAGAAAGAGAAGAAGCTAGCAAAACTATCACGATTTCGTGACATGTTGGCAGAGAAGGAGAGCAAGATGGAAAGTGTCACGATTTCATGACATGTCGCATTTTCGTGACTCAAAAAGTGCAGGAAGGCAGAGAAGGAAAAGTGTCGCGATTTCGTGACATTCTGCAAAGAAGGTTGTACGGACGAAAAAGTGTCACGATTTCGTGACATGATGCTGAAGAGAGAGTCCGCAGTGTGAACTGTCATGATTTCACGACAAGTTCGAAGAGAGAGAAAGTAACATGAAAAATGTCACGATTTCGCGACATGCTGCAGAGGTCGAGGTGAGGACTATCACGATTTCGCGACATGCTGAAAAGCTCGAAATGAGAACCATCACGATTTCGTGACATGCAGCTAAGGGAAGAGTTTGAAATGAGAAGCATCGTGATTTCATGACAGGTTGCAAGGAAAGCTTTCGGAAGCTGAAAGCGTCACGATTTCATGATAGGATGAAAGAAAAACTTATGGATGCAAAAAATGTCATGATTTCACGACAGGTTGAGATGGCAGCATTCAGTTGGAGAAAGTGTCACGATTTCATGATAGAAACAGGAAGCAAGTCTTCAATAGAAGAAGCGTCACGATTTCACGACGAATTCAAGAAGGAAGAGCTCGAAGGCGAAAGCGTCATGATTTCATGACATGTTCCAGTTTCACGGGCGTAAGGCAGAGAAAAGCATAAGGCAGCGAAAGTGTCACGATTTTGCGACATGTTCCATTTTCGCTGGTGCAAGCCGAGAAAAGGTTGAAGAAGCGAGAAATGTCATGATTTCATGATAGAAGTGAAGATGACGTCAGCAGAGGCAAAAGTGTCATGATTTCATGACAAAAGTAGAGAAGAAGGCCATGAAGACAGAAGGGTCACGATTTCACGATAGAAGTGAAGATGACATCAGCAGAAGCAGAAAGTGTCACGATTTCATGACAAGAACTTAAGTAAAGTCAAAAAAGGCTAAGGTGTCGCGATATCATGACAAAAGCCAAAGGAAGGCGTACGGTTGCAAAAGGTGTCGTGATATCACGACATGTTGTAGTTTCACGACAGAAGCTACAGGAGAGTTGCAGAGGCGATTGAAGCCGACAGAGTTAAATCTGAGCCGACGAAGATTAGGGTTTTGCAACCGACGAAGTTTAGGGTTACAGTCGACTAAGATTGAGTGTTTTAATCTTGAAATTCATACTATAAAAGGAGGGCTGTTTTGAGATTGAATGATTGATTGTGCGTATCAAACTTGCGCAAGTGAAGTCCGTGGTGCATAGAGACCGAGTCGAGTCGATTCGAGCGAAGTGTGCGAGATGCAGCCATAACAGCGCAGATAGCATAGAAGTGGCGAGTTGATGCGCAGAGTGAGAAGTTCGATCATAGAGTGTTAAGTGCTGCTGTGTTTGCGCAGACAGTGCAAAAGTTGGTTTCGATCAAGTGCAGCTATGACAGAGTAGAGAGACCTATTGAGGATAGTGTTTGGTGTAGACCAAAGAAAGAGGAAGAGGACAGACTTGTGCCAGACCGAAGGACTGTGTTTGGTGCAGATCAGAGAAAGAGGAAGAGGACATTTGTGCTAGACCGAAGGACTATGTTTAGTGCAAATTCGAGGACCAGCTTTGAGGTGATAGAGTTGAGGACAGAGGTCTCCGACCAGAGCAGGGAAGACAGGTGTCTTCTGTGGATTGAGTTCCATTTGCTAAGGGCAACAGAGGCAGAGGTCTTCTAGAGGATCACCGACCAAAGCGAGTTAGGGGAAGGTATCTCCTTTGAGCCGAGGCTCATAAACTTTGTAATTGGGAAGGTTTCCCAAAGAATTTGAGATAAAATTTTAGAGAAAAGTTTTGTGGACGTAGCCCAGCCATTCTGGGTGAACCACGTTAAAAATGGGTCTTCAATGTGTGATGTTTTCTGTCTTGTTTAATATTGTGTTGATGCCACTGCTATCTGAAATTAAAATTATTAAATGGTTAAGTCTTATACTGTTCACCCCCCCTCTCAGTATAAGTTCATGTTCTTCAATACTATCAAAAGTCTTGAATAAATAAAAGGGATCAAAGAAGAGAAAGAAGGAAAAATAAGGTTGATTGTATGTAGGTTGAGGGAACCACTCCTTTGGTGTTGTATAAGCCAACAAGTGGTTATAAGGATAAGGGTTTATGAGTCAGCTCCCTAAAGTTGCACTAGAAGATGGGTATATAAAAAAGGAATATTGTCATTATAATAATCATCATTCATATTCAATATTCCCTTGGAATTATATTTATCCATGGAGTGGCCTCACATCTTAGAAAATATTATGGAGCTATTGCAAAGTATTACTAGTGACTCCCTACCCTAAGGGATATTTAAGTATTATTATGTGTATTATCTTTGTGGAATATTATTCGTGGATGAATAAATTATGTTAATAAGAAACAAAGTTTCTTAAATAGTGGTCATAACTGTAGCACCCTAAAATTGACGCAGTAAAATCTTAATAATTACACTTACTCTAGTAAATAATTCAAATTCAAATTTTAACCCCCAAAACCACTCCCAAACCGTTGTGTAATCCATTTCCTCCTTTTCCATGCCATTTTTAGAGTTTGTTTTGACCGTTTGATGATATCGTCGTCAATCAGACGATATCGCCCCAGATCTAACGATTTCGTCTGGGCTAGGATGTCCAGACGATCTTGTCCCAAAACTAATTTTTCACAATTAGCTTTTGTTCCAATGGCATCTCTAATATGGACAAAAGCATGTCTACATCGTTATATACCTCCCCCATTGGAGATCTCCCAAATAAGGATGATCTCCAACCTCCTAACCTCCCTCCTAAGCCTATTTAATCCTAAGCCCTCCCCTTAGCATCCCCCTGGCTGATAATTCCTGTAACTTGACTTCACACGCATTAAGACATCCTAAATTGCTATTTGCATTAGTTCTATCCAAATTTTGTTGCAGGTACCTTAGTATTTTTTAGTCGAAAAAATATTACATCGTCGCAGATGATCTTGTTCAGATCGGAGGCGATCCTGTCCAATTCGAGATGATTTCGTACCAATGCAAGATGATTTCGATTGCAGTAAAAATTGAGGCAATCAGTGCCCAGAGTTTGTATTTTCCTCTTTTCAATCTGTTGTTTTATTCTGCAATTAGCTAGTTTATTTATTATTTTTTGTTATTCTACATTTTGGAGTTCACCCATGTAGCTTTAAATGCATAATTAAGTCACCAATTGTCATTAATTCATCGTAGTATGCTCGTATTTTGTTCATTATCATCATGTTAATGTTATTGCTGTCATTTTAAACTATTTCCCTATGTTAGCATTGTTGTATTTTCTATATTTTGTGTCTACTTCTCTGATTGCAGGTCTTTGATGAATTCGTCAAATCTCAGACGATCTTTTCTGATAGCAGACGATCCTGTCAAATCAAAGGTGATCCTGACTGCTTCAAAAATTAGAATCTTCATCAAACATCTGGATCAGGTATGACTTTCTAATCTTGCCTTTTCTCTCTATTTTTTGTCCTAATTTGTTCTTCTATATTCATTTAATCTGCATCTTCATATAGAATAGCTTAGACGCATTTTGGCCAAACCTAGGACTTGGATGTTTAAGGATAAAACTGAACACATAAAACACATGCCCAACCTAGGCATGGAAATTGCCACTAAATGTTTCCTTGTGAGCCCACCATCCATCGAAAAATCACCATAATACACCTCCCTCGAGATGTGGGACCTTCGCAAGGTCTCTTAGTCCGAGGTACCATGCCATCCTTTTCACATACCCCTTCCGGGCACGGATCCTATAGCCTGAAGGTAAGGGTGTGAAAATTTTGGAGCAATACATTTTGGTGAACCCGACGTGAATACATTTTAAAACTTTTGAAAACAAAACAAAAATAAATAAATAAATAAATAAAACAACTAAAACATAGATGCATTTCAAATCATTTAAAACTAGTAAGTTGCATATCATGTTTAGATGGTAGCTCCTAAGAAAAGATTAGCAGTTACTATAAATGTTGAAAACCAATTGGCAGCCATAGAAATCAATTTTGTGCTTAGTGTGCCTGAAACAGGTAGAAATCAACTTTTGTGGGACGAACTTGATAGAAGACTTAGTGTCATTTCATCTAGGTCAACAAAACTTAAACAAATCAAGAGGCTTGTCCTAGATAGAATCCTAGATCCTCATCAACTCGTCTTTTATCATGAACTTCAGAGAGCCTGCCATAGATGGTTAGCTTATAGGAGAGCTCTTGTGTCTTCAAAATTGTTCACTTTTGAGGAATACCTCGAGAACGCAGCCATTGTACACTAGTTCCTAGGTCGTGTAGAAGACCAAGAGGTCATTCTTACGGATAGGGAAAGATGGAATAGAGTTCCTCGAGCTGTGTTATATCGAGAGCATTACCACGAGCTTTACTTCTATCAACCAACATCTAAGACAGATAATATCACTATTGCTCTTTTCATTAAGTTTTTGAAAGAAAATTTTTAATTTGAAGAACACTTCATGACTCCTGAAGAACTCGAGCCCATTAATGATATTTATAAATTGTTTATAGAAAACTAGATCATTACTTTCAGTCTTAGTTCTTGCATTTATTGTGTTGTTTGTTATCTTTACAATATTAGTACAAAAACAAGAAAAGAAAAAAACTAAAAAAACATAACAAAAACCAAAACCTTTCATTTTAAATATTGTAGTAGGTATATAATTAATATATACCTCTTAAACTTGTTGCATATATATATATATATATATATATATATATATGCTGAAATCTAAATTAAGCACAATGCCTAAACTTAGGAATGGTAAACAAACTGAAGGAGAAGAAGAAGATTGGTTAGAAGATAAAACTAGAGACCCAAATGTCCTTCTTGAAGATCCAATTCCGGAAGGAGAAACTCTAGATCAACCAGAAGATGACCTAGGTGAAGACAATGAACAAGAAGAAAATGTTAAAGAGGATGGATCCTCATCCCCTAGAGTAGCTCCAGATGGAACTATTGCTTTTGACAACGTAGATCATTTCTGGAAATTTTTCCATAATAACATTGGTGTTCTTAATATGGCAGTTCATATTGATAAAGGGCAAATTAGTGACACTCAAGCAGCCATGGAACATATGTTTGATGTGCACACTAATCCCTTGTCTTTCATTGATCAAGAAAGTGATAAGGCTGGACCATCCAATAGAGATATGGTCACTATGATTCAAAACATGCCAAAACAACACGTTACCCAACCTCCTAAGGAACCTGTTATTGAGCCTAAAATCATTCCCACACAAAATAAAACTTCCTTCACTGCTTTACTTTGGCAAACTATTGATCAATACTCTTCAAGTAAACAAAAACCTAAAATGAAGCCAAACACCAATTTTCAACAATCTGGAATACATCATAATACAACTTCCAAATTCCTTCATAACACCTTTCCTACCAACAATTTACATAATAGCAATATAGCATGTAATCTTCACGTCCCTCCATAATATGCTCACAAATCCCATATCAATGCCCTACCGAACCAATATGGTGGGCAAACTAGTAATCTGGAAGCCATGGTGAAACAGTTAGCTTCACGTATGGACCAGATAGATCCTTATCGTCCCTCGTACAATTATCGAGAGATATGTAGTCAACCTTTGGATCCCATAGTTGTAGCACAACCTTACCCTAAGCATTTTCCCATGCCCATCCTACCTATATATAAAGGAACCGAAGATCCCATAGAGCATCTTCACATGTTTAGGATAGCATGTCATGATATATCACATGATGATCTGCTATTACAAAAAATGTTCCCAAAAAGTTTAGGTGGAATGGCATTAGAGTGGTACTATCAATTTCCCACTCATTCTTTAAGAAAATTTGAAGAAACAGCTGAATATTTTGTCCATCAATTTAGTGCCTACATCGAGAGGCATGTAACCATTAAATATTTATACAACTTAAAACAAGACAAGGATGAATGTTTTGTCGATTTCTTAGCTAGATGGAGGCAGTTGACAAGAAAACTGCACTTTGTGCTACCTTATAGGGAAATGTTGGACATTTTTATTAATAATTTACAAGAACAAATATCTTATGAGCTATCAACTGCTACTTTAACTACCTTCGATCAAGCTATAGATTTAGCTCGAAGAGTAGAAGATGCCCTCATTAGGAGAGGCCAAATTAGGAAGAAATATGATGAGAAAACATCTAGAAATCAATATAAAAACAAACAAGTTGTAGGTGACGGAGTCATTGACAGCAGAAATGTTGCTAATATCAATGCAACGAAAACAACAAAAAAATTTATATTGAAACCGCCTGATAAGCATCCTCGAGAATTTACTAGATTAAATCAACCATTATCAACTATTTTACCTCAATTACTTGAAAGAGGTTTGATCCAATTACCAGCTATCTGGGAACCTGATCCAACTATACCTGGATACAGAGCTGACTTACACTGTTATTTTCATAGAGGACCTGGACACTCTACCAACGCTTGTAAAAGGTTGAAACATAAAATACAGGATCTGATTGATAATAATGAAATGGAGGTGCAAGCCTTCCAACCTAAACAAAATGCTCCTAATAATCCTCAAAAGAACATTCCCCAAAATCAAAACCAAAATGCTAATCAATCATTAGACATATTTCAACACCCTAAGACATGGTAAAGAGGTGGCCAATCAAATCAAACATCATAATGTTCCTCCTCCTACTTGATATGTAGGAACTATTAGCAAACAATTACCTATTCAAGATCCTCAAATATTTGACACAACCTTATCCCTGGTCACAACCAGGCCCTTACATAATATTCAAACTCTAGATTCTAGTGATGTAGAATCAGATACTGAAAGTGAAATAGACATCACTTCAAACCAATCAAATAGTTCTAAAAATGAATCATATCCTATTCAACCCATCACAGATGCTATGGTTCCAAAAGAACCATTTCCTAGAAGAGTTACTACTCGACCTTCTTCTAATCAATTCCTCCCAAATGAACAAGCCATAAACGCTCAACCGAGACCAGTTTAGAGTCCTCAATATAACATTGTAGGTACCATTGGAGTCGTTACCCGACAACAGGCTCAAAATTCTCAACAAGAACCAAACCAGAATGATGGATCAGCTCCATTTGTTTTGAAAAATCCCAATAGAGGGAATCATGCTTCCAATGTTCAACCTAAACCCCCTTACAATATTAATGAACAATTATCCAATACTACAGCCAAAATTTCCCTTTTGGATTTATTAAGATCTTCTCCTACCCATAGGGATGATTTGATGCTTACATTAAGCCAAATGATGGTACCTCAAAACATTCAACCTGAAGCCATGGCCAATACTATCATCACTAGAGAAGTTGATTGTATTGACTTTTGGGATAAAGATATCCCACAACACAGTTTACATAAGGATAATCCCTTATATATTACTACTCTAATTGGAGATGTAGCTGTTAAAAGAGTCCTGATTGATAATGGTTCATCTCTAAACATTTGCACTTTTGACTTCTACCAATGATTTGGCTTTAGAAGTGATGAAATGAAGAAAACTGACATGATTATCAAAGCTTTTAATGACGAAACACAAGAAACGTGTGGAGTTATTACCATCCCATTGCAATTTGGTCCTCAAACTCTAGATACGACCGTGTTTATTGTACATTTCCCCGCATCATACAATATACTCTTGGGTCATCCTTGGATCAATGCAATGCGGGATGTCCCATCAACTTTACACCAATGTGTTAAATTCGAATTTAAAAATTAGTTGGTCACTATCCATGGTGACCCTAGACCCTTTGATATGTGTGCTTTGGTAGAACTCGTTGGAGTGCAATTTTGCCCTGCTCTGTCATCCACACATCCTAATTCTTATTTTTCATCTACAACTATGAAACACACACCCATAACTTCACCTATTTCCCCTCCATTAATTTCATCCTCATATATAGATCAACAATCTTCTAAACAAACCACTCTAGAACCTCAAAAATATTTTCAATCTACAACCAATCCTTCATGTTCTATCTCTATAATTTCAAAACCTATAGACCCATATCTTAACACTTCCACATTATCAACATCTATCATAACTTCCACATCTAAAGATATAGGGAATGATCCTTCTACATCTTATGCTCTTTCTGATGAACTTTTACCAGATTTATCCACAACCTTAATATCAGAGAAAACAAAAGCTTTCATGCAAGATTCAATTCTTTTAAATAACTTACTGCCATCTCCTCGTACTTTGGGCCTTCCACAACCTATGGGATGTATTTACCAAGTCGGGAGTTGTGCCTTCATTTATAAAGGATATGACTGGGGAAGAATCCCTCGAAATATCAAAACTCATCATGAGGGATATGCTCGGTGTTATTTTACCAATGAATATATTAAAGCTAAACCCATAATGCTTAATATGGGATATAAAGGGAAAGGCTTGGGACCTTTTCAAAATGGCATGAAAGAACCTTTCGAGGTAGAACCGTGGCCTGCCCACTGTGGTGTGGGCCTATTTCCTAGTAAGGGTCAACCCTTTCCTTTTGAAGATGATGATCAACTCATATGTTATCAAGATTATTTGGATAGGCATGATGATTTGCCTCTAAAAATCAGCCATTTACATGTAACATGCTATCCATAGCTTACCCTGAAATGATTGCTGACTCCGATGAGGAGTTGGAAGGAGATATCTTTCATGATGTCTCCGTTGAAGAGATGCTACACAATGGATTTTATTTTGATGGTTCTATACCAACTATAGCCCAACTTGAGACTGCTAATCCTCAAGATGAATTATCCAATTTAACCTTACAATAATTACAAGAATTGGGCGTTTCACCCGCCCCACCTAACTTTGAAATAGATCTACACATGGAGGTAGAAAACGTCATTAAAATTAATATTGGAACTGAGGATAGTCCTCACATAATCAATATTGGATCAGAATTAAGTCAAGAAAAACAAGAACAATACATTGCATTCCTTAAAGAGCATGAAGATGTCTTTGCTTGGACATACGAAGATATGCCAGGTCTAGACCCTTCTGTAGTCATGCATCACCTAGTGGTCCATCCGGATGCTACACCTGTTAAACAAAAACTTAGAAAAGTGCATCCCAAAGTGGCTCTGCTAGTCAAAGGGGAGTTCTAAAAACTCCTGAATGTTGTTTTTATACAAGCTATTGATTATGCTGAATGGATCTCAAATGTAGTTCCAGTCACCAAGAAATAAGCCACCAAAGTTAGGGTTTGCACAGATTTTAAAGATATTAACGCTGCATGCCCTAAAGATGATTTTCCTCTTCCAAACATGGATCAAATCATTGACTTTACTGTCGGGAGTGGGATGATGTCCTTAATGGATGGATTCTCCGATTATAATCATATCAGGATAGCTCTTGAAGATCAGGCTAAAACAGCCTTTATTACCCCCTGGGGTACTTTTTGTTGGAAAGTGATGCCATTTGGCTTAAAGAACGCAAGTGCAAAATATCAACGAGCTATGACTTATATTTTTCATGATATGATCCATGATATCCTACATGATTATGTAGATGATATTATAGCTCGTTCTATTAATGAAGATAATCATTTAGATGATTTGAAAAAAAGTTTTTAATCGATTACAATAATATCTTATTCGATTAAATCCAGCCAAATGCATATTCAGAGTGAAGTCTGGTAAACTATTAGGGGTTTTAGTTTCTTTATGTGGAATCAAAATTGACCCTCTCAAGATTGCGGCTATCACTGATATGCCCGCACCTACTAATATATTTGAGTTACGACGTTTACAAGGTAAGCTTCAAGCCATCTGTTGCTTCATCGATAATATGGCAGACAAAACCGGTCCCTTTCTTAAACTCCTTAAGAAATATGTCCCTTTTAATTGGGACGACGAATGTAGAGAATCTTTTGAACTTCTCAAACAATACCTCCTTAACCCACCTATGCTTTCACCACCTAAACCTGATCGCCCATTTCTCCTGTATATTTTAGCTTCAGATTCTACCTTAGGAGCTATGTTAGCTCAGCTTGATGATGAAAAGAGAGAACGTGCTAATTATTATATTAGCCGAACCTTCATCAGTTATGAAACCCGCTACACAACATTAGAAAAATTATGTCTAGCAGTTGTGTTTGCTACGCAAAAATTATGCCATTATATGCTTAGTCAAAAAACTTATGTCATTGCTAAATATGATCCCTTGAGGTATCTCATGAGTCGACCTTATTTATCGGGTCGCATAGCCAAGTGGGTTCTTGCTTTAAGCAAGTTTGATCTCGCATTCATAGGACAGAAGTATGTTAAGGGTCAAATCATAGCAGATCAATTAGCTGTTGCACCCTTAGAGTCTACCCATCCCCTCATCATTGAGTTTCCTGATGAATGCCTTCAATTAGAAGCAGACCATATTGAACAATGGTCCTTATACTTTGATGGAGCCCGATGCATGAGTGGGGTTGGTGCGGGTATTATTTTAATATCCCCGCAAAAACATCTTATTCCTCTGTCCTTCAAATTGACATTTGCTTGCACTAACAATACTGCTGAATATGAAGCTCTAATCCTTGGATTACGAGCTACCTTGGCACTAAAAATTAAACATTTGTTAGTTTTTGGTGATTCTCAACTTGTCATAAACCAAATTAATGAATTTTATCAGACTAGAGATGATAAACTACGCCCATATAAAGCCTATGTTTTACAATTAATGTCTCTATTTGATCAAGTTACCTTGGAAGCTATTCCTCGAACTTGCAACCGTGCAGCTGATGCTATGGCCGCAGCTGCATCTCTCTTGCCCTTGGAGTTAGATGACGAATATGCCACTATCATTATTCGTCGACTCCAGGAACCCACTTCAAATAATTCATGCTTAGAACCTTTGGATGTGTTTCTAATCAACAAAACTACTCCTGACCCTTGGTATACAGATATATTTGATTTTCTTCAAAATGGAACTTTCCTTGCCAATTCTAATAGAAACCAACATCGATTATTACGTAGACAAGCAAGTCAATTTGTAATAATTGGCAATACTTTATATAGGAGATCTTTTGAAGGTATCCTATTAAGATGTTTGAATTTAGAAGAATCCAAATCAGCCTTGAGAGAAGCCCACGATGGATCTTGTGGAGGACACTTCAGTGGTAGTGTCATTGCTAAAAAGCTCCTTAGGATAGGATACTTTTGGCCTACTATGGAGAATGACGCACATGATTATGTGTGCCATTGTGATAAGTGCCAGAAACATGCTGACCTTTTCGATGCGCCTGCATAAGAACTGCAGGCTATTTCATCTCCTTGGCCATTTTCAAAATGGGGATTAGATATTATTGGCAAAATCAATCTCGTGTCATCTGATGGACACAAATTCATCATAACCGCCACTAAGTATTTCACGAAGTGGGTTGAAGCTATGCCTTTAGCTTCCTGTACTGGCACACAAGTCTCTAAATTTATTTTTAATCAAATCATTTGTAGGTTCAAAATTCTTTCAAATCTCATCTCTGATAATGGAACTTGTTTCAAAAATAAAGATGTTAAAAAATTATGCCAAAAATATAAGATTCAACATCACTAGTCCACTCCCTATTATCCTTAGGGTAATGGTCAAGCAGAAGCATCTAACAAAACCTTAATCAAAATTCTCAAAAGATTGGTCAATAAAACTGGCCACGACTGGCACATTTAGTTATATCCAGCCTTGTGGGCTTATCGAACTAGTTTTCAAACCCCCACTGGAACTTCACCTTTTGTTTTGGTTTATGGCACTGAAGCCGTTTTTCCCTTTGATTTAGAAGTTCATTCTTTGGCTCTACTACTTCAAGATACCAAAGTAGGAGATGAATATCGAGCTGGAAGACTCAGTCAACTGGAACTCCTAGATGAAAAATGCATCAATGCTTTGGAGCATCTCCATGCCTACCAAAACAAGCTTAAAATATCATATGCTAAAAAAGTTCATCATCGATCCTTTGAGATCGATGACCTTGTTTTAAAAGAAAATAAAAAAAATACCAATGCAACTAAGGACCTTAAAGGTAAATTTGAGCCCAACTGGCTTGGACCGTACATTATCACTGCTAAATTTGAATCAAGAGCATACAAATTATCTACCTTAGATGGTAAAGAACTCAAAGAACCCATGAACATTTTGCATCTTAAACGTTACTATGTATAAATTTGGTCATTTCATCCTTGTATATATTTGTTTAAAATATTTCAAAATCACTATCTTGTATTTCTTTCCATTTATAAATTCAAAAACACCAAAAACATTCGTAATCATCAAAATATTCAAAACTACTTGTTGTATTTATTTATGACACTTGTTAATTCTTTCAAAAAAAAAATAATAATAATAATGAAAATAAAAAAAACAGCAATATTCTTGACTCTTTTGAAACCAAAACAACATAAAGAAGAAAGAGAGAGTCAACATTCTCAAAACTTCTCAAAAAGTATTTATATATATTTTCTTACAAATGTTGCAGTTATATGTTTCAAATTATTTTGGATAAATTAGCATTTATTTGGAATCCCTCACTTTCACAAACACAAAAATAAATGTCTTGATTTTATCTGGCATGATTACTAATCTCTCTTATATCAAAGTTCACAAAATTCAATTAAATAAAGTTTGAGCACAGAGAATTGATCTTGTTATTTACTTAAACCAAGCACATCTTTTCACAATAAAATGATTATATTTGTAATATTCATGCTATGCTACATAGTAGAAGTGGTTTCTTGAGCGAAAAGTTTCCCCTGCTATCCTATCATGCACATGGTCTAGAATCTTTGAGAATTGGCAAAAGGACAAGCTCACCCCTACCCAGAATAAAACTCCCTTGCTCTATAGCTAATCCGAGCAAGTATCCCTAGCACAAAAAGAAAAAGCAAAGTTCAAGAAAAAGAGAAAAAGAAAAATGTTATTTTATATCATTACAACATTATCAAGCAAAAAATACAAAAGCAAGCAAAAGAAAGAAATGAAAGCAAAAGCAAAAAGCAATAAAATCCCTTTCCCTACCCTTTGAAAATAAAAGAATGGTTTATGAGCTTGAATCACTGGAATTCTCAATTATTCGAAAACTATGAGGTAAGCCCCATAACAGGTGGTTTGTGCCCAACCTGCTTGGCCTTGGGTAACTCCTAGCGTGGCGATATGTCTGTCACATTAGCGACCTTCTTTTGTACGTAGACCTATGTCTGCTTATGGATTAGCTAGCTCTTGATAATCCGACTTACATAGTAGTCTGGTATGGTTATATGCATCTACATCATGGTTAATGAACACTTATTTGGTTTATTCAAATCACTTGTATCAAATTATCTTACTCAAAACTGGTAAATGAACATAGCAATTGCACACACATTTTGTATTTGAGAGATTTTGTGTATCATTATGATAAGTCAAGATTGGAAATGAATTCACATATGCACATGGGATTCCTTATAAATCTAACTTTGGTCTTTAAGATACTTTGAAATATTTTGTTTTTTGCAAATTGTCTAGAATAATTCATTTTCTTCTTTAAAGTACAGTTGTTTAGTATAAATACAACTACATGCATAATAGAAAAAATCAAAATTTCTTTCAAAACCATACAATCAAAACACATATATATATCTATATATATATATATATATATATATATATATATATTGTAGACTTTCGCGATGATGGTATAGTTCCAAAACCAAAATTGGAATTTTATGCCTAGCGCAAGTCTTCCTCTTCATAAAACTCTCTTTTTGGATTTCACGATGATGGTATAAGTCTATACCTACATATTCTATGCCTAGCGCAAACCATTGTACCAATTTTTATTCCCCATTTATTTAAAAATCATGAAAACCATATGACTTAAATCATTCTATTATACAATTATGTTTTTAAACAAAAAGCATGCACATTATCACTATTTCATGTCATTATGTCAACCTTAAATTTTGCAATGATGGTATAATTCCTAGGGAATTATCCAAAAAATTTATCACACTTAGGAATTTATGCCTAGAAAAAATCATTTTAACATTATTTCATGCATATTATTTTTATGAAAATCTGAAAACAAACCATCATCATCATCATTTGCACCATTGCACCAAAGTCTTAAGACAGTCTCTTAAGCACTCTTTTACTTTTAACAATATTTCTATACTGGGATTAGCTTGACGATCGAGTGAGTGATGACTCCATGAAATGGTATATAATAGCGACAATGTCCTTTGAAATTATTGTTAGAAGTCTCTTTTTATCTTTTATCACATTACATCACAAATAACCAATTTGTTACACCAGATTATTTCATTTAAAATCTTACAGCATGACATTCAAATTATAATATTTCAAAACGACATAATTACATGAATCATCAAATCAATTAATCAAAACATTAAAGCATCATACAAATACATAAGACACAAGTCATATGATCAAAAATATCTCATCTATATATATCAACAATATATACATCATCTCAAAACTGGATTGGTATGCCACAATCTATACCTCGGCATACTCAATCCTCTATCAAAAATAATAAAAACTATATCTCAATCTGTACAATACCGTGCAGTAGTCTAGCCTCGAGAGCCCCTTGAGCTCTCATCCCCATATCCTCCCCCGCCTTGAGGTGGACAAGGTGGCCCCATCGTAGTATGAGTAGTACTGTGAGTCCTAGTCGTCAATTGGGATGAAGTCCTCGACGACCCAATCCTGATTGAATCTGTGATGTTAGCTGAAAGTGGTAATCTCTCCTCCTCTGGCACCATCTGGTAGTATAATGTCTGATAGAAAGTGATCTAGGTGATAGCCCATGCCAGCTCCCGAGTGCTCGCCCCTCTGCCCCGTGCTCTAAGGCGTGCAATCTCATCTCTGAGCTGTGTCACCTCAACTCGGTGTCATGCAGCCTCCTCCTACAGGGTCTGCACCTATGCTTGGATATGGACTGTCTTCGCTGAAAGAGTTGTTGTCTTGCTGCTATCCCCAGTGTCAACACCCTTGCCCTTATCGGGCGATGGTGGCCTCTCTCTTTGTGGAGAAGGGGGGGGTCTCTCCGCCCTCCTCTCTCACTGTTGCGGCCTCTCTTGTGCCTGTGGTCTCCCCTGCCCTCTCTCACTATGACCTTGGGCCACCTCAATAGCTGCCTCGCACCACCTCCCTATCTGATGTACAACTGCATGAATCGAACCTTGAGTCCTCGTCATTCAAGGAGGGTGGATGCCTATGTACTAGGCATCATAGCCGTCGGCTACCCCTGCATCGTCCCCATCCACTGACTAAATGGGGGCATCATCCGTGTCCTAACTCCAGAATCGCTGCATGTCTAGAGCCCCGCTAACTATGGTGTTATCCTAGATAGTCCGAGAAAACTTGTAATCCCTGAGATATGGGATCCCCTGCTGTAGACCGAACTATCACAAAAATCGGTCGTAGCGGTGGAGCTCCACCTCTCCCCTCTCCATCCTCATCCAACAGGTTTGTCTAACGTGATCCAGCTCCTGTCTATCCTCGGCCCACCCTGGATGGTCCCTCCAAGGCCTCCAGGTGATCTGATCTAGGACAAGGTCATCCAGCAGTCTCTGGGACATCGACAGATCTATCTGTCACTGTGACCCTCTCCGAAGCCACTAGTATAAAGCTCGGGGCCTCTCCCCATCAACCCCTATCAAAGGAAGCCCTATCGGCCTCCGCACTGCAATGTGCTCCTAGCACCAAACCTGTAGAAGTGATGTCATAACCAGACATCGACTGCCCTTGTACACGAACCCGTGCAAGATCCTGTATAGCCAACATAGAACAAAACTGCCCCAAGAGAACCTGTAACCATGATCTCGCATGTCATAGATCACATTTTCTAGCACCCATCGTACCCTGCACCCGCTTTGGTGGCACAGCAGAAGTCCACCTACCACTCTGGCCAAAACCTGTGTGAGTCTGGATGCCCCAGGCATCTAACACAGTGCCTCGATGTTCACTCTGCCCTTCTCCAGGGCGAAGCTCGGGTCGCAACACAACCACATCATAGCATGGCCTTGATTAGCCACAGGAGTGATCAACCGTCCTTGTATGGGGATCCTCAAAATCATCCATACATCCTCCAATGTGGGAGTCATCTCCCTTGTGGGTAACCAAAAATAGGAAGAACCCGGATACCACCTCTATGCCAGGGTTGTCAGTAGCCCCATGTCTGTAGACACTTGTGGCATCTCTGCCACATGCTATAAGCTGACCTGAGCCAGCTGATCCCACTCTACCTGTGATAGAGCGGCCAAGTCATATCTCAACCCTCCGTATTTCCATTCTCTACTCTTCAGTAATCCTCTCTGCAACATAAAAACAACACAATAAAAAACAAATCATTAATAACAACTCAAGTGATTAATAATGCAAGCTAAAATAAGTTTAATTTTACAAATGATGATATCATCCACTATTGGACAATATCGTCCCAAATTTGAGCCAAATCATCTCTGATTTTGCAAGCCAAAATCATTCCCCTTTCGTCGATTTTGCCCTTAGATGAAATCGACGAACATGAGACGATTTCGTCAAAATCGGGACCATTTCGTCCCGACGATGTCAACGGACCAAAAATGGTCGTGATGCTCAAAAATTAATCAAAATTCACCTAAAAAGCATGTAAATTCAACTTAAATCATTCTAAGCTAAGTTTAGACTCTTACCCGTAGCCGGCACTGGACCTCTGTCGATCTGTGCGCTGTCTCGACCATTTTGCTTGCAGAGCTCTAAAAAACCAAAAAAATGAACAGTAAAAATGAATTAGGGTTTTACCCTATTTTTCTTAATTTTATTCAAAAACAATTAAAAACATTTTAAAAAATTTTGTTTTTTCGTTTTTTTACCTCAAACGTTCGATTTGGGTAAAAACACGAAGGGGGCACCATAGTAAGCTATTGTACGATTCGACCAAGAATTGTCGCCTAAAAATGGGAATAATTTTTTATTTCTCGTAAATCGATAAGAACTCATCTTTAACGCATTTTCTTCAAAAAATTTGCTAAAGAGGGGGCAAAATGTAGCACCCTAAAATTGGCGCAGTAAAATCTTAATAATTACACTTACTCTAGTAAATAATTCAAATTCAAATTTTAACCCCCAAAATCGCTCCCAAATCACCGTATAATCCGTTTCCTCCTTTCCCACGTCATTTTTAGAGTTTGTTTTGACTGTTTGATGATATCGTCGCTGATCAGATGATATCGCCCAGATCTGATGATTTCATCTAGGCTAGGACGTCCAGATGATCTTGTCCCAAAACTGATTTTTCATAATTAGCTTATGTTCCAACGACGTCTCTAATCCGGGTAGAAGCGTGTCTGTGCCGTTAGAGACCTCCTCCGTTGGAGATCTCCCAAATAGGGATGATCTCCAACCTCCTAACCTCCATCCTTAGCCTATTTAATCCTAAGCCCTCCCCTTAGCATCCCCCTGGCTGATAATTCCTGTAACTTGACTTCACATGCATTAAGACATCCTAAATTGCTATTTGCATTAGTTCTATCCAAATTTTGTTGCAGGTACCTTAGTATTTTTCAGCCGGAGCAAGCTTACATCGTTGCAGACGATCCTATTCAGATCAGAAGCGATCCTATCCAATTCGAGATGATTTCGTACCAATGCGAGATGATTTTTACTGCAGTCAACATTGAGGCAATCAGTGCCCAGAGTTTGCATTTTTCTCTTTTCAATCTGCTATTTTATTCTGCAATTAGCTAGTTTATTTATTATTTTCTATTATTCTACATTTTGGAGTTCACCCATGTAGCTTTAAATGCATAATTAAGTCACCAATTGTCATTAAGTCATTGTAGTACGCTCGTATTTTGTTCATTATCATCATGTTAATGTTATTGCTGTCATTTTACACTATTTCCCTATGTTAGAATTGTTGTATTTTCTGTATATTGTGTCTACTTCTCTGATTGCAGGTCTTTGACGAATTCGTTTGACGAATTTGTCAAATCTCAGATGATCTTGTCTGATAGCAGACGATCCTGTCAAATCAGAGGCGATCCTGACTGCTTCAAAAATCAAAATCTTCATCAGACATCCGGATCAGGTATGACTTTCTAATCTTGCCTTTTCTCTCTGTTTTTTGTCCTAATTTGTTCTTCTGTATTCATTTAATCTGCATCTTCATATAGAATAGCTTAGACGCATGTTGGCCAAACCTAGGACTTAGATGTTTAAGGATAAAACTGAACACATAAAACACATGTCCAACTTAGACATGGAAACTGCCACTAAATGTTTCCTGGTGAACCCACCATCCGTCGAAAAATCACCATAATACACCTCCCTCGAGAGGCGGGACCTTCGCAAGGCCTCTCAATCCGAGGTACCGTGCCATCCTTTTCACATCCCCCTTCCGGGCACGGATCCTATAGCCTAAAGGTAAGGGTGTGAAAATTTTGGAGCGATACAATAACAATGATTCTAGCCAAGTGAGCAATTATTTTTCCCAAAAATGTATCATCTTTTGAGAGTCATATCTTTACACTGAGTTGTCTAATTTAAATGATTATTGCACCATTTTATTCAAATTTTTAAGAGATTCAAAAGGATTTTTTATATGATGAAAAACAAATTTGAGATATCTTTCAATTGGGGTAAGCAAATCATTTGTTGTTGTTGTGCCTAAAGGCGATTATTTTGGATTTATTTTTTATGTGGAATTTTAGCTTCAAATTAATAAGGAGATATATATTTTCATAAATACTTGTTTTTATTAGCATTTTTTGGGTGGATCTCATGGATTTGCCCCAATTTTATGTAGAATATGATATTGATTCTATAGAATGGTGGGAAAGCTTAAAATGTTGTATTCTTCTAACTATTAATGGAAATTACATGTGTAATTATTTAAGAGGAGAAATTTTGTCTTGCCATACCATTTTTATTTACTCCCATCCTTTTAAATACACTTGGGAAGAAATAGAGATAGTATTTTTAAGTATATAGAACTGAAAAGTATGAATCTTGACAAAGAATTCAAAGGGCTCAAAGAAGAGAAAGAAGAAAAAATAAGGCTAATAATATGCAATTTGAGGGAACCACTCCTTTAGTGTCATATAAGCCAAAGAGGTTAGAAGTATAAGGGTTTAGGAGTCAGCTCTACAAAGTAGAGTTAGAAGATAAGTATATAAAGAAGGAATATTGTCATTATAATAATATTAATCATTCATATTGAACATTCCATTGTAATAATATTTGCCTATAGAGTGGCTTATCATCTTAAGAGATCTTGTGGATTTATTCTTCCTTAAGGATTATTATTGGTGTTGCCCTACCCTAATGGTATTATTTATATCTCTCTCATTGTGTGGATTATATTTGTGGAATATTATTTCTGGATGAATGATTTTATGGATTTGCATGCTATTAAATTATTTATGTTTATGAGAAATAAATTTTATTAATTAGTGGTCAAAACAATGACTCTAGCAAAGTAGAGACTGTTGTGGATTATAGAATTTAGGTAATTTTTTTTCATAAAATATCTCATATTCTAGAAGACATATCTTTGCACTGAGTTGTCTGATTTAGTGATTCTTCCACCATTTTATTCAAAAATTAAATTGCTTCAAATTAATTGGTTATATAAAGGAATCCAAGCAATATTGATAGAGATACAACCCTATGAAGTCATCCATAAAGAATAGAGATAGTGACGTTTTCAAAAAATATTTTTTTTTTAATAAAATTTGAGATTTCTTTAAATTGGGGTAAGCAAATATGTTAAAATTTATTATATTATTTTTTATCATGTAATTATTACATTTTGGAGGATGTTAATTATTTCATCTCATATGTGGGTGAATAGAAATATTCATAAAAATGAGAAGATGAAAAGTTTATGATGAAGGTGAAACATGAAGGGTCTCTTGAAACTAAGATATAGCATATTATAGAAATGTGATGGTTATACATGTATTTGCTCTAGTGAAAAAATATGCAATATTAATCTTTTGATTATTGTCGCTTGTTTCCCCATTTCCAACAAAATCATTTGTTGTTATTGTGTTTGGAGGATATATTTTTGGATCTATTTTTTTGTGTGGAATTTTAGCTTCAAATCAATTGGGAGATATATATTTTTCATAAAACCCTAGTTTTTATTACCATTTTTGGGTGGAGCTCATGCAGTTGCCTAAATTTTCTAGAGGAAATGACATTGATGCTAGAGAATGATGGGAAAGGTTAAAAATTTTGTATTATTCTAAGTATCAATGGATATTATATGTATAATTATATAAAAGAGAAATATTTATCTTGGCATGCTAATTTTGTTTATGCCCATAATTTTAGATACACGTGGGAAGAAAAAATATCGTATTCTTACGTACATGGGAAATGAAAAGTAAGAATAAAAGATATATCGATTGAAGGATACTATCATATGAATTGAATAAGAAATCAATGGTCTCAAGGAGAGAAAGAATAAAAAATAAGTCTAATAATATGTAGGCTGAGGAAACCATTCCTTTGGTGTTGTGTAAGCCAAATAATGGTCAAAAGGATAAGGGTTTGGGAGTCATCTCCCCAAAGTAGCATTAGAATATGGGTATATAAATAAGGTATATTTGAATTGTAATAATCATCATTTATTTTAAGTATTCCCTTGTAATAATTTTTACCCATATAGTGGCCTATAATCTAGGAAGATCTTGTGAAGTTTTTCCTTTCTTAAGAAGTAATTAGTGTTTCCCTATCCTAAGGGTATTATCTATATATGTTTCTTATTGTGTGGATTATATTTATGAAATATTATTTATGGATGAATGATTTGATATTTTTGCATGTTGGTGAATGATATATGTTAATGAGAAATAAATTTTTTAACTAGCGGTCACAGCAATGATTATAACAAAGTCAAGATTATTTTTTATGGATTGCAGAATTTGCATAAATTTTTTCCAAAAAATATATCATCTTTCGAGAGTCATATCTTTGTGCAGAGTTGTTCGATTTATATGATTCTTATACCATTTTGTTCAAAATTTGAAGAGCTTCAAAAGGAGTGGTTATATAAAGTAATTCAAGTAGTATTACAAGAGACACATCCCTTTGAAGTTATCTATCTAGAACAATAGTAATGTTTTTTCAAATAATATTTTTTTAGAAAAAAAAATTGATAATTAAGGTAGCAAATCATCTATTGTTATTGTGTTTGAAGGATTTTTTTTGGATCTATATGTTTATATGGCATTTTAGCTTCAAATAAATGAGGATATATATATAGTTATAGTTATAGTTATAAAACCTTAATTTTTATTGTTTTTTTTAGATGGAGCTCATGGAGTTGCCTAAATATTTTGGATAAGATGACACTAATGCTAGAGAATGGTGGTAAAGGTTAAAATATTTGTATTCTGTTAAGTATCAATGGAAATTACATATGTGTAATTATTTAAGAGGGGAATCTTTAACTTGGCATACCAATTTTATTTATGCTTGTCATTTTAAATATAGTTGGGAAGAAATAGAGACAACATTCATAAGCACATAGGAATTGAAAAGAAAGGGTGAAAAATAAAGAGATTGAAGGATACTATCATAAGTCTTAAAGAATAAATCAAAGGTCTCAAAGAAGAAAAATAAGGAAAACATAAGCTTGATAGTATGTAGGCTGAGGGAACCACTCCTTTTGTGTCATATAATCCAAAGCTTGGATCATGAGGATATCTTATGAAAAGGTAGCTAATTGGCTCAAGAGAAATACTTATCTATAGGTTCATCATGTTGCCCTCTTTTGACTTTCAATTTGTTTTGTTGATTAGTTATTTTTATGGATGCTTCCAGTGATGCCTAAAGAAGCATTTTTTTTTAAATTGGTGGAATGTGTTTTTTGAGATTTTACATTAACCCTAGTTGTCTTCTAAGGAATTTTATAAATATCTTATTTTATTCTCTACTTGATATTATGTTTTGGTACTAATGCAATATAGATGAGAGGGTAGTCTATATGGTTTGTAATTGACAAGAAGAGTTTGAACATTTTACATATCACCCCAATTGCAAATGAGCATTGGGTAAGTTCTAGTGCATGGATAAGATCTTCAATTCAATCAACAAGTTATTTGATTGGTCTAACCACTTTTTATGTTGCTTTGGTAAAAGAGGATTGCTTGACAAGTTACATTCTAGTAAGTTGTTATATAAGGCAAATTTTAGTAGATATGGATGAACCATCAACATTTTTGGATTATTTACAAAATTTCAAGGAGGGTCCTAGTTTAACACTTTTGGTTATTCACCATTTAGATGCATGTTTTCAAGTCAAAAAAGGTACCCTTTCCCCTATAAAAATTTAAATTTAAAATTTTCAAATTGAAATATTCCTTTGGAAGTGGGAAATTGTAGAAGATGTGTGCAAGCTTTTGATATGGTTGTGTAGGTGAAATTTGGCATCTTAGATGCATTGCTTTAATTTTTAGGGTAATTGTTAGATAAATATATTGCACACCATAGGTCATGAGTTCAAATTTCACTAATAATATATTTTAGAAGGAACAAAGAAGTTTGAAGATTGAAATTGGTTATAGGAAATACCATGAACATTGTGGTAAGAAAATCCATAGGGAAACAAAGATTTAATTTGTGGCTCCTCATATATTTCCATTTGAAGATTTGACCCAATTCATATATTTTGAGCTCGATGGTAAAGTTTCTTTTTCAAGGTATAGACTACTAGGAATTCATTGGAAGATCTCTAGGTATACATTATCCTATATACAAACTCTATAAATCATAATACCCAATGCCTGGTTAGTGTAAGGAGTCATGGTCATCATTATTAAAACTTCTATAGTTACATTTCTAATTGGTCCTTTGACCACAAACAACTAATTTAAGCATTTTTTAAAAGATAAAATTCATGGGCTATTGACAAGTGATAAGTGAGCACTCCCAGACATGGGATATTTATGTTGAATCATATCCATGGGGTGTAGTTTGATGCACAGGTCATTTGGAGTCCCTTTGAGTGGACACATTTAATTATATTGATGCACTAGATCAAACATCCATGCATTTTGTTTCTTACATAATATTCTCCTCAAAAAATTGTTTTTAAGTGCTTTTTTGGGAGTTTATTAAGTGAGGGGCACAATTTTGAAATCCACCCCTAACCCTTTGCAAGAGGCTTATTGAAACATGGATTCTATAGGTATGGGAGCTTGGATGGCTGAATCAAACTCCTATGCATGGTCGATGTCTTCAAATGGTTGGTATACACTATTGTTTTAACATTGCTAGCAGTCTATGTAAGTAGTGAAGAGTCACATAAAGCTTTGGAGTTTAAGTGGTCTTGAGTTCAAACCCCCTACTATCCCATTTGGATTGAATTTTGATTTGGTGACTTGTTTTTATTGAGAGACATGTCAACCAACATGCATGCAAGTGGATTCCCTTAAACCATATGTCTAGTTTGAAGGTTTTTCATACCCTTTGAGTAGATGAATATGACACATGAAAAACTATGATTTACCCTTTCCTGTTCACTATTCCAATGAACAATAGCAAAATGGATAATAGTGGTATTTTTTATTTGATGATTCAAAGCCACATTATATCTTTTGTTTTGTCGTAGGTATTTGTTTGAAGTCTCAAATTTTCAAAATTTTGATAATTATTTATAGTGCATGGTGGTACCTTTTTGAAGGATATAAAATTTTCATATGGGAGCATTTTGAGCCCCTTTTTTCCAATCATATAATTTTTTAAGTTGTTCCCAATGCTTATAGTAGTTTTGTTGTGTTATGCTAACAAAATTATTTAAATTTGTAGGAGCATTATGGACCACATATATCACAATTGTTTGAGGACCTATTATAGTTTTGTATAGGTTTTATAGTTGTTAGAGAAGTAGGTTTTGGATCATTAGCATAAGGTAGGAATTATTCTTATGGATATCTTTCTAACCATGGGCACTAGTTATTTGTAAATTTTCCTATTGCTTGATGATTCAACTATTTTACTTTGAGATTGGAGGACAAATTATGGTCACATATTGCATGTTGAAGATCTTCTCATGAGAAGCTCAACATTTTGGATTTAAAAGGTAGGATAAAAGCTTCATTTTCAAGGAAGGGTTGATCCAATTCATGTACCTTTGGTAAGAGAATATAGTTGGATTAATTTTAACTTAAACCAAATCATGCCCAAAGTGCCATAAGATAAATTTTAAGTATCATGATTTTGATAGTATATTTCTTATAGTGAAAATAGTAATATTCTAGATGGATATGGAAGCTCCCATTTTTGACATCTTAATAGTCTTCTATATGGTGATGGAGTCTCATTTCTTGGTGATTTGATAGTCTTCCAAATGGTACAAAAGTCTCAACAATTTATATATAATTCAATCCAATCAAGCACACATAATGGGGGAGATAACAACATCTCTAATGTCTTATCTCCTTGGCCCCAAGCTCATATGATAGAGGTGTTAGAGGGTATGATAATATGACCTTATTGGCCAAGTTCTATCAATTATGATGTAAGACTATATGAAATATTGTTGTATTCATCCCTTATGGGATTGGTTCATCCACTTGTATGGATATGTACTCAGCCCTTGTGGGATTTTTTAAACCAATTTTATGGTTAACCTTAACTAAACCTTTAACTAAAGGCTCTAGTAATTTGACTTAACCTTGAGCCTCATTTTGGCCTTGGTCAATGTAATTGTAATTTGTAGATGAGATATCTACTATAAATAGCCCAAAATATTAATCAAATTATATGTTTATTAATAACTAATTTATTATTTGTAGGAGCGTGGAGACCAGGGTTCCAATCCCTTGGGCCCCATATTATCGGTGGGTGTGTCACATCAGCATCACTGGCTATGTAAAAGGTTTACCCCAATGCAACTAGAGGTTATAGTGGTGACAAGGAGTGAGATTCAAACCCATGAAGAGGCATAGAAAATTGTAATGTGTTATCAATTCCTCTAGTATAATAAAAATTATTATTATTTTATGGGGTACCTATAGGCACTCATCTCTATGATTTCATTTTATTTTATATACTCAACCTTTCTATTCAACTTCTCTGTTATTTTGCATATACCTTATGGTGATTTTTATGCTTCATGTTATTTCTGAAGGGTATTATAAAATTTAATATAGATTACTAAGGGTAACCCATTTAGACAAACTTTTTTCTTTCTCTTCATCTCCATCAAAAACAAGCATTCGCTATTAGATATAGCATTTACCCTATAAAGGTCCAAGATTTTCTCATCTCTTGTTAACCATATTCTTCTCTCTATGGAACACCATTTATATTAAAAATACAATTGATGTACAAATACATAAAATTTAACTTTGGTCAATAAATTTGAAGACTCCTTAGAACCTCCAAGATGTCTAGAATTGGTTCAAGGATAAAATGGTAAGAGATAGCATCCCAATTGTTTTAATTTCCCTTATAAAGTAAGAGAGTCACATAATAGAAGCAAATGCATTGTTATATTAATTTAGGAACCATATTAGAGTGTCACTTCCCTAGTGAAAGCATTATCTACAACTTAGAAACCATAAGAGTGACTCGTGTATCAAAAAAGAAATTGGTATAGAGTGCCAGTTGAACCTTATAAGAGCAGTGTTGATAACTTCGACAAGCCCCTTTTAGACATTTAAAAGGATTAAAAAATGTTATCAAAGGGTGTCCTTTATTAAAAATGTACTATACTTATAAAGGAAGAAATACCAATCTTAGAAAATTGGATAAAGAAATTCTAACTTGAGCTAAAACCTATAAATAACTTATTTATAACATAAAATGAAGGTAAAAATGAGAAGAACACTAACTATATGTAAATTAATGTGAAACTTGAATAAAATGCTACCCTTCTTGGTGCTTTATTCAATATTTTTATGAGATGCTTGCCACTTAGATTCATGAGTAGATGTGCATAGAAAGGGAGGATATCCATGTCGATCCATCATTCCTCTATACCATCCTATGGGTTCCTCCATACTTCACCCACCACTCCACTCTTCCATCACCCCCTCATGTGCATAAATGATATCCCAATTAAATGTAAAGCTTTTATGGAGATTCATTGAGGAAGGATTATGGTTCTTAAGGAAAACTCAATCCAATTGATGAGGATGCTTTGATCCAAGGATCTAGATAAGTCTCGATTGGGAGGAAAAATGTAATTTTACTTTATTTTTCTTTGTAAACTAATGTTGAACATAAAAATTATATTTTAGAAGTTTCTAATCTAAGGTGTTTTATTTTCACCTTCTCTTTTGTGATGCTCAATTCAAATCACCAAGAAAGACACACAAATTTTCATTTACATTGATATATCAACATAAAGGAAGAACACATTATCATAATCTATCCATATCAATATAAATAACAAAAAACAAAATCCAAGAATATATGTTGCATGTCCATAATAGTAGATCATCACTAGTTTATATAATCTAATCTAAATATGCATATATCACAACATCAAAGCATTAAGCATATCATATATAAGTCACCAACCATATAATCATGAAAGATATTAAAATTTCACTAAAAATATAATTATCACTAATAAATCTACTATGTACATCAATATTCCACTACCAACCTCATTGTCCCACAATATATTTTAACACAATTAAATAATAATTTAATTATATTACTATGAAGGATTCATTGGATTAAAATAATATAAATAAGGTCTTCATATTCCTACCCTAGTCCTACTCCTCAAATTACATGTAAAATAGGTAAATATAACTAAAATATAATGTTCCCATCATATAGATTAACCATTATACTAAACATAGTAGAGTAGTTTTCTATACATTTTGGTGTAGTTCACCCCATCTGAGGAAAGAATGCATATCTTAGAAATCTACAAATAGATTTGTTTGTATAGATTGGATTACTAGATTTTTGTACCAACATTATCATTATTTGTTGATATTAACTTCTATATTCTAAACAACTCTTTAATTGATGATATATGGTCATCCTCCTAATCAAGGTATAATACCTTCTTGGCACTCATAGAATGATTATAAATCTCAATCATTTATTGTTTTCCTTTGTGTTGGAGCATGACTTCACAAATATAATAGGACATTTTGTCGTAGTTCCCATTCACATAGCTTCTCATAAATTAATATTCCATCATAGAATTAATGCAATAGGCATCCCCACTAGAAGGTCTATTAGGGAAAATCCATAAGGTAATCATACTTGTTTCTATGATGAGACACAAATATTTTTTGGGCTAGTTTATTTAGATACAATGTGTTGTTTAAGGTTTTATCTCAAGTTCTAGTCAAGTTTCATAGTTTTCGATAAATCCATTGGTTTAATATTATAGTTTTGAAATACTTGGAAACTTTTTAAATAATGCTTCTAACCAAAATATGTAAATCAATCACTTCCTTCGAACACATCCCAACTATTAACCATAGAATAATATAAGCAAACACAATAGTCTTCTTTTTATTTTTCTCCAAATCCAAATTATTATGTTTTATAGGGAAGAAGTTAGTACTATTTCTAAATACCAATCTTCATATACTATTGATGCTTCTTATACAAAGATTTTATTGTCAATATTCCCATAGTAGTAAAAAAAAAGAATACCAAACATGAATCGCAAGAATTTGGTATCCATCCACATGATCCAAGTAACCGCTACATGATTCCATTGTTACTACAATATACATTAATCAGTATATATATATATATATATAATGTTTACCTCTTGTATAGGATTTTAATATGATAAGAAATTTACTATTATAACCCAATTTTATAGGATTTTTTTTCTTTGCACTAAAGGTTGATCTTAATATCTTTATAGACCACCCTATGGAAGGCTAAAATCTAGGGAATACCTATCACACATTACCCATATCAATATTGCTTACCTACTAAGTCCATTAGAGACACACCCATCTCCACATCTTGCATATATCAAGCTATACAAGAGTACTAGGTGTATGGTAATAGTTACCAAAATACTATCCTTCTCATTAATATTTTAATGAGCTAGCCCTCCTTTCATCATGTTGAAAGAAGCATGTTGTCCTTCTCACACCACATAAGTCATTCTATGTTGGTGTTAGGAGCATGTCAAAACTGGCTATCCTAGTCACCTTATTGGTGAAACTAGTCGCCAATATTGAGTCCAATCCTAAATTTATTTTGTGGTAACAATAGTTCCAAAATCTATTTTTTAATCCATACTCTATTAAGGATATTTCCTCACAGGAATTCTCATGTATATTTGTTTCTTTTTTTTTCTAATTAACCATAAAATATCTTACACCTTATTTCACACTATGAAATTCAACTAGTTTTAACCAGGTCCAATAGTTAAAATAATGCTCCACCAATAAAAGGAATCCATCAAAGGATTATCGTTCAACTTGGGTTACTATAAATTTATTAACTTTGCTAGGATTAGATCATTTAGCACACTTGAACATATATCAATTCCTCATATGTTAACAACATAGCATCATTCAAATTCCATGATTACTTAAAGAATTTACCAACATATTTATCATTCAACTAAGTCATTTTCAACACATAAATATTTACCCATTTGAAAACTAGAAACTCAACACCATAATAGATTCCATTATCATAAATTTGTCATAAGTAAACATCCATAAGAAAACACACAACTCCATAATTTACCTTGGGAGAAACCCCATAGGGAAAACCCAACAACAAAACTATCCACTTTCATTAACTAAAAGATAGAGTTAAATCATTACATAACTCATAGACATAAAGGCAATAAAATTTGCCTTTATCTCCCACTAGAGTCATCCATAACTCATAGATGCTTACCGAGCTATTAGCTAATTCATGACTTTCTTATATGATCACCTTTTGTAAGTTTTTCCAAGCTTTTATGGATTTACATTCAAATATTCCACTCATATTGTAGTGCCAAAATCTACCCACATTCTATCTATTGAAATACAACTCATTATGTCTTCCCTATGCTCACATGGAACCGTCATCATGCAATTCTATGATGTGGAGCATTCCTTTTGGTTCAAATGCAATTGGACTTCAAACTAAGCCTACAATACTACTTAGCTCTGACAAGAACTAATATATTGAATGCATTCATAGTTACATTATTAAAACATTAGCTATAAAATGCACACAAATTGGGTTATCGCAATGTCCATTGTTTCTTTATAAGCATGGAATTATTTCAAACAAATTTAACTAAATATACACCACCATCTGTCACAAATCAATTTAGAATGATGTATAAACAAAATCATCTACTTGCACTCACAACACTCTTGATTAGAGCAGGACGTGTATCATTGGTGATCCCAGTTACAATCTACTTTAGTGCATGACCCTAAATCATATTAAAGTAAGGTGAAATGCACTTATGTTAGAATTTAATTCAATCTAAAGTCATGATAGAAAACATCTACAAAACTATATCTTAAACTTAAGTTACCATTGAAACTTACCATAGTAAGGATTTTCAAGCACAATCCAGTGGCAGTGGAACAACATAAAATATACATAGATAACAACCTTCATGGGTAAATAATAACTTCAATTTTTACAATAACCCAAGGCTTCCACTACACAAAATAATTCTAAGCTTGTTCTATAATATGTTTACTAGTTGACACTCAACATATTCTAGTTTCTTACAAATGAAGAGTAAGGATGAGCGATGTCCATCATTCTACTCTAACTCTAGCATGATATTACAAAAAAATCCAAATTTTCTATGGCTTTGTATTTCACCAAAAAAGTAAAGACTAGAGATAAAAAAACTCCTTTTAAACCTACTATCCATTATGGTTTTTGCAAAAACACTTGATTCATTTATTGGAATACCATCCTTAAACCTATAGGCCAGCAATGAAACTTAAGTTTTATCCTTAGATATCCAGTCTACCACTGTAGCTAGAATAGCCAAATAATCACATACATATTATCATTACATTCTTTCTTTTACTCTGGCTGATAATGGTCAATGCATATTGGATTTCACAAACCTTTAGTTCATCTATCATTGTCTCTGCGTACTTGGACAACTATACTATTCCTTCGTATCCCTTAAATAAAACTATATATCGAAATCTAGTATTTGTGGGGTGATCTCAAATCATGGCAATTTCAATTATAAATATTTTAGAAAAGCAATATTTCTATTTAGTTACATTACCAAAAACAACTATGAAAATTGAAATAACTAGAAGATTCAAAATAGTATATACTATTTTCCTTTTTAATGAGAATCTACTTGGTAGTTTCAACATAGTTCCAATAGCAACTCCTTCCAGTAAACCTTCTGCGCCATCTCTCCCTTCTCTGCCCCCCATTTATTTCCAATTTTTTCCTCTTATTCCTCTCATAGATGTATGGTAATAGTTACCAAAATACTATCCTTCTCATTAATATTTTAATGAGCTAGCCCTCCTTTCATCCTATTGAAAGAAGAGTGTTGTTCTTCTCACACCACATAAGCCATTCTATGTTGGTGTTAGGAGCATGACAAAACTGGCTATCCCAGTCACCTTATTGGTGAAACTAGTCACCAATATTGAGTCTAATCCTAAACTTACTTTGTGGTAACAATATCACCAAAATCTATTTTTAATCCATACTTTATTAAGGAAATTTCCTCACAGGATTTCTCATGTATCTTTGTTTATCTTTTTTTTAATTAACCATAAAATATCTTACACCTTATTTCATACTATGAAATTCAACTAGTTTTAACCAGGTCCAATAGTTAAAAATATGCTCCACCAAATAAAAGGAATCCATCAAAGGATGATCGTTCAACTTAGGTTACTATAAATTTATTAATTTTTCTAGGATTAGATCATTTAGCACACTTGAACATATATCAATTCCTCATATGTTAACAACATAGAATCATTAAATTCCATGAGCACTTAAATAATTTACCAACATATTTATTATTCAACCAAGTCATTTTCGACACATAAAGATTTACCCATTTAACAACTAGAAACTCAACACCATAATAGATTCCATTATCATCAAGTTGTCATAAGTAAACATCCATAAGAAAACACACAACTCCATAATTTACCTTGGGAGAAACCCCATAGGGAAAACCCAACAACAAAACTATCCACTTTCATTAACTAAAATATAAAGTTAAATCATTACATAACTCATATACATAAAGGCAATAAAATTTGTCTTTGTCTCCTGCTAGAGTCATCCATAACTCATAGATACTTACTGAGTTATTAGCTAATTCATGACTTTCTTATACGATCAGCTTTTCTAAGTTTTTCCAAGACTTTATGGATCTACATTCAAATATTCCACTCATATTGCAGTGCCAAAATCTACCCATATTCTATCTATTGAAAGACAACTCATTATGTCTTCCCTATGCTCATATGGAACCATCATCATGCAATTCTACTATGTGGAGCATTCCTTTTGGTTCAAATGAAATTGGACTTCAAACTAAGCCTACAATGCTACTTAGCTCTGACAAGAACTAATATATTGAATGCATTCATAGTTACATTATTAAAACACTAGCTATAAAATGCACACAAATTGGGTTATCGCAATGTCCATTGTTTCTTTATAAGCATGGAATTATTTCAAACAACTTTAACTAAATATACACCACCATCTGTCACAAATCAATTTAGAATTATGTATAAACAAAATCATCTACTTGTACTCACAACAATCTTGATTAGAGCAGGATGTGTATCATTGGTGATCCCAGTTACAATCTAGTTTAGTGCATGACCTCACTAAATCATATTAAAGTAAGGTGAAATAAACTTATGTTAGAATTTAATTCAATCTAAATTCATGATAGAAAACATCTACAAAACTATATCTTAAACTTCAGTTATCATTGAAACTTACCATGGTAAGGATTTTCAAGCACAATCCAGTGGCAATGGAACAACATAAAATATACATAGATAACAACCTTTATGGGTAAACAATAACTTTAATTTTTACAATAACCCAAGGCTTCCACTACACAAAAAAATTCTAATCTTGTTCTATAATATGTTTACTAGTTGACACTCAACATATTCTAGTTTCTTCCAAATGAAGAGTAAGGATGAGCGATGTCCATCATTCTACTCTAACTCTAGCATGATATTACAAAAAAATCCAAATTTTCTATGGCTTTTTCTTTCACCAAAAATTTAAAGACCAGAGATAAAAAAACTCCTTTTAAACCTACTATCCATTATGGTTTTTGCAGAAACACTTGATTCATTTATTGGAATACCATCCTTAAACCTATATGCCAACAGTGAAACTCAAGTTTTATCCTTAGATATCCAGTCTACCACTGTAGCTAGAATAGACAAATAATCACATACATATTCTCATTGCATTCTTTCTTTTACTCTGGATGAGAATGGTCAATGCATATTGGATTTCACAAACCTTTAGTTCATCTACCATTGTCTCTCCCTACTTGGACAACTATACTATTCCTTCGTATCCCTTAAATAAAACTATATATCGAAAGCTAGTATTTGCAGGGTGATCTCAAATCATGGCAATTTCAATTATAAAGATTTTAAAAAACCAATATTTCTATTTAGTTACATTCCCAAAAACAACTATGAAAATTGAAATAACTAGAAGATTCAAAATAGTATTGTTGGTCACGAATACGCCTAGTCATATAAAATGTGCCCTAGACTCGACCAACATTGAAATGTCGAGAGAAAGAGAAATCTCCTGGGCCAATCTCCAGAGAGGGTTGGCTCCCAAACTAATCTAAACTGATTTCAATGTTTAGGGTTAGAAATAACATAAATATATGAAAATATGGCTGAAGCCGATAGTTGATATGGAGAACAACCTTAGATAGCAAATAACCTCAAACTAAATCCCAAAGATAAGCAACAACTGATTCTTAGAATGCACATACAGAAATTGGATCAAACATTGACCATAAGTTTTCCTTCAATTATACTTCAAATGTTCAAATGAAAACATAGCCAAATTCATAATAGCAGAATTTGACTTATATTTTAGCACTTGACTAAGCAGAAGTGAATTACACAAAAAGGATCACATGAACATCAATTTGGATCACCAACTCAAAAGACTCTAAGAACAGAGCAAAATGCGTTTAGGATTTCTGCTTCAATTTTTGCAAAAAGTCCTCTCTTTTTCTAGAGATGTACATTAGTATTTATAGAGGTCTTCCCTCTCCCTTTTGAATCGTAGTATTTAAAACATAAAAAATATTTTGAAGAGGAGATCCACAAAATATGCACTTGAAAAGAGAAACAATCCCCCTAAATCTGCCTCGAAGAAATCACATTCCCTGCTTTTATGGATCAAGTTTGAAAATTGAACGAAAACAAGGGACCACATTTCTTCATTAAATGACTGTTCATGGGGCATGCTTGAAGTGTTAGGAGATCATAAACAAGAGCTTTTAATATCGGAGGCATCTTTAATTTTGGTAGCTTCGAAAACTACATGATTTAACACGTTCTCCCATCTTACACACATAGGTAAACAACGAAACATTTAATTTTGGACCTCTTTGACCTCGATCTCAAAACCAATTGGAGAGCTTTTAAAATATTACTTCGTTCGATCCTCATTTTCTCCTTACGTTCTCCTATGCAATATGAAGAAAAATATGGAAAAAACTTTATTGGGCCTTTGTTGTCGCTTCTGTCATGAAAATGCGACGTGTCATGAAATCGTGACATTTTTCCCTCGTTGCTTTCTCTTGTTGCTACCAGTCATGAAAACATGACGTGTCGTGAAATCGTGACATCCTCCTCTCGCTTGGATTTCGTCTTCATGCACTTCTATGAAAACGTGACAAGTCACAAAATTGCGACATCCTCCTCTCGCTTGGCTTTCATCTTCTTTAGTCATAAAAACGTGACATGTCATGAAATTGTGACATCCTCCTCTCACTTGGCTTTCGTCTTCATGCACTTTCGTGAAAACGTGACAAGTCAAGAAATCATGACATGTCGCAAAATCATGATAATCTGCCTTCGTTTTGTTCCTTCGTTGCTCCTTGTTGCAAAAATGTGACAAGTCATGATTTCATGTCATTTCGTACTTGGTGTTGTCCTTTTCGCTTTCTCACTGCGAAAACAAGACTCCCAGCGAAAACGTGCCATGTCATGATTTCGCAACAATTTTCTCCTGCCTTGTACTTTTTTGCTTTCTCCCCATGAAAATGTGACAAGTCACGAAATCGTGATATTTTTTTGTCTTCTCCTTCATTGTCGCCTCCATTGTGAAAATTTGACGTGTCGTAAAATTGTGACATTCTGTACCATCTTGCTCCTTCCTCACTTTCCTGTCGTGAAAATGTGACAGGTCGTGATATCATGTCAGTCCATCCTTAGTGCTCCCTTTTGCTGCTATATTGCACAAAAATGTGACATTTCGCCTATCACTTTGCTTTCTTGCCATTGTCTGCCATGAAAATGCGACAGATCACGAAAATGTGACATGTCACGATGTCGCGACAACTTTGCCTTTACTGCTCCCTTTTGCTGCTTTCTAGCGTGAAACTGCAACAGGTCGTAAAAATGCGACATGTCACGATTTTGCGACATTTTTTTGTGCTTAGCTTTTTTTTGCATCGGACACCGTGAAACCGCAACAGGTCACAAAAATGCGGCATGTCACGATTTTGCAACATTTTTAACTTACTTTGCTTTGGTAAAAAACTTGTAGAGATTTTTTTTTACTAATTATCCCTTTCAAGGTGCTTGGAGGGACAAACAGAGGAGTGAGTATCTCTACAATTTGTGCATTATTTTGCATGAATAGCAACAACAACAAAAATGCGATAAAAATGCCAACATTCTTGGCGGCTCTCGAGGTATACAGTTATGTTGTATGCACGAACCCTAGGCCTTTATTCATTGGGCAACAGAGTCAAGAAGCTGGAGGAGCAGAAGAAGTGAGTGTTGGTTGATGTTGGAAGTTTTTACAAGCTGCTGCAACAAGCTCTTGCTAGCGCTCGACACTTAAAATAGGACTTTTAGCAAAAATTTGAGGAATAGCAGAACTTCCCTTCTTCCTTTAACTACTGCATTTTTCCTAGCTCGGTTGAGCTGGGTAATCACCAGGTGCTGTGAAAGGGTCTCCATGGCAGTGGTGAGAAGCACATGGGTTATAAAAATGGGAATGAATGGGGTGATGACCGACAGATGTGCAGGCCATGGAACGAGAATGGTGAAATGATGGAATGGTGGAAGATGGAGGAGTAGAAGTGGTAGATACAACAACTGAAGAGGGCGCTACTGTGCTACCAGCTGCTGGGATTCCATTAAAATAGATAATGAAATGAAAGTAGATGAGATGGAGAAATCGGTGGGAACTATGGAGAAGTGCTCAAAATACAAAGGATTGGAAGAAAGTGGAAGTGAAGAAACAAGAACATCAGAGAGGGGAGTAGAAACAACAGTAGTGGCTTGATTATGTACAGTGGAAGGAGTGGGAGAGAAAGGAAATGAAAATAAGGAAGTGGAAGAAAGAAGTAGATGGAAGACACTACCTATTGGGAAGGAAAAGAAAAAGAGAGAGAAATAGACATACCTATGAGATCATGTGCAAAAGGAGCCAAAGTTGATGAATTTTGTACAAAGAGGGACTCCTATAAGTGGTGCTTCTTTTTTTTTAAGTGAATAAATGAGAACATCAGAGAGGGGAGTAGAAACAACAGTAGTGGATTAATTATGTACAGTGGAAGAAGGAGTGGGAGAGGAAGGGAATGAAAATGAGGAAGTGGAAGAAAGAAGTAGATGGAAGCCACTACCTTCTGGAAAGGAAAAGAAAAAGAGAGAGAAATAGACATACCTGCGGGCTCGTGTGCAAAAGGAGCCAAAGTTGACGAATTTTGTACAAAGGGGGACTCCTACAAGTGGTGCCTTTTTTTTTTTGAAGTGAAGAAACGGGAACATCAGAGAGGGGAGTAGAAACAGCAGTAGTGGCTTGATTATGTACATTGGAAGAAGGAGTGGGAGAGGAAGGAAATGAAAATAAGAAAGTGGAAGAAAGAAGTAGATGGAAGCCACTACCTGCTTGGAAGGAAAATAAAAAGAGAGAAATAGACATACCTGCGGGCTCGTGTGAAAAAGGAGCCGAAGTTGATAAATTTTGTACAAAGGGGGAATCCTACAAGTGTTATTTTTTTTTTTTTGGAGCAAAATAAAACAAAATGTACAAGGAAACATTGTGTTTTCACATCATGAAATGTAGGCTTTCAAATGAAAGTTGTTCACTGATATAGGAAGTGAATTACCTTCCAAGTCCTCAAGATAAAATGAATTTGTTGCACTTGTACTGGCAATCTGGAATGGACCCTCCCACAGAGCGTCAAATTTCTTATGCATCCCTAGCTTGGCCTTATTTTCATTCCACTTTAAGACTAAATCATCCACTTTGAATGTGCGGTTATTATAACCTTTGTGAAACCATTTTGAAACCACCTATGAATGCTTAGCAAACTCATCATAGGCCAAAGAATGTTGCTCTTCCAGTTGCAACAACTGAGCCAATCATATGTTCATAAGATCCATATTTTCTTCATCGTCCAGGAATTCCTTCAATTGCTGCAAGGTAGGAAGTTCTAAATAAATAGGCAATCTTGCCTCTTTCCCATATACCAGGACATATGGTGAAGTCTTGATAGACTCCTTGATCAAAATTCTATCTGCCCATAAGGCCTGATTCAAAAAAAATGTGCCAAGATCTCTTATTATCCCCCAAGGATCTATTTAAAATTTGCAACAAGTTTTTGTTTGTATATTCCACCAAGCCATTCCCCTGAGGGTAATAATTAGAGGATGTCTTAAGAAAAATACCATACTTGTTTGCAAATTCTCCTAGCTTGGATCCAATTAATGGAGTTTCATTGTCTGTGATAATGGCATCAGGAATCCCAAAACGCGTGATTAGTCCTTCAATGAAAGTGATTACCACATCCTAATTTGCAGCCTTATTTGGAATGGCCTCAGACCATCTTGTAAAATAATTAGTAGCCATCAAGATGTACTTGTGTTCGACTGAAGAGTTTGGATCAATGATCCCAATAAAGTCTAGCCCCCACTGCTAAAAAGGTGCTTCTACTTGAATTGGATGTACGGGTAATGGTGCATTTCTGATCCGTCCCGTATACCTTTAGTATTTTTCGCAAGCTTGAGCAATCTTGAAAGTATCCACGAACAAATTTGGCCAATAGTAACTAGCCCAAATAATATTTAAGGCCATAGGCCTACCAGCATAATGTTCTCTCGACATGCCAGAATGAAACTCCTCTAGGAATCTAGCTTTCTTGGGTTCCTTAAAGCACCTTAGGAGAACTCCATCAATGTTTTTGAAGAACAATCCCTCGGGAAACAATACATACTTAAGAGCTTGTAGGTGAAACCTTCTCCATTGTGAAGCATTTAATTGTGGGGGACATCTACCCATTGAAAAATACTTAACAAGGTCATCTACCCAATCTTGGCCTTGTGCAAAGATGTTCACTAGATTCCTTTCTTCAGCAGGGTCGTTCACTTGATGATCAACTATCTCAGAGGCCGTAGTTTTTTCTAATTGCTTAAATAAGTCCTTAACTCACACCAACTTGGTTGGATGGATCTCAACATCGAAATCTTGAATTTTGGTGACCCAACCAGCATGCTTATCACCCATCTTGCCCTGAATGATGAAGTTCCTTACATCGGGGTGGATGATGTAGATGATCGCCTTGCTCTAAGATACGAAGTGCCTAAACTTTTTGAGAGACTTTATGATAGCATAGACCTGCTTCTCAATGAAATTGTATCTCTCCTCATGGGGTAAGATAACCTGGCTAAGGAAAGCAATGAATATTCCATCCCCATCATCTCCTTTCTGTGTAAGCATTACAACATAGCTTTTGTCCTCTCCAACTGCATACAAAATGAAGTCCATAGAATAATCCAGTTTGATCAACATAGGGGCTTGTGAAATTCTATCTTTAATATTCCGAAATGCGTCTTTCCTTTGAGTTGTCCACTTGAACTCCGCATCTTTCTTTAATATCTCAGTCATGGGCTTGACTACTCGGGCAAAGTCAAAAATAAATTTTTTGAAAAAATTGATTTGCTCGAAGAAAGATTGCAACTCTTTCTTATTGGTAGGGAGTGATAGTTTCTTCAAATCTTCGGCTCTCGATGGATCAATTGCCAAACCATTATCTGAGATGACATGTCCCAAGAGCTTACCTTCCTTTACTACAAAAATGGACTTCTTTGGGTTTATGGAAATGCCAAACTCCTGATATTTCTTAAATATCTGCCTCAAATGAGAATAGTGTTTTCTCGTTTGTGTGAAAATATAGTCATATCATCGAGATAGATGACAATGATATTATTTAAAATCTCCCCACATGCGATGTCCATGGCCCTTTGAAACGTAGCCCCAGCATTGGACAATTTGAAGGGCATGCGCTGATAGGCAAAGGTACCCCACTTGGTTGTGAACACGATTTTGTGTTGATCCTCATCCCTGACCCAAATTTGATTGTATCCAGAGAATCCATCTAGCAATGAAAAGTGTTGAGCCCCAGCAACAACATGAAGGATCTAATCAATGTGAGGCAATGGGTAGTGATCCTTCAAGGATGCTCGGTTCAAGTTTCAAAAATCCACACAGCCGTATATCTCTATTTTTCTTATGGACCAGAACCAAATTAGCAACCCAAGTCGAGTGCTTAATCGGATATATAATTTTGGCCTACAACATCTTCGCAAGTTCGACCTTCATGAGGGCTTCAATCTTTGGGTTCACCGGTCTCTAATTTTTCCTGAAGGGTTTGACTCCTTCTTCCAGCTCGATAGTGTGCTGAATGATCTCTTTATCATCTCCTCAGATCCTCGTAGCTTCAGACCACGATGTCAAAAAAATCTTGACATAATTTTTTGATCTCTTGCAATTCAGTGGGAGTAGAATCAGTCCCAATTTTGATGACCTTATCAGCCTCCAACTGAAGCTCCATGTACTATTTCTCGTCGACCTCAATCCGATGCTTCTTGGACCGATCATTCTGATCAAACAAGCTTTCTAGAGTAATGAGGCCTTTAGGAATGTGGTTATTTCACAACTGAATTAGGCTTTCAATTTCTTCATGCTCCAAGGTCCTTCCCTTGATGGTGGCAGCTTCTTGAACCAAAAAATTAACAATTTTCTCATCGCTATTGAAGACTTGTCAAAAGGTGTTCTTGTCTAGGACAGAGGGCCTATACACCATTTTCACTATTTTTGGCCTTCTCACCACCTGCTTGATTGGTGAAAAAATTTCTCCCAAGGAAGCTAGCAGGTCAGCATGTCTATTTTGTTCTTGTGGAACGAAATGCATGCTGAGAGCATAGAATGATTAGAATAGGTCCCAGACCTTGTTGCGATAGTTCTTGAGATAGTGGTGATTGGACACACACTTATTGGTCACCTGATTGACAATCAGCTCGGAGTCACCAAAGATTTGCAACTGTCGTGCTCCAAGTTTCTCAGCCTTCTTGAGGCCTAGGCATAAAGCCTCATATTCTACTGCATTATTTGTGCAGCTCCAGGTCAAACAATATGAATAGGATCATTGAATCCAATAAGGTAATACTAGAAAAATCCCAGCTCCAGCACTGTTTCTACATCATGCTCCATCGAAATAGAGCTTCCAGAGCTGGTCTTGACTTTCATCATTCTTTTCTTTAGCCTTTTTAGGCTTAAAAATGGAGTAACACCCCAAGTCAATTTCCATCATGGCGTTGAAATTGGCCATGGAAAATTCATTTTCTGGGCGGAGCTCTTCCAAAGCTTCTTCCATTAAGTCAAGCTCGCCAAATTCTTTAGACATCATGTGCACCGAATTTGCTAACCTGTCCATTTCATCTATTCTCTCCACATGAAATGTGGAAGGCTTCTCATTGAAAATTTTCACCTTTTTACCTTTATGGATCACCTTCAAATTAGTAAAATCCAAAGAAAGGTAACCCTTGAGTTTAGCCATGAACTCTCGAGAAAGACACATACCAAAACATGGCTCTAGGTCTAATATTATGATCTCTTGGATCACAGTAATCTGAGGCATGGCGTGCAGGGAGATAGGAACATCCTTAGTTATGCCCATCATCTTTACTAAGGTACCATCTAGCTGCAAAACTCCTGTGCTAGTCCTTGTAAATTCCATGCCTATGACATCACATACTGCCTTAGGCATGACAGTAGTAGCTGCTCCTGAGTCAATGAGGCAATTATGCACCACATGCCCCTTCATTCTCAATGAAATATAAAAAGGTGGTGGTCTATTTTTTTTGGTGACTAAAGAGGTCAGAGTTTGAGCCATAACTACCTGGGCTGGAGCCTTCCTCTTACTTTGTGTGGTCTTCAGGGATTCCTATAAGAGATTCACCTGTCTAGGCAGCTGTAGGGTGTCATACAGACTTACTTTGGCTGGTATCCTTTTAAGTTCTTTGATGATGTTGTACTCCATAAAAATCGGCTCTCTCCCTCCACTAGCAGATTCAAATCTACTTCTATATTTCTAGGTGTCCTCCATTCACTGTCGTTTAGTCAACGATGGATACCGCAATGTCTCTCTAGCTTGTTCCTTCATTTTTGCTTACGGCAGGGAGGTAGAAGCATTAGCTTGCAACCTCTCTTTTGCTTGTGGTGGAAGAAAATCCTTTTGTTGAGCAAGGTGCAACAACAATATTGTCATTTTTGTCAACACAGTCAGATAGATCTGTTGATGCAGTGGACAGGAAGTTCAAAAGCTATTCAGATGCAGAAGATAGGAGTTCAAAGGTTATTCAGAGTATGTACAGTGATTTTCCAAGAAGACCGAAGTGGCCCATATGCAAAAGATCAAAGAAAAAGACAAGTAAGAAAAGTGTCGCGATATCGCGACATATACAGCAAGCAAGAAAAACTGTCACGATTTCGTGACATGTTGGAAGAGAGAGAAAAAGAAAGAAAAACTGTCGCGATTTCGTGACATGTTGGAAGAGAGAGAAAAAGTAGGAAAAACTGTCACGATTTCGCGACATGTTGGAAGAGAGAGAAAAAGCAGGAAAAACTGTCATGATTTCGCGACATGTTGGAAGAGAGAGAAAAAGCAAGGAAAAACTATCATGATTTCGTGACATGTTGGAAGAGAAAGAGAAAGTAGGAAAAAGTGTCACGATTTCACGACAAGTTTGAAGAAAGAGAACAAGTAAGAAAAGTGTCACGATTTCGCGACATGTCGCATTTTCACGACTAAAATAAGAGAGAGAAAGTAAGTTTGAAAAGTGTCACGATTTCATGACATGTCGCATTTTCATGACTAAAATAGGAGAGAGAAAGTAAGTTTGAAAAGTGTCACGATTTCGTGACATGTCGCATTTTCATGACTAAAATAGGAGAGAGAAAGTAAGTTTGAAAAGTGTCACGATATCGTGACATGTCACATTTTCGTGACTAAAAGAAAGAGAGGAAGCGTATGGAAGGAACTATCATGATTTCATGACAAAAGTAGAAAGCAAGACTTTGAAGGAAGTGTCACGATTTCATGACATAAGAGAAGAAAGTGATTTTGTGATAAAATCAAAGAAGTAAAGTACGAAAGTAGAAGTGTTACGATTTCATGATAAAAATAGAGAAGAAAACTTCAAGAAGTGTCATGATTTTATGATAAAAGCAAAGAAGTAAAGTATGAAAGTAGAAGTGTCACGATTTCATGACAAAAGTAGAGAAGAAGACTTCGAAGGCAAAAGTGTCATGATTTTGCGACAAAAGCAAAGAAGTAAAGTACGAAAGCAGAAGTGTCACGATTTCGTGACAAAAGCAGAGAAGAAGACTTCGAAGGTAGAAGTGTCACGATTTTATGACAAAAGCAAAGAAGCTAAGTACGAAAGCAGAAGTGTCATGATTTCATGATAAAAGCTAAGTTGAAGACTACGGAGGCAGAAGTGTCATGATATCACGACAAAAGCAAAGTCGAAGTCTATGGAAGCAAAAGTGTCACGATATCGCGACAAAAGCAAAGACGAAGTATACGGAGGCAAAAATGTCACGATATCACGACAAAAGAAAAGACGAAGTCTATAGAGGCAAAAATGTCATGATATCACGACAAAAGAATAGAGAAAGCGTACAGAGGCAAAAGTGTCATGATATCACGACATGTATTTTTGTGGCAACAACAACAAAAGAAGCTACAGAGGCAAAAATGTCACGATTTCATGACAGGTCATAAATGCGCAAGTCAAGAAGGAGAACCCGACTGAAATGAGAAGTATGACAGTGGACCGACATCACTACGGCATTTACAGGGGCAGTTACAGAGTGATTTCATACTGCTAAAATACGAAGAGTGATCAAAAGTCAGTATGGCGGTTACAGGGTCTGTCTAGAATGAAATCATCAAGCGATGGATAAACCGAACATCTTCTTGAGTTGAAGCCGATGAAGACCGATGACAGTCGACTAAAATTAGGGTTTACAGTTGTTATGAAAGCCGACTAAGATTAGGATTTACAATCGACTAAGATTAGGGTTTTCATCATAAAAAATATTGTTATAAAAGGAGGGTTGTTTGGAGAATTGAGGATGATGGAATGTGTGTGAAATACGGTCATTGTGCACAGAGAGCAAGTCGTGTCGAATCGTGCTAAGTGCAAAATTCGCAAAGAGAGCAGAGTGTGCAAAAGGGAGAAGACGATCATGAAGTTTGACTGTAACGAAGCAGAGTGTGCGAAGTGATTGCACGAAGAGAATAGAGTGCGCAGAGAACGCAAAGGTGAAGAAGACCAGTCAGGGTCTTGCAAAAGCAAAGGTATCTTACTTGTCAAACTTCTAGTTTCAAGATTGAAGTCCAAGTTGGTGCTTGGCATCGGGGTTGGTGCTCCTTCCGGGTATGTCTCCTTTTGGTGTAGATAATTAGGGGTTGGTGCTCCTTCCGTTGTCTTGGTAAATTAGGGGTTGGTGCTCCTTTCTATTGGTGTAGATAAATTAGGGTTGGTGCTCCTTCTTTGGTTGGTAAATCAGGGTTGGTGCTCCTTCTAGTTGGTGCTGGTAAATCAGGGGTTGGTGCTCCTTTCTGTTGGTGCAGATAAATCAGGGGTTGGTGCTCCTTTTTGTTGGTGTAGATAAATCAGGGGTTGGTGCTCCTTTCTATTGGTGTAGATAAATCAGGGGTTGGTGCTCCTTCTAGTGGGTTCTTGTAAATTGATTGTAAAGTTGGTGCTTTGCAAAGGCTGGATTTGGATGGTAGTCCAAGCAGTCAATTTTTGAGGAGTAGCCACATTGGTGAACCTCGTTAAATCTTGTGTTGTGTGATGCTCGTTTGTTATACTTGTTGTATCTAGTAATAAGTTTTAATTGTTGTGGTATTAAGAGCTATAAATTTAAGTTTATAGAGCTACACTGATTCACCCCCCTCTTAGTGTCATTGTAAGACTAACAATTGGTATCAGAGCTAAGTTCCTATACAAGCTTAACCGGCTAGGGTGATCTTGGAAGTAACACAATGGCAGGTGGTGAAGGCTTCAAACAAAGCCTTGTTGGTCTGTTGGGTTAAGAGGAAAGGTGAAGCTCTTTTCATGGCATTTGAAGAAGTAAAATCAGAAAAGGAAGGAGTGAACTTCGAAGTATGTGGTGAAAACCCCGAGGCTGAAGTAGATCTAGAAGGTGAGTTGATCTCTGCACTTGAAGAGTGGAAAATAGAGAGGAAAAAGAATAAGAAAATTTCAAAAAATCTTGAGGATGCAAACGAAATCATAACCAATCTGAAAGTACAGATAGAAGAATACAAGAAAATATCTAAAGATCTCAAAGTACAAATTACCATGAAAATAGATTATTGCTGCAAACTAGAAGAAGAGAATGTTGGTTTACGGACGTAGATAGAAGAGATGAATCACAAAATTAGTTGCTATCACAAACGCGAAGAAAGTTCTATGAAGTTGGATAAGATTATAAATGACCAAAGGCCTGCAGGCATCAAATTTGGTCTGGGTTTCGTCGAAGGAGAATCATCAAATGGATCAAAGGCCAGAAATGTAGAATCCATAAAGAATGAAGATAAGAAACAGGTTGATCAAGGAAAAATGTCTCATGCAAAAGAAAGCAATAATGCCAGGCACGAAAGGAGAATTGACAATGATGGATTCACCAATGTCACACATCAAAGAAGAAGAAGACCTATGGCTCCTACGACAACATGGCAAAGACCATCACCCAGGTTCAATTATCCCTTTTCTGGTTTCTATTTTAAATGCAATGGCTATGGACATAAAATCTCAGACTGCAAATATAATGTAAGACCAAGGAATTTCACCAGTAGAAATGCTTTTTCTCCTCTGATGAATTATACAGTAGAATGTTATAACTGTCATAATTTTGGGCACATTGCAAGAAACTGTAGAAGTACATTTGCATCAAATCAATTTCAGGGAAGAAAATTTCAACCAAATGGAATGAGACAAAATAGAAAATTTCTCGAAAAACATGCACAAGTTATTGAAAAAGAAAAGTCAAAACAAGAGCCCAAAACGGTAATCAAACCAGAGTGGAGAAAGAAAGAAGAAAGTAAATCGTGTCTCCTTGGATTGAAGGAGACTACTCCTCTATTGCATTAAGCAACTCCAGGTAGCACATCCTCAGGGGGAGCAATCTTAAAGTTTTATTTTAATGCTCCTATGTATTTGTTTGGTTATCTGAGGATGAAAGACAAGTAGTCAGGGGGAGTTGTCGTATAGTTGTCAAAGTGTGTTTCAGTTCATGTAGTTGTTTGTGGAGGTACCATGAAGGGTGGTGATTAAATTGAGAGTTGTCACCATTGGTAGTATTGCTATATGTCAGTGTTGTACTTTTGATGGTTCTTACTGCCATTGTTCAAAGTTATGGATTATAATAGTTCTGATAATTTGGTTTAGTGAAAGAATGTTGCCCTAGCTGCATATATGTGTTTCGATAAAAGCAATGTGTATTTGTACTACACATTGATGTGAAGATTGTTAGATCTATTATGATGCTTTGGTGAAAATATTTAATTCGTGTGCAAAATCAGAAAGCTCACATTTTATTATTGCATTCAAAGTGGCTACATGAGTAGGAAGTTACATCAATACAAATTGAGTACAAATATTCAGGGAGACAGTTTTTAGTAGCCAGGACACCTCAACAGAATGGTGTGGTAGAAAGAAAGAACAGGACAGTGCAGGAAATGGCATGGACTATGTTGACTGAGAGCAAAGTAGCAGACAAATTTTGGAAAGAGGCAGTCCATACTGTGGTATACATCCAAAATAGGTGCATGTTGAGGACGCATGAAAGCAAAACTCCTTATGAGTTGTGGTTCGGTAAAAAGGCAACAGTAAGATACTTTAAAGTTTTTGGCAGCAAGTGTTACATCAAAAGAACTGAAGAAAACCTTGGTAAGTTTGAAGATAGAGCTGATGAAGGTAGGGAACGAGTAATTAGCTATGAAGAGAACTACCCAATTTATGAAGAGGTTATTGAAGGAGATGAGGAAAAGGAAACGAAAAAAAAACAAAAATTTGACTTAGATAATTCAAACAGTGATTCAGAGGTGGATAGTAATTTGTATGTCAAAATAAAAAATGGCCATCTTATTGTTCTTGTTGTATATGTAGATGATATCATATTTGGCAGCAGCAAAGATGAGTCGTGTAAAGATTTAGCAAATAAGATGCAGAAAGAATTTGAAATGTCAATGATTGGTGAACTTTCGTATTTCCTCGGGTTGCAAGTTAATCAAAATAAGAAGGGCATATTTATTTCTCAAGTTAAATATGTGAAAGAGATGTTAAAAAGTTCACAATGGAGGATTGTAAGCCAGTTAGCACTCCCATGACGATAGGTTGCAAGTTGAGCAAGGATGACAAATCTCCACCTGTTGATCAAACCATGTACAGATCTATGATTGGGAGCTTACTATACTTGACAGCTACCAGACTAGATATTTTGCAGGCAGTATGCATGGTAGCACGATTTCAGGCTAATCCCAAGGAGACTCATGTGACAAGCAGTGAAGAGGATTCTTCGGTACCTCAAGGGTACTATGGAGTATGGGTTATGGTATCCGAAAGGTAAAGACTTCACCCTTATTTCGTATTCAGATGCAAATTGGGCAGGAGGTGTCGATGACAGAAAGAGTACCAGTGGAGGTGCATTCTATCTTGGAGATAGATTGGTCACATGGCACAGTAAGAAACAAGAGTCAGTTTCTTTATCGACAGTAGAGGCAGAATATATTGCAGCGACAACATGTTGTACGCAGGTATTGTGGATGAAACAAACCCTGAAAGATCTTGGTATTAGCTTCAGTGAGCCAATATCAGTTAAGTGTGATAACACCAATGCCATTAACATCTCCAAGAATCCGGTTATGCATTCACGCACAAAACACATTGCTATCGGTATCACTTTTTGAAGGAGAAAGTTGTGGAAGGTGAGGTTAAGTTGGATTTTGTTCCAACTACAGAGCAAGTAGCAGATATCTTCACAAAACCATTGCCCAAGGAAGTTTTTGAGTACCTTCGCAATAAATTGGGAGTGGTCACACTTCCCAAGAATTGACTAGCTACAGGGATCACATTCTCAGGGGGGAGCATTTAAGTATTTGATTATCTTTTTGCTCATGTTCATGATTTTTGCTAAGTGTAATAAATTTTGCCTGAGAATGTTGTGCATGGACTCAGGGGGAGTCTACAGTAGCCCTTTGGTATTATTGTCAAAGGGGGAGAAGAGTTATAGGAAATTGCACGTGTTGCCAACAATTCCAAAGGGGGAGATTGTTGAGCAAGGTACAACAACAATATTGTCATTGTTGTCAACACAATCAGATAGATCTGTTGATGCAGTGGATAGGAAGTTCAAAAGCTATTCAGATGCAGAAGATAGGAGTTCAAAGGTTATTCAGAGTATGTACAATGATTTTCCAAGAAGACCGAAGTGGCCCATATGCAAAAGATCAAAGAAAAAAGACAAGTAAGAAAAGTGTCATGATATCGTGACATATACAACAGGCAAGAAAAATTGTCATGATTTCACGACATGTTGGAAGAGAGAGAAAAAGCAGGAAAAACTGTCATGATTTCGTGACATGTTGGAAGAGAGAGAAAAAGCAGGAAAAACTGTCACGATTTCGTGACATGTTGGAAGAGAGAAAAAGCAAGAAAAATTATCGTGATTTCATGACATGTTGGAAGAGAGAAAAAAGCAGGAAAAACTATCATGATTTCACGACATGTTGGAAGAGAAAAAGGCAAGTGGAAAAACTGTCACGATTTCGTGACATGTTGGAAGAGAAAGAGAAAGCAAGAAAAAGTGTCACGATTTCACGACAAGTTCAAAGAAAGAGAACAAGTAAGAAAAGTGTCACGATTTCGTGACATGTCGCATTTTCGTGACTAAAATAGGAGAGAGAAAGTAAGTTTGAAAAGTGTCACGATTTCGTGACATGTCACATTTTCATGACAAAAGAAAGAGAGGAAGCGTACGGAAGTAGAACTATCGTGATTTCACGACAAAAGTAGAAAGCAAGACTTCAAAGGCAGAAATGTCGCGATTTCATGACAAAAGTAGAGAAGAAGACTTTGAAAAGTGTCACGATTTCGTGACAAAAGCAAAGAAGTAAAGTACGAAAGCAGAAGTGTCACGATTTCGTGACAAAAGCAGAGAAGAAGACTTTGAAGGCAAAGTGTCATGATTTCATGACAAAAGCAAAGAAGAAGACTTCGAAGGCAGAAGTGTCACGATTTTGTGACAAAAGCAAAGAAGTAAAGTACGAAAGCAAAAGTGTCATGATTTCACGACAAAAGTAGAGAAGAAGACTTCGAAGGCAGAAGTGTCATGATTTTGTGACAAAAGCAAAGAAGCTAAGTACGGAAGCAGAAGTGTCACGATTTCATGACAAAAGCTAAGTTGAAGACTACGGAGGCAGAAGTGTCACGATATCATGACAAAAGCAAAGTCGAAGTCTATGGAAGCAGAAGTGTCGTGATATCGCGACAAAAGCAAAGACGAAGTATACGGAGGCGAAAATGTCATGATATCATGACAAAAGAAAAGACAAAGTCTACAGAGGCAAAAATGTCATGATATCATGACAAAAGAATAGAGAAAGCGTACGGAGGAGAAAGTGTCGCGATATCGCGACATGTATTTTCATGGCAACAACAACAAAAGAAGCTACAGAGGCAGAAATGTCATGATTTCATGATAGGTCGTAAATGCGCAAGTCAAGAAGGAGAACCCGACTGAAATGAGAAGTATGATAGTGGACCGACATCACTACGGCATTTACAGGGGCAGTTACAGAGTGATTTCATACTGCTAAAATACGAAGAGTGATCAAAAGTCAGTATGGCGGTTACAAGGTCTGTCTAGAATGAAATCATCAAGCGATGGATAAACCGAACATCTTCTTGAGTTGAAGCCGACGAAGACCGATGACAGCCGACTAAAATTAGGGTTTACAGTTGTTATGAAAGCCGACTAAGATTAGGATTTATAGCCGACTAAGATTAGGGTTTTCATCATAAAAAATATTGTTATAAAAGGAGGGTTGTTTGGAGAATTGAGATGATGGTGGAATGTGTGTGAAATACGGTCATTGTGCGCAGAGAGCAAGTCGTGTCGAATCATGCTAAGTGCAAAATTCACAAAGAGAGCAGAGTGCACAAAAGGGAGAAGACGATCATGAAGTTTGATTGTAACAAAGCAGAGTGTGCGAAGTGATTGCGTACAGAGAGAGTAGAGTGCGCAGAGAACGCAAAGGTGAAGAAGACCAGTCAAGGTCTTGCAAAAGCAAAGGTATCTTACTGTCAAACTTATAGATTCAAATTGAAGTCCAAGTTGGTGCTTGGCATCAGGGGTTGGTGCTCCTTCTAGTTGGTGCTGGTAAATCAGGGGTTGGTGCTCCTTTTGTTGGTGCAGATAAATCAGGGGTTGGTGCTCCTTCCAGTTGGTGCTGGTAAATTAGGGGTTGGTGCTCCTTTCTATTGGTGCAGATAAATCATGGGTTGGTGCTCCTTCCAGTTGGTGCTGGTAAATCAGGGGTTGGTGCTCCTTTCAATTGGTGCAGATAAATCGGGGTTGGTGCTCCTTTCTATTGGTGTCGATAAATCAGGGGTTGGTGCTCCTTTTTGTTGGTGTAGATAAATCAAGGGTTGGTGCTCCTTTCTTTGTTAGTAAATTGGGTTGTGCTCCTTCTAGTGGGTGCTTGGTAAATTGATTGTAAAGTTGGTGCTTTGCAAAGGCTGGATTTGGATGGTAGTCCAAGCAGTCAATTTTTGAGGAGTAGCCACATTGGTGAACCTCGTTAAATCTTGTGTTGTGTGATGCTCGTTTGTTATACTTGTTGTATCTAGTAATAAGTTTTAATTGTTGTGGTATTAAGAGCTATAAATTTAAGTTTATAGAGCTACACCGATTCACCCCCCCTCTCAGTATCATTGTAAGACTAACAATCCTAAATATAAAAAGGTGGTGGTCTATTTTTTTTGGTGACTGAAGAGGTCAGAGTTTGAGCCATAACTACCTGGGCTGGAGCCTTTCCCTTACTTTATGTGGTCCTCAAGGATTCCTATAAGAGATTCACCTATCTAGGCAGCTGCAAGGTGTCATACAGACTTACCTTGGCTAGTATCCTTTTGAGTTCTTTGATGATGTTGTACTCCATCAAAATCGGCTCTCTCCCTCCACTAGAAGATTCAAATCTGCTTCTATATTGCTAGGTGTCCTCCACTCACTGCCATTTAGTCAACGATGGATATCGTAACGTCTCTCTAGCTTGTTCCTTTATTTTTGCTTGCGACAGGGAGGTAGAAGCATTAGCTTGCAACATCTCTTTTGCTTGTGGTGGAAGAAAATCCTTTGACAAAATAGGTGGGTCTTGTTGCGGGGCTGGAGGATCATGAGCCTTTGCAGGTATTTTTTGCTTTGTTGCTTGTGTAGGAGGAACTTTCAATGACTCCATCTTAGCCGGATCTACCACCATTGGTTTCTTGTCGCTGCGTGTCAAGAATTTCATGTATTCCTCAAGAGACATCGCGGAATTATGATCCACCTCTCGAATCATGTTTATACGGCTCCCCATAAGAACTTGTAAATAATTTTTGTGGACCATGCAAGTGGACTCATCATGTGGGTCATTGCATGAAGAACACCAGTAATATGGCTCATGTGAAACTTCAGAGGGGCCAGCCTCTTCACTTACCAGGATCTCTGAGTTTCTCTCAAGTACTTTATCTATAACCTTGCTAGGAGCAACTTGCTCTCTAGTTATCATTGAAATAAATCTTCATGGCTGAAAGTTCCTTTCTGCCTCTCTCCACTCCATAGATATCATCTTGTTAGTGAGGGCTCTCATGGTCGACTGAATTTCTTGTAAAATAGCCAATTAAGGATCTGGGATTGAGGACATAGGCTGTGCCGGTAGAGGTAATGGAACTGGTGGAGAAGGTAATGCAGGAGTTGGAACTGGAGAGGTTAACTATGGAATGGGAATCATAGGTATCAAAGTTGTGGGAGGATTCCATGAAGATGAAGGGTACATGGATGGAGCAGTGTAATATGTGGAGGCTGCACCTGTGTTCTGGTATTGCGAAAGCTCAAGAAAAATGGGCATAGTCATTTTCGAAGGCAATTTCCCAATGGCAATTAGATCGGCCTTAGCCTTCTGTGCCTAGGAACATAGTGCAAGAAAGGTTTGAATGTTGGACATACTAATGTTCATACTAATATCTGAGTTGAAATTCGTAATATAGTAAAATGTCACTTAGTCATTAGTAGGGCGGAGACCATCAGGAACTCTCTGCCAAGTTCGGGCAAACCTAACATTGAAATCCACTATATCCTCTTGAGGATGCCTCTTGATATTAGTAAATTGATGCAACAAAGAAAATGGGTCTGCTTGCTCATTGAACCCTTTGATTAGCATCTCTGCTAATTGATCCCACAAATTTATGGAGTTGGGAGACAAGGATCTATACCAGCACAATAACTTATCATGGAGTGACAACACAAGCAATTTTATCATGACATCTTCATATGTGATATTATGAATTGTAGCCAAGGATGCCACATCTGAAACATGCTCATACATGGTCTTTCCAGTTCCATTGTATGTAGGAAAATCCTTTAATACTGCAGCATGAACTAGATTTTGAAAAGGTAGGTCCAATGCTCCCGAATGGTTCCAAGCAAGAAATTGACGTTGAAGAGGTTGTTCACCAGCCATTTGCACTGTTGGATTTGGATGTTCTAGCAAGCTTGTAGCAGTACTGGGAGGAGTCATAGATGGCACAAACTGAACCACCACCTATGAAGAGATAGCAAATGACGAGCTCATAGGACTTACCAATCTTGAGCTCTCCTTCCAGTTTTAAACATCGATCTCAAAGAATTTGACTGGGTCTTCTTATTCTTTGGCTCTTGATCTCGTGATCATGAAGCAAAGATTTTCACCAGATTCATGATTGGAGATTTCTAGGTACTATACAGTCACCCCCATTAGAGTCACCAGATGAACTTATAATCTTCGCTTTGAGGTCAAGACAGTTCATCAAAATCTTGATTCCTCTGGGTGTCAAAATATGGGACTTGTGAGTCCCACTGGGCGTGCCAAAAACTATTGGTCATGAATCCACCTAGTCATATAAAATGCACCCTAGACCCGACCAACATTGAAAGGTCGAGAGAAAGAGAAGTCTCCCGGGCCAATCTCCAAAGAGGGTTGGCTCCCAAACTAATCTAAACTGATTTCAAGGTTTAGGGTTAGAAATAACAAAAAGAGATGAAAATATGGCTGAAGCCGACAGTTGATAGGGAGAACAACCTCAGATAGCAAATAACCTCAAACTAAATCCTGAGTATAAGCAACAACTGATTCTTAGAATGCACATATAGAAATTAGATCAAACATTGACCATAAGTTTGCCTTCAATTATACTTCAAATGTTCAAATGAAAACATAGCCAAATTTAGAATAACAGAATTCAACTTATATTTTAGCACTTGACTAAGCAGAAGTGAATTACACAGAAAGCATCACATGAACATCAGTTTGGATCACCAACTCAAAAGTCTCTAAGAACAGAGCAAAATGCGTTTAGGATTTTTGCTTCAATTTTTGCAAAAAGGTCCTCTCTTTTACTTGAGATGTACATTAGTATTTATAGACATTTTCCCTCTCCCTTTTGAATTGTAGTATTTAAAACATAAAACAGATTTTGAAGAGATCCACAAAATATGCACTTGAAAAGAGAAACAATCCCCCTAAATCTACCTCGAAGAAATCACATTCCCTGCTTTTATAGATCAAGTTTGAAAATCGAACGGAAACAAGGAACCACATTTCTTCATTAAATGACTGTTCTTGAGGCATGCTTGAAGTTTTAGGAGATCACGAACAAGAGCTTTTAATACTTGAGGCATATTTAATTTTGGTAGCTACAAAAATTGCATGATTTAACACGTTCTCCCATCTTGTGCACATAGGTAAACAGTGAAAAATTTAATTTTGGAGCCTCTTTGACCTCGATCTCAAAACCAATTGGAGAGATTTTAAAACATTACTTCATTCGATCCTCATTTTCTCCTTACGTTCTCCTATGCAATATGAAGAAAAATGTGGACAAAAATTTATTGGGCCTTTGTTGTCGCTTTTGTCGTGAAAATGCGACGTGTCAGGAAATCGTAACATTTTTCCCTCGTTGCTTTCTCCTATTGCTACCAGTCATGAAAACGTGGTGTCACAAAATTGTGACATCCTCCTCTCACTTGGATTTTGTCTTCATGCACTTTTGTGAAAACGTGACAAGTCACAGAGTCGTGACATCCTCCTCTCGCTTGGATTTCGTCTTCTTTAGTCACAAAAATGTGACGTGTCATGAAATCGTGACATCCTCCTCTCGCTTGGCTTTCGTCTTCATGCACTTCCATGAAAACATGACAAGTCATGAAATTGTGACATGTCATAAAATTGCGACAATCTGCCTTCATTTTGTTCCTTTCGCTGCTCCTTGTCGTGAAAATGTGACAAGTCATGATTTCGCATCATTTCCTACTTGGTGCTGTCCTTTCCACTTTCTCACCATGAAAACAAGACTCCCAACAAAAATGCACCATGTCACAATTTCATGATAATTTTCTCCCGCATTGTACTTTTCTACTTTCTCCCCATGAAAACGTGACAAGTCGCAAAATCGCGACATGTCCCAAAATCGTGACATGTCACAAAATCGTGACATTTTTTTGTCTTCTCCTTCATTGCCGCCTCCGTTGCAAAAATTTGACGTGTCATGAAATTACAACATTCCATACCATCTTGCTCCTTCCTCGCTTTTCTACTGCAAAAACGTGATAGGTCACGATATCATGTCAGTCCATCCTTGGCACTCCCCTTTGCTATTGTATTGCATGAAAATGTGACATGTCGCCTATCACTTTGCTTTCTTGCCACTATCTACCACGAAAATGCGATAGATCACGAAAATGCGACATGTCGCGATGTCGCGACAACTTTGCCTTTACTGCTCCCTTTTGCTGCTTTCTAGCGCGAAACCGCAATAGGTCGTGAAAATGCGACATGTCACGATTTTGCAACATTTTTCTGTGCTTAGCTTTTTTCTGCATCGGACGCCGCAAAACCTCAACCGTTTGCAAGAATGCGGCATGTCGCGATTTCGCAACATTTTTAACCTACTTTGCTTTGGCACAAAACTTGCAGAGATTTTTTTTTACTAATTATCCCTTTCAAGGTGTTTGGAGGGACAAACAGAGGAGTGAGTATCTCTACAATTTGTGCATTATTTTGCATGAACAACAACAACAACAAAAATGCAGAAAAAATGCCAATAAGTATATACTATTTTCCTTTTTACTGAGAATCTACTTGGTAGTTTCAACATAGTTCCAATAGCAACTCCTTCCAGTAAACCTTATGCACCATCTCTCCCTTCTCTGCCCCCCATTTCTTTCCAGTTTTTCTCTCTTATTCCTCTCATTACCCAAGGCATTCGTTTACCATCCACTCGCTCCCCATTCTCTGAAACATTCCCAAGTTGAGTGCCTCTTCCTCCTACCTTGACGCACGTTCGTTAACTCCTTTTCAAGCATGTTGGAAATGATATTTAAGAATAATCCTCCTAACCAAAAAAATTGACTTAAATCTCTTCCTATATTAAAGAGTTCTACTACACTCTTCTTTACTCATGGTGATCGAACTCGACAACAAATAAAGCTAGTCATGAAAATATTTTTTTAAATCACCTTTGCTATCACAAAAAACTTCCCTTAATTATTATTGCATATCGAAGCAATTCAAATCTCAATAAATATTTATGATTTCTTTTTCTATAATCAAAAACTATTAAATAAAACATTACTTTCACATGTCATAATCTTTTCATAACAGTAGTATTTTTCTCATATAAATTCACAAAATGCAACCATCGTATGAAGCATTCATCTGCAATGCCTTGCTAATTACTAAGTAGATAATAGCATTTTTTTAAATAAATTATGTTCTTAGAGGTTAATTTTTCCTTCCTCTCACAAAAATAAACCTGCCCCTACAAAGGCACAAAACCATTAGCATCAACATAACCTTTCATTAAATAATCTATTGTACAAAAATTAGGAAGCAAATTATCTCATAATTTTCCATAATGCGCGCACACACACACACATATATATATTCTACCAAAGTTAATCATGAAATAGTCCATCATTCCATTGCTAGAATAACACAACAAAATATTAACTCATCCATATAGAAAATCTACCAAGGGAGGGTCATGAGATCCTTCCCCTCATAGGTTTAACACAGTCCTCTATGTCTCATCAAAGTTCAACATAAAACATCATTTACATAATATTTTCAAATAAATATGGAAAGTGTCTTTGCATGTCTGCTACGTTCACCCAAGTAGCATTTCTCTCAAAGTAGCGGTCCCATTGGACCTTGCATTGCTCAAAAGTCCCTTTCCTCATTGATTTGGAAGAGAAATAAATGATCTTTATTGGATGCACCTCTATAGCCTATGGATTCACCATATGTAAATGAGAAAATCCCACACATGATCAAGATTAGCTACATATTTTCTAAGCAATAAAATATGAAAGATATCATGAATATTTGACAGACTGGGTGGTAGTGCAAGTTGGTATGCCATAGGATTGATATTCTCTATAATTTCAAAGGATCCCATAAAATAAGAATTTAATTTCATTGACTTGATAGCGCTTTCTTTGGTCTCACCCTCAGAAACACTCTATCACCCATTGTAAACTCTCTTGGTGACCTCTTGAAGTCAGCATAACTTTTCTAACAGTCTGCAACTTCCTTAAGTCTTTCTATAATCGTACTTAATTGTTGTTTCATTTCTTTAACCATATCTAGTCCAAGTACAATCTTATCCTTTATATTATCCCAAGACAATGGTGTCTAACATCTCCTACCATATAGAGCTTCAAATGGTGCCATGCCCAAGGTTGAATGGTGATCATTTTTGTAGGTAAATTCTACCAAGTGTAGGTAATCCTCCCATCAAGTTTTCTGATCTATACAATACATGCGAAGCATATACTCTTTAACCTGGTTAACCCTTTCAGTTTTCCTATCAGTTTCTATGTGATAAGTTGAACTGATGTTTAACCTAGTGTCAATGGCACGATGTAAGGCTTACCAAATATTGGATGTAAATCTCGAGTCTCTATCTAAAATTATCACTTTTGAAAAATCATGAAGCTAGAATATTTCCTTAGAAATTTTTTTAGCCACAACCATGACATCATCCTTGGTATTTTTGGGTATAAAATACACAACCTTGGTCAAAATGTCGACCACAACTAGGATTGTGTCATGCTGAAATCTGGTTTTTGACAACCCTACAATAAAATCCATAAAAATTAACTACTATTTTTGCATTGTTACCTCATGAGGGTACAATAGTCCTGTAAGATGTCTATTTTCTACCTTTAATTTATGGCATTCAAGACATTGGGTGACAAATTCAGTTATGTCCCTCTTCATACCTAACAAGTGGAAGGTTTTCTTTGTATTCTCTCTTATTTTTCCCCTCTTGGGTGAGTAGAATATGGAGATCTATGAGCTGCATTCATGATAATTTTCCTCAAATTATCAGCCTCAAGGATTACTACCTTATCCTTAAAGCACAATAAGTCATCCTTGATGTTGAAATCCTTCCTTTCATTGTGTTTCCTTTCCATTCTTTCTAGGATTTGATTGCAAAATGCATCTTGTTGTTGCATTTCCTTAACTTTTTCCATCAATTCTACATGGATACGAGTTAATACAACTATATGCCTCCTACTGAGTGTATCAACAACCTTATTTTCCTCCCCTTTGATGTATCCAATGCCAAAATTATATTCAATGAGAAATTCCATCCACCTTCTCTGCTTGACATTTAGCAAAGATTGAGTAAATATGTACTTCAAACTTTGATGGTCTATCCTCAACTCAAAGGGTCTCCCTATCAAATAGTGTCACCAACTCTTGAGGGAAAAATCCATCCCTACCAATTCCAGGTCATGGGTTGCATAATTGACCTCATGTTGTTTTAGTTTCCTAGACTTGTAAGCTATTACTAATTCATCTTGTGATAGAACTCCTTCCAAACCTTCCAATGATGCATATGTACATATAGAAAAACTACCTTGAGGGTCTAGTACATTTAGTATGGGAGAGGTAGTGAGTCTTTATCTGAGTAGGTCAAATTGTCCCTCACATTTCTATCCAATTGAATTCCTTTCCCTTCCTCTAAAGGCTAGTTATTGAAACGCTTATCTTGGCATAGTACTTCACATAAATCTTGTAATATCTAGTCAAACCCATGAAAATCTAGACTTCTATCACATTGGTTTGTGGTGGCAAATTTAGTATAGATTCTATTTTCTTAGGATCTACTATGATCCCCTCTACTGATGCAATATGCCCTAAGTATTTTACTCTTGATACATAAAATTCACATTTTGACAGATTCCCGTACAACTAATTCTTCCTCAGTAGTTCCAAAACTATATTAAGTTGACTATCGTGCTTTGACATATTGTGAGAATATATCAAAATATCATCTAGGAACACAAGAACAAATCGGTCCAAAAGCTTCTTGAAGATGCTATTCATTAAATTCATAAATGATGCTAGAGCATTGGATAGATCAAAAGGTAAGACGATAAACTCATAATGTCCATAACAAGTTCTGAAGGTTGTCTTATGAGTATCTTCTTCTTGGATCCTCAACTGGTGGTATCCTAAATTCAAATCAATTTTTGAGAAGATAGTGGTATCTTTAAGTTGATCAAAGAGGTATTCAATTCTGGGTAGAGGATATTTATTTTTAATGGTTGCCTTGTTCAACATCCTATAATCTATACATAGTCATAAGGAACCATCATTTTTCTTGACAAACAAAACTGGTGCACCCTAAGGTGACAAACTTGGTCTAATTAATTCCTTCTCCAGTAATATCAATTAGATTCATTTTGTAAGGAGCCCTATGAATAGGCTTTTTTCCAGTTGAATTTCAATTGTGAAATCAAATTCATGTTTAGGTGGTAATCCAGGTAATTCCTTTGGAAATACATCTTTGAACTCTTGAAGAACTAGGTGCTTTTCAACCACATCTTCCTTCCTTTCATCTTCTATTTCATTTAGTTCCACTACAAAAAATGTTCCTCCTATTTTCATTGCCTTCTTAAGTTGCATTACAAAGAGGATTTAGGGTCAAAAATCCTCTTGTAGGTTGTACACCCTTTGAACATTCTAGCCATATTTCGATTATTCAATCCATCTATCTCAAAAATTGATTATGGCCTTATGTGATTGCAACCAATCCATTCCTATGACAACATCAAAAGCATGTAGTGGTGCTACATAAAGGCAACCTACAGTTGTACCACTAGGTAAGATAATTTTAATCATAGGGTAACACTAGTCTATAAAGTAGGTCTATCCTGAGCCATACTCGACCTTCCACCCTATTGTGATGTCCTTCACAATTACCCCAAAATTGGGGACCCACCTTAAATTTTGTGATTTTGGGAAGTTTTTGTTTATTTGATTTTGCTCGCATCAAGGTCTTGGAAAATTTACTTTCACTTTGGAATTGCTGACATATTTGCATTTTGAAGGTTTGAATGTAGTTGCAATGCTTCAAAACTAAATATTTTGATTATTTGCATATTAATTGCATTATTTCAAATCAAATAATTTCATTAAAATCATTTTCAAAGGTTTAATGAAATAATTTGATTAAAATCATTTTCAAATATTTAAATGATTAATTTTCATTTAAATAATTAAATTTTATTTTAGGGTTAACCCTAAAATTAGTGCAAAATTGAAATGAACATATCTTGAGGCATAGAAATCCATTTGATCTCATTCAAAACTTGGTAAAAAGATATGGATTTTATCTTTCTAATGATACCAAACTTACAATATTTCAGATGTCAATTTCACCAAAAAAAAATAGTGGGTTAATTTAGAAATATGAGAACTTTGAAATACTTTTGAAAAAAATGAAAGTTACGGGAAAGTAAAGTTTGGTTTTATTTTGATATTATGATTATTGTTTCATTATGCAGGTAATACAAGGGCAAGGATTTGAAGAAGATCGTTATAAACTGAATAACTAAACTTTTCAAATTATAAATAAATCATTGAGATTCATGGAAAATGTCGGATATTTTATACAGATAAGGAGAGGAACAATTGGAAGGAGCTAAGCTACACATTCGTTGGAGGAAAACAAAGAAGGTCATTTGCAGACCAATGAAAATTATTGCAATATTTTATAAATTGTTTTGAGCATTTTGGATCTAGATTTGTGCACAGACTGTATTTGGAATTAATAAAGTGCTTATTGCAATTTCTTAATAGTTTGTATACCTTAGAAGATTGCATCAATTTATTTGATTTCACTATGTGAATACTGGTGAACATTGGATTGGTTTTAGAATTATGTAAATGGAAATTTGTTTAATTTCTAAAGCTTAAATCTTTTATTATTTTATTTTCATTCTGAAAACTATATATTATAACTTAGTATAATTTTATAAAGTAAAATTATATGACTAAGTTATAATTAAATTTATAATTCAGATATTACATTAATTAATATTCGAATTAATAAATTTAAGAAGGGATAAATGAATATTCTATTCCTCACCTTAATTTCATAAGGTTGAGGAACTCGGATTGATATCTCTAAAATTCAATTTGGATTTTATTTACAATATATCTATTTCAGAAATCCAAATTTCAAACCAGAGATCACATTTACTCTTTTGAATATTTAATTTCATAAATATTTCAAAAGATAAATATTATAAGCAAATCTAATTTATAAACTTTATTTTATCATAAAATCCAAAGTTTATAGATTAGTTTCATATTAAGCCCTAAGATTTTATTATTGACAAGGTTTTGGAACCTTATAAATTGGGCAAGACATTATTTCATTTATTCACCTCTTTTGGGTTTGATTCATAATTTCATAAGGGAGTTTGAATAAATGATTGCTTTATCAAATAAACATTTGGGAAGTGAATTGATTAAAACAAATTTTATTTTGTTGAATTGATATCAAAGCATGTTATACATGATAAACTTGAAATCATTTACCTAATTCAAGGCCCCTTGTAAATAGTAGTTCACAAATCCAAGAGTTATTCAAGTACTCATTGATGTATATACATATGAAATGTTAGATATAACATAAGAACCTTGGAGATATATAATATTATTTTCAAGAGAGAATCATAATTTTGAGTTTGTCGGGTGGCTTTGTGACTAGACAAAATCACACCTCAACAAATTGGCGCTAGAAGGAGGGCATGAAAGGTAATGATTTTAATTTTAGAATGTGCAATTTGTTATAAAAAGAAATAAAATTGTTTGAAATTTTCAATTTATGCTGCATTAACGTTAATCTATCATAAATTCAAAAATTAGGTTATGATGCAATTTTTGTGAATTTTCATACATAGCCTTGCATATTAAAGTTGGTTCAATGGCAGAAAATTATTTACCATTTTATAAACATGATGGAATGATTACGCAAGAAGAACATATTCAGACATATAAAAGTATTATGCTTAGTTTTCAAATTATGCATGAATATTTTTTTTATAGAATGTTTCTATACAAATTGGGTGAAGTTGCTAAATATTGGTTTATCAATTTACCTGCAGGTTCTACCGTTTCTTGGAATCAAATTTAAACAATGTTCCTTGAACTCTTTAGAAAATTGGTCGACACAGATTTGTTATCAAATAAATTTGCCTCTATTCGTAAAAATCCTAATGAATCCATGAATCAATTTAATGATAGGTTTCATAAGTTGTATACGGAAATGGAGATACACTTTATCATTTCAGAAGAAGCTATTCAAATTTATTTGGAAGCTTTAGATCCTTTTATGGTTAAGTGTTTAGAAATTTTTCCTAAGGATTTATCCTTATCTAGCGTGTATGGTGGTGCATTAGTTGTAGAGCAATGTCTGATTTTAAGAGGAATAGATGTGGGTAGATTATCATTACATCACCCTAAGGTTTCAAATCAAGTATCACCTATGAGTCATGATATGCATTTCTCGACACCATTGAATGAAATTGAATGTCCTATTTTTTCAACCACCTTTGATATTATCCAATAGGAAGTGAAAGTTTCAAAGCCAATATTCATTGATGAGGATTGTAGTAATCAAGTTTATAAAAATACATAAATGTGTGAGTCTTTAGATATTGGATGAGTTTTATATTTAACTAGCTTTGAAACATATGATAGAATAGAATCTTCCATAGAGTTGAATGAAACAATTGAAGCTCTAGAATTAAAATATTCTAGAGGTAATTTCATTATGATTGATCATAAAAGTTTATTACTTGAGGAAGATGAGTTTCTTATTGAGGATATGTTTCTCAAAGGTGAAGAAAGTGAATTTGAAGAGCATTCGATTGTTAAATTTACAAAATGTGAAGATATGGTTGAATCTTACCCTTTAGATTTTGAAGATAATTATTACAATGGATGGGATATGTATGGTGAATCATTGTTTTCTCACACTCCTAATGATAAAAATTTTGTTTCACTTGCTATGTAGGATGTTGAAAATTCTAGTTCAAAAGAAGGTTTCATAATTCCTATGCAATCAGAAAGTGATATGCCAATTTCAGAAATAGAACAAGTTCCAAGAGTTGATCATTCTGAACATGAGTTTTTAAAATATTCTTCCACAGTAGAAAGGGAATAAATGGTAAAAAATTTATACGATTCATCTGTTTTAGATGAAGAAGAGGTAAATTCTTTTCTTTCATTCTTGAATGCTAAAGGTTTGAGAGAAAAAATTCAGGATTGTATTGAATACTCGAATGAAGAAACTTCATGTATGGCTAGCAAAGAATTAGAAGTTCCCACTCATCCTAAAGAAACTATTACTTTGTTTGATCAACAAGATTTATGGTGTGGAATAGATGGACACGTTCTTTATTGGATGCCAAATTTTGATGCTTTTGAAAAGTAGGTTATTGATGAAGGAATACGAAATGATGGTGGTGATGATAGAGATCATGGAGAAAAATAAAATACTATAAGGTCTCATAAAATAGTGGTAAATAAAAGTACACAAAAGGTAGACTCTTATCCTTTGTATTCAAACACTCAAGAATTTGTATTTCCAAGGTTTGCCAATGGCATTGGTCCCATTTATTCATGATGTTGCCATGAAAGTTGGGGAATTTGTATGTGAAGAGCCTCAGTGCTTCTATAATGCTCGGCCTACCCGTCGGCTCTGTGTGAAAATTGATTTGGCCAATTCCCTCAAGGAATTTATTGATATTAAGGTAGGTGATACTAATATCCACCAGAGAGTGGTGTATGTCAATTTGCCAAACACTTGCTGCAGGTGCTAGTCTGTTGCACACAAGATTAAATATTGTCCCTTAATGGCAGATAAGTTTAAATCCAAGGGCCCAACCCCTATTAATCAAGCTTCTAATGAGAAAAATCAGCCAACCAAAGATGGTTCTGACAGTGACTGGAAGGTGGTCTCTAAGAAAGGCAAGCATGTCCCTGGTAAAGGCCCTCAGGGAGGCCAGTCCTCTATCCATAATCCTTAGGGGGGTCAGCCTACTGGCTCCTATGCTCAAGCCACAGTGATAAAACCACCCTTGCATGTCCCAGTTCCATCCTAGAATGCTTCCCCAAGTACTCAAATCCTTTCCAATTCAGTAGTTGTGGCTGAAGATATGTCGATGGCTCTTAAAGATGATGGTATCCTCTCTGTCTCCATGGATGCTCACCAGCTGGAGCAAAAAGAAGGCATGAATGCCCGAAGATGAAGGTCTCGTAGTCCAGTGCAGGGTCTACATGCAGACAAAAACTGACAACTGGGAAGCTTTTCTAGCAACTCGTTTCAATCGCTTGCTATTCTGGGTGACTCTGATGAGGTCAGAGGAAGTTTGATCCTCGACAAGTCAGAATGATTTTTCTATCATGGAATGTTAGAGGACTGACGAACCCAGTTCGAAGATACATGGTCCGCGATGATATTACTTTTTGTGCAACCAAGTATGGGGGCCCAGATATTGTTTGCTTGCAAGAAGTTAAAATTACTAAGTTCCAATTGTAGTGTGCCTGTGCACTCATTTACCCTAATAGTCAACTTTTTTCCACCAAGCACCCTCCCGGTCGTGGTGGTGTTGTTATTCTCCTGGCCAATAGATGGCATGGGAATTTTGTTGATTGGGGGGTTAACCCTTCTAACCAAGCTGTTTGGATTTTGCTTTAAGTTGACGGAATGTCCTTTGGAATTTTAAATGTATATGCCTCCAATAGTGCTCTGGAGCGTTGTTTGCTTTGGAAATGGCGTGCATTTTCTTTGCCTCCTACAGTTTGGATCGTCTATGGAGATTTTAATATGGTTGAGCATGCTTATGATAAACTTGGGGGTCTAAACCACAGGTGGGCCCTTGGTGAGCGTGAAGCCTAGTTTTTTATGAAAAAAAAATTATGTTTGTCTAACCCTAATTCTTGTCTTTCTCCTGCTTCTTGATGAGCACCTTTGGTTTACCTAGAATAACTTTCAAGTTGGGCGGGCAAGGATTCTCAAACGTTTAGATAGAGCTATGTTGTCAGACCATACCCAGTTTTATTTTCATTGGAAGCATGGTGATGCTCCAGTTGTGGAGGTTATTGCTGGTACTATTGGGTCTGATCATTCCCCAATTATGTTCACTGTTTTATCTTTTGTGGTACATGATCAGGGTATTAAGTCTCAGTTTTTTCTCAACACATCCTTTCTTCAGCATTCTTCCATGATGTGTCATATTTAGAGAGTCTAGAATTTGGGGGACAGACCTGTTGGTGAAGAAGGATGGATTGAGTGGTGGAATGATGCTATATCCCGAACCACAACCCTTCTTCGCAGTTTGGGCAAGAAAGTTGCTCAGTTTAGAAAATATTCTTTGCTTGCTTTACGCACTAAACTAACAAAATCCTCTTGTAGGCTTGAAGCCAACCCTCTCTATCCTATTTTGTAGGGGCATGCTACTCAGGTTTGTCATGAGCTCAAGGTGGCAGAGCTCTATGAAGCTAAAGGTGCTCAGATCAAGGCCCGCTTACATTGGCTTAAAATTGGGGACAGAGTTTCTAAGGAATTCTTCCAAAATTTATGTCCTCCTTGCAATGCCACTAAATTCAAAGCTATTGTGGACAATGGTATTCACCATACCTCTCTACCCAGTATTTCTGACATTTTTGTTAAGCATTACACTCAAGTTTTTGTTGCTCAGTCTTCTTCTCCAGAGAGGGATGAAGCTCTCAAGCTTTGCATGGATGTTGTCCCTAAAAAAATCTTTGTAGCTCAAAGAGAGGAGTGTGAAAATTATTTTTCTGTTGATGACCTTGCCTCAGCATTAACTCAAATGGCCAATGAGAAGGCCCCAGGCTTGGATGGATTTCCTTGTGAATTCTACAAGGCATGTTGGGACTTTGTTGGTTCTGATTTACACAAAGTCTACCTTGAAGCCATGCACAGTGGCTCTCTTGGAGCAATTTTGAACCAAGGTAATATCAAGTTCATTCCAAAACAAGGGGATCCTGAATGTATAACAAATTGGAGGCCAATTACCTTGCTTAATGTCAGCTATAAGATTATTGCCAAAGCCCTGGCTTTGAAACTCCGGCCCCTATTGCCTCTTATTGTTAGGCCGAAGCAAACAGGATTTATTAAAGGCAGATATATATTGGATAATATCATTGCAGTTTGGGAAGGTATTGAATGGGCTAGGCAGTCTGGTCAGCAAGCCATCTTCTTGAAAATTGATTTTGAAAAGGCCTATGATAGAATTGAATGGAACTTCATTCTGTCCATGTTACAGTCTTTAGGGTTTGGGCCTGTGTTTGTTCAATCTGTCAATATTCTTTTTCAGGATGCTTCGACTGTTTTATCTTTGAATAATCATCAAACTAGGCCAATCGGTTTGTTCAGATCTGTTCGACAAGGTTTTCCCTTGGCTCCTTCTCTATATATCCTTGCTACTGAAGCCTTTGGATATTTTCTTGCTAGGCATGCTTCTTTGGGCCAAATTAAGGGTATTTCTCTCCCTGATAACCAAGGTCAACTCATTAATGGTCACTTTGCTGATGACTCTTTTCTCACTCTTTTAGAGGAGGAACACTCAGTGAAGGAAGCACTCAGATGTTTGGAAGTTTTTTTTCAGGCCTCTGGTTCTAGTATTCAATGGAGAAAAACTTCTTGTTATTGACAGTCCCCTACCCCGCTCCCTCCTTGGCTAGAACAGTTTCAATGGCATTGGATTTTGCCAGGAGAAGTGTTCAAATTTCTAGGGATCCCTTTTGCCTTTTATGGTTCCCCTGTTCAGTTATGGAACTATGTTCTGCAAAAAGTTGAGAAAAAGCTTGAGTATTGGATTACTAAGAAGATGTCTTTGGCAGGAAAATTCCAAATTTGTTCTAAGGTCCTTGCCTCTACTCATGTGTATTACTCTTCTTGTTGGGTCCCTTCACAAGCATGCTACCTTAAGCTTGAAATACTATTGAGGAATTTTTTGTGGGCAAACTCAGCTGAGAAGAAAGGTTTTCACCGGGTTGCTTGGGATATGTGTTGTTTACCTAAAGCTTCAGGAGGAATGGGCATGGTTGACTATAAAATACAAGGCACGGCTCTCTATGCCAAATGGATCATACGAGCCCTTAAAGGCTCGAAGGCCTGGAAAATCCTCATCAAACATTGTATTTCTTCAGGGCTGCCTTTGAACAAACAAGCCTGGAGAGGAATTGACCTCCCTTCCCTAATTGTAATGCCAGTCTTTGTGAAAATCTCTGGTTCTTTTGTGATTAAAAGTATTTGGAAATCATGGCAGCAATTCACTCCTTGGCTTAAGTGGAAAGGGAATAGAGGCCATAAAGGACTGTCCATCAATTCTTTAAACATCTGGTGGTATTCGATGATTAACATTCAGGGAACTCCTCTTGCTCAGGTCTCGTGGATTCATGCCCAAAAGTTTTTAAAAAAAGGTATATCTACAGTTTCTGATTTTTATTCTCAAACCTCGAGGGATTGGATCCCTTGGCCGCTTTTTAAACAACAATTTCAGTTGAGCACTAGTGACAAGCTCACTTATGACTCAGTAATTGACATTATCCCCTTTTCCATGTGGCACAAGTGTGGGCAGCACTCTCAAAGGCCATGGTGGAAAGATTGGTCCTGGTTTTCGGATATACCATTGTTGAATTACTCAGCTAAATTGGGTTACAAGTGGCTCTCCCCAATGTTTCCAATGGTCCCTAGACTTAATGATAAATGGGGAGATCTAGTGGCGGTTTCTGGTTGGAAGGCTCGATTTTAGATAGTTTGGTCTTCTTTTCTTGAGCCAAAACAATCTTTTTTTGCTTGGAGCCTTCTCTTTCAAATTTTACCCTTAGGAGACAGACTCAGGCACTTGGGAGTTGCAAACCCTAAATGTGCATTCTGTAATGAGGATGAATCTTCTCCTCATATTTTTTGGTTTTGCACAAGAGCAAGGAGCGCCTGGGAATGGGGATGGTCTTTTTTTTCCCAATTCCAGGATGAATCCCTTACATGGTAGCAAGATCTATTAGGGGATAATATTAAATTCGTTCTTCCCTTGTCCAAAATGTGGCACATATTTCGAATTAGTCCTCTTTTTCACATGTGGAAATCTAGAAACAAGACAGTTTTTCAGCATCAAAATCCTTCTGATGAATTTTCTCTAGCTGATAAAATAGAGGTGTTTCAAGATACATGGTTCCAGATTTGCAATCAGCAGGCTAAACTTGACATTGAGCAGGCGCACATGAAGGCACTTTTGGATGACTAGAAAAATGCACCTTGCTCAGTTAGCAGGGTTTTTCCAAACAACGCACAACAAACATCTTGTTCCCTCTCGAGGTCTCATCAACTGCCATGTCTGGTGCATGCACAGGGAGGTTGGGGACATGACATTTTTACCTACAATGATGGATGGAATGCACAGCCAATTCAATCACCATCATGTTCACCCAGAGGTTCTTGGGATGAGCTGGTGGAAGTTAATGGTGGCACACAGGATCGTTCCTGGAATGCAGGGGATATAAGTGCACATAATTGCCAGCTTGATAGATCTCGAGGACAGGGCTGGGGAGATTCAAATGTTCATAAGAATCAAGGACACACAGATGGATTACCACATACCTTGGCCATTCCATGGGACTCCAACATAGACGTGTAGCCACAAAATTTCTGATTGCATGCAAGTTTCACTACCTGTTTGATTGATGTTGCCTAGTTTGTAGTGAGCTCTGGTTTGTGGTTTCCCAACCCGTGGTTAGGGTTGGCTTGTTTCTTCCAGGGGTGTGATCATTGCCACTTGCCACTTTTTTCATGTTAAACTTTATTATTAATATAATTTAGCTTTTCATCAAAAAACACTCAAGAATTAGGTAAATTTTTGCATAATCATTTATTGATTTTCACTATTATTTATGATGAGATGTCATTAGAGGTTGTTGAAAAAATAGAAGATATTATTATTCCCACCACCAAAATGACTGTATTGCTAAATAAAAAAGAAAAAATTCTTGAATTATTGAACCAAGTTCAACAACAATTAACAATTCAATATAGGCTACAAAACTATAATGATTCTTATTTTGTAAATATCCTATATTTTTTTAAATTGTTATTTGAATATGATTGGCCTAAAAACATAGATGATGATCTTACGTTAAAATTTTCAGAAATAGCTTTCTATTTGAGAGAAATCCTATATGCTTGTGAAAATGATAATTTAAGTCAAAGAGATGAATCAAAGTTTTAAATTCCCATCTTGTTGAATAAGCATAAGATCATAGAGGAATTAAATCTTAAAAATGAAATTGTTTATAAGTTTGAAGCAAATCAGTGGGGTGTGAAAGGCAAAATGAAATTTGTTATATGGTTTGTCCTAATCCTCATTTGGTTAAAACTATGTAAATTTTGGCATGCATATAATGATATATATATATATATCTTTTAAGGTGTGTCTATCATGTTTGGGATCTAGGGAAATGATGGTAAAAATTTTGCAGTGTCTTGTACATAATGTATATTTTTGTAAATAGTCTTTTGGATTTTGTTTTCTTGTTTTTGTGTTTTGTTTAGTTGGTTTTTTTGTGAGTTTGTTAGTTAGTTATTTTGTTGATGTGTTAATGTGCGATGTTGTTGATGTTTTTTTATTTTGTAGTTAAGTGTTGTCATATTTTGTTGTGTTTTGTTGAGTACAATGATAAATTAACTTTTCTAGTTTTGGAGCTTCATGATTTTGACATGTGATTCAAAGTGGTTTTTTCAAAAGTAAGGTAGTTATGATTGAGATATTCGTCATTTTTTGGTTGTGTTTGGTTTTTGATCCTAGACCGCATAGGATGAGATTACCTAGTTTGAAAACCTGTGAAACCTGGAGAAAAGGAAAAGCAAGATATTGGTTTATGTCCTCATGAATGTGAACTAAGATAAGGAAAATATGAAAAATTGGAATTATATTGCAAAAATTCCACAAGTATGAAAAATACACTTGCATACACTTGCATTTCATAACATATTTCATAACATTGCATACATCACGCTTGCATTCCACATTTCAGATCCCATAGAAATATTATTTATCAAATTCAAATGATTTAATTGGTTTTAGCAAAAGTAATCTTGCTTTAATTAGGGGCACTTTCACAAAGGCATGTTGTACAAAACTATAAAAGAAAGCTTCATGTTTACACACCATAGTTTCTAGATCCTTAAATGTTTTCAGTCACTCAGCCATTTCTAATGTAGTAGGCAACCGTCGAAAAGCATGTCATATTTTCTTAGGATCTTTACACGATATACACTAAAAGGATCTTGATATTGGGGACTAATGTTGAAATTATCTCGAACCAAACACAGTTACACATTAAAAATATTTTGGGTAAAATGGTCAAAAAAATCATTGGAAGAAAATATAGGGTGAAAAGGGGCATCCTTGTCAGTCCTATCATGCAACATAGTCCATAAAACTCATTTTTACCACAAATATTTAAAATATATAAACAAAATTAGAGTAGTAAGGATAGGGTTAAATTCTCATCATACTTAAGTTGAGAATCCAATTCCCCAAAGCTCTGAGTCTATTTACATCACATACCATCGACTATTGGGTCGTAAGGATTCGTACTACTCATCCATCAGAAGGAAGGGTAGTCATCCCCAAGGTTCAAGAAATAAAAATCCAAACACATCATTCACTATTGGATTGTAAGGATTTGTACTATTTATCCCTCAAACAAATGGGTAGTCGTCCCCAAGATTCAAGCAATTCTAAAGCCAAAATCATGGACTATGGGTTTAACCTCCATCGAGGCTATAGACACTTGACTGGCAGTGGAGTACGCTCATGTGTGGTGATATGTCTCATTGAAAAATGATACCTATGTTAGTTTCAAATTGTAATGCTAGCCTTGTATTTCTTTCATAAAAGGTTTAACCATTTTGGTCAAAATGAGGTAATGAACTCACTTGCGCACACATTGGTTCTAGATGATAGTAAGGTCATAACTGAGCTCTTGATCTGGTAAAGGAATTCATGATACACACATTGGTCCTAAGAGGGTTAGACAGGTTTTAGTGTGTTTGTTTATTGTACTAGAATGTTTGAGTCTCTATAAGATAGGTGATTCATTTCAATACATTCTTTTAGCTCATATCATATTATTTTCCATATCATCTTATTGGTCATGAAAGGTCATTTTTAGGGCCCCTGATTAAAGTATGATGACAAGCATGGCCAAAGCAAATATTTATATTGAAAATAATCATTAATACATATCACATGATCCCAACCAGTAATACATCACATTCTGCATAAATCATCTATGATTTCGGTAATTCATATTTGTATTGGTCTATTCTCATTCTCTAGATGCTTATCAATGCTTGTGATTCTAATATTTGTGTTTTGTGTGTTTTCAAAGTTTGGTTTTTAGTCAGAAATGTCCAAGGACATTTACCAGTAGAGTCGCCAATGTTGTGACGTCCTTCACAATGACCCCAAAATTGGGGACCCACCTTAAATTTTGTGATTTCGGAAATTTTTGTTTATCCGATTTTGCTCGCATCAAGGTCTTGGAAAATTTGCTTTCACTTTGGAATTGCTAACATATTTGCATTTTTAAGGTTTGAATGTAGTTGCAATGCTTCAAAACTGAATATTTTGATTATTTTCATATTAATTGCATTATTTCAAATCAAATAATTTCATTAAAATCATTTTCAAAGGTTTAATGAAATAATTTGATTAAAATCATTTTCAAAGGTTTAAATGACTAATTTTAATTTAAATAATTAAATTTTATTTTAGGGTTAACCCTAAAATTAGTGCAAAATTGAAATGAACATATCTTGAGGCAGTTTGATCTCATTCAAAACTTGGTAAAAAGATATGGATTTTCTCTTTCTAATGATACCAAACTTACAAGATTTCATATGTCAATTTCACCAAAAAAATAGTGGATTAATTTAGCAATATGAGAACTTTGAAATACTTTTGAAAAAAAGGAAAGTTACGGGAAAGTAAAGTTTGGTTTTGTTTTGATATTATGATTATTATTTCATTATGCAGGTAATACAAGAGCAAGGGTTTGAAGAAGATCGTTATAAACTAAATAACTAAACTTTTCAAATTATAAATAATTTGTATATTCAAAAAGAAATAAAAACTTCACAGTAGTACCTTAGCACAACGGAAATCAAATAACGAAGAGGAAGTAGAAGCACAAGCGATCAATGCAAAAAGGGCACTTCACAACATAAGAACAAGAGAGACTAAAATGAAAGGGAAAACTCCAAAAATGTGTTTTGCACCTTAAGTGCTCATCAGTTCGGTTGATGACCAAATATTACAATCCATCTTGTTTATATAGATTTCTCAAGCCAGTGGGTGCCCTAACCGATATGCCACATGGCGAGAATCAATAAAAATGGACCATTTCCTTGGGATATGCCAAAAAAGGTAGTGATTACCAAGGATAACGGTCGAAAGTGCCTTAAAACATTAAAAAACACTCCTCGATATGTGCACTCATGAATACAGGGCATTGATTATCGAAAAGAGACATTACAAACAATTCTAAACTTTAAAACTAATTTTTGAGGGGTCTAGAGGCCTTTAAAAGGGCTTGTTGTGATAGGTTTCATTTGTTGTCATAGAAAATTTTATAATATTTCCAACGCTTTAGACGGTTTGAGAATCGGAGCCCTGTAGCAAAAGTTATGGCTGATTGAAGTTGGGTTGGGTTCTCATGACCCGATTGCGACTTAGAAATTTCTTCATATTTTTGTAGTTTTTCCAACAGATGATGCCATGACCGATATGGGAGATCTAAGGGTCATTGCTCCATTTTTCGTAGAGAGTTCCAAGCACGTTTTTTTTTAGACGAAGATCATGGGCAAACTGATAGTTGTACAGCTTCATCAAAACTGGGGGAGATTTCTTTAGACCTGGCTGTCTTAAAGAGATCTTCTGGAATATTTTTTGGAGTAGTACAGGCTAGTGTCAAAACTCTACCTTGGCAAAGAGTGGAAATAAGAAACGGGACGGGTAGCCCCGGGCTCTCAACCTATGAAAAAATGGATGCTTCATCTTTCTAAATCCTTCATCATCTGCCTCTCTGACCAAAAACCTATTGAGTTCGCTGACTATAAAGGCTTTTTTTTGGTGGGGTGGATGGAATGAACAGAAAGGGATATATTGATACACATTCATTGGTTTTTGGTACATTTTAGTACCTAGATGACCTAGAATAGTCATGGAGGGTGGTTTGACCACCAGAATATCTAGGATGTTAACTTTAGAAGTGGAAATGGTAGTAGTGATGTTGATGTTGGGATAAAAACAAAACCATAAACATCAAGGAGAGCTTGAAGACTCTCATTAGTACCATTCCAAACTCCAAAAGCATCATCAATATATCATTTATACAAGAAAATATTTTTTGAAATAAATGGAAAAAGACCAAAAACTTGTAATTCCAAGTAACAAAGAAATAGACAGGCATAGACAACTACAAAATTGCTCCCCATTGTTGTACCTATTTTTTGCCTGTAGATCTTACCATCAAATTCTAGATAATATCTGTTTAGGACCAGTTTTGCAGGTTCAAGGATCAACTAAACCAAACCTATCTTGAACCTCCCTGAGATGAAGTGTTGAATAGCGGCCAATCCTACTGTTGTAGGAATTCTTGGGTACAGACTCTCAACATCAAAGGTGAACAAAACACAGCTTGGAGGAAAATCTCTTTCATGAAGGATTTTCGTTGGGCTCAAAGAGTCTTGTAGATGATTTGGCTACTCCAGGAGAATGGGGAGAAGCTGGTGGTAAAGCCATTTGGAAACAAGCTCCAACATATAACCGTAATAGGAGCATATGGGTCTACCCTTCATAGGTTGTTTGTGGACCTTTGGAATGAGGTAGAAAGTACAGACTCAAGAAATTATGGGGTTCTTTTGCAGAAGATAATCCACTATTTTTTGCTCGAGGAGAAGCCTTCTTTGTGCATTTTAAACAATGGACTCCAAGCTAGAAAAAAGATAGTTCCAAGGAATATAAATAACCTCTTGGTAAACTTCCAGATCTGAAAGTTTTATGATCCCTTATTCCAGGTACCATGCCTTGTTGAGAACAACGATGTCGAGATTTTTGTTAGTAGGTCTGATGACAATGGAATCATCATATCTAAGAGAGTGTAATGCTCTTGCCAGATGCCTGGGCAGGGGAGGCTAGAAGATACTCTCTATGGCAGCAATTTGTTGTTCAACTCAATGTTTTTCGTCATTAAGAAGATCCAACAGGGGTTGGTATTTCACATCAAGTTCCCATGCATAATTTTAAATACGAAAGGGAGAGTATGTAGGTTCTTCCTAGTTGGCAATGTTCCTTCCTTTTGGACCGAAAAACCATCGAATCTTGAGAAGCCTAGAAAATAGAACATACTCTGCACGAACATCATCATGGACCATGGGAGGTGGGACAGGGATATATTTCAATCCTAGCCTAATAAGCTCTTTTATTGCCACTATGAGAGGTCTATCAGAGAAAATATGAATAGTGGCATTTATGATCATGCCATCAACAACACCTATGTTACTCTTGCTGAAGAAGAGCAGGCATCTATCGACAGGGCTGAAGATGGTACTCCAACAATTTAGTAGCAGTTTATGCCACCATCTCGAGGATGACCTTGGGTCTACTACAATCCTGAAGCTAACTGCCTAGGAATAAATCTCACAGAGTTCTGATTCGTTCAGGAACCAAATCCTTGGAAATTTTTTCCAGAGCCCCATCATGACTGTTGTTGCGGAGGAGGTATGAATTCTTTCTCTGGTTGTTGCCAGTGAACTCTGCTTTCGGATCGATCTCGTGACCCATTTTTTGACTGAGATCGTTGGTTCTGTCTATCGGGATGATTTCAATTTTGTTGTTGTTGTCCTAACTATTAAGGTTGTTGTTGTTGCTATTGTCCACTATGGGAATGGCTTCGATTCCTATTCCTTATCCTTTTATTTTTGTATGAGGGATTGCAGGAGTTGGATCGATAGGAAACGACAAGATCTATGACAAGTTTTTTGTGCTCTTGGATCTCAAAAAATAGTGGATTGCACTCCTTTTTTATGAGAGATGCCACCGAGGTGTGGGCTTCATCCATGACAGTATCTTGTTGTTGTTTCTCAGCAGCTTTTCGAGTGTTGGTTGCATCTTGTTGGACCTGACGATCCACACATAGTTCCTAAGGTACTGCTGTGAAGTTTTTATTTCTTTTTGAATGTGAAAGTTTTAAATCCAATATTCATTGATGAGGATTGTAGTAATAAATTTTATCAAAAATGCAGAAATGCATGAGTCTTAAGATATTGGAGGAGTTTTAGATTTAACTAGCTTTGAAACATATGATAGAATAGAATCTTCCATAGAGTTGAATGAAACAATTGAAGCTCCAGAATTAAAATATTCTAGATGCAGTTTCATTATGATCGATCATAAAATTTTATTACTTGAGGAAGATGAGTTTCTTATTGAGGATAGATTTTTCGAAGGTGAAGAAAGTGAATTTGAAGAGCATTCGATTGTTAAATTTACAAAATGTGAAGATATGGTTGAATATTACCCTTTATATTTTGAAGATAATTATTACAATGGATGGGGTATGTATGGTAAATAATCATTTTCTCACACTCCTAATGATAAAATTTTTGTTTCACTTGCTATGCAGGATGTTGAAACTTCTAGTTCAAAAGAAGGTTTTGTAATTCCTATGCAATTAGAAATAGAACAGGTTCCAAGAGTTGATCGTTCTAAACATGAGTTTGTAGAACATTCTTCTATAGTAGAAAGGGAAGAAATGGTAAAACCTTTATATGATTCATCTATTTTAGATGAAGAAGAGGTAAATTCTTTTCTTTCATTCTTGAATGCTGAAGGTTTGAGTGAAAATTTTTAGGATTGTATTGAATACTCAAATGAAGAAACTTCATGTATGGCTAGTAAAGAATTAGAAGTTCCTACTCATCCTAAAGAAACTATTACTTTGTTTGATCAACAAGATTTATGGTGTGGAATAGATGGACACATTCTTGATTGGATGCCAAATTTTGATGCTTCTGAAAAGGAGGTTATTGATGAAGGAATACGAAATGATGGTGGTGATGATAGAGATCATGGAGAAAAATAAAATACTATAAGGTCTCATCAAATAGTGGTAAATGAAAGTGCACAAAAGGTAGACTCTTATCCTTTGTATTCAAACATTCAAGAATCAGGTAAATTTTTGCATAATCATTTATTGGTTTCCATTGTTATTTATGATGAGATGTCATTAGAGGTTGATGAAAAAATAGAAGAGATTCTTATTCCCACCACCAAAAGGACTGTATTGCTAAATAAAAAAGAAAACATGCTTGAATCATTGAACCAAGTTCAACAACAATTAACAATTCAATCTAGGATACAAAACTATAATGATTCTTATTTTGTAAATATCCTAGATTTTTGTAAATTGTTATTTGAATATGATTGGCCTAAAAACATAGATGATGATCTTACGTTAAAACTTTCAGAAATAGCTTTCTATTTGAGAGAAATCCTATATGCTTGTGAAAATGAGAATTTAAGTCAAAGTGATGAATCAAGGTTTGAAATTCCCATCTTGTTGAATAAGCATAAGATCATAGAGGAATTAAATCTTAAACATGGAATTGTTTATAAGTTTGAAGCAAATCAGTGGGGTGTGAAAGGCAAAATGAAATTTGTTATATGGTTTGGCCTAATCCTCATTTGGTTAAAACTATGTAAATTTTGGCATGCATATAATGATATATGTCTTTTAAGGTGTGCCTATCGTGTTTGGGATCCAGGGAAATGATGACAAAAATTTTTGCAGTGTCTTGTACATAATGTATATTTTTGTAAATAGTCTTTTGGATTTTGTTTTCTTGTTTTTGTGTTTTGTTTAGTTGGTTGTTTTGTGAGTTTGTTAGTTAGTTATTTTGTTGATGTGTTAATGTGCGATGTTGTTGATGTTTTGTTGTTTTGTTGTTAAGTGTTGTCACATTTTGTTGTGTTTTGTTGAGTACAATGATAAATTAACTTTTCCAGTTTTGGAGCTTCATGATTTTGACGTGTGATTCAAGTTGATATAATTTCAAAGTGGGTTTTTCAAAAGTAAGGTAGTTATGATTGAGATATTGGTCATTTGTTGGTTGTGTTTGGTTTTTGATCCTGGACCGCATAGGATGAGATTACCTGGTTTGAAAACCTGTGAAACCTGGAGAAAAGGAAAAGCGAGATATTGGTTTATGTCCTCATGAATGTGAACTAAGATAAGGCAAATATGAAAAATTGGAATTATATTGCAAAAATTCCACAAGTATGAAAAATACACTTGCATTTCATAACACATTTCATAACATTGCATACATCACCCTCGCATTCCACATTTCACATCCCATAGAAATATCATTTATCAAATTCAAAAGTTTTAATTGGTTTTAGCAAAAGTCATCTTGCTTTAATCAGGGGCACTTTCACAAAGGCATTTTGTACAAAACTATAAAAGAAAGCTTCATGTTTACACACCATAGTTTCCAAATCCCTAAATGTTTTCAGTCACTCAGCCATTTCTAGTGTAGTAGGCAACCACCGAAAAGCATGTCATATTTTCTTAGGATCATTGCACAATATACACTAAAAGGATCTTGAGATCGGGGACTGATGTTGAAATTATCTGGAACCAAGCACAGTTTACACATATTAAAAACATTTTGGGTAAAATGGTCAAAACCATCCTTGGAAGAAAATGTAGGGTGAAAAGGGGCATCCTTGTCGATCCTATCATGCAACATAGTCCATAAAATTCATTTTTTACCATAAATATTTGAAAACTCCAAACAAAGTCAGAGTAGTAAGGATAGGGTTAAATTCTCATCACACTTCAGTTGAGAATCCAATTCCCCAAAGCTCTAAGTCTATTTACATCACATACCATCGACTATTGGATCGTAAGGATTCGTACTACTCATCCATCAGAAGGAAGGGTAGTCATCCCCAAGGTTCAAGAAATCAAAAGTCAAACACATCATTCACTATTGGATCATAAGGATTCGTACTACTTGTCCCTCAGAAGGAAGGGTAGTCATCCCCAAGATTCAAGAAATCAAAAGCCAAAATCATGGACTATGGGGTTAACCTCCATCGGGGCTATAGACGCTTGACTAGAAGTGGAGTACGCTCATGCGTGGTGATATGTCTCGTTGAAAAGTGAGACCTATGATCATTTCAAATGGGTAGGCTAGCCTTGTGTTTCTTTCATAATAGGTTTAATCATTTTGGTCAAAATGAGGTAATGAACTCACTTGCGCACACACTGGTTCTGGATGATAGTAAGGTCATAACTGAGCTCTTGATCTGGTAAGGAACTCATAGCACACACATTTGGTCCTAAGAGGGTTAGATAAGTTTTAGTGTGTTTGTTTATTGTACTAGAGTGTTTGAGTCTCTGTAAAACATGTCATTCATATCAATACATGTTTTAGCTCATATCATATCATTTTTCATATCATCTTATTTTCACGAATGTTCATTTTAGGGCCCCTGATTAAAGTACGATGACAAGCATGGCCAAAGCAAATATTTATATTGAAAATGATCATTAATACATATCACATGATCCCAACCAGTAATACATCACATTCTGCATAAATCATCTATGATTCCAGTAATTCATATTTGTATTGGTCTATTCTCATTCTCTGGATGCTTATCAATGCTTGTGATTCTAATATTCGTGTTTTGTGTGTTTTCAGAGTTTGGTTTTTAGTCAAAAATATCCAAGGACATTTACCAGTAGAGTCGCCAATGTTGTGACGTCCTTCACAACGACCCCAAAATTGGGGACCCACCTTAAATTTTGTGATTTTGGGAAATTTTTGTTTATCTGATTTTGCTCGCATCAAGGTCTTGGAAAATTTGCTTTCACTTTGGAATTGTTGACATATTTGCATTTTGAAGGTTTGAATGTAGTTGCAATGCTTCAAAACTGAATATTTTGATTATTTGCATATTAATTGCATTATTTCAAATCAAATAATTTGATTAAAATCATTTTCAAAGGTTTAAATGAAATAATTTGATTAAAATCATTTTCAAAGGTTTAAATGATTAATTTTCATTTAAATAATTAAATTTTATTTTAGGGTTAACCCTAAAATTAGTGCAAAATTGAAATGAACATATCTTGAGGCATAGAACTCCGTTTGATCTCATTCAAAACTTGGTAAAAAGATATGGATTTTCTCTTTCTAATGATACCAAACTTGCAAGATTCCAGATGTCAATTTCACCAAAAAATTAGCGGGTTAATTTAGCAATATGAGAACTTTGAAATACTTTTGAAAAAAAGGAAAGTTACGAGAAAGTAAAGTTTGGTTTTGTTTTGATATTATGATTATTGTTTCATTATGCAGGTAATACAAGGGCAAGGGTTTGAAGAAGATCGTTATAAATGAAAAAATAACTAAACTTTTCAAATTATAAATAAATCATTGAGATTCATGGAAAGGGCCGAACATTTTATACAGAGAAGGAGAGGAACGATTGGAAGGAGCAAAGCTACACATTCATTGGAGGAAAATAGAGAAGGCCATTTGCAGAACAATGGAAATTATTGTAAGATTTTATAAATTGTTTTAAGCATTTTGGATCCAGATTTGTGCACAGATTGTATTTGGAATTAATAAAGTGCTTATTGCAATTTCTTAATAGTTTGTATACCTTAGAAGATTGCATCAATTTATTTGATTTCAGTGTGAATCTGGTGTGAACATTGGATTGGTTTTAGAATTCTGTAAATGGAAATTTGTTCTATTGAATTTTTCGAGACATTAGTTTAATTTCTAAAGCTTAAATATTTTATTATTTTATTTTCATTCTGAAAACTATATATTATAACTTAGTATAATTTTATAAAGTAAAATTATATGACTAAGTTATAATTAAATTTATAATTCGGATATTACATTAATTAATATTCGAATTAATAAATTTAAGAAGGGATAAATGAATATTCTATTCCTCACCTTAATTTCATAAGGTTGAGGAACTCGGATTGATATCTCTAAAATTCAATTTGGATTTGATTTATAATATAGTTCTATCTATTTCAGAAATCCAAATTTCAAACCAGAGATCACATTTACTCTTTTGAATATTTAATTTCATAAATATTTCAAAAGATAAATATTATAAGCAAATCTAATTTATAAACTTTATTTTATCATAAAATCCAAAGTTTATAGATTAGTTTCATATTAAGCCCTAAGATTTTATCATTGACAAGGTTTTGGAACCTTATAAATTGGGCAAGACATTATTTCATTTATTCACCTCTTTTGGGTTTGATTTATAATTTCATAAGGGAGTTTGAATAAATGATTGCTTTATCAAATAAACATTTGGGAAGTGAATTGATTATAAATCTATTATGTTCCAAAGGTTTATCAAGTTTATAAAATTTCATTTACTTTGATTTTTATTAAAGTTAAATTGAAATTTAATATAAAATGCTAGATTCTTTTTATGCTAATTTCATTTAAAGCATTTTGAGACATTAAATTGAAGAGAGGAAATAAAATTTGGTATACTTTAACCTAAGATCATAAAACAAATTTTATTTTGTTGAATTGATATCAAAGCATGTTATACATGATAAACTTGAAATCATTTACCTAATTCCAGGCCCCTTGTAAATAGTAGTTCACAAATCCAAGAGTTATTCAAGTACTCATTGATGTATATACATATGAAATGTTAGATATAACATAAGAACCTTGGAGATATATAATATTATTTTCAAGAGAGAATCATAATTCTGAGTTTGTCGGGTGGCTTTGTGACTGGACAAAATCACACCTCAACACACCCATGTGCCAAGATTCTTGGTCTTTTTGGTATGTCTTTAATTAAGTTAGTGGAAAAAAAGCTATCTGTGGCACCACTATCAATCAAAATTCTAACATTTTTACCAAATTAGCAGTAGTGGAGTGGTTTGTCCTTCCAAATTATGACTCCTTATTACTGTATAAATCTTGTGTGTTGGTTCTTTATAAGCAGGTTATTTTCCCTTCGAACTCGATATTGATTTGAGTGGATATTTTTTGGCATAATGTAGACCACCACATTCATAACATCCTATTTTGGATCCTAGATGTGTTTTCTACTTCTATCCATATTTTGCTTTCATTACTAATGGAGGATTAGTCTACCCTATTGCAATGATTAGTTATTATCGTTGTTGTGATTATTATAATTTTGGTTCTTCCCTTTGAACCTTTTCTTAAAATTTCCTTGTTTTCTTTCATTCCTTCTATCCTATCTAGAGGGAATCTTGTTTGCATGTTAACTTTCCCATTTCATGAACCTTGCACTATTTATTTTTCTCAATGCCTCTCTGTCTTGCTTAGATGCCCCTTCATAGTCTAAGTAGCGCTTGAGGTAAGTTTCAACTTTCCTAGCTAGATCATAGGCCTTCTAAATAGTACCTGGTTCCCTCATATTCACTTCATACCCTATTCTAGGATCTTCTTCTAGTATAAACTTATGTATCTTCATTTTATCATTAAACATGGGCACATACTTCAGTAGCTTGATGATTTTTTGATAATATACCTCCACAGTCCTAGTCCCTTATCTAAGTTTTATGAACTCTTAAAATTTATTGGTTTAGAAGTGTTTTGTGAGGAATATTCCTTTGAAATGCCTCACAAAGTTCTCCCATTTTAAATCAACTACAGCCTCAATCCCTTGTTCCTAACTAAATGTTTCCCACCAATCCAAACCAACTCCCTATAAGTGTAGAGTGGCATAAGATGTTTGGGTACTATTGGAATATTTCTTTATATAATAGAAAGTTTTTATCTCCTTCAACAAAGCTTTGGCTTTATCACCATCTTCTTCTCCATTAAAATTTAAATATTTTAGCCCAATTCTACCTCTAGATAGATCCTAGCCTTTTATGCTTTTTGAATGGTTTTTTATTCACTTTTCTTGTTGTAGAAGTTCCAGCTAGTGAATCTTGATTTACTATACCTTTCAACAGTTGTTTTAATGTTTCCATCTGTTCTCTTAGTAAGGCAACTATTGTAGTTAGATTCTCCCTCTCATTATTGGAATTAGTCATACCTATCTTTGGGGTCTCAACCTATACATGACTTTATCGTATCTGCCTCATTTATGGGGAAAAATTCCCTCTCCTCATCTTGGATAGCATTGTCCCTAGCCACACATAGGAGAGAGAGTAGGAATTAGTTCACAATTTCATCCTTGAATTGTTTCTCCTATTGGCAACTATATTCCTAGTTACCTTATCTAGACAATCGAGGTCTACTTTTAACAGAAACACTATTTTTAAAATTATAGTATTTTCATGGTGTACACCTTGTTACACTCCATCTATTCTTGTGCAAGGAAACTTGTATCCCAACAAACCAAGTGCTCTGATACCAAATATCATAACATAGTTTTATAGAACTTTTTTTTCACTAAATGTTGATCTTAATATTTTTATAGACCACCCTATGGAAGACTAAAATATAGGTAATACCCATAAAAATTTCCCATACCAATATTTATTAACTACTAAGTCCATTAGAGACACACCTATCTCCACATCTTGCATATGTCAAGTTATACAAGAGTACTAGGTATATGGTAATAGTTACCAAAATACTATCCTTATTAATATTTTAATGAGCTAGACCTCCTTCTTTCATCCTATAAAAAGAAGTGTGTTGTCCTTCTCACACCACATAATCCATTCTATGTTGGTGTCAAGAGCATGATAAAACTAACTATCCCTTTCACCTTATTGGTGAAACTAGTCGCCAATATTAAGTCCAATACTAAATTTAATCTATGGTAAAAATAGTTCCAAAATATATTTTTAATCCATATTCTATTAAGGATATCTCCTCACATGAATTCTCATGTATCTTTATTTATTTATTTTAATTAACCATAGGTCCATAAGACATTTTACACCTTATTTCATACTATGAAATTCAACTAGTTTTAATTAAATACAATAGTTAAAAAGATGCTCCACGAAATAAAAGGAATCCTTCAAATATAACTGTTCAACTTAGATTACTATAAATTTATTAACTTTACCAAGCTTATATCATTTAGCACACTTAAACATATATCAATTCCTCATATGTTAACAACATAGAATCATTCAAATTCCATGAGCACTTAAAGAATTTACCAACATATTTATCATTTAACCAAGTCATTTTCAACACATAGAGATTTACCCATTTAACAACTAAAAACTGAACACCATAATAGAGTCCATTATCATCAAGTTGTCATAAGTAAACATCCACAAGAGAACACACAACTGCATAATTTACCTTGGGAGAAACCACGTAGGGAAAACCCAACAACAAAACTATCCACTTTCATTAACTAAAATATAGTTAAATCATTACATAACTCATAGAGATAAAGGCAATCAAATTTGCCTTTGTCTCCAACTAGAGTCATCCATAACTCATAGATCCTTACTGACCAATTAGCTAATTCACGCCTTTCTTATACAATGAATTTTCTAAATTTTTCCAAGCCTTTATGAATTTACATTTAAATCTTCCACTCATATTGTAGTGTCAGAATCTACCCACATTCTATCTACTAAAATAAAACTCATTTTGTCTCCCCTACGCTCATATGGAACCATCATCATGTGATTCTATGATGTGGAACATTCCTTTTGGTTCAAATGCAATCAGAATTCAAACTGAGCCTGCAACACTACTTAGCTTTGATAAGAACTAATATGTTGAACGTATTCATAGTTACATCATTAAAACATCAGCTATAAAATGCACATGAACTGGGTTACCACAATGTCCACCATTTCTTTATAAGCATGGAAACATTTCAAACAATTTTAACTAAATATACACTGCCATCTGTCACAAATCAATTTAAAATGACGTATACACAAAATCATCTACTTGCACTCACAACACTCTTGACTGGAGCAAGACGCGTATCATTGGTAATCTCAGTTGCAATCTATTTTAGTGCATGATCTCACTAAATCATGTTAAAGTAAGGTGAAATGCACTTATGTCAGAATTTAATTCAATCACCCAAGACTTCCACTGCACAACACGAAAGTCTAAGCCTTCTCTATAATTTTTTTACTAGTTGACACTCAAAATATTCTAGTTTCTTCCAAACGGAGAGTAAGGATGAGTGGCATCCATCATTCTACTCTAATTCTAGCATGATATTATAGAAAAATCTAGTTTTTCTATGGATTTGTCTTTCACCAAAAAAGTAAATACCGGAGATAAACAACTCCTTTTAAACCTACTATCCATTATGGTTTTCATAGAAACGCTTGATTGATTGATTGGTGAATCATCCTTAAACCTATAGGCCAATAATGAAACTCAAGTTTTATCATTAGATATCTAGTCTACTACTATATAGAATAGCCGAATAATCACATATATTATCATTACATTATTTCTTTTACTCTAGCAGAGAATGGTCAATACATCTTGAATTTTACAAACCTTAAGTTCACTACCGATGTCTCTCCCTACTTGGACAACTGTACTATTCCTTCATATCCCTCAAATAAAACTATATATCGAAAGCTAGTATTTTCAAGGTGATTTCAAATCATGGTGATTTCAATTAGAAAGTTTTTAGAAAATCAATATTCCTATTTAGTTATGTTCCCAAAAACAACTGTGAAATTGAAACAATTGGAAGATTCAAAACAGTATATACTATTTTCCTTTCTATCGAGAGTCTACCTGGTAGTTTCAATGCGGTTCCAACAACAACTCCTTCTAGAAAACCTTTCACACCGTCACTCCCTTCATTATCCTTCATTTTTTTCAAATTTTCCTCTCCTATTTTTCTCGTTACCCAAGGCATTCGTTTACCATCCACTCACTCCTCATTCTCTAGAAATTTCCCAAGTTGAGTGCCTCTTCCTCCTACCTTGATGCATGTTCATTAACTCATTTTCAAGCACATCGGTAATTATATTTAAAAATTATCCCACTAACCAAAAAAATTGATTTAAATCTCTTCCCAGCTTAAAGATTTTAGTTACACTCTTCTTTACTCATGGTGATTGAACTCGACAAAAAAGAAATCTAGTCATGAAATTACTTTTTTATAAAAATCACCTTTGCTATCACAAAAATCTTACCTTTATTATTCTCACATGCCAAAGCAAATCAAATTTAAATAAATATTTATGATTTATTTTTCTAAAAGAAAAAAATATTAAATAAAATATTACTTTCACATGTTAGAGTCTTTTCATAATAGTAGTATTTTTCTCATATAAAATCATAATATGCAACTACCGAACGAAGCATTCATCTACAATGCCTTGCTAATTACTAAGTAGATAATATCATTTTTTTAAATACATTCCATTCTTAGAGGTTGAGTTTTCCTTCCTCTCATAAAAATAAACCTACCCTTGCAAAGGCACAAAACCATTAGCATCAACATAACCTTTCATTGAATAATCTATTTTCATAATGTGCATGCCCGCACACACACACACACATACATATATATTCAACCAATTTAAAAAATAAAAAATAAAAAAATGTTATATTTATAGAAGTTGTATTACAAAGTAAAATGAATTGGACAGGCATTAAGGGAGAAATAAAATCCTCCTTCAGTCACTCCTAGCTCAAAAATTACCCATAAAACATTACCATATATAATGCAGATATCCATACACCTCAACATTACCATAGTTGAATTCCAATTTATCCAATTTATTTGAATTCCATAAATCATCCATTAATCTTCATGTTGTGTTGCTTTGTGGCCTAACTATGATAGATTCAATAGAATCATTGTTTGTTCTTTCTGTTTTACTATATTCTTGTATCACCTCCCACATCCCTTGTATTCTTTGGCACCAGCTTATCTTATTTTCCATCTAAAATTCCACATATTAACCTTCCTCCAGATATTTTTCCCATTTTGCTAAATAGTCTGCCACCCTATTTCTCTCTCGCTTGATATGTGTAATAAAAATATCTTGAAAAACCTATCAAATCTTCTAAACTACTTTCACCTTACTTCTCTCTCCAATTTCTAGCATCATAAAGGGCCTTATCGAATCTAATATTCTAGCCCATACCTGAGAGTATGTCTCTATCCATAGCTTATGTAATTGTATATTTGTAGCTATCATTGATGTTGACAAGATCACTTATCCTTTTGCTTCATTATTTGTTGCCTCCCCCATGCCTCTTGCTCTCCAGTACACCTGTTCTCCTTTCTAATTTCGCATGATAATACCAAAATCAACTTTCCCTAGGTTTTTAGTAGAAGCCCCATCTATGTTTATCTTCACCCACTCTCTGGGATATGGTCTCCACTCTATGTTATTCGAGGGGATCTCACCTGTGTATCCGTACCTAAGTTGTTTCTCTGTTACAATTATTCTAAAGCTCCATAGAATAATCACTTCCTTTATTTTTATGTCTATTTTTGCCTATAATCTGATAGATAGTGTTTATATTACCTTGCTCATAATCCTCTCCCATACTTGCTCTCTTGTTTTTTTCTATGATATAGATATGTGTGCATTTAATTCTAGCCATAACTTCCACCATATGAAGCTAGGTCCTAGTTTCCATGCCATTTTCATTGTTTTAGTCTTAAAGTTGCATTGTTTCCATTTCTCATAAAAGCTTTCCTAGCTCTCAAAAACTTCCCAATGCTATCTCATCTGCCTCCACTAATTGATCCATATGTCTTTAGTAAAATAACATCCAAAAAAGAGGTGATTCAAGGACTCCTCTGCCTTTCCATACAAAACACATTTGGAAGGCATCAAAGAAACCTATTTTTCTCAAATGATCAAATGTCAAGCACTTTCTGTGGTTTTTTTTTTTGGTAAATAAAAGTCTTCATTAATTACCGGGTTTTGCAGGTTAACCCAAAACCTATTACAATATCCAACCTTCTGTTGAGATTGTAGATCCTAGTCATCCTTGAAACTTTCTTACTAGAAATTATGTTGAATCCCCTACAACACCTTACTAACAAGACACACCCATACCTAAACATAACTGTAAATATTACTTACATTGACAGGAAATTGAAGTTTGGAACTTTGCACTTATGAAACCTGTTGCTTGCCCATTTCCTATTCTTTGTCGAAATCCTCCAAGGCTTACACCCTATTACCTTCATTTCCAATTTGGTATGATTTAGAGGGAAACCCCATAGTTATTACCAGCTCCATGGGGAAAGAACACCCATTCATCTTTCTCCTTAATAGGTAGGTTTCTTTTCATGACTAATAATGTTTTCCACTTCATGTGGCACACCTTGTGTCCAAGTCACCAAACTACCAACATCAACACCTATGTTGGCTAATTTTTTAGCTGACCTGTTGGCCTCACGGTACACGTGATGAGCCCTATTGTTATGTCTTACCGCAAAAATAATCCTCACTTCATGGATGACTCCCTCGATTCTCCATGGAGGTTTTTTGCCATTGGTTAACAGGTTGATGATGTTCATCGAATCACCTTCAATCATCAAGTTACCTTGATTTGCTTGGGCTACTTGCAACCCTCTCCAAAGGGCTCTAGCTTCTACTTTGTTATTAGTTGATTCCTAATGGTTTAGCGAAGGCCTTGACCAGATTTCCTTGATGATCCCTGATTATTCCTCCAACTCCAGCTCTTCCTGGGTTCTCCTTGGCTGCACCATCAAAATTTAGTTTAAACCAACCCTGGGGGGGTGGCTCCCAAGAAATCCCATTTTTGGGATTGGGAAAAGGAATGGAAGGTTTGTCCTCAATACCTAAGGCCCGAGCTAATTGTTTTTCTTAGGGAGGAATTGAGTGGTTCTCATCCACTAAGGTGCTAAGGTTTTCTTTCGCAAAGACAATAATCCTGTTGAGGATGGTTTTTGGGTTGCGAATGGTATCCTTAAAGGCTCTATGGTTCCTTTCTAGCCAAATCTTCTAGAGAAAATGATGCCAATAGATTTTCCATAGGTACTTAAGTTTTAGGCTAACAAAGGGTTGAGGCCATTGATGGAACACTTCGGATATAAGAGCAGGATTAACCCACAAGATCCTAAAGGCTTGGAAAAGTTCATCTAGGATGGACTTCGCTACTGGAAACTCTAGAAACAAGTTTTGGGTTGTCTCCCATCCTGCCCTGCACATGTAGCAACGGTTAGCAATAACCATACCTTTGGATAACATATTGTCCATAGTGAGGATTTTTCCTTGAATCACTAGCCATGAAAAAAGGGATATTTTAGGAATTAAGCCTTTGATCCAAACCAAACTGGATTGAAATTGTTGACCTTCCACATTGAGAAGCAAATTATAGGCAGAATTAACTGTAAAGTCACCACTTTTAGTCTCATACCAAACAATGTGATCTTCATCCTCTCTAGAGGGAATAATTTGTTGAGTTAAAATGTTATAAAGCTTTTCAGACTCTGCTTCAAAACCCTGTACTCTGATGTGTTTCCACCTGTTGATATTTATATCCTGCCACATATAATTTGCAACCTTCTTTCGAATATGCTACTCCATATGCTCTTGAATCCTATCCAAACGAGGATTCTGGGATAAGCACTTTTTGTGGTTAATCAACCATGAGAAAATGTTAATTTTTGTCCATCCTTCTTTTTTCCAAAAAAATGTCCATGGAAGTGGTGCTAGGGTAATTTCATATCCACAAACTACCTTGTATCTCTCCTTTGCCTTATAAATTCCCATCTTACTTCCTTCCCATTCAAGTATATCCCTCTTAGAACCATCTTGAATTGGGTGTCTTTGTAGATGTCTCCATAATTTTTCCATTTCCCCTCACTGGCCATTCTCGAGGATGTTTCCACTGTAGTAATTCTAGCACATGTTGATTCCATGATTTCATATAGTAAGAGGTTTTCCACCACCCTACTTTTTGGAGCTCTACTTTCCAACTCTCCATGTCTAGTAATGTCTGAATAATTGGTTGAGATTGATTTCATGAATCCTCCCAAAATAGAGCATCCTTTCCATTCCCTAACTGCCAATATAGGTATGGCTTTATTAACTCCTGGTCTGCTAACATTATCCTTCATACTGTAGATCCATATCCTTCCACTCTATATCTTGGAATGTTTTTCTCAACCACTCCTAGGTAATATTTGGCTTGTAAGAGTACTCCATAAAATCCCAATAGTTGTAATCCATCTCCAATATAGCTTCCTAGCTAGTACCTTACTGTTATGGGATGATGATATTATCCTCAATCCTCATTTTTTGGTTGACATATCTTCTCCCAATACACTAGTGCTATTTTTTGTTCTTCCCTTGCACCTGACCACAAAAATTTCTTGAGTGTTTGTCAATATCTTTAGAATTCTCTTTGGAGCCTAAAGTATGAAAATTGTATAAATTGGGAGAGCTGGTAGCACAAAGTTAATAATTATAAGCCTTCCTCCCAAGCTTAACCATTTGTGAGTCTAGTTTCTTAGCTTAGCTTGAAGTCTGTCCATCAACCCTTTCCACTCCTTACTTTTTATTTTCTTTGCAGATAAAGGTACTCCTAAATATTGTATGGGTAAAGGAGTTTCCATGAATTTCAACAATTGTATAATTTTATCTCTCACCCTCTTCATTGTATTGAAAAAATAATTTGAGATTTTTTTCATTAAAAGTTTGCCTAGTAGCTTGAGTATACCCATCTAAAAATTCTTTTATGTTTCTTGCTACTATGATATTGGCTTGACTAATAAGAGTAGTATCATCCACAAATTGGAGGTGATTTATCTCAATTTGAGAACTTATTTTCAAGCCCCATAGCCTCCCCTCTTGTCTTCCTTTTTTAACAGTCTCTCGAGACCCTTTGTGTAAAGGATAAAAAGGTAAGTGGAGGGAGGGTCCCCTTGACTCAACCCCCTTCCTACTGTGAACATGGGAGAGGGACTACCATTTACCAGAACTAAGAATAATGTAGTTTGTGTACAGGATTTTACCCAATCTCTCCACCCCTATACAAAGCCCATTTTTTTCTAAAATCCTTTGCATAAAGGACCAATATACTCTATCATAGGCTTTAGAAAGATCTAATTTAATAAACATACATGGGTCCTTTTATTTTGACATTGTGTGTATCACCTCTTGGGCCACTACTATTCCATTTAGAATTTGTTTGCCTTCAACAAAACCGCCTTGCTCACTTGAAATCATATTTGGTAAAAATTGTTTTAACATTTTTGCCATAAGCTTTGTTAATATCTTGTATACTATATTAAAAAGTGAAATAGATATATAATTATAAATTATCTCACTAGGTGGGCCCTTAGAAATCAAAGTGATAAAAGTATGATTCAAGGCTTTTAAAATTTGCTTACTCTATCTGATTTCCTCCAATGCCTCCACCACTGTTTAGCCCACAATTTTCTAGAAATCCTGATAAAATTGAATGGTGAATCTATCTGGTCCTAGAGTCTTTCCTATTTGCATTTTTTGTATGATCTACGAGGTTTCTTCCAAAGAAATTTCCTCCATTAATAATTTATTGTGTTCAGGTTTGACTAATTACGGAATTACCTCTAGTATCTTCTCCTGCCATATTGCATTCAAATTTTCATTGTTGCTAAAAAGAGTATGGAAGTACTGATTTGCTATAATTTTAATTTCACTTCCATTGGTTTTTACCTAATCCATCATATCTATAAGACCTGTAATTCTATTTTTTTGTCTCCTGACTGTTGTTGTCTTATGAAAGAATGTTGCGTTTTGGTCTCCCTCCTTTAACCATGTGATTCTGGCTCTTTGCTTCTAATAGATTTCTTCTTTTTCCTCCAAATATTCCTCTCTCCTAATAATTTTTGCCTCACATTTCAACAATTATTCCATAATAATTCCTTGTCTTATCTCCTGAGCAATCTTCTCCTTTTGATCCTTGATTTCGTTCTTTTGGATTCTAGTTATTTCCTTCTTCTGTTTACTCTACTCCTTTAGTTGGGTCCTTACATATTTCAGTTGTTTGTGGAGTTTGAATTAGGCTATCCCAAATCTTAGTTTCCATAATTTCCACCATTCATTTATGTGGTCCCCCAACTCCTCATCTTTCAGCCACCATAGCTCAAATTTAACTTTACGATTATCTTATTCTATGGTTAGGTTTACTAGAAAATAATTTGAATAAAGCCTATCCATGACCCTCACTTGATGCTTGGTATGCAAATATAATTCCTCCCCCATGAAGAACGATCCAAATAATATTTTACTATCTCCCATTCCTTTCTTCTATTTATCCAGGTCATGGATCTATCCATAGTTGGGATACTTATTAGATTCATTTGACATGTTATTACTGAACAAAACCTGTCCTTTTTCTTCAACATGGCTTTGCCTCATTCTTGTTCCTCTATTCTAAGATTTGCATTGAAGTCTCCTCCCACAATCCATTGGTCCTCCGAGTAGTTGTCTTTAAATTTTTGGATGGCTTCCCATTGATCCCTATGTAATATAATTATCTATGCTCCATAAAAATTAACTATAGTCCAAATTTTTCCAGTTTCCCTATTTTGTAACTAGACCATCAACACCCCTCTCATAGAGGCTCCCCCTATCTCTAGGAATAGTTGGTGATTCCATATAGCGGCTATCCACCTGATTTTACCTGTGTTGATTAAGGATCTCTCTTTTTTGCCATACCCTCCTGTTTATTTTTTGTAAGTCCTTGCATTTTGGTTTCTTGTAATAAAATTATATTTGGACTCATATCTATAATAATATTTGTGACTTGCTTTTATTTGGGGTGACTGCAAAAACCCCTCACATTCCAAGTAATTAATATCATTAAGAATTAGGAGAGAAAAAACTAGCTATCAATTTTACCTTTCCGTTATGGTTCAAATCTCTTCCCTGTTCCTCCATATTTTCCTTGTTTGACTTCCTCCCCGTATATTGGTTCGATTTTTATTTCTTCTCCAATTTATGAATCCTTAGAGTAGGGCTTTCCTTATTCTTATTTCCTTATTTTATCTCTATTTCTTGTGTCAAAATTATCCTCTACTCTATTTCCCCTCCTATGGTCTCCCTCATGGGTTGAATCTCTTATTCCATAAGAGAGGTTGTGTCTGGTTCTGCTCCTTGCTTGTTCCCTGATCCTAAATTGGAATATTGTTCTTGATAAACTGGTGTGACTTGCTGAATATCCTCCTCTAACCCTTCCATTTGAAAATCCACTTTTGTTTCCAAGTTTCTCAATTGTTTGAATATCTCATATCTGTTGTTTGTTCTTACTACTCTTTCTCCTTGTATTTGGTTATTGCACTGATTTATTTTGTTTGGCCTTCTCATTACTTTTTGAAAGCCCTCAAAGTCTATCAGGCCTTTCCCTTCCTTCTGATTTCCATTTTACTGAAGAGATTGACCCACCATATAAATATTTGATTTTGTCCTCTCTTGTTCAGATTGATGATCCTTAACTGTTGGACACATTCTAGCCAGATGTCCATAAGCATGGCAAACCCGACATATGAATTGAATAGCCTCATAATTTAGTTGTTGGTGCCAGACAAAATCCTCTATTTTTAGGTCTATCTTTTTTGGAAGAGGTTTTATGAGGTCCAATTCTATACAAACCCTAGCAAACATTGTAGATCCTTCTAAAATTGTTTTTCTTGATCTACCTTGAAAATGCCCTAGTAAGTTTCCTATTGCCTCGAGTACCTCCTCTTTCCAAAATTCAAGGGGAAGGGCAAACAATATTACCCATATTGGTACTACAATCGGTTCCACCCTCGGGTCGAATCCCATATTCCATGGCTGCAAGAATAGTCATGCTAGCCCGTGATGATACGACCCTCCCTCAAATACTTTTTGTTGATCTGCCACCAATGTGAACTCTACAAAAAAATACCCATTTGGAAGAGTTAGAATTTTGTATTCTCCTTCTAGATGCCATTTTTTCCTTATCCACGTGTGGAGGAAGTGCATGGATGGTCTGAAACCCACGAATTTACCTATCAAGTTATGTTTTGACTTATAAACAATATCCTCAGCTATCCAGTCCTCAGCTATTTCCAATATTGTTATTTATTTTGCTTATGGTAGACATTCGTTCACCCTTCTAGGTAGAGAATCCTCCTTTTGTCGCTTACCTATGGTGTTTATGATTTTCTTTGCTTGTGTTTGATAGTCATTGAAGTTATCTTGGCTTCCACATAGCTTATCCCAGAATGAAATTCCTTTATCTGGAGGATTTGATATCGAAGTACCTATGTCCCCCATTCTTAGTCGTGATCCTTACTATTGACAGACCTATGCCCTAGCTTTTGAAACCCCATTTTGATTCCTCATATCTCCTCTCAAACACCTCCAAACTAGTGAAAGATTTCAATTCGAACACCTGCATTTGTTGCAATACCTTCAACCAAAGTTAATAATGAAATGGTCAATCATTCCATTGCTAAAATAACACAACAAAACATAAATTCATCCATATAGAAAAATTGGCAAGGGAGGGTCATGATAGTTACTACAAGCACATAAATAACATCTTATTAACTAATACATACATTGAATTGAATTCATCTATACAAGAAAAACAAATCATAAATGAAATATTTTTACCACTATTGTAGCCTATTTGTAGTTGTAAAATAAGTTAAAAACATAATATGCTTTACCTTATGAACGACAAATTAAAAAGTAAATTTTACATCCTTTTTAACATTTGGAGATAAATAAAAATTATATATTCCCATGTACTGCTTCAAATTAGAAAAAAATAACTAGAGATTGTCTTAATCACAATATTATCACATGGAGCAAAAGGAAAATCTATCATAGATCTTTGTTTCTCTCTATATATAAACTTACACTTTTTTTGAAGAGGTAATCGATGATGTGACCCGGGTTCAATCCCACGACTGATGTGTATAAGAAGTATTACTCCAAAAAAAAAAAAATTTAAAATTTAACTAACAATCCTACTAGCAAAAGGAATTAAATTCCTATACAACATTTTGAAATTAAGTTTACTTAGGAGGTGATGTTTTTTATTTATTTTACAAACAATTGCTTAATCAAAATAGATTATTCCATTTAACCAACCACCCACCCACATATATGTCTATGCGATGAAATTATTTTTTTTAAATGATAACACACAAAAATGATGATAGTATTTTAATTGTAATAACATGCTAATACTAAAAGTCCACAAAGGCTAGGTGGATTGGTAAGATGTTGGGCACTTACCAGGAGGAGACCTAGGTTCAAACCTCGTGGGTATGCCCACTCTAGGGTAAAGGTAGTAGTCTGACTAGAATCTGCTGAGTGTGCACCAACTTGATGACGACGGTACCAACCTCGAGCCATCGGGGGTCTCCCTCACTTTGGGTCGTGTTTACCGAGGCGAGGTAGGGGTTATAGTGGTAGCTCCATGATTTGATGCTATGATCGAAGGTAATGTGATTTGACCCTGTGTGGATTGATAAGACGTTGGGCACTTACCAAGAGGAGACCTAGGTTCAAACCTCGCGGGCATGCCCACTCTAGGGCAAAGGTAGTAGTCTGACTAGAATTCGTTGAGTGTGTGCCAACTTGATGATGACGGTACCAACCCCGAGCCACCGGGGGTCTCCCTTACTCCAGGTCATGTTTATCGAGGCGAGGTAAGGGTTATAGTGGTAGCTTCATGATTTAATGCTACGATTGGAGGCAATGTGATTTGACCCTATGACTAGTTGTTCAAAAAGAAAATGTGGTTGCCAATTCCCCTATATATATATATTAATACTAACAATAGAAAATACTTTATCCTATAGAATGTATATTTAATTATCACAATAATATAAAAAAATAATCATCATCAATCACAATTCTCTACATGTTCAAACCATATGTCAAACGTCTCTCATACATAGACCATTATCAATATTGTTTAAATTCTTCATCTTGGTTGAGACATTTTAAGAAATTATTTTTTCCTTAAAACAAAACAATATAGATGTTCATTATAACAAGCCTATTTTTATCATCAACATTTATTCTCACCTAAATGTTTATTAGATCTTGTAAATAAGAGTCACTGTTCAAGAGAAACACCCTTATTGTCTAAAATGAACTTCTAATACATAAATAGATACACAACACTCCAACAATTACAATAAACAAGTATGTCTATAACAAGGTCCTAAAGGTAAAGACTTCCATCAAGAACATACATAAATAATTCCCTTTAAAAAGCTACCATCAAGCATCAACATGACAACAAGAGTATAGTATAATCTAATTTAAGTTTTTATCCTTTAGAAGTGGTAATTCAACACCATACAATCTACTATACAAATAAATTACTCATTGCAAACATAATGGTAATGGCCATAAGCCCTATAGAATTGACAAAAACATAATCTACATTCTTGTAGGAATTTATCAAACAAAACATTTTCAATATACCTATAAATGTTAACAACAATTATAACAATTAATTTAAGCTAAATATTTTAGTTCCACACTATGGAAGAATAGAAAATTATTGATAACACCATTGACCTAATTTATTAACTTCCTATTTTTTTTAACATAGGGTGATAGCACTTTGGGTGTTACAATCTACTATACAAATGAATTACTCATAGCAAACATAATGTTAATGGCCATAAGCCATAGACATAGTGGGTGTTTCCACTATAAACCATAGCTCATTGGCTTAAGCCTATCCCTTGTCTAGGTACACTATGATCTATTTTATCAAATTTTTTTCCTTTAATAAGGGAATGGATAACACCTTTGGGTGTTCCCACATAAACCCTAGTTGATTTTACAATCATCATAGCAAAAAATACTAATTAAATCTTTTAATTCCACATTATCTGGTTCATTTTACAATAATCATAACAATTAATTTTAGTTAAATCTATTAATTCCACATTATGGAGATTAGAAAATTATTGATAACACTATTGATCTATTTTATTAACTTCCTATTTTTTTTTTAACACGGGGCGGTAATCTACTATACAAATAAATTACTCATAGCAAACATAATGTTAATGGCCATAAGCCTAGACATAATTTACATTCTGGTTGGAATTTATCAAACAAAACATTCTCAATATATTATGAATGTTAATAATAATCATAGCAATTAATTTAAGCTAAATCCTTTAGTTCCATATTATGCCATAAATAGATAAGATTAGGGAATTATTGATAACACCATTGACCTGTTTTATCAACTTTATTTTCTTTTTTTTAATAAAGGAATGGGTAACACCTTCGGGTGTTCCCACTTTAAACCCTAGCTTATTGGCTTAAGCCTATCCTTTGTCTAGGTACACTATGGTTTGAACCTTGGACCTCCTAAAGATTCCCATTGTAAACCCTAGCTCATTGGTTTAAGTCTATCCTTTGTCTAGGTACATTATGGTTTGAACCTTGGACCTCATAAAGATTCCCACTTTAAACCCTAGCTCATTGGTTTAAGCCTATCCTTTGTCTAGGTACACTATGGTTTGAACCTTGGACCTCCTAAAGATTCCCACTTTAAACCCTAGCTCATTGGTTTAAGTCTATCCTTTGTCTAGGTACACTATGGTTTGAACCTTGGACCTCCTAAAAAAGGCCAAAGCCCTACCATACGCTGTCCTTGTTGGACTAAAATTAAGTTTACAAGGGTTTTTATGAAAGATCTTGGTCCCCTCTTACCAGGGTTTGAACTTGGATCTCCTTGGACCTCCTAAAAAATTGCCAAAGCCCTATCATACACTGTCCTTGTTGGACTAAAATTAAGTTTACAAGGGTTTTTATGGAAGATCTTGGTTCCCTCTTACCAATCTTGAACCTGGGTCTCCTAGTTAAAAACTCAAGAACTTACCACTACGATATCTCTTATGGTTTAAAATGTTAAGATAAAACACAGGTTTTATGAGAAATCTCAATCCCTTAATACTGTTTCCAAAACATATCAAATTTTTTTTAAATGCTATGTAAACCAACATTTAAAACTGGACCCCAAACATATGTGTTGGACTTTACTAGCTATAGATAACCCGACATACTGAGCTAATTGACGAACGCAGAGACCACGTACAGCATAGGAAGCAATAAACCTGGAGACAATAAATTGGGTTAATGAACTTCAATCGTAGACAGTCAAACTAGTCATAGACTAGTCAAATATTACAAAATTTTGAACGCCTATAGCAACAAACTTATGAAGCGATGTGAAGAGGAGGACGTGCACATTTATTAAAAAGTAGAGTAGTTTTAAATGTTTGTTAGGTTATAGATTTTTATTATACTTATGGAAGATGTTTGTTAGGTTATAGATCTTTAATATTTTAAAAATAATTGGTAAAATTTTAATTTTAAATTTTTGGTTAAAATTTTAAAGTCAAAATAAATTGTTAGGTTATAGATTTCAGCTTTCTAAACAAATTTTTGAAATCTACAGTTAGACCAAAATAACCAGATCGATATATATTACGATTCCAACCTTAAATTTTTTTGAAGGCTACATATTAATATATTACATGAATTTAGTCTGTGTTATATAATTCTATAAAATTTGTAAGGCCTTACACAGTCACTAAAAAGTATCATTGATAATTGATAGACTTTGGGATCATGATATTTTGGGATTGTTCAAAGGAGGATTTACATTCCGTTATAAAAGTATTATGCCATAACAAGCAAAGCAACCGAACATGTATAGAATAAAAGTGCACTTTTTTCAAAAGATGGTTATGGGCAGAGTCAGAAATTCCATAGCCTGGAATATAATACTTGTTAAGCAATCATCACTCTAAAGCACCCTTGTCCGTCTTTTCATTGTTCTGTCGTATGCAAAGCACTCATACATCCCATACTGCAACTATATTTTACAGGGCTCCTAATAACTACGTAGTTTAATAAGGACAAAAAGCTGTTTGTCATAATCAGAAACCAAAAAAAAAAATTCAGAAAGACATAATAGTAAGCTGAAGCGCTTCTTTTCATGAAAACATCATTAATGCCAATGCCACAATTGTGCTAAATATTAGAATGTCACGACAGTAAAACCTCATTTGGCTAATGCACCAAACAAACACAGGGACCATACAAGCGGAAGTTGCCTAAAAGTGTGGGCTTTGGTTGGAGGGCGTGCTGTGGATGAACTCCAAAGTCTTGTTCATTACAACTTTTATAAAAACAGACAGCCCATCCAAGGCTAATGGATTCTTGTGCAAATCATAATTAAGGTAACTCCCAGACAATGTTGTCAAGGACCTTTGACTGTTGAAAAAAACGAATTAAAATATTGGACTGTTAGCGACTGGCTATCCTTTTCAGATGAAGAAGTTAAACTTCAGCTATCCTTTTCAGATGAAGAAGTTAAAACTTCAGCTGCACATGATGAGTTTAGAGTTCCTTTGATGGCTAGATTTATGGAAAAGACTGACAACCTTATGTTTTTTTATGGTTTTGTCGATTGTTGTTGCGGCCCTCCGCCATGGCTGAAAAAAACCTTGAGTCATCAACGTGTCCCCTCCCAAGAAGGCAAGACACGCTGGGTATTTTATTCCAAAAGCACCATTTGTAAGCCTAGATAATGAGAGGTGGGAAAATATTTTGATAAAGATATTGTATTGATAATAAAAGGATCTAAATTTAAATTACCCGATGAATGTGTGAGTGTTTAAAAGAAAACATTGAGAGGTATCAAAAATATTGGGAGGTTTTGATAGAGATATTACATTAGTATGTTTTGGATTCTTATCAAGGTGGTCTAAATTCAAACTATGTGAAGGATGTGTGAGTGTTTAAATAGAAAACAGGGGAGGTGGAAAGAGACATTGTATTGGTATGTCTTGTATTTTTATTAAAGAGATCTAAAGTCAAAACATGTGATGGATATGTGAGATCCAAATTCAAATGAAAAACATTGAGAGGTCTTGAAAGGGAGGCTGTATTGGTATGTTTTGTGTTTTTATAAGGAGATCCAAATTCAATAAATTCAAACCCCGTGATGGATATGTGAGATCCAAATTCAAATGAAAAACATTGGAAGGTCTTGAAAGGGACGTTGTTGTATTGGTATGTTTTGTGTTTTTATAAAGAGATCAAATTCAAATCACATGTTCTGACATAATAATATAAAATTCAAACTAGCGAAGGATGAATGAAACCCAAATTCAATCCATGTGAGATGGGAATGAAGGTTGAAATGCGTGGGCATGGGGGCTGAGAATGAGAATGAGAATCTCTAGGTAATGGATAGGCTCCATGTGGTTTGGTTATATAATTGTTTGTGCCGGACTTTGGATCGCTAGCCCTTGAAAAGAAGCCACTCCCCACTTACGACACACATGCCCCAAGGGACACATTGTTCAACGGCGGCAATTAACGCCGAAATAAATCAGACGTCGGTTTTCGGATTTTTTTATTTTTATTTTAAATTTGGGCGGAGAGATCCGCTTTATTTGGCTGCGGGGCCCATGCGACACGTGCAGGGACAGTGGCAATAAAAGCGGGCGGTCCCACCCATTGTGGCGCTCCCTTCGAGGCAAATCTGTCGGTCGCCCCGCCCCCAGTAAAGATTAAAATAATCAAAGGATAAAGAGAGATAGAGCCCCTCCAACGTACTTTGTCTCTATTATTATCATCATCACGCTGCCCTCCCGCCATTCTCTTTCTATCTCCTCTCTCTACAGACCGCTGTCTGTCCCCTCCCTCTCTCTCTGGCGCCATCATTGTTAAGGAGGGAATATGCCCTATATCCCCAAGCCAAAGCCCGTGGGAGAAAAAGGGTCTGGGGGCTCTCTAGCGTACAGGTCACGGTTCCATTCTAAGCAGCGTTCTTTAATACATGATTGCGACTGGACCGTCGCTCTGCCCTCCACGTCATCAGAAAAAAACAAAAAAAAATATTTAAAAAGTATGTCCGTAATCCTCAAAGGATATATAAAATTAAATTAAACTATTTTGTTTTTTTACTTTTTTCCCTGTCACGTACGCGACCAGTCACATGGAATCGAGTACTGCAAAAAGGAAAGGTAGATAAAAACTCGCTACCCATTGAAACGATTTTTTATTTTTTTAAATAATAATATTGATCAAAACTTTTTTCCTATTTAAAATATTGGTCAAATAAGGTAGACAGATTGATAAATAAGCTACCCAAATCTTCGTTAGACCAAGCACTATCCTAATTAAAGTGGAAGACAGGTTTAAAGTAAAAGGGCGATAATGATACAGTAGTTTGAAGCCTTGCACTGAAATTTTCAAAAAAATTCCGTTAAGGGGTAGGTTGACTAAAATTGTTTGTCCTTTGTTGAAGTACATGTACTTGAAGGTCTTTTCAGAAAAGAAAGGTTATGCAGGGCCACTTCAACCACCTTTTGTTTGTAATTTCCTGTCTAAGTTTACTCTCTCCACTATACAAATACAATTGGTCACCAAGTACAAAAATCATGACTAGGTATCATTCATGGGTAGGGGGCAAGGTTCCAAGCATCAAAGCATTATTAGGGTCCTTGCTGGAAAGCAAATTGACAAGCTTAGGTCCAATCTTGGCAATGTGTAAAGCCTGCATTATGAATTTTATGTGTGGAAAGAATGATATGTTACTCATTCTATGGCACTTGAGAACGTTTCAACGGCTGAAATGACTACCCACAAAAAAATGTTCAATGATGTAGGAAAGGACTAACATTGCCCATCAGTGGTTTTTTTTGCCTCAACTTTCAAAAGATCATTCACAAACTTGAACTGCAATGAAAATATTTCAAATGTGATGTACAAGGCCATTGAGAAATTTCAATATGAAAGCTCTTAAGATTGGACAAAAATATTATAGGATATTAATGGATAAAGAATATGAATGTTACATATTATTATATAATGGTATTATAACTAATTGAATATTATTTATGGATAAAAATATTATATGATATTGAATGGAGAAACAATTTAGATATTACATCATCATTATATAGTAGTATTACAATAACTTGGATATTATTTATGTATCCCTTAACAAGATTCAAATATTGGTTTCCTCTTTGGATCTTAAAGAATCTAAGTGTTTTAGTTGATTGTGTTTTGTTACGTTGTTTGTATGTTTCATCCGTGCATTATTTTTTTTTTGTGTGTGTTTTATTTGATTGTGTTTTGTTATGTTGTTTGTGTGTTTCTTCAGTGGTTCGTGTTTTTTTGTTTTCGTTTTGTATGTGTGTTTTGTTGTGCTTTATCTTGTCCACACACTCAAGGAGTATGTTTTATTTGTTTTAGCTATTTGTGTGTTTGTGTTTATGTGTTTGTTTTTTGTTGTTTCAGACATGCTCCTTGCATGTGTCAAAGGTGGTAGGTCAGGTGCGAGCCCTGGGCATTTTTGGCAGAAGAGATACCCCTGCCTCTTTGGGTCTTACCCAAAAGTGGTATCTCTTATGAGATGTTTTCCACAAACAAAAAAAGAAGATATTGGATGGAGAAACAACTTGGATATTACATCATCATCATATAGTGGTATTATAACAACTTGAATATTATTTATGGACAAAAATACTTATATGATATTGAATGGAGAAACAACTTGGATATTACATCATCACTATATAGTGGTATTACAATAACTTGGATATTATTTATGTATCCCTTAGTAAGATTCAAACATGTGTTTCCTCTTTGTATCTTAAAGAATCTAACTTGTTGAACTATCATTATTTGATTAATGTTTAGGGTAAAACATGGTTTTTTGAAAGGGGCTCGGTCCCCTTATTCCGAGGTTTGAACTTGGGTCTCTTGGATGAAAACCCAAAGATATACCACTAGGGTATCCCTCACTGGACTGAAACACTGTATTTGTTGTCATGTATAGCTTCTTTTATTAAAAATATGTTTTATTTTTATTTTAAATATATCCTTCATCTTCTTTAAACTATGAAGTTTCCACAATCAATTCTTTTTTATATTATTTTTAGTAAGAGATAAAATTTCAAGTTTGGTTAGTTGCCTTCTTAAATTTGAATTTTACTAACACAAAGGTCAACACTATGATTGGTTATATTATCTATTGTCCAGTTTCCTTTTATAGATATGTTTACATTTCCAAGAGCCTACCTTTAAAATAGTTGATGAAGAGCAACAATAATGTTATTTTTTATGCAATCTCTAATCCCCACATCCATTTTTATCAATACATAATAAGTAAATCCCCCTCAATTGAAATGTATTTTCATCCTTTTTCAATTATAATTTTCATACCAAAAATAAGAGCCCCAACCTTTACATAGTTGTTAGTTGATGTTCCATATGATTTTGAGCAAGCTTAGATAATTTTATCTTCATCGTTTTAAAAACACTAATTCCACTATATTTTCCTAGATTTCCTTTAAAAGCGCCATCAAATTTAATTTTGATAAACCCAAAATTTTGAACATTTTCATTTGACCACAAATCAAAGCAAATATTTATAATAACTCCATTGTCATAATTTTATTGTCATATGACCCTTCCATGTAATATTTAAATCATGTAACGAAGAGGTTAGCATCTCTTTTTCCATATTTGAGGCTTTTTATGATGAGCACTTTATATGTAAATATTCTACAAGAAAGACAATAATATGGTTCCAAATTTAGGCATGATTTTGAGATTTATTTTTCTCAACCCATAAATTCCAACACATTTTGATAGGACTAATCTTCCACAAAATGCATAATGCTTTAGTTTTGAAACAATTAATAAACTTTATCAATGTTGATGGAGGTACCCAATATATTCTCATATTTTTCAAAAGGAACCCTAAATGGTGCAAGCAAAGAGATAATGAAGTAAATGATCCAATTTTTCTAGATCCTCTTCATGCAAGACACACCTTTAAGGTCCATGCTATCCTCTTCTTTGCATACTCTCTCTTTATAATCTTGCTTTTGAGTTTTAACTAAATAAATATTGAGGCCTTAGGGAGGTCCTCTAATGACCAAACATTCTTCCAAGAAAAATCATTAGAATATGAAATTTTAATCATTCTAAATTATCATATCCTAACTTTACCAAGTACTCACCATATTTTGATAGATTATAAACCAACTCTTGAAGCATGTTTTGAACTTCATCCACTACTTGTTTGAGTTCCTCTCCTTCAACCAGGTTACTAATAGAAATTCATGATCTGGAGTTGTTGCTCACATTAATATAATCTTCTATATTTGGATCTTTATAATCTAGACATGCTTGATCCAACGGTTACCATTTTGGATCATAAATAAGAGGATAAGGATCCAGTCAGACATCAAATACAAAATTTGCAGAATTTCCCTCATTGACCAACCATAGAACATGTTTCTTGATCAATTGTGAACTATTCAATATGTAGTTCCATGTTGGAAATCCTCTAGGTAAGGTTCATTTCAAACATAATTTCATATCATAAAGAGAACTTATATATTTTTGAAGTAATTTTTTTGTCTAACTCTTTCCTTGATCTTTGATCTTTGAATACTCGCCAACCAAGTTTTTCCCCTAATTCCAAATCCATAAGTCTACAATCCCAAAATTCTGCCCTTTCCATGTCCTTTCCCTTGCAAACCTTATCCCATTTACAAAAAAGAAACCTAAATTTTCCCTCACATCCTTCCAAAGAAAATCTCTTTAAATTTTATCAAATTTGGATGATATATTTTTTGGTAATGTTGAAAGTGATATATATATATATATATATATATATATATATATATATATATATATATATATATATATATATATATATATATATATATATATATATATATAGGGATGGATTGCAATATAGTCTTCTTTAGATGCAATCTTCTATCTATGGTTAAGAACTTACCTTTCCAACATACCAAACAAGATTTTATTCTATCCAAAATTGAGTCTCAAAGATCTTTCTTATTTCCTTTATCATACAAAGGAATACCCAAATATGTTGATGGAATTTTTCTAACTTTAAACCCTAAAATATCCATAATAATCCACTATAAATCTAGGGTAGTGCTAATGGAAAATCATATATTTTGTAGTATTAACCAACCATCCAAAAACCTTGTAATTTTATTATAATGTTGATTTAAAATCCATGGTCCTACTAACTAAGGCATTATCCAAACTAAAACTATTATCAACAAATTGGAGATGAGACTTGAAGGGACAATTTGTTGTAGATTGAATACCTTTGATATTTTCTTCAATTGTTTTCCTTTGAGAAAGATTTCCTCTATAAGAATGATAAATAGATAAGGAGATAACTAGTAACATTGATGAAGTCCACAATTCAAAGTATCCAATAGGGAATCCATTGATCAAGATAGAAAATATTGGAGTGTTACAAAAACATCTAACCTAATCACACCAACCTTGATCAAAATAAAAAATATTGAGAATATCATTAAAAAATCTATTAAACCCTATCATATGCATTGTTCATTTTTAATTTTATAAGCACATGTGACTTTTTTATGAAATGAAGAGAATGTATGACCTCTTATTCAATGATTACACCATCAAGAAAATATATACCGTGAACAAAACCATCTTATTCCTCTAAGATAACATAATCTAAAATGCTTTTCAATTCATTTGTTATATTTTTTGAAATGGTCTTATAAATCATATTCCAAAAGCTTACTAGACAAAAATTATCAAAATATTTTGTATCACTTTTCATGGGAACCAATATAACAAAGGTGACATTGATATTCCTTATTGTAGCCCATATTTTTGTGGCATTTTCAACCACAACCAACATATCACTCTCCAAAAAATTCTAACTTTTTGAAATAAATTTTAGAAAGTCCATTAGGTCTAGCTGCCTTGTTAGGGTGGCAAGAGAAAAGTACATCTTGTAGCTCCTCCATAGAGATATTACTTATCAAGCTTTCATCTTGTTTCTATATTTTATGGAATAATTTATAAAATCTTACCTTAAGCATCATTTTATTTGCCAACATTTGATAGAATATCTTTGAAATAATTAATTTCTTACTTCTAGATATCATCTTCTTCTTCAATATTTCTTCCATTCAAAGTTGAAATATAATTTATACAGGGAAATGACAAATTTATTTTGGTTGTGTAGCATGAAAGAATTTCGTATTTTTATTCCCTTCCTTGATCCATCTTTCCCTAGATTGTTGGGACTAAGACAACTCCTTTTTTAATACATTATGATAATTATAAAGTAATTATTTTTCTTGCACATAAGTATCCTACTCCAATCCATTGATTTCTATGTGTAATTTGTTTATCTTAGATTTAGTTTCCTCTACTTTAAATATATTACCAAAATATTTGGTATTCCAAATCTTTATTTGCCCATTTAGATATCTCAACTTTTGAACAAATTTGTACATACATTATTTTTCAAACTTTGCTTCATATCACTATAAGATAACAATATGGAATAAATCAACATCTTGGATCCATATAGACTAAAATCAAAATTGCTTTGGATGACCATTATTGAGCAAATCACATCTCAAGAGAATAGGTTTGTGATATGATTATGTTCGCAATAAAATATCCAAAGAGATTATATACTTTGCTTCAAACCATGTGTTAAATAACGAAAATACATCCAATTACTTTGCTATGAGTTTGCCTAATGTTTCTATTATCCCATGCATATTTAAAGCTTGAAGAATAGCATCCCAAAGGCCATTTGAATTGATAAATGAAGCAAAATCCTACACTAATTCAGACCATTTAAGACTACTATCCTTATTTTCCAAAGGAGATAGAATTGTTTTGAAGTTCCTCAAAGATTGATTACAATTATAAATCATCATTGTATTTGACAAAAATATGCTAAGGTCCTTCCAACATATTTCATGAGGACCAAATATAGTTGGATCATATTCATTTATGATCCCTACTTTGATTTTCTCTTTTCTACAAAAAATACAAGCAACGTAATTAGTTTGTGCTTCTAGCAATTATCCATCCCCTTTGTTTTTATCCCATATTAACTTAATACCTTTAGAATATCCTATAGAAGAAACTACTACACAATCCCCCATATTGTAATTATTTTTTAATGCATCCTTATATTCCTCATTACTTAAATTCATTTCATGTATTAAAATAAAGTTCAATACTATAAAAACCTACCAATTCCTTAATAATATTGTTGTAAACCTTACATTTGTGTTGACTAGCCAATATATTAGTAACATGGTTGCTACTTGTCTTGTCTCTACCATGGCAAAGAGAACTCATTATGGACTTATTCTTAAAGGTGTATAGTGGATCCATGTACACAAATACAAATTTACGTGCACTAGCAAGTAATTTAAATTTCAAAACCTTGGTGTCAAAAATAGGAACCAAGTTCTCCTCTAAAGGAAAAATTAGAATTGCAAGTAAAAATTTAGGGTTACCTTGAAAAAGGTGAAGTAAATAGATATTCTCATCGATTCTTAAAAATGTGAGCAATATGTAGTGAAACAAATTTTTATTTTTACTTTTTCTATAAAAAAAATGCTTATAAAACTTTGAGGAATAGCTCATCCTGGATATTGGAAGAAAAATAAAATGCTTCGTTATATTTTCACATGACCAAGTGATGATGCTCTATACCCACTTTGATAACATGTTGGAATTCACAATATATTCTAGAAATGAATAGAAACAATTCATTCATTCAAATCTTATACAAAAGTATAAAAGGAGAAAATAAGAAAGAAAGAGAGAGATTAAGGACACCCATAAGCACCATCAATAATCATTGTTTATATATAGATAAGATATACACCACTCTAATAATTAAAATGAGGAGTAGTGGTGGCTATTTATACCAATACCAAAACCTGAATTATATCGGTGTTTAACTTAAGTTGACATAACAAGAGGGCTTAGGTTTAATTACAAATTATAAAGTGGATTTATCCATAACAAGGTTAATTGTGGTCCATGGAGATTACATAATAAAATATTACAATAAATTCAACACATTGCACAATGAATTCCCTTAAGCCTATCAATATTATATCATACAATGTTGGCCTTGGACATGAATTAGATTACACTTTCAACATCTATCTTTCTAGAAAATATTATGAAAATTGCATGGACATGGTGTGTACACATAGGACTCAAGGTAATTATCATAATTAAGGAAGAACAAGGAGGGAAGGGAATTAGCTATAGGTTTCATCTAAAAAACATTATACTAGAGGATTTATAGTCCTATAACCTCAACCTTGTCAACTCAAAATATCCTAGCCCAACTAATTTTTAAACATGATAATGAGACAAAGAATATCCATCCATACATAAAGTGCTATAAACTAGAAAAAAATATTCAATTATAGTATTAAGGATTCTTGAGATAAACATTTATAATTCTAGAAATAAAAATTCAATTACAACGTTAAATATTTTGCATCCATTATCTAGATTTTCCTATAATTTCAACCCATTTCATAACAAAAGACACCTAGAAAATATTTAACATAATTTTTGTATTTGAGGTTCTATTTAGAAAGACATTTAGAGAGCCAATAACAATTTTAAAAATCTTAATTATTTTGGCAATAAAGTTAACATTGCTTAATTCTATCTACAAGTGAGGATCCTACCTCACTCTACCAAACTAGAAAGATGTAGGATTATGTAATTATACTTCCTTATTCAATAATTCTTTACCAAAAATAAAATGATAATCTATCTACCTTCTTATTAAAGAAAGTGGAACTCCAATCAAGGATTTCCATGTTTCTTTCTTGAATACTGCTTTCTTTAGGATTTCTTAACATATTGCACCTATTTACTTTGACTTTGATATTAATTCCAAATTTACTATTTATAGAAAGAAGATGAATTTATCTAACTATGCATAATATTACAGTGTCACATATTTTATCAAATTAATAATTTAAGGTCTAACACACATAATCATATCACTTTAATATCATAAATTTATCAATATGATATTAAAATTTATTAGGAATCTAAAATAAATCATTCATAACCATCTAATACTTGTTATATCATGGGCTTATATGTATAACCTCATATCCAATACAATGTACATCTATACTAGAATGATGTAATAGCTCATCAATATAATTAAATACAAATCCAAAAATTGGGACATGATAATATGTAAAAACTTGCAAGGTGATCTATTTGTTGGTGTATTAGGCAATATTATGTTATTTTGATATTTATTAAGATACATATCATTTTATTGAATTATTATTTATCTTTCATTCCCAACCATACATTGGATTGGTTTGAGACCATTTTATTACTAGTAAAGAAGACAATTCATCTCCAAGTTCACCTTTCATGATATGTTGGATAATGTACTAATTTTATCCATTCCTCTCTAAGTATCATGAACTTTAATAAAATGGTATTTACAAGATACTATACAATTAATTAGATTTTGGGAGACACAACACTTTTGCCACATGATCTAAATATTTTCCTAGTTTTTATTATACGATCAAAATATCATCAATGAAAAATAAGATTCATGATGATGCATTACTCAAATAAAATAATATTAGTAAATTTTTGTAGTGACCCTTATGACTTCTAAATGTAGTTTTAGGAATTTTTAACTTAATATGGATTTGATGATACTCAAATGTAAATTCAACTTAACATACTATCAATTACAAATATGAAAAACTTATCTTGAATTGTTTGCTTATTGAGGTCTCAAAGTTTACATAAATTATTCATAAAAATTCATTTTTTATGGTCCATGAATGTTATATTTGATAAGGGTTTTGGTTTACTTACATAACTCTTACGTCTAGTATATTATAGATAACATATAAAATATTTGTTTCTCATTTAAATGTGAGTTGTGATATAATTGAATAGAATTAAGAGAATAATATAATTGAATGTTTCTTGATGAATATTTATCCAAATGAGATGGTTAAGATTAAAAGAGTAATATAATTGAATGTTTCTTGATGAATAAGGCCTTTGAAAATGTATTTAAAAATATTTACATGATTCTCAATCATGATTTTTAGGTATAGGGGAATAGACTTCTTTGATATTATATTTCAATGAAAAGGTTATGGGATTTTACTCGTATTTTTTGATAAGCACATATTATATGAAATAAGATGTGATTTTTTAATTAGAAGAGGATTTGTGCCTTTTAATATGTTTTGTTTTCAATTAATATAATTTGTTATAGTCAAAGGTGATGATGTCCAATGGTTCTAGCCATTCAACTTATGAAACTATAACACTTCTTCCATGGTAAGGAAAACATTAGATTGTATAACTATTCCTCATTATGAGGTTAACATATGGTATGTCCTAGTTTAATAAATGGATTAAGCATTATTAATCAATACATTATATATTTATATTAATTATATAAATAAATTTAATTTTTATCTAGATCTAAAATGAAAAAAGGTTATTGTTGTTGCCTTGTCACTTAATACTATAACTCTTTTATTATTGGAATAACCCACTAATTTGATGAGTTGTAGGGTGTCTATAAATAATTCTAGAAAAATCTCTTTTGAATTAAGAGGAGTTTCGTTATAATCAATACATTTTATTCTTATTCATCTTTCATACATTAAAATTGATTATCATACTTTTGGCTTTCATTCTATCATTGTCATAATTAAAACAAAACATTTTTTTATCATTCATTTTTCTAATTGTAGTGTAAACAACCTACACGTTCAGAATATCATTGTTTTAGGTTTTCTCAAGGAATATATTTGTCTCTATATGAACATACAACCCCTTTCATCCCTACATTATTGCAATATTCTACCTTATATACATTTTATTAGTGTAGACAAATTTGGTAGTTCCAAAATTTATACATCTTACTTGATGTTTGATTAAACTAAGTTATAACTCTAAGGTATTCCCATCCCAATTGTCATCAATTCTAAGAGAAAGAATTTAAAATTCCTCCATCTAATCTTTTATGGATACATTTTCTTCAATTAGATTAAATATATTAAAAAAAGATTTTTTTTTTTTATATTCAAATAATGTGATGATATGCTCCATGAAAATTTTCCCATGATAGCACTCCAAAGATTTGTAAATATCTTATAACCAATTATTTAAAGAACCCCTCCCATAGAAAAAGGCTTAACATTCCACTTTTAGAATTAAATAATTTATATTTAAGTGCAACATTCCATTTGGATAGCCTAAGTCATATAATCCTTTTCCATAATATTTGCATAATTCCACTTTTAGAAGAGTTAAAATGCAAATATTTATATCAATATTTTCATCCTAAACATTGTTTATATATATATATATATATATATATATATATATATATATATATATATATATATATATATAATTCATTATTGGAATCTAAATGCTTTGTTATATTTTGAAATATCTTATCCATATTGATCTATGAATTGCTAGCATACTATACTTTTCATTATTTTCCTCTAGATTAGTGATAACACTATGTTGTATTCACTTGCCCTTGATGACTTGACATTATTCATCTTGAAGTCACTTGATTTATTTGCATTAGAGAATCAATTTACTTTAGGATCCCATTATTCTAAAGTATTTTATTCCATGTTGGATTTTAATCAACTATTTTTTAAAGATGGATTTAATATGGAAAATATTTGATTTTAAGAGTATTTTTATATCCTACTAGAAAATGCAATGATGATTTACTATTGTTTATTGGATTCAATAAATACCTTATAATCTAGCAAGCACCTAATCAAACTTAAAATCCCCAAGTCTAAAGGAAAATTGGTCTAAAAGCCAATTTGGGATATAAAAGGTTGGTGAAAATGCAATTATCTTGATGAGATGAATCTATGGTATATAATATCCATAATCATAAATATCTTAATTTTACTTAATTGTTTATTAGGGATCAAAAATTAGTATATGATACTAGTATGGTAATCTTGATGAGATTCAAAGTCTTGTATCACCTATAACTCAAAAATCTTGATTTTAGATTTTATTTCTAAATTTGTCTTAGATTAGAGAATAAACTATTTAAGTCCCTCTTTAAACTTTGCTTGAAGAATATGGATATAGAGTAGCTTTTTTTATTAAAAAAAATAAAAGAAAAAATAGACTTATTCAAACTTTTTATACTTATAGAAAAAAATCAAAAGAATCATTCTCTATTTGTTTGTTAATTCCTTGTTAATCCTCATGCACATAAACTTTGATAGATTATAATTCAATATGTAAGATATTTACACACATTAGAATGTACAAAATAATGATACACAAATGTAAGCAAAAGTTTAGTACACAATATGAAAACTCAGTTCATATATTATTATATACTATGATAAAGTATTTGGAGATGCCTAAATTCATTAGGAATATAGATTGGAAAAAATATATAGTCCATGTAAATATATTGACAAATAAAATAATCTTGAAAAGAAAAAATCCAAAAAATCTAGATATTGATCATATCCTTATCAAGTCCAACCATTTGAAGATTTCCAAATATATCCTTAGTATTGTTAGGGTATTTCTTGAGTGGGTTTGTTATTAATACCAATGAAAAATCCTCCCTCTTTACTTACATAATCTACTTAAGTATGATACATTTCATGCTCATATTCATATACTTATTTATTAACATTTTAACATACAACCATATCTCATAGTCATATTTATTGAAAATAGTAATAAAACATATTTCAAAATACAATGATTTAAGAATATTAGAAAAGGGAATAGATCATACATTTGAAACAAATGAAATTTATCTAAACCATGATGTGTTTTTTTTTGTTTTTTGGTAAAATACTACAAGTTATAGAATAATGTACATTGAATTAAAAAATATTTTACTAAAGGTAATAAAAGGGTTTTGAAAGGGTCCTTTACTCTTTTATATAGAGGCTTGAAATCCCAAATATTAAAGAAGATATTAGAACACCGCCTATTCAAAGAATGTCGACAAAAAACAAAACATAGTTCACTAGTTGGGAATTAGATACAAAACTACCAATATAATATAAGCTTGAACCCTTTTACATTAGGCTAGTCTATCCAGTCTTACCAACTAAAATGCATCATCTCTGAAGGCTACAATACAAAAAAATACCCCAAACATAAATCTATATAGCTTCATACATAGTAATAGATATGTATAGAAAAATAACTTTGGCCAACAATGGAGACAGATTTGCATAAAAATATCTTCTGGTGCAATGTCTGCTTCTTCACTATAACTTTAGATTCTTCAACACAACTTTGTCTTCCCGCAGTGCAAATTTTATTTCCTTATCACTAGATTTTACCCAAACATATATCTATATATATTCAACCATAGTAATAGATATATATAGAAAAATAACTTTGGCCAATAGGTATTTGTAGAAAAAATATCTTCTAGAAGTATATCTACTTATTCACTATAACTTCAGATTCTTTAACACACCTTTGTCTTCTTGCAATGCAACTTCCATATCCTTATCCATAGATCTTACCCAAACACATATTTGTAAATACTAATCATGTCTAGCACAATATCTACTTCTTCACTACAACTTCAAATTTCTCAACACATATTTGCATTCTTGCAATGCAACTTATGTATCCTTATCCCTAAATCTACCCTAAACATAGATCTCTTCTAGAATAATGTCTTCATATTCATGAAAAATTTAGATTCAATACATATTTATCTTCTCACAATGCAAATACCATCCTATTATCCATAGGTCTACCCCAAACATAGATCTACAAATACAAATCTACCCAAAATACAGATCTCTTCTGGCATAATGTCTACTTTTATACTACAACTTTAGATTCTTGAAAACATCTTTATATTCTCACAATGTAGCTTATATCTCCTTATCCATAGGTCTGTACTAAACATAAATATCTTCTAGCACAATATCTACTTGTTCCCTACAACTTCATATTATTCACCAAATTTTTTCTTCTCATAATACAGGTTCTTTATCCTTCTCCAGAGGTTTGCCCCTAACACAAACTTCTTCTAGCATAATATTTGCTTCTTTACTTCAACTTAAGATTCTTCAACAATATTTATCTTCTTGCAATGTAGCTTTTGTATCCTTATCCACAAGTCTTCCCTAAACACAACTTTGACCCAAAAATATATCTATAAACACTAATTTATTTTGGTACAATGTCTGCATTTTCACTAAAAATTCAAATTCTTTAAAACATCTTTGTCTTCTCATAATGAAGCTATTGTCTCCTTATCCATAGGTATACTCCAAACACAAAACTATAAACATAGATTTACCCCAAATATAGATCTCTTTTGGTACAATATCTGCTCCTTTAATATAACTTTGAATTCTTCAATACATATTTGTCTTCTTGTAATGCAAATTTTATCTCCTTATCCACAGGTCTTTCCCAGATACAAATCTCTTCTAGCATAATATTTTTTCTTCACTGCAACTTTAGATTCTTCAACACATCTTTGTCTTCTCATAATGCAACTTTCATCTCCTTATCCACAGGTCATATCCTTATTCACAGGTCTACTCCAAATATAGATTTGTAAACTTAAATATCTTCTAGCACAATGTCTACTTCATTACATCTTTGGATTCTTCAACACCTCTTTGCCTTCTCGTAATATCCACAGGTCACCACTTCTTCCCATTGTCAACGTTATTAGTTAAAATATTTAGAGAATCATGGTCACTACCATGGCTAGAAACACCATGGCAATAAAACACATCACTAACCCAACATAAGTTTTTTGGGGAAGTATGAGTTTTTGAAAGGGTCCCTTTCCCTTGTATTAAGGTTTGAACTTGAGTCTCCTAGATGAAAACCCAAAGACATACCACTATGGTATACCAATATGGACTAAACATTTTAGGGTAAGTATGGGTTTTTAAAAGGGCCCCTTTATATTGTTTTAGGGTTTGAACCTGGGTCTCTTGGATGAAAACCCAAAGGTATACTGCTATGGTATCCCAAAAAGGACTGAAGTTTTGGGTTAAGGCATGGGTTTTTGAAATGTTTCAAATCCCCTTGTATTAGGGTTTGAACTTGAGTCTCCTGGATGAAAATCCAAAGATATACCACTACGATATCTCTCATGGGACTATTTTACTAGTAATTTCATGTGTAATATTATTTTATATTTAAGATAAAGTTTGAGAGTTTGTTATAGGATTTAGTTGCTAATATAATTATTAAATTGAGTAATAAATATCCATCAATAAAATAACAAAATTATTATTTCTTTCTACAAAAATATTGAGTGGCCACCATGAGGAGCTTAGAATATTATGTGACAATAGGGCTCATGTTTGAAACTCCCATGTCAAATTTTATTGTTGATAGGTAGCTTACGTATTCAATTATGGGTGTGTGCATTGTTAAGGCCAAATTAACGCTCGAACATTATGGCAAGGAAGCTAAAATATTTAATGTGCATGATGATTACTAAGTGGCTCATGGTCCTTGTGGCCAATGGAAGGCATGCAAGGGTTTACTACTTGGAAGGTTAGAATTCAAGTCCCTACCATCTCATTTTATATGGGTTTCCATGGTTATGTAGCTATTGTTGGTCAATATTGTCATATTAGGAATAGACAGGTGCCTAGTTGGAGGAATACAACCATCATAAATAAAAGGATAAAATACAATCCCTAAAAGCCACATCATAACTATTCATTTATATTTTTGCCTAATCATCACTCCAATCGGTAGTAAAGACATCAAATAGGTGGGGTCACCAAATCATTCACTGGAGACAATGGTTACGTAGTGGTATGCATAGTTAGCACATAGGTGGCACTAGCTTGATATCCAAATTAGCAACACATAGTAGTAGTGGAATCATTAGAGGAAGTGATTATTTTCCTATCGACCTACATAGTCAATATACAGGTGGTACCCCTCGATTGTAAGATTAATGGCACATGAAAAAATTGGATTTGCTAGAGCTAAATTATTATTTTTTAAAAATTTTCAAATTTATTTGTAGCATTTTATGAGATTTAATGGCCTAACTTATTGGGGCTTTATCTTCCTCATATGATTTTATTTTTATTTCTTTTTTAAATCACAAAGTTTTCAACTTCTATACAATTGCAATGCTACGTTTGGTAAATTTTACTTGTATATGACTCTATTTTGGTAGGAATATAATGGACCATTCTCTATAGATACCTTTGCTCAATCGTTCAAATAATACCTCATGGAGGATCAAGATATGATCTCTTTTGCACAATAAAGTAGTATTGAGACATGTTAATGAATTTCTAGCTAACAAAAATTTTGCAGAGAAGAAGGATCTATACAAGGCCAAGAAGGAAGCACACACTATGATTGCTCTTCATGTAGAAAAAATACATAATAATTAATTACCAATAATTATGACCTTAAGAAATTATTTAACAACTTTAATATGATATATGATCATGTTGACTCCCCTTAGATTAATTGATTAGAAACATAGATTATTACCTTGAGGATAAACAATTTTAGGATAGTCAAGGAATATATCAATCATTTTAAAAAATTGTAAGAAGATATTCATATTTGAAAATGAACTCAAAAGAATAATAAGGATGATGCTAATACCTCAATATGATCTTCAAAAATATTTTAAAATCCTATGATATGGCAGCCACCTTCTTTGAGATTATTTACATTTTATTTCATACTAATCTAGTTCCTAGACTTAAGGTTGTGTTGACCTACCTTCCACTATAGCAAGCTTAAAAAATGCATAGAAGGGTGGATATCTATCCATGTTATTACAAAGGAAGTAAACAATCTAAAATATAAGAAGATTAAAAAGAAGCCAAAATAGGGGTAAAAAAAGCTAGAAATCCCTTCATGATGTGAGTGCGTGGTTTTCACAATAAGGAAGAAAAGAAGACAATGTTTCATACAAAATATATCATGAATATTAAGGAGGCAACCAAGAAGGGGATGGTGATTCTTCTCTTTTATTTACATAAGGTCATTTTTGATATGTCTATATGTGTGTTATATACTAAGTGTTGAGCAAGGTGCAGCAAAAGCATTGCAAAAGTATTGTCATTATTGTCAACATAGACAGATTGATGCAGATGATGCAGTTCAGAGGTCAGTCAGAACAAGTACAGTGAATTTCCAAGAAGAAAGAAGTGGCCCAGATTCAAAAATTTGCAGAAAAAGATAAGTAAGAAAACTATCGCGATATCGCGACATGTTTTCAGTCGCGATTTCGCGACAAAAATGAGGAGAGAGAAGGTGCAGCTAAAAATGTCGCGATTTCGCGACAAAACAGAGGAGAGAGAAAGTGCATGAGAAAGTGTCATGATATCACGACAGTTTCGAAAGAAAAGCACTAAGGGCAAAAAGTGTCGCAATATCACGACACGTCAGGTTTTTGTGACCCGAAGAAGAGAGAGAATGTACGGCAACAAAAGTGTAGCGATTTCGCTACATGTCGGGGTTTCACTGGCTGAAGCAAAAAAGAAGCACTAAGTCAAGAAAGTGTAGCGATTTTGCTACATGTCAGACTTTCGAGGGCCGAAGCAGAGTTCAGATGCCAAAAAGCAAAGGTGTAGCAATTTCGCTACAAGTTCGAAATGCACGACACAAAGATGTAGCAATTTCGCTACAAGTTCGAAATACAAGACACAAAGGTGTAGCGATTTCGCTACAAGTCAAAAGTGCAAAACACAAAGGTGTAGCGATTTCGCTACAAGGCTAAGTTTCGCTAGTCGAAGCAAAGTTGGAAACGCAAGGCGCAAAGTTGTAGCGATTTCGGTACATGTCCTGATTTTGCTGGTGCATGAAGGGAAAAATGTACGGACGCAAAAGATGTCGCGATTTCGCGACATGTTGCATTTTCGCGAGTGAAACGCAAAGAACAGCACTAAGGCAGAAAAGCGTCGCGATTTCACGATATGTTTCGATTTCACTGAGGCTTGCGAAGAAAAGTGTACGGAAGCCCATAGTGTCACGATTTCGCGACATGTACCATTTTCGCGGGGGCAAGCGAAGGAGAGTGCAAGAAAGCGAAAGCGTTGCGATTTCGTGACATGTCTCATTTTTGTGACTAGGAGACAAAAATGAGCTCGATGCAGCGAAAGCGTCACGATTTCGTGACATGTCTCATTTTCGCGGCTAGGAGACAGAAAAGTGCTCGATGCAGCAAAAGCATTACGATTTTGTGACATGTATCATTTTCGCGGGTGCATGCCGAGATAAGGTCTAGAAGGCAAAAAATGTTGCGATATCATGACAAGTCGGGTTTTCGTGGTCAATAGTCCAGAATAAGTCAACTGAGTAGAAATGTCGTGATAGGTAATAGTTTGGCGGGAAAAAGCCGTAGAAGCATGCACAGTGACAGGTGTCAAAATAGCGCAAAGAGTTAACTGGAGTCATATCTACAGTTACCGAGTGACAGGTGTCGAGAAAGCTTAGAGAAAATTCATGCAGCCAAATTAACTAGAGTTAGACTTGTAGTTACAGGTGGCAGTTACAAGAACAGTCTTTTCCAGTCAGAACAGCTGTTACAGGGGTGGTTATCGATAATCATGATTACAGAGAAATTAATTAACAGGTTGCATATATCAATAAATGACAGTTGCATGCAGAATAAAGTGGTAGCATAGAATTCAAAAGAGAAGAAAGAAGAACAGAACGCTGAGATACGCAGAAAGGCTGTCAGGATATGCAGAAAAAGGTGTCAAGATACGCAGAAAAAAGGCTGTCAGAATGTGCAGAGAAGAATGTCAGAATAAGTCAGAAAGAAAGCGGCTAAAAGGCAGAACACGTCAGAGAGGGTTTAACAGATTGATCATAGCCGAGAATGCATGGAAAATTGGAGGGAAAATTTGAGCCGTTTCAAAAAGAGCCATTCGAGGAAGTCAAGAATAAGAATCAAACAGGCGTAGTAAGTAAGGTTACTGCAACCGTGGTTATTTGTGAAAAACAAAAAGAAAATGTTGAGTAAGAATGCTGCATGAAGTACAACAAAATAACTAAAACCTGTATGTATTTCTCTTGAAAAATAAGAAGAGAGGTTTTAGACTGTGATAGAAGATATTGAGTTTCTAACAATTCTCTTTATGCTTTTATGAGATTGATTTGTATGAGCTATAGAACAATGAGGGTCTTGCAAAAGAGAAGGCATTTTTATGTCAATTTTTTTTAAAATAGAAATCCAAGTTGGTGCTTGGTAAAAGGGGTTGGTGCTCCTATCTGTTGCGAGAAAAATCAGGGGTTGGTGCTCCTTCCAGTGGGTGCTGGTAAAATTTTTGTAAAGATTGAATCCTTGCAAAGACTAGATTTGGATTGTAGTCCAAACAATCAATATTTGAGGAGTAGCCACATCGGTGAACCTCGTTAAATCTTGTGTTGTGTGATGCTCTTGTGTTATACTTGCTTTATCTATTTTTAAGCTTGCATTTTTAAGTTTTAAGAGTTGCAGATTCAAGTTTTAAATAGTTACACTGATTCACCCCCCCCTCTCAGTGTCATTATGAAAATATCAATTGGTATCAGAGCAAGGTACCTGATCAAGCTTAATCAGCTAAGGTGATCTTGGAAGATACACAATGGCCGACGATGAAGGATTTTCTTCCAACAAAGCTCCTTTGTTCGATGGAACAAATTACTCTTTCTAGAGACTCAGGATGCAGACATATCTATGTGCATTGGGATATGACATTTGGTAATCTGTTGAAAATGGATACACAATACCCTCTGCTACTCCATATGATGTGGCTGAGAAGAAAAAGTTTGAGAACAACTCTAAAGCTAAGAATGCTATTATGTGTGGATTAGTAGACAGTGAGTTGATAAGGATCATGAACTGTAAATCAGCAAAAGATATATGGGACAAACTACGGTGTTGAGCAAGGTGTAGCAAACAATATTGTCATTGTTGTCAACATAGTCAGACAAATTTATTGATGCAATGGACAAGAGTTTATTGAACAGCAAGGTGTAGCCAAAGTAAAATGGATAGGAGTTCAGTGTTGAGCAAGGTGTTGTAGGAGGATTGTCATTGTTGTCAATACAGTCAGTTAGATCTAATGATGCAATGCATAGCAAGTTCAAAAGTCACTCAGATGCAGAGGATAAAGTTCAAAATTTAGTTAGATCATGAGTCCTTAAATGATAGATGCACAGAAACAGAAAACATAATTCAGAATGAGAAGAAAAAGTCTTCAAAACCTGAGATGTCAAGAAGCGAAAAGGTTTTTTGTGAAAACCAAGGCAGTCAAAATAAAAAGTTTTATTTAAAACCATGGATAATAGATTTGAAATGGGTTTTTCTTAAAACCCAAGTTGGCTCTTCGTTTCGTTGAAAAAGATGCCCCGGTGATGAAGATATTTAATTTTAAATATTTAGTTTAAATTTTATTTTATTTAAAATTTAAATTAAAATATTAAATTAAATTAAAAGGGCCGACGTGTTACTATTTCATGGCAATAAGCTACAGGAAAGTGACAAAGGTGGCAGAAGAGTTTGAGGCCGATAAAGTTAAATCTGGGCCGACGGATTTTAGGGTTTGGCAGCTGACAAATTCTAGGGTTTCTCAACCGACGTTCTTCTAGGGTTTGTTTCTAAAATTTCTTCTATAAAAGCAAGGGTACTTCGAGTTTAAAATGTGGTGTTAAGATAAAGTGCAAATGCGAGCACAATGTTTGTGAAAGTGAAGTTCGTGTTGAGCAGAGAGCAGAATGTGAAACGACACAGAGTGTGCAAAGCGTGTGCGCAGAGAAAGCAGAGTGTGCAGAGAAGCGCGAAGGGCAAAGTTGATTGCAAAGTCTGGCTGTAGCAGTGCAGCAGACTGTGTGAAGTGATTGCGCAAGAGAGAGCAGAGTGCACAGAGATTGCAAAGGTGATGTAGACCAGTTAGAGTCTTGCAATAACAAAGGTATATGTCAAACATTTTCATTAAAAATTGAAGTCCAGTTGGTGCTCCTTTCTATTGGTGCAGATAAATAAGGGGTTGGTGCTCCTTCCAGTTGGTGCTGGTAAACAAATTGTAAAGTTGGTGCTTTGCAAGAGGCTGGATTTGGATAGGAGTCCAAGTAGCCATTCTTTTTGAGGAGTAGCCATTTTGGTGAACCTCGTTAAAAATCTATGTTGTGTGATGTTCTATTGCTGTACTTATTATATTTGTTTATAAGTTTTAATTCTTGTGGTTTTTAGAGCTGTTAATTCATGTTTTGGAATGCCACACTGATTCACCCCCCCTCTCAGTGCCATACTAAGTACAACATGCAGAGCATTCATGAAGGAGATGGCAAGATCAAGGAAGCCAAGCTGCAAACACATCGAGCCCAGTTCGAAGCATTAAAGATGACTGATGATGAGAATATAGAGGCCTATATGCTAAGAATAAATGGAATCATTAATGCAATAAGAGGACTCGACGAGGAGATGGAAGATGCAGTTGTTGTGAAAAAGGTACTAAGAACACTCCATAAAAGATTTGATGCAAAATTTTCTGCAATAGAAGAAGCTAAAGATTTAAATTTTTTTAGTATGGATGAAATGCATGGTTCCTTAACAACATATGAAATGAGAATTGGACAAACTAAGCCCTCAGACAGAGAAGCGGATTTTCAAGCACAAAAAAATATAAAATCTAAACGAAAATCTGAGGAAGAAGAATCTCCAGATGAAACTGAAGCAAACTTTGTTAGGAAACTAGTAAAGGGAAAATGAAAGTACAGAGGTAAGCTACCGTTCAAGTGCTTTAACTGTGGAGGCATCAGGCACTTTGCAAAAAAATGCCCAATGAATGAGAAAAAAAAAAGTGATGAAGGGACACACCAAGAAAGAAATGTCTGGAAGAAGAAACCACATTTTAGAAAAAGGAACTTCAAGAAGAAAAGTTTTATTTCCAAGAATGCTGACTCTTCTGAAGATAGTTCTAGTGAGGACTCAGAAGAAGAAACTGGTGAAGCCTTGTTCATGGCTTTTGAAGAAGAAAGAACAGAGGAAACCCAAGAGTGTGAGGAAAAATTAGAGGATGAGGCTGAGGTAGATCTGGAAGGTGAGTTGGTTGTTGCACTTGAAGAGTTAAGTGCATAAAGGAAAAAGAATAAAAAGATTTCAAGAAAATTTGAGGATGCTAGCGAATTAATAATCAGTTTGAAAGTACAAACTGAAGAACTTAAGAAAAAGTCTGAAGATTTTGAAGCACAGCTTACCATGAAAATAGATGAGTGTAATAAGCTAGAAGAAGATATAGTTAGATTAAGGATGCAGCTAGAAGAGATGAATCGAAAATTGAGCTATCATCATAAATTTGAAGACAGTTCTGCAAAGCTGAATAAAATGTTAAATAATCAAAGGCCTACAGGCATAAAATTTGGTTTGGGCTTTGATGAAGGAGAATCCTCAAAAGACTCAAAGGTTGTAACTACAGAACCAATAAAGAATAAAGACAAGATCAGGGTTGATCAAGATAAATCATATCATGCAAAAGAAAACAATAAGGCCAAGCTTGAAAGGAGTACTGCAAATGATGGATTCACCAAAGTCACATATCAAAGAAGAAGAAGACCCATGGCTCCTACTACAACATGGCAACAACCATTACCCAGGTACACTCGTTCCTTTTCTGGTTTTTGTTTTAAATGCAATGCATATGGTCATAAAATCTCAAGTTGTAGATATAATGTAGAACAAAGAAATTTTACTAGTAGAAATATTTTTTCAACTTTGATAGATTATGCTGTAGAATGCTATAACTATCATAACTTTGGAAATATTGCAAGAAATTGTCGTAGCTCTTTTGCAGGAAATAAATACCAGGAAAGAAAGTATCAATCAACTGGATTAAAACAAAACATAAAATTTCTCGAAAAACTGTCACAAGCCAATGAAAGGGAGAAGGTAAAACAAGTGACCAGATCTGCTATCAAATCTTAGTGGAAATAAAAGGAGCAACCTAAGAAAGACAAGGAATCCCTAATCATTCAAACAGATCTCAAAGCCCAGAGTAAATCTGCACCTTGGATTTTGGACAGTGGATGCTCCAGTCATATGACAGGAGACAAATAGAAGTTTGATAAGCTACAGACATACAAAGGTGGTTCTGTAAAATTCAGAAATAATGATGGAGCCAAGATAGTGGGTAAAGGATCAGTTAAGTTAAGTGATGGAAAAATCAACTCTAAGGAAGTTCTTTTTGTGGTGGGTCTGAAGCATAACTTATTGAGTGTAAGTCAAATTTGTGACAGAGGTCATGAAGTAATTTTCAAGAAAGAGGGCTGTGAAGTAAGAAAGACAAAAAATGAAAAGTTAATAGCCACTGGACTAAGAACCTCTGGAAATCTGTATACTCTATTAGAGACTTCAGAAGGAGCTTGCTTGGTTGGATAGGAAGAAAAAAATTGGCTGTGGCACAAGAGACTCGGTCACATAAGCTTTGATAATCTGGTAAAAATCAGCACAAAAAGAGCAGTAAGAGACATACCCACTATTGGTAAACCTTCAAACAACATTTGTGAATCATGCCAAAAGGGGAAGCAAACCAGATCTACTTTCAAAGCAAAAGAGTACTTTACAAGAAAGCCTTTAGAACTAATTCACACGGATTTATGTGGACCCATGAGAACGGAAAGCATAAATGGCTACAAATATTTTATGCTGTGTATAGATGAATTTTCCAGAATGACATGGGTACTCTTTCTAAAATTAAATCGAAGCCTTTGAGATGTTTAAAACTTTCAAAAATCTTGTTGAGAATCAATCTGGAAAAAGAATTAAATGTTTGAGATCATATAGAGGAGGAGAGTTTATTTCAGATGAGTTTGCAGAATACTGTGAAAAACATGGAATAAGAAGACATTTTTCGACAGCAAGAACACCTCGAGCAGAATGGAGTAGTAGAAAGGAAGAACAAAACATGCAAGGAAATGGCACGGACCATGTTGACAAAGAGCAGAATTGCTGACAGATTTTGGAAAGAGGCAATTCATACTGTAGTTTACATCCAGAATATGTGCATGTTGAGGCCGCATGAAAGCAAAACACCTTATGAACTGTGGTTTGGCAAAAAGGCTACAACAAAATACTTCAAAGTGTTCGGCAGCAAGTGTTACATTAAACGTACTGAAGCCAATCTTGGAAAATTTGAAGATAGAGCTGATGAAGGTATCTTTCTTGGGTACTCAACAAAAAGCAAAGCCTACACATGCTACAACAAAAGACTTAAGAAAATTGTGGAGAGTGCGGATGTTAAGGTTGATGAAGGTAGGAAACAAGAAATCAGCCATAATGAAAACTACCCAACTTATGAAGAATTTATTGAAGAAGATGAAGATCAAGAAAAAGAAGAGAGACAGAAATCAGATTCAGATGATTTGGAAAGAGAAGAAAACAGGAAATCCAAAACAGGCAGCTGGCAGAAAAATCATCCCAGAGAGCAGATTATTGGGGACCCCACAATTGGTATTCAAACAAGAAGAAGAATAGTAAACAACTACTCTCTGTTATCCAGCATTGAGCCCAAAAATATCATTGAAGCAAGTACAGATGAAAGCTGGATGGAGGTAGTCAATGAAGAACTAGATCAAATTGAGAAAAACAAAATCTGGGAATTAGTACCAAAGCCTAAAAATAAAAACATAATCGATACTAAATGGATATTTCAAAACGAACTGAATGAAGACAGACAGGTTGTGAGGAATAAAGCAAGATTGGTCTGTAAAGGATATGCTCAAGTTGAGGGGATTGATTTTGAAGAGACCTTTGCACCAAGTGGCCGGACTTGAAGCAATAAGACTGTTTTTGGCTTTAGCAGTTCATAGGAATTTCAAAGTTTATCAGATGGATGTGAAATCGGCATTTCTAAATGGAAATCTTGAAGAAGAAGTGTATATTGAACAACTTTGATGGCTTTCAACTCTGTGATAATCCTAACTTTGTTTGCAAGCTGAAGAAAGCATTGTATGGCTTGAAACAAGCACCTAGAGCTTGGTATGCAAGATTGGACAGCTATCTCACTAAGCAATGATTCAAAAAGGGTATGGTGGATAGCAATTTATATATCAAAACTAAAAATGGCAATTTCATTGTCTTTGTTGTTTATGTAGATGATATAATATTTGGGAGCAGCAATGATGAATCTTGCAAAGACATAGCAAATAAAATGCAGAAAGAGTTTGAAATGTCTATGATTGGTGAACTTTCATATTTCCTAGGATTGGAAGTCAATCAAACTGAAAAGGGCATTTTTATTTCTCAAGTTAAATATGTGAAAGAAATGCTGAAAAAGTTCACTATGGAGGATAGTAAGCCTGTTAGCACCCCCATGACAACAGGTGACAAGTTGAGAAAGGATGATAAATCTCTAGATGTTGATCAAACAATGTACGGATCTATGATTGGGAGCTCACTATATTTGGATGACCACCGGGTCGGATATCTTACAGAGCGGTTGCATGGTTGCAAGATTTCAGGCTAGTCCCAAAGAGACTCATGTGACAGATATGAAAAGGATTTTTAGGTACCTCAAGGGGACTATGGAATATGGACTATGGTATCCAAAAGGAAAAGACTTCACTCTTTTTGCATATTCTGATGCAGATTGGGCAGGATGTATTGATGACAGAAAAAGTACCAGTGGAGGAGCATTTTATCTTGGAGATAAACTAGTAGCATGGCACATCAAGAAGCAAGAATCAGTCTCTCTATCCATAGCAGAGGCTGAATACATTGCAGCAAAATCATGCTGTACACAAATATTATGGATGAGACAAACACTAAAAGACCTTGGTATTCACTTCAATGAGCCCATTTCAGTTAAATGTGATAACACTAGTGTAATCAACATCTCAAAGAATCCGGTCATGCATTCCTGCACCAAACATATTGCAATCCGATATCATTTTTTGAAAGATAAAGTTGCAGAAGGAGAGGTCAAATTGGAGTTTGTTCCAACTATAGAGCAAGTTGCAGACATTCACAAAACCATTGCCCAAGGAAGTTTTTGAGTACCTTCGGAAGAAGTTGGGAGTAGTCACACTACCCAAGCACTGACTAGCTATGAGGAACACATTCTCAGGGGGAGAATTAAAATTATTTATGCCTGAGAATGTTGTGCATAGACTCAGGGGGAGTCTGCAGCAGCCCTTTGGTATTATTGGCAAAGGGGGAGAAGAAATTGAGCAAGGTTGCAGTGTGTTAGCAACAATTCCAAAGGGGGAGATTGTTGAGCAAGGTGCAGCAAAAGCATTGCAAAAGTATTGTCATTGTTGTCAACACAGACAGATTGATGCGGATGATGCAGTTCAGAGGTCAGTCATAACAAGTACAGTGAATTTCCAAGAAGAAAGAAGTGGCCTAGATTCAGAAATTTGCAGAAAAAGACAAGTAAGAAAACTGTCGCGATATCGCGACATGTTTTCTGTCGCGATTTCGTGACAAAAATGAGGAGAGAGAAGGTGCAGCTAAAAATGTCACAATTTCGTGACAAAACAGAGGAGAGAGAAAGTGCATGAGAAAGTGTCGTGATATCGCGACAGTTTCGAAAGAAAAGCACTAAGGGCAAAAAGTGTCGCGATATCGCGACACGTCGGGTTTTCGCGACCCGAAGAAGAGAGAGAATGTATGACAACAAAAGTGTAGCGATTTCGCTACATGTCGGAGTTTCGCTGGCTAAAGCAGAAAAGAAGCACTAAGTCAAGAAAGTGTAGCGATTTCGCTACATGTCAGACTTTCGAGGGCCGAAGCAGAGTTCAGATGCCAAAAAGCAAAGGTGTAGCGATTTCGCTACAAGTTCGAAATGCACGGCGCAAAGATGTAGCGATTTCGCTACAAGTTCGAAATACAAGACACAAAGGTGTAGCGATTTCGCTACAAGTCAAAAGTGCAGAACACAAAGGTGTAGCGATTTCGCTACAAGTCTAAGTTTCGCTAGTCGAAGCAAAGTTGGAAATGCAAGGCACAAAGTTGTAGCGATTTTGCTACATGTCCTAATTTCGCTGGTGCATGAAGGGAAAAATGTACGGATGCAAAATATGTCACGATTTCATGACATGTTGCATTTTCACGGGTGAAACGCAAAGAACAGCACTAAGGCAAAAAAGCGTCACGATTTCACGACATGTTTTGATTTCGTTGAGGCTTGCGGAGAAAAGTGTACGGAAGCCCATAGTGTCGTGATTTCGTGACATGTACCATTTTTGTAGGGGCAAGCGAAGGAGAGTGCAGGAAAGCGAAAGCATCGCGATTTCGTGAAATGTCTCATTTTCGCGACTAGGAGACAGAAATGAGCTCGATGCAGCGAAAGCGTCGCGATTTCGTGACATGTCTCATTTTTGTGGCTAGGAGACAGAAAAGAGCTCGATGCAGCAAAAGCATCGCGATTTTGTGACATGTCTCATTTTTGTGGGTGCATGCCGAGATAAGGTCTAGAAGGCAAAAAACGTCGCGATATCGCGATAAGTTAGGTTTTCGTAGTCAACAGTCCAGAATAAGTCAACTGAGTAGAAATGTCGCGATATCGCGATAGGTAACAGTTTGGCAAGAAAAAGCCGCATAAGCATGCACAGTGACAGATGTCAAAATAGCGCAAAGAGTTAACTGGAGTCATATCTACAGTTACCGAGTGACAGGTGTCGAGAAAGCTTAGAGAAAATTCATGCAGCCAAATTAACTAGAGTTAGACTTGCAGTTACAGGTGGCAGTTACAAGAACAGTCTTTTCTAGTCAGAACAACTATTACAGGGGTGGATACCGAGAATCACGATTATAGAGAAATTAATTAACAGGTTGCGTATATCAAGAAATGACAGTCGCACGCAGAAGAAAGTGGTAGCACAGAATTCAAAAGAGAAGAAAGAAGAACAGAACGCCGAGATACGCAGAAAGGCTATCAGGATATGCAAAAAAAGGTGTTAGGATACGCAGAAAAAAGGCTGTCAGAAAAAGGCTATCAGAATGTGCAGAGAAGAATGTCAGAATAAGTCAGAAAGAAAGTGGCTAAAAGGCAGAACGCATTAGAGAGGGTTTGATAGATTGATCGTAGCTGAGAATGCATAGAAAATTGGAGGGAAAATTTGAGCCATTTCAAAAAGATCCATTCGAGGAAGTCAAGAATAAGAATCGAACAGGCGTAGTAAGTAAGGTTACTGCAACCGTGGTTATTTGTGAAAAACAAAAAGAAAATGTTGAGTAAGAGAGCTGCATGAAGTACAGCAAAAGAACTAAAACCTGTATGTATTTTTCTTGAAAAATTAGAAGAGAGGTTTTAGACTGTGATAGAAGATATTGAGTTTCTAACAATTCTCTTTATGCTTCTATGAGATTGATTTGTATGAGCTATAGACCAGTGAGGGTCTTGGAAAAGAGAAGGCATTTTTATGTCAATTTTTTTTTAAAATAGAAATCCAAGTTGGTGCTTGGTAAAATGGGTTGGTGCTCCTATCTGTTGCAGCAGAAAAATCAGGGGTTGGTGCTCCTTCCAGTGGGTGCTGGTAAACTTTTTGTAAATATTGAATCCTTGCAAAGACGGGATTTGGATTGTAGTCCAAATAGTCATTATTTGAGGAGTAGCCACATCGGTGAACCTCGTTAAATCTTGTGTTGTGTGATGCTCTTGTGTTATACTTGCTTTATCTATTTTTAAGCTTGCATTTTTAAGTTTTAAGAGTTGCAGATTCAAGTTTTAAATAGTTACACTGATTCACCCCCCCCCCTCTCAGTGTCATTGTGAAAATATCACTAAGCATATGGATTGTAAGTTCTATGATGAAACTATGACTTATGTTACACCTATCATTAATAGGATATCGACTCATTTAATTTAAGGTATGATACCTCTTGAGAGAATAAAAAAAAAATAAGTCTAATATTTACCATTTTATATATATTTTTAGATGCATGGGCTTATATTCCTAAAGTAAATTAAATAATATTGATGTGAAGAATCATCATTACATTCATATGATATACTTTGGTACTTCTAAAGCTTATTGTTCTAATTCGCCAATCAAGTGAGATATCATCATTCAACACGATGTGATATTTATTGAGGTGCTTCCATCAACTCCTTTTGATCCATTTTATATGATACAAGAAGATGATCCTATCCCACCTACTACTAATCTTCCTCTAAATATTATTTTTTATTGGTATAGGGGTTTTGGAAGGGTCCCATAACCTTTTACAATAGATGAGTTAGATTAAAACAAATTGTAGATACTAAAATCATGTAAATCGGATAAGACTGCCAATGTGCCACTTGCACCACTCTTATCGACATCATATGGCCCCATTGGAAAACCATCTAGGGTAACATAATTCTCCATAGCACTTTTGTGAAGGTTCCCAACAGTTTTGGAAGGTTTTGGGGCATATCCTTATGATCATCCTACCAAGGGACGGTCACAAATGGTGATCATCCCACCTAGGGATGATCATCCAAAACCGTCCCTCGATGGGAAAGTCCCTAAATAGACACCCCAAAAGTCAAAGGGGCAGATAAATGGCAATCAATTACTACCATATTCTTCGCCCAATAACTAAAAATTGATTGGGAATCTGTCATGGAGACTAGGAAATCCCAATTAGAGGACCCAAATGAGCAACCTCTTCTACCCAATAGGATCAAGGGTTTTGACAAGTAGCAGAACCTGCCTTGCATGCCAAGACATTCCCATTTGACCTAGATGCCCTATTTGGGCTATAAAATGAGGTGTGTTTACCCAATTTCAAGAGAGAAGAGTTGAAGCATTTTACCACGAAGTGCTACCTAATTCTACCCTCACCTTTTGCTATCGAATTTGCCCTCATATTTCCTTAAAACCCTCTTCATTCAAAGGTGCTTTTAGGGGCATCCAAAATCCACTAAAACCATTCAAAAACCAGTCATATCAGAGAGCAATTTGACCCCATTTGCCAAAATAACATCTAGGAGAGTTTAGGACCAAATCTCACTGGAATTGGTGACAAATTCCAAGAAGATTTGTAATCATCCCACCTGGGGACGGTTAGTAGTAGCTAGTTGCACCAGCTAGGTATGGTTAGAAAATAGTAGAAAATTTTGAGTAAATTCCACCATAGGTTAGTTAGGAATGTCTAGATGAATCTTCCATCCAAATTTGGTGAGATTTGGAGCTATTTTGATGGTCCAATTAGAGGTTTCATTTTTAGAGGTCTAGTTGTCCTTGTCATGGATGGTCACAGTTTATGCTAACAATTTCCCTTATATTTATGCTCATATACTTAAAAATCATCTAGATAACATCATGCTTGAATCAGAGATCATTTGTAGTTTTTTTTATTTATCATAGATAAGTTTTGTTATTTCTAGATTCATGCCTTTCTATGTTTTCAAGGTTTTATATCTACAAATGCATATGCTATTAACCAATTTAAATCCCTTGTGTGTAGGTGTAGGTAATATAGATAGGAGGGAGGAGCTAAGAGGCACATAAGGATAGGCCCAAGACTAGCTCTCGAGTGTGGGATGCGAAATGAACATTAGAGCACGCCATTAAGACCTTGCAAGGGATTAGATCCTTTGTATATTGTAATGTTGAAATGTATCAAGTTATAAAGCCCTCGAGGGGATGTATTGTAATCCTATTTGAATCCATGAGTGAATGAATACAAGGATAAATCCACCTCTTTTATTGCACATTACTCTCGATTTCAGTAGATTACTTATTATGCACTTTTTATTTGAATGCTTACTTTAATCTGCTATACATTGCAATAAAGAGCCCTTAAGGCGATGCCGTAAATTTCACTTCTTCATTGGAAATCATAGTGGGATGATCTAATTAAATTTTTGTGAGTTGGACTTCATTCCCAACCACTGATAGAGTGTAATGATGGTAGGCTTCATCTCCATCCATTGACTCAAAATCCTGTGTACCCTATTTTATTAGCCAATACCAACTCCAAGATCTATCCTAACCATGCAAAATAGCATGCATACCTCTTCGTAGGGGTGTATCACTATGCACGGGGTGTTGGGTAAGGATCAGTAGGACCTATGCTCCCTTATCGGGTATGGATTTCATCACCATACTTTGGTTGGTTTATGTGACCAAAAGTTCAATACCGGTTGTGAAGCTGTGAGTGTATAGGTGAAAACCTTTAAAAATTTGAGAATTACATCAAAAAATAAAACATGCCAAGTATTTTATTTATAAAGAAACACATATTGAAACAACAACAAATAGTTTAGGGATTCACATTTAAAATATTTAAAAGAGATAACCACTTCTATGCTTGTGTGTTTCTATTTTTTGTTTGTTTCAAATTCATAGAAATTGTAAATAAGATAAACATATAGCAGTTTAGAGTACATAGCTATGGTATGTACCTATATCTAAGCCCATTCAAGGGTAGACATTATGGGAAGTAGAGAAGAGGATTTAGAATGTCTTCGTGTTGAACCTAGGGACATGATTATTCCTCCATGGTAGTTAGCTGCTCTTCCTAGTTGTAAAGTGATATATGAGTGGATGGTTAGTCCTAGAGTGTCAACTAGAAGGCTTAGCTTACAAGGGACTCCTCCATGAGGTACCCCTATAGGTCGTAGTCCTATTTTGGGAAACTATTTGCCTAATACAAATATTTCAAATACCTTATTTTGAGAAGAGTCACTGCGTAAAGAGGCGCTTTCACATAGAGCAATACCACATGTTCACATGCCTACTCGGTCCACTCCTCCTGCTCATACACAGGACCAAGAGTTCACACCTAGGGTAGGGTTGAATGATCATATTAGAATTTCAAATCACTCTACCCCAAGGTATCAAAACTATGATGAGTATGATACTCGTCGCCATGGACGTGCCACTTTCGCCCTACCTTTTCTTACTTATGAGGGAATACCTGAGGAAGATATTAATTCTCCTCATCATTCCATGCAAGCAAGATGTGCTTCTGCACCAGTAGAATACCAAGAATAGATGTTTAGGAGAGAACCACAAGTTAATATGATCACCCTCGATCTAAGGAAGCACATAATAGATCTCACAGATCCTCCCAAACATAATAGAAATCAATGCAATAGTGCTAAGGCATTTAGACCTAATACATATGATCAGATTAATCACTTGGTAAAGAAGTACGCTAACCGCCAGACCAAGTTTAATAAACTTAGGTCTAATAAACATCACCTAGATCTCTTAGAGTAGTAACAAAAATTAGAGAAAGAAAGCCTTGAACGATGAATTCAAGATACTTTATGTAATGGATCTTCTACTCCAAATACACGTAGACATGAGGCTCACCCGAGGCAACCAAATTTTCAACAAGTAGGTCTCCTAGACCTAATTCAATGTTGCCTCCTATACCTCATAGGCCTGAACAAAATATACATGATAGACCAAACATAGATCACCTTCAACAGGCTTTCGTTCCTCCTTGTAGGCCCATACCTGAAACACCCTATGGGGCTTACGATGACTTGGAATAAAATAAGGATTATGTAGAAGCACCTTATGGAGGTGTGGATGATGTCAATCAACCACCCCAACCTATGCTTAATATTCCTCGTCCACCTCTACGAGTTAAAAAAAAGGAAGAGGAAATCAAATCCTCAGATGCGTATCAAGTTTTCCTTGCATGCTTAGAAACTATAGAAGGCAAGAAAACTGGCAATGGGCTTTAAAAACCCACTTTGCGTTAACTAAAAAATCAACCATTACACCCATCAATTCATTCTCTGATTAATCTTGAACATTTAAAAATACCAAAATTTGATAGATTCAAGGGCATGTTACTAGATTTCTAAATTTGTGCTTTAACATATAGGACAATGACGCATTGCTCCTCAGAACTTTTCTAAGTACCCTCTCTGGACCTGCCATTGAGTGGTTCAACCAACTTCAAAAACATAGCGTCTATACATTTGAAAAATTTGTTGATGCATTTTTGGAATATTTCACCTTTAACACCAAAAGGAAGGTGACATTAACAGACCTTACAAGGTTAAAGAAAATTGATGATGAGTTGATTACTGATTATGGAAATAGGTGGTGAACACTTTTGGCTAAGCTACCTTATTTGTTGACAATGACTGAGTTAACTCATTTGTTTTCAAAGAGTTGCTTAAAACCCATCTCTTTAATATTGCAATTACAACAATACCCTACCTTGGAAGAAGCTCTAGCATATGCTAGAAATATAGAAGAAATAAAAATCCAAGAGGGAGAAATAGCCAAACCTTGCAAGGAGTGGACAAAGAACCCTAAAAGTAGCTCGACACTTGCAAAGCCAACAATGGTCAATAAAGTGGCCATAAATATCCCTGGGCCTACACAAGAGATGCCTCCTCAAAAGGTGAACTATCAGGCCCAACCTCCTCCTACGAGTTATAATAATAATGGTCAAGCGAATCAGGGACAAAACCAACAACGTCGCCCTAAGTGATAATTTACTCCCTTCGCTGAATCTATGGATTCTCTATTCGATTGATTATGGGTTGCAAAAATGATTAATCTACCAGATATCAAACCCATCGATCCAGAAATAGGTAAACCCAAGCCTATGGGATACCAAGAGGATCAATATTACAAATTTCATCGACAAAGTGGCCATGATTTACCAATGTGCTATGGTTTTAAACACCTAGTACAAGATATGATTGAGAGGAATGAGCTTCAAGTAGATGCTCCACTAGACCCTACCAATCAGTAGATGGGTATATACAAAGACCCATTACCAACTCATGAGGTACAGGAAGTGCCTGCTAAATCGATGAATGAGGTGAAGACAACACCCCCTATCCAAGGGTATGTTGGGATGGTGAGTATTGTGACAAGGAATAGAAGATATCCAAGCCAAGTTGCACCAACTATAGCTTCAAGTGATGTTCTAGCTATGTCACAAACTACACCACCTATAGTACAGGGCCTTCCATCTAGGCCAACATTAACAATAAAGAACAAGCTTACACAAATCTTGAGGACAACATCACCACGATTGTCCATATATGATCTAATACAACAATCACCTCCACATAAGGATGCTTTGATGGACATTCTAAAGTCAATAGAGTTGCAACCATAGGAGTCTAACTCCTTCATTGATTTTATGGGTCATGTGCAATAGTTCAAGGAACCAGTAATAACATTTCATGAGCATGAGCTTAAGGAAATATCCAATGACATGGTAGATCCTCCTTTGCACATCATTGCATGTGTAAATGAGGTACCATACAAGAGAGTGCTCATAGACACTGGTTCCTCGAGTAATATCATCACAACCACAACATTAAAACACCTAAGATTACTAGAATCTCATGTTATTGCATCAACTTACACTCTTCATGCATTGAATGACACAATATGCTCTACCATAAGTACCATAGTCTTACCCATCCAGGTGGGGTGCAAGACTATATCGACATTGTATCATGTGTTGGAAGGTGAGATGGCCTATAACATTTTGCTAGGTAGACCTTGGATATGAGATATGAAGTGTGTCCCATCCATTGTGCATCAATGTCTCAAATACACTCATGAAGGGCAAGTGCACATAGTATTTGTAGATCTAGAGCCCTTAAAATACTATAATATGGTGCAATAGATGCTAGAGTCAACATTACCTTCAACTCATGTAGACTTTTGAATGAATGCACCTGTTCAGGGTCTACCCATTCCACCATCACCTTCCATTTCACCATCTACATATTCATCCATACCATCCTCATCATTGGTAGCTTCAAACATGCCTTCGACATCATCAGATCCTCCATAGAGGAACATGTCAAAAATGCCAATTGATGAGAGCCCACCTCTAGTTTCCACCATATCCATGGAGGAGATTCCTTGTGTGGTAAATGAGGAATCACTTCCAGAGGTTCACATTGAGTCACCTCAAACCTCACTTCCATCTCATCCACCTTTGCCATCCCAGGTCACAGTGCATATGTCTAGTACAGGGATAGGAGAATATCTAGTAAGAAATGTCACAATAGTTCCATCTATAGAGATAGTGCAAGATATGGGGTGACCTCATCTTCCCATAGGTATAATCGTGCCTCTTGGTCTACCTCCCAATCAAAATAATTTTGTATATGGGGGTTTAGAGTATGGAGCTCTACCAATTCATAAGAAAGAAGAAGATGAACCTTTTTCTAAGAATGTAAACTATTTGTCGAATCCAGATTATGCATTGTGATACTTAGATCATTGCAATTGGCATGGTTTTGGTTTAGGCCTATATGAGTAGGGTACTCGTGTTCCATGTCATCCCCAATATCAGCTACCTTATGATAAATCTAGGTTGGGACACAATAAGCTAGTATCATTGGATGTCCTCACAGAGAGTCTAGAACACCTATGTCTAGGTTATCAGGATAATATTACATGCAATCCATATGCCAATTCAAATCACATTCATTCCTTGGAGGATTATTTTCCCATAGATATGATAGATCAAGGACTATCCAATGATGTTGCCCAACCCCATGAAGTGGGGGAAAACTCACATACCTTGAAATATGAAAGTGAGGAAGAGGATCAAGGTCCTCCTCATGAATGGATGAGTGATGATGAAGATGACTATGATGTCACACCAATAAACTATCCTAGCTCAGATGATGAATATGAGGGAGTGTTCCTCTTAGATTATGAGGATGAATATTATCTTCGCATGTTATTACCCATCCAAGACCCCATCTGATGCCAACTCTTACTATAGAAATAGCATGCTCGTCCTCTTCCACATAGGCCACCACCAGTTATTCCACTTCCACCAGAGCCACCCCCATGAGTTACGAGACAACATTAGGTCTCTAGACCCACTTACCCTAGAATGGGAGATCATGTATCCATCAACATGATTTCCATAGATTTAACCACACCATTGATAGATCCGAATAACCCATAAAAGTTATTGCATCTCGACATTGAGGTAATTGAATTTGATCGAGGAGATTCTACCCCATCGCCATCAGAGTATTGGCCTTGCGAGGAAATGTTACAACCATTTCAATTTTCTCCAAGAACTACTCAGGATGTTTTTCAAGATGAGGTTGATCCTGAATTTCCTATGGATGAAGCAAACCCAGTTGATGACATTCACTTGATTCCCACTCCACATAAGTTGGAATATGGGTCTCATATGTCAATTGAGCCAACAATTGACAAGGATATCGATACATATCTTGATAATCCCCATATTATCAAACTAGGGGAAGGTCTATCCCTAGTTGAACAATTTCACAAGAGCATTGAAAGAAAGGATGAATGCTTTTGCTTGGTATTTTAAAGATATTCCAGGATTGGACCCAAATCTAGTCACACATAATCTTACATTGGACCCAAATATCAAACCAGTCAAGCAAAATTTGTGTAAGATGCACCCAACATTAGAATTAATGGTGAAATATGAATTGCAAAAGTTGTTGGATGTTGATTTCATCATCTTAGTAGACTATTCGCCATGGGTTTCAAACATGGTTCCCATCAAAAATCCTGATGGGAGGATTCACATTTGTACTGACTTTAGATATCTCAAAAAAGAGAGTCCTAAGGATGAATTTTCCTTACCAAACATTGATGCATTGGTAGACGCTACAACAGGACATGAAATGCTATCCCTTATGGATGTTTTCTCTGGATATAATCAAATTCGTATTAATCCAAAAGACCAAATCAAAATGGTATTCACAACGTGTTGGGGGATATTCTATTATAAGGTCATGCCTTTTGGCCTTAAGAACGTTGGAACCACCTATCAATGAGAAATGATGTATATCTTCCATGACTACATGCATAAGATTTTGGAAGATTACATGGATGACTTATTGGTGAAATTCCTATTGCACCATGAGCATATCGATGTATTATGTAAGGTTCTAGATCGCCTCATTGAGCACAATGTTAGGCTTAATCCCAAGAAGTGTGTCTTTGGTGTCACATCTGGTAAATTTTTGGGATTCATAGTCTCCAAGTGAGGCATATAGGTAGATCCAAACAAGGTCAAGGCAATATTAGAAATGCCTCCCCCCATAACCATTAAGTAGCTACATAGCTTGTAAGGAAAGGTCGCATCCATAAAATGCTTCATAGCACAATTATCGGATAAGTGTCGACCCATGAATAGGTTGCTACACAAGGGGGTCTCATTTCATTGGGATGAAGAATGTCAAAATGCCTTTGAAAAAATTAAGCAATACCTAGCTTCATCACCCATATTGTCTCCTCTGCAACCAGGAGTGCCATTCTATTTATACATCTCAACTACTGAGTTGGCATTGGGCACCATGTTGTCCCAAAAGAATGAATTTCATAAATAACATGCTACATATTATATTAGCCGCACACTGGTCAGCTATGAAATCAAGTATGCATACGTTGAGAAGCTATGCTTAGAAGTGGTCTTTGCAATTAAAAAGCTATGCCATTACATGCTCAATCATACCATGTATGTCATATCTAAGGAAAATCCATTGCAATATATGATGAGTTGAACATATCACAATAGTCACACGACAAAATGGATAATGTTGTTGATATAATTTGACCTAGAGTTCATTGAAAAAAATTAATCAAAGGATAGGTCATAGCTGATCAACTAGCAGAGGCTCCTCTCCATCTGAATATAGAACTTCCCGATTATGGAGTGTTTCATATCTCAGAATCACCTAATTTTGCAGAGCCTAAGTCCCAGGCAGAAATTACTCTATTATTTGATGGTTCTAAATGCGAGCAAGGGGGTGGTGTAGGTATCATGTTTTTCACACTATAAGGGGCTCTAATACCTCTTTTGTTTAAACTCGATTTCTCGTGTACCAACAAAAATGATGAGTATGAAGCCCTCATCATAGGCCTTCAGACGACAATCGCCATGAAAATAACTAAGATAAATATTTTTGGCTATTCCTTGCTCATAGGTAATTAGGTTAAATGGATATTCTAGTTTAGGTGTCCCATATTGCAAGCCTACAAAGCCCTAGTGGACAAAATTCTGGTATAATTTGAATGGTATGATATTGAGGCACTTCCTCAATCATATAATTGTTTTGCAGACACAATGGCTTCCTTAGGGACACTAATCCCGTAAAACCATTCATATGATATTACTACTATTCAATTAAAAATGCTAGTACAATCTGTGATTGAGCATGATGAGCATAATGCCATACCAGTTGTTCACATGATTCAGATTGAGCCTTCACATGAACGGTTATCTCAACTACATAATTATTTGGATAACGCCCGATGGGGGAATCTGTTCCCTCAGAATTATTTTGATACTAGCACAACGCTATATCTTCAAGTTCATTCTCAATCAACATTCACATGAGATGAACATCAAAAGGATTGAATGATTAATAATATTGAGGCTTCTTCAAAGCAAGATTGGGCCATACAGATCAAATATTACTTAAAACTGGGTAATATTATGCCTGGATTATCACATGCTACAAAGCGAGCATTTAAGAAAAAAGTGGAAAAGTATGTCTTATTAGGAGACATAATGTATCGTCGGAGCTATGAGGGTATCCTCCTTCATTCCTTAGACTCACAGGAGTCATCTTGGACCATCGTCCAAGCACAAAATGGTACATGTGGTGGTCACTTTAGTGGCATGGCCATCGCTAAGCGCATTCTTCTCATGGGCTATTACTGGCCAAATTTAGAGCAATATTTTTGCACTTATGTAAAGAAGTGTGTGAAGTCTCAATATAATGCAAATTTGACACATGTACCTTCACATGCCTTACAATCGATTCAATCGGTTTGGCCATTTGCACAATGGGGGTTTGATTTAATTGGGAAAATATCACCTGCCTCTTTGGGCCATCACATGTTTATCATAATGGTGACCGAATACTTCACAAAATGGGTGGAAGCAATTACCATTAACACTATGACTGGACCTCACATCGCGGAGTTCATGCTACATAACATCATATGTTATTTTGGTATTCCATCCAAAATAATATCGGATAATGGAACATCCTTCAAAAATAAGGATGTGTGTGCATTAAAAACAAAGTATAACATAAAGCACAAATTTTCTATGCCCTATTATCCGTAGGCCAATGGGCAAGTAGAGGCATCAAATAAGATAGTAGTAGCCATATTGAAGAAAACCGTTATAGAAAATCATAAAGATTGGCATAATCAATTACCTCTTGCCCTTTGGGCCTATTACACTAGCATTCGGATGCCCACTAGGGCAACTCCATTTTCACTAGTGTATGGTGCTAAAGCTATCATACCTCTAGAGTTAGAAATTCTTGTCACTGTGCATTTCCATGCAGGAATTCATCGATGATGATTCTACTAGGAAAGATTGTTTAGATCAACAAATGTTACTTGATGAATGACATGTCAATGCCCTTGAGCATCTACGTGTTTATCAGGAATGCCTTAAGAGAGCTTATAACTTGAAAGTACACCAGAGAGATTTTTATGTTGGTGATTTAGTTCTAAAGGAGAACCAACAAAACTCAAATTTGCCATCCAATTTGTGGGACAAATTTACAACAAACTGGTTAGGTCCATTCATCATTACAAGTCATATTGGACCTAGAACTTATCGCTTAGCATCCATAGAAGGAAGTGAAGAGCCTAAACCAATGAATGTTAGTCATATATGGTATTTTCATGCTTAGAACACCATAAAATACTTCTAGGTGGTCTATGACCATCTAGGTCAACCCAAAACACTCCTAGGCAGTCCAGGACCATCTAGGTCAACCCAAAATGCCCCTAGGAGGTCTATGACTATCTAGGTCAAAAGAAAATGTTCCTAGGTAATCTATGATTGTCTAGGTCAATAAAAAAAGCTCCAAAGGCATCTATAAGCCCTTTGGTCACCTTAAAATGCTCCTAGGTGGTCCATGACCATCTAGGTCAACCCAAAATGCCCCTAGGTGGTCTATGACCATCTAGGTCAAAAGAAAATATTCCTAGGCAATCTACAATCTTCTAGGTCAATCCAAAAATCTCCAAAGGTATCTATAAGCTCTTTGGTCACCTTAAAATGCTCCTAGGTGGTCCATGACCATCTAGGTCAACCCAAAATGCCCTTAGGTGGTCTATGACCATCTAGGTCAAAAGAAAATATTCCTAGGCAATCTACGATTATCTAGGTCAATCAAAAAATCTCCAAAGGCATCTATAAGCCCTTTGGTCACCTTAAAACACTCCTAGGTGGTCCATGACCATCTAGGTCAACCTAAAATTCCCCTAGGTGGTCTATGACCATCTAGGTCAAAATAAAATATTCCTAGGCAATCTATGATTGTCTAGGTCAATCCAAAAAGTCCCAAAGGTATCTATAAGCCCTTTGGTCACCTTAAAATACTCCTAGGCTATCCATGACAGTCTATGTGAACCCAAAATATCCCTAGGTGGTCTATGACCATCTAGGTCAAAAGAAAATATTCCTAGACAATCTATGATTGTCTAGGTCAATCCAAAAAGCTCCAAAGGCATCTATAAGCCCTTTGGTCACCTTAAAATGCTCCTAGGTGGTCCATGACCATCTAGGTCAACCTAAAATGCCCCTAGGGTATATGACCATCTAGGTCAAAAGAAAACATTCCTAGGCAATCTACGATTATCTAGGTCAATCCAAAAAGCTCCAAAGGTGTCTATAAGCCCTTTGGTCACCTTAAAATGCTCCTAGGTGGTCTATGACCATCTAGGTCAACCTAAAATGTCCCTAGGTGGTCTATGACCATCTAGGTAAAAATAAAATGTTCCTAGGCAATATACGATTGTCTAGGTCAATCTAAAAATATCCAAATGCATCTATATGCCCTTTGGTCACCTTAAAATGCTCCTAGGCAGTCCATGACCATCTAGATCAACCCAAAATTCCCCTAGGTAGTCTATGACCATCTAGAAAAAAATATAATATTCCTAGGCAATCTACGATTGTCTAGGTCAATCCAAAAAGCTCCAAAGGCATCTATAAACTCTTTGGTCACCTTAAAATTCTCCTAGGTGGTCCATGACCATCTAGGTCAACCCAAAATGCCCCTAGGTGTTATATGACCATCTATGTCAAAATAAAATGTTCCTAGGTAATCTAAGATTGTCTAGGTCAATCCAAAAAGCTCCAAAGGTGTCTATAAGCCCTTTGGTCATCCCTATCTTTGTCCTCCTCTTCAACCCAAATGTCCCTAGGCGGTCTATGACCATCTAGGTCAAAAGAAAATTTTCCTAGGAAATCTACGATCGTCTAAGTCAATCCAAAAATCCCCAAAGGTGTCTATAAGCCCTTTGGTTACCCTAAAATGCCCCTAGGCGGTCCATGACCATCTAGGTCAATCAAAAATGCCCCTAGGTGGTCTATGACCATCTAGGTCAAAATAAAACATTCCTAGATAATCTACGATTGTCTAGGTCAATCCAAAATCCCCAATGGCATTCATTAAGCCCATTGGTCAACCTGTATATACATATATATCAAAAATACAAAAACATCATTAAAATCATCAAAATACAAAAATATTGCTTCATTGCACTTCATATAAATTGCATTAGGTATACTCATCATTGCATTATGCATCGTTTAAAATTGATCATACATGTCTAGCACCAGGTCTGTACACTAGGCATCTGTTAAAATCATTGTTATTATAGGTCAATATTACCACTTGTTTACATTACATATACCATTTACATTTACACTCCATATTATATGTCTGTTTTCTGTCACTTAGCCATTTTTTAGAAGACATAGTTAAGGTTTTTTGGTCACTCAACCATATCTAGTTTTCTTTTTAGATTTTGTAGAAAGCTATCATGATTTTTTATAAGGTAGAATCCTACTTAGATTATACCTTGTATACATCAAAATCCCAACACATTTTCACATTAATAAATCCAAGTCTAGCACAAGGAAAGATGAAATTACAAAGTGGTCTAGGTTACTTTAAGTGAAAATATTATCTCGCTCATCCCCCTATGCGAATGGTTCAAAGATGTTGAGAATTGACAAAAGGACAAGTTCCTCCTTACCCAAAAATCCCTTGCGCTACACTGGGGCAAGTATCCAAAATAGAAAAATCAAACAGTGATTATTATCACTCCAAAATATGCAAAAAGAAACAATGATTATTATCACTTCAGAAAAAACAAAAAAAATAGTGGTTCTCACCACTACCAAAATCCCTTGCTCAACAAATAAAAATGAGCAACTCCCTTGAATACTTCAAAATTAAAAGAAAAGAAGGGAGTCTTGAACTTGAATCCCTAGAATTCTTAACATTAGAGAACCATAAGGTGATCCTCATTACATGTTTGGTGGATAGCCTACTTGTCAATGGTGGTAGTCTTACGCATGACAATATGTCTATCACATAAGCAACTTGCTTAGGTACAGACCAATGTTTGAATGTGGATGAGCTAGCTTGTTGTAGCCTATATTACCTAGTAGTCTAATCTAACTAAGTACAAAACTCAGGATAATGAGACTCCTAAAATGATCTCTAGTACATATGGGTTGAGTGAATCCCATTTGCACTAGGGCAACCTTATGCGTTATCATGGTAATGAACTCACATGCACACATAGGGATGTTGATTATCTTGGTTATATTAGTAGGTGCATACTTTGTCAAAAAGTCTTGCATAGTTATTATACAAATTTTGATTAGGTAACTAGAGTGTTTGAGTCTCCTAAAAACTACCAAACATATCATATCAATTACATTATCCATTCCATTTTACATCATGTTGTCACATATTTGTCAAAATTATAAAATCCATTACATAATGTTATAATAACATGAAAATAATAAAGATACATTTTGTACAGTCTATGGTGCTAGCATACAATGTGTCAAATAGTCATCATAAATCCATCATACAAAATTAAATCAAATCATCCATTTCATTATGCATTTACATTGCATCTCATATCATTGCATTATCACATCATAGGATAAATACATGCATCCATGTTAGACATCCATCAAAAGCATCATAAAAGCATAACATACATATCATAAAGTAGTAAAAATGTTACATGATGATCAAAGCAAACTCATATATATATATATATATATATATATATATATATATATATATATATATATATATATATATATATATATATATATATATATATTCCATATGTAAGAAGTCAAAAGCTACATCATAGTCCATAAGTTGCCCGTAGGCTACAATAAAGTGGGTCCTCAAACCTCACACTCCAAAAATCAAAATTCAAAAACAACTCAAAAACATCAAAAATAGGGCTAAAACCCACCAAAAATAAGGAAAATGGTCAAAAATTAGCAGGGATCAAAATTAAACCAACAAAATTTATGGATGCATTAAAATTCTGCATTTTATTCCCCAAGAAGGCCTCCATGGCTGGACCGCTCCATGGGAATGAAGTTTTTAGCCTTTTTCTTCCAGAAATGCTCATCAAAATGATCAAAAATCCCCTCCAAATAGGTATATAGTACCATGGGAAAAATAGAGAGTTATCCCAATTTAGTCATATGTGTCAAGTGACTCATCGCTTTATCATTGGTCATGCCCTCATTGACTCATTGCTTGAGGGGGTAGTCATAATAATGATTTCATAAATCAAATCAACACTAAAACACTCAAAAGTGTAATTTCCATACATTCAAAAGAATCTTTGCTAAAGATAAATTTTCAAGCCCATGTTGGGGAAAATAATCAACATAAGCAAAAAAAATAGGCTTGACCTCCTTGAAGCCTCAAGAATCTACCCATGTAAAGGCTTACAAGAACACAAGGCACTAAGACCTAGTATACCCTAAGTCCCTACAACTATGATTACAACACGGCTGAAAGGTATACCTGAAATTAATCCTTCGACTATATCAAAAGCAAGGATTCCAAGAATGTATGCTCTTTCCACAATGAAGTCATCCAAAGTTGATTATATTAATGAATAACCTTAATCATTTAATGATTTAGTCATCTATTTTTTCTCAGCGCTTTGTTGCACATAGCGCATCCCAAAAAGGGGCATCTATAGACACTAAAATCATGTAAATTGGATAAGACTACCAATGCACCACTTGTGCCACTCTTATTGACATCATATGGCCCCATTGGGAAACCCTCTAGGGTAACATAATGCTCCATAGCACTTTTGGGAAGTTTACTAGCAATTTTGGGAGGTTTTGGGGCATATCCTTATGATCGTCCCACCAAGGGACGATCATAGATGGTGACCGTCCCACCTAGGGATGACCATACAAAATCTTACCTGGGTGGGATGGTCCCTAAAAGACACCCCAAAAGTCAAAGGGGTAGAGAAATGATAATCAATTACTACTATATTCTCCACCCAATCACCAAAAATTGATTGGGAGCCTATCATGGAGACTAGGAACTCCCAATTAGAGGCCCCAAATGGGTAACCTCTTCTACCCAATCATGGCAAGGGTTTTGACAAGTGGTAACACCTACCTTGCATGCCAAGACTTTCCCCTTTACCCTAGATTCCCTATTTGGGCTATAAAATGAGGTGTGTTCACCCAATTTCAAGAGAGAAGAGTTGAAGTATTTTACCATGAAGTGCTGCCCAATTCTACCCTCACATTTTGCTATCGAATTTGCCCTCATATTCCTTTGAAACCCTCTTCATTCGAAGGTGCTTTTAGGGGCATCCAAAATCCACTAAAACCATTCCAAAACTAGTTATATTGGAGAGCAATTTGACCCCATTTGCTGACATAACATCTAGGAGAGTTTAGGACCAGATCCCACTAGAATTGGTGATAAATTCCAAGCAGATTTGTAACCATCCCACCTGGGAACAATTAGTAGTAGCTAGTTGCACTTTCTAGGGACGGTTAGAAAATAGTAGGTAATTTTGAGTAAATTCCACCATAGGTCAGTTAGGAATATCTAGATGAGTCTTCCATCCAAATTTGGTGAGATTTGGAGCTATTTTGATGGTCCAATTAGAGGTTTTATTGTTGCAGGTCTAGTTGTTCCTGTCAGGGATGGTCATAGTTTTTGCTAATAATTTCCCTTATATTTATGCTCAGATCCTTCCAAAATCATCTAGATAACATCATGCTTGAATCATAGATCATTTGTAGTTGTTTTTATTTGTATCTCGTAAGACACCACATTTGTCCCTACCCAAGGATTCACCATGATACCAAAATAGGGCTAACTTGCCCTAGAGTGAGTGCTTCTCTCGATTAATGATTTCCCCCTGGTTTGGTATCCCCATAATTTTTTCAACAAGGAAATCCACTATTATAGTAAACCTTATATCACAGGTGAAAACATGCCCTCCATACCATGTATGTACAAACTCTAGGGATAGGTGAGGGTCATGGCCTTGAAATAAATGGAGGAAATTGAGTAGTTCATGGTCATAGAAAATGTCCTCAGCCAAGACAGTTAAGTGGAGGGCAACAAGTTTTAATTCAGCCATCATAATAGGGATAGGCTAGAGGGAGTGGCAGGGGAAAGCACCAGAGCATTTATACTTTGGAGGAAATATAACACCACAAGGTACTAAAAAATAGTGATTAAAAAGATAGGGGATCCTACCCTAATCCAATTCCATGAGTGATGGCATAAAACATGCTTGCCACACTCTAAAAAAATATGAAACATGATTGAAAACATAGTGGAGGTAAACAGTACGAATGGGTTGACACTAGCCACAAGGATCCAATAGGAAAGTTGGACCAAAAAATTGTAAGCACTAGGCAGAGAAAAAACTTCACTCGTTGGGTCTTAGTGATATGATTGTTTTTTTTCTAGAATCTCCACTAACATATATTTTTATTATGAACCCTACTTCTAATGATCTTGATCTCTACATGCATTGTGTGATGGTGCTAGAGGTTGATATTTAAGGTGAGCATGTTGTAGAAACCCAATTTTGAGCACGTCACCAATCATATGAATATGGAAATATTTACCTTATCAAACACAAAAAATATCATGATCAACCAAACAAACTAAAATCTCATCAAAGGGGTATTTAGTAATCCAAATAAAAAGTTTATATTTTAAGCAATAACACCAATGGTTCTTCTCATTAAGTGTAGTACTTTTTCCAATAAATCTAAATATGATCTTTTCCTACCCAATCGATCTACCAAGGGTCATTTTTGGCATTAGCATCAAGCACATTAGCTCTAGTAATATTTTTTCCTCTAATATTATTGCATGATCACAAATCAAAAAATAAAACAAAGGGCTAATTATTGTTAGCTACTCATCAATATTAGAATATTGCATTTTGAATCTTGTCTGATCTTCCTCAATTTCCAATTACCTATCTTGACTAGGAATCACACACAATTATGTACTTGCAATTGCCAACTCTACCAACTAGAAGAGCTTCTCAAATCACATGCATATCTCCTTAACTAGAAATCTTATCTTCAACTTCCAATCAATTTTCCATGTAATTTCAACTGGATGACCACTCTCCTCCATCCTATAGAATGCATATTTCCCCAAATGGATCTTCAAAGGTACCACAAATATTACAAATATATTACTTAGGGCATCACCAAAACATATTCAAATACAATAAAGAAACTCTATCAAAATTTCTATTGATGTTTAAAGATCTCAATGAAGTTTTGTCAAAATTTTAATTGAAGAACCTTCAACAAACTACCAAAGTCATGTATGAATTCTAATAGGATCTTTTCTACCATAGATCATCTTTGAAGGATTGACACAATTGCATTGGAACTAGCATTAGAGTAGCTAATCCTTCATCATAAACCTTACATTTACCATTTGAACCCTTCTATTGTCACCAAATTTTACTTTTATGGGTCCATTTTATTTTATCTTGATTACTAAGCAACTAGGTGTTTCATATTTTTTAATCGAGTATATTGGATTGAAATGAGCCCCACTTGTATTACATCATGACCACAATGGTATTAAAATAGTTTGGTAATTATGCATGGATAGCTTAGAAATATTCAAACCTAGGTATCCCTATTGGAAATTGAGGAATATAACTAATTTAGCTAATTCTACTTGATATAGGTGTTTCATTTTTAATAGCTATTATCTTGTTATTTCATTATTTCATCAAATTATTTTGCATTGTATATAGATTCTTGTGCCCTTATTCATTAGGATTATACATCTTTATCAATATTACAGGCTCACATATAAAGAAAAATTACTTTGCTATAATTATAGACAAAATTACCACTACCTAATAGCATTGTTGATAACATCATCAATGCTTTCACTAACACCATTTTTAGTAGTGACTTTATGGTCTTTGAATCCCAAGGTTGCTTATCTAATTTTCAATTTTTTGTGTTTTGTCTTTTACTATAACAAGGTTCTAACTAAGATAAACCACTTAAAATGTAATCCATTATCCAGTTTTCTATGTGCAGGTACTTTGAGTTGTTGGATATGTAGGCCAAAGGTTAGGAGCATTCATATCAAAGCAACATGAGACTTGGAGAAAAAAAAATCTCTTATATATCTTAAACCTTTTCTCTTTCCTTCTAATATTTTTTGTCTTGTTATATAGCTACATGGTAGGTTTTCTTGTATTTAATTGCAAATGAAAAAATAAAAGAAAAGAAGAAAATACATAGAGTCTAGGAAATCTATTTTAATGATCATGTTATTTAGCTTAATACTTAGATCTATTATTGTGTTTTCAAGGAAAGTTAAAATGAATGTGGGATAGGTTTTGTTTTCTAAATAAAACCATTCTTGCACCCTTGTCTTAAGAGAAAAAGTATTTTCATTTATAACATTGAAATAAAATCCACATGTAGATTAGTGATTTATCTACATGCATCTTGTATGTTTTTATATATAGCCTCAAATAACAAAATAGTTTCAAAATAATTGCACTTATATTATTTGTAAGAAAGGTAGGGGAGACTAGAATCTTCAATAAATGTAGATATTCTCCAATAAAAACATAAAATTTAGATCTTGTAACTTAATCTAACACCCAATATCTCTAAACTGAGGAAGGGACTGGTATGTGGATAGAGGAGCTAGTGAGTCTCTCCCCATATACCTCAATATTTTTGTTCCCATATTTCAGTGAGCCCAATGTGAACACCACATGGGTACCTTAATTCTTGCTTGACCTACATGATTAATTTAAAACTTAAAATTATTTAGACAAACTCTAAATAAGACCACTAAAAATTTATTTGCATAGATAAAATTAGATTAGTAAAGATGATAAAATCCTAACCAAGTGTTAATCCTACTAGATTTATTTTTATCCCTTGAGTAGCCATTGTTTGAACTACCTAGTTATATTGGGTATATAGAAAGCCTAAATCACTAGTTGCCATGTATGGTCTTACACATGCTTGTGTTATGTAGGGAGTATATTATAGTGGGATATTGATATTCATAAGGATGAATTGATTATTTACTTATATATCAATCTTGACCACATACCTAAAGGGGTTGCTTCCATGTATTGTTGGTGTCCCATGTACAAACTCTACTCTTACATATTGATAGGTATATTGAGAGGGGTTAGGTATATAAGGTGGCCTTCATGGTATATAGGCCAAGTTAAGCATATAGATGGAAGGAGATATAATGTGTATAAAAAAATCATCATCTTCTTTAAACATCTCAATATATATATATATATATATATATATATATATATATATATATATATATATATATATATATATATTTAATTTATCATACATCCATAGCTAAACTTTTAACCATGCATGAGTGACATTATATCATTTTTAGCATTGCTTATTAGAATATATTACATTATTTGATATCTTGAATGAAGATCAAGAGTCTCTTAGATAAGTGGTAAGTTAAGAATTCAAAGGTCATTTTGTAAAAACTATATTATAGAGACAAAGCTCCATAATTTGATGTACAAGTTTATTCAATAATGTAAGTTTCTTTTTATACTGTTAATGCTTTATCTTGACCTCATTGTATTGTGGCTATATTATTTTCGTTCCTCTAATATTTAACTTATGATATTTTTGGTAGTATTAAGGCTTAAAAATTCATCAATGGTATCAAAGCTACCACCAAAATATATTTAGAGTGATAAGAGTTATTTTAGCCACTTACATAAGAGTCTATCCACTTTGAAAGAAGTGAGACTTAGGATCTATTTGAAGGTCATATTGAGTAGAAATCTAGAGTTTTGCCATGATTGAAGAATAACCAGTGAAGATCATGACTTAGATATATTATTTGGCAAATCAACTTTGAGATAGTTTATCATTTAGAGCCATAGCCAACCCTTCATATTAGTCAGACATTGATATTGGGTTCTCTAGAAAGGAGGAGGATCATATTGGGTTCTTAGGTGTTACCTAAGATATTACTGATTTCAGAGATAGAGTTACAATAGAGATTAAAAGATAGAGTTGCAATAGAGATTAAAATCTATAGAAGAATTCAAAGCTTCCTTAGAAGAAATAGAAAAGATAGCAAGAGATTGAGAAGTATACAAAGCTTCCTAAAAGAATATATAGAGAGAAAAATAAAATATCCTAAGTTTATAATTCTTGAAGAAATTTAAGGTAAGAAAACTTCAAGTATTGAATTGACATTGGATTAGAGCTACAATATGTCATGACCCAACCCTTGGCAAATTTTTTATTCTGGTTGATATGTGTTTTGTTATGATGCTATGTAGAAGAAATGACTAACTATTTTTGTTTGATATGCAAAAACATTTATTTCTTAAAAGAGATTATGGAATGTGAATATTTTTGTGGGATGTAGGATAATTCCATGCTTGATTTTTGAGAAACATGCATTTTATAAAAGAATATGATGTTGCTAATGGAAGTGCACTTTTGTAGGAACAGGTTCCTTTAGGGTGGTAGAAAGAATTAACCACCGAGAAAATATTACCTTGGGGGAAATTATGTGATGGGTTATTTTTCGAAATATATATAAAAGAGGCAACATGGATGAATGCCCTTTCATGGAGATGCATATCATAAAATTGTATAATAATGTATATAAAGTTTTAGATAAATTCCTTGAGTTATAATATTTCCTTATTAAGACGCTTTAATTTAGATGGATGTCATTGCAAAGGAAACAAATGTTTATTTTTTCAAAAGTAATTTCCTTCTTTGGGATGGGTTATAAAGTATTCATTTTAGGTAGAAATTATAATGGAAGGTAAAGAAAGGAATTTATGATCTATTAAAAATAGAAGGAATGGATTCTTTTATTTCTTTATAAGAAAATAAAACAATAGGTATTTATAGTTCAAACTATAGAAAAGAGTATCTGATGTTTTGGAGTGACAAAGCATCATAGAACAATAGTTAAAAAACATTTAAACTGGAAGAATACTATTGTTCTTGTAAATATTTTGAACTATGCTTGGGAGTGGTCTCTATTAGTCATGGTCGTGCGATATGGCCAAGATATTTTTATTTATGAAATACAATTGGTAAGTAATGAGAGATGTTAAAGAACTAAAATAGAAGTCGAGAATAACTTCGATGGAAGGGAATGACGAGAAAGGGGGACCAAAAGAAGTGAGGATTGGGAGCAAGGGCATAAGGGAGAAGATCAGAAGTGGAGGACATGTGAGTGGAGAAGGCTTGGAATACTACGGACTATAAACAGGTTATATTTATTCATTTTTGGTTGTCTTCATTGATGCCGATCATGTTTGGTTGTTGTGAATGTCCTATTTGAATACATGTTAAAATATCTTTGAATGATGATAGAACAGATTAGACGTATTCATTGAAAACCTTATATTTCATCTAGGGAATGAAAAATTGATGTTGAAAAATATAGTTTTGTTGGATTATGTTCTAGTAATTAGTGAAAGATAGAATTTCAAAATGATTATGGAAAGACTAGGTGACCTTTGGCATTGTGGTTTCATTATTTATGATAGTATTTTCTTGAATCCATTGTTTGCATTTCTTGTTTGGATAAATAAGTCGTGTTCTCAAAGTCTCCTCAGTAGTAGAAGGAGGAAATTAGGTAACTCAGTAGTGTTTGAGTATTCTAAAATAGTGGAATACGTAGATGAAATTGGATGTTTTATTTACTTGTCAAGAGTAGAATATTGGTAATTTTTCTAAGGAATGTAGTGATTGAGTCTTGCTATAGAAATGAGAAGTGATCCAATGCATGTATATAGAAATTTATTTGTATTTGTGGAGTTATAGGAGTATTTTAAGACATAAAATATGGGTAGAATAAACTGCTGGTTTATCTTTTTTATTTATTAGATAATTTTAGATTATTATCATATGAAAATAGATATTGAATAGTGGATATTGAATGAAAGTAGATATCAATCTTGAGACCCAAATTTGTATTTTACTCTAATAGTTAAGTGAAATAAATTGTTGCATTTGATTGCTCTTTGTATGCCATAATTTAAGGAAAAAATTATCTTTACTGTGGTTGTGTTGAATAACCCTTAGTAGGAGTAGCCTTAAGGGTCAACATTGAATGTTGAAATATTTAACTTCTACTTATGTTGGCTGGCGATCGTCTAATTAAGGAAAAAGAACTACTCATAAGAAGGAATAGGTTGTGAGCATAAATTTGACTTTAGAGTAGAAAAACCATATTAATTTATATTCTTCATAGTTAAATATTAATTATGTAAGGTTAAATATTAATGAGATATTTAGAGCTATAATCTAGAATTTATTTAAAGAAAGATACCACCATGAGTTAGAATTGATCTCAATATTGAGGACTATCTCTCCAATGGATGAGAGATAGCACAACACTCATCGTATCAAGTGTACTCACATAGAAATACTTGTGTGAGGGGTAGATATTGGTTTGAATCTTTCAATTGATAGTGAAGAGGAAATTAAGCTATCTCATCTGGACAATGAGACTAATGGCTTAATAGAGTGTGATACCTAGTACTCTTACATTAAGGGAATTATGCAATATGTAGTGATAGGTGTGTTGTATGCAATATTAGAGTTGGGATACTTGTTAAGTAGTAGCTCTTATAGGAAATATGGAATAGAAGAAAAAAAATAAAGGGGTTAGAACCAGGGAAAATTTGGGATATTTATATTTTGGTATTAGAGCAATGGTCCAGAGTGGAAGGGGTTCACTATGCAGGCCTAGTTGAATTGTGTGATAGAAAAATTATATTAAAACTTAGCAAATAGAGAAACCAAAAAAAAAAACATGTCTAGTTAATTGAGTTGAAAGGGTAGATAGTTAGTAGGAGGAGCAATTTGAAGAAATAATTGCTAACAAAAAATTCTACTATATCTTGCGTATGGTCAGGAACAATACTACCAAAGAGAAGAAGATGAAGTGTTGTCCCAACAATAAGGCAGAAACGAAGGACAAATGTAAAGAATAGAACCCTGAATGTAGATTCAGAGAATCCACATAATGAAAGTGCAAATATCATCGAGACAGTGGATCTACTTCATGAATATGTAGAGACACAAAAATAGTTGTTGGATGTCATGTTGAATCGGGAAACACAGGTAGGTAATTCCAAAAGGGGTTAGACCAATAAACCTCTTACTGAGGTACAATGGGATAGGGTTCGATTAGAGGTTGAATTGGGCAAGGAAATGAAACATCTAAAATATTCTAAATTCAATGGGGAGGAAAATGACGACAAGGTTGAGGTTTGGTTGAAAGATATAGAAACCTATTGCAATATGAAGAACTTTTCCTCAAGTACTCAAACATCTTATGCCACACAACATATGTAAGGTAATGGTTTAGCTTGGTGGGAATATTATAGTGATGAACTGGATATTGAGGCAATAGTTAACTTGAAATGGGTAGTTTATAAAAGCCTTCAAAGATAAACTCCACACAGTATATTTTTATTCCCAAAAATTTGAGGAATTCACTAAAATTCACCAAGGAACTAGGAAAGTGGAAAAGTATTATCAAATATTTATCAAACTAATGAAGTATTTACCTACTTATAACAAGAAAATAAAAATCCATAAGTTCATATTGGGAGTAGATCCTAGAATAGAACAAGAAGTGGATATGTAGGAACCCAAGACTTTGTAGAAGACCTATGATTTGGTAAGGAAAGCTGAAACATATATCAAACCCTACTTTTATTATGAAAGATTAGATGAAGAGGGTAAGGAGGCACTAAGAAAAAGGAATAGTGTAGGTTTTGTAAAATGAGAAGGGAAACAGGCAAGAAAGAACTTGTCTCAATAGGATCGAAGAAATGACAAGAAGCTAGGGAAGTCTAGAAAAATATTACAGGGAAAGAATCGAAACAAAAACAAGGGTAGCAACAGATAATTTCAGGGATAGGCTAAATATCCATCTATGAAAAAAGTAGAAGAGTGATAGAAGTGAAATGAATATCCAGGGCTAAAAGAAGGATGTTTCTTTTGTAGAGGACTGCATTATGCTACTAATTGCCCAGAAATAATAGGAATGAGTTCTAAAGGAAATGAAAAAATATACAAGGAAACTACTCCTAAGAAACCCATGCACAAGATTTATGTAGCTACAGGAAACCAAAATCTTGTTGGTCAAGCCACACCAATTTTTATTAGAGGTAATATTTTTGGTAGGAATGTTAAAATATTGATTGATAGCTGTGCTACAGATAGTTTTATTTCCACTAGTTTATCTAAAGATATTTTAGAAAGACCCAAAATTTTGGCTCATGGGTGGAAGGTCAAGTATGGTTCAGGATAAAACTAATTTGTTAATCAATGTTATCCTATGACAAAAATTGCCTTACCTAGTGGAATAACAATAGGATGTTTGTATGTAGTGCCTCTGCATGATTTTGACATAATCCTAGAAATGGATTGGTTGCAAGTGCACAAGGCAGTACTCAACTTTTAGGATAGATGGATTGAGTGCAAAGAAGATAGGGGTGTTGTATGAAGGGTGTATAGCTTATAGGGGTTATTCCAACCTTAAATACTATCAGAAATGCAACTAAATAAGGCCATAAAAAAAAGAGGAATGGTCTATGTTAAGATAAATGAAATTGATAAATATGGGAACTTGTCCAAGTGTGAATTTTATGTCTCAAAGGTATAATACTTAGGTCACATTATTTTTCCTAAAGGGATCACAATGGATCCTAGGAAATTATAATCCATTTTGAATTGGCCTCCACCTACAATTATGATAGAAGTTTAAAGTTTCATGGGCTTAATCGGGTATTATAGGTGATATGTGAAGGACTATGCTAAGATCACCTCACCAATAACTAACCTTCAAAGAAAATGAAAGGAATTCAAGTGGATAGATAAATGTGAGGAAGCCTTTGGTTTTCTTAAGCAAAATCTTACGACACCTCCTATACTAAAGGTATCAGATCTTCAAGGAAGTTTCTCTATTTGTATGGATGCATCAATAGAAGTTTTGGGAGGAGTACTCTCTCAAGAGGATTTAGTGGTAGCCTATGGACCTAGAAAACTAAAAAGACATGAGGTTAATTATACAAATCATGATTTAGAATTAGTTGTTGTAGTGTCTGTGCATTCAAGAGTTAGTGATATTACCTGGTAATGAGACACTTTGAACTAAAGATATACCATCAGAGTCTACAGTATATATTCACTCAACCTTTACTCAATGCTAGGAAAATAAGGTGGATGGAATTTCTTGCAGAATATGATTTTGATATTGAGTATATAAAGGGTAAAGAGAACAAGGTCATCGATGCACTGAGTAGAAGGAGGAATATAGCAATATTGTCTCGCATCCATCTTGACTTGATGGAACAAGTTAGGTAAATACAAAAACATGATGCTTACTACAACCAAATTTGGGAAAGGATGGAAAAGAAACCTAAAGAGAACGAGGAATATAGCATCAAGGATGGTTTCTTATGTTTTAAGAACATGGTAGTTATCCCTAATACCAAAAACTTGAAGAAGATGATAATGAATAAGACACACAAATCTCTATATTTTGCTCATCCAAGAGGAGCAAAGATGAGGGAGAATATGAAAAATATATACTTTTGGCCATGAATGAAGAGAGACATAATTGATTTTATCGCTCAATGCCTAGAGTGCCAAAATGTGAAAGTATAACACCAACATCCTGCTGGATTGTTGTACCCACATTATGTGCCTATGCAAAAATGGCAAGTGATTTCAATGGATTTCATTGTAGGGTTGCCCAAAAATAGATTTCAGCATGATGCAATCCTAGTAGTGGTTGATAGACTAACCAAGGTTGTGCACATTTATACTTAGGAATACCAAGGATGATACCGTAGCTATGGCTAACAAATTTTCCAAAGAAATATTATGGATTCATGATTTTTCGGAGGTAATCATATCAAATAGGGACCCAAAATTTACATTTGAGTTTTAGTAATCCTTGCATCATGCCATTGGTACTAGACTGAACATCAGTTCTTCTTACCATCCAAAGATCAATGGGCAAATTGAAAGAGTGAACCAAGTTCTAGAAGATATGCTTTGCATTTATTGTATGGATTAGAAGACCCGTTGGGAGGATTACTTGCACTTGGTAGAATTTTCCTACAATAACGGACACCATTCAACCATAGGCATGGCTCTATTTGAAGATTTGTATGGAAGAAAGTGCAGGATACCATTAACATGGGACAATCCAGAAGACTATATTGTGCTAAGACCTAATATGGTCAAAGAAATGGAGCAACAGTTGAAGGTGATCCGAGAGAGGTTGAAGGAAGCTGTAGATCATTAGAAAAGTTATGCCAATCTTAAAGAGTTCACCAAAGGAGTTTTGTTGTAGGTGATAGAGTGTTTATGAGAGTGAAGCCTAGAAAGAGTGTAATTAAGTCCACAAATCTAGATCCTCGCTTTATAAAGCCCTTTGAAATCGTAGATAAGATTGGTCTTGTCGCATATCAACTTACCTTACCACCCAATCTATCCAAGATTCATAGTATTTTTCATATTTCTTTGCTTAAAAGGTATGTTGCTAATCTAGAGCATGTGTGGGACTTCTCTAATTTGCAAATGGTGAACCTAGAGGCTATAGAGGTTAAACCAGTAAGGATCCTTGAGTTTCGATCTAAATCGATGAGGAAAGGAACATTGGAGTAGTGCAAGGTCTAGTGGGACTATTATTATGAAAGGAATGCTACTTGGGAAAAAGTAGTGGATATACAAAAATAGTTTCCATTTTTATTTGAGAATTATGTGTAATTGTTATTTATGTTTTTACAATTTTTAAAAATAGAGTACTGTGTTAAGTCTAAGAGGGGGATTATGTCATGACCCACCCCTTGGTAGACTTTTCATTCTGATTGATATGTGTTTTTTTATGATGCTATGTAGAATAAATTAATGACTATTTCTATTTGATATGCAAAAACATCTATTTCTTAAAGAGATTAAGGAATATGAATATTTTATTGTGGGATGTAGGATAATTCCATGCTTGATTTTTGAGAAACATGCATTTTATAAAAGAATATGATGCTATTAATGGAAGTACACTTTTGAAAGATTAGGTTCCTTTATGGTGGCAAAAAGAATTAACCACCGAGGAAATATTACCTTAGGGGAAATGATGTGATGGGTTATTTGTTAGAATATATATAAAAGATGCAACATGGATGAATGCCCTTTCATGGAGATGCATATCATAAAATTGCGTATATATGTATAGCAAGTTTTAGATAAATTCCTTACGTTATAATATTTCCTTATTAAGAAGCTTTAATTTAGATGGATGTCATTGCAAAGAAAATGAATTTTTATTTTTTTAAAAGTAATTTCCTTCTTTGGGATGGGTTATAAAGTATTCATTTTAGGAAGAAATTATAATGGAAGGTAAAGAAAGGAATTTATGATCTATTAAAAATAAAAGGAATAAATTTCTTTTATTTCTTTATAAGAAAATAAAAACAATAGGTATTTATATTTCAAACTATAGAAAAGAGTATCTGATGTTTTGGAGTGACGATGCATCATAGAACAATACTTAAAAAAAAAAATAAACGGGAAGAAGACTATTGTTCTTGTAAATATTTTAAACTATGCTTGGGAGTGGTCTTTGTTAGTCGTGATTGTGCCATATGGCCAAGATGTTTTTATTTATGAAATACGATTGGGAAGTAGTGAGATCTGTTAAAGAACTAAAATGGAAACAAAAGGGAATGATGAGAGAGGGGGACCAAAAGGAGTGATCATTAGAGCAAGGGTAGAACGAAGAAGATCAAAAGTGGAGGATGTCTGAGCGGAGAAGGCTTGGAATACTAAAAGGATAACCAGGTTATATTGATTTGTTTTTTGTTATCTTCATTGATGTCGGTCGTGTTTGGTTGTTGTGAATGTTTGGTTTGAATACATGTTAAAATGTCTTCGAATTATGATAGACCAGATTATATGTATTCATTGAAAACCTTATCTTTCATCCAGGGAATGAATTATTGATGTTGAACAACATAGTTTTGTTGGTTTACATTATAGTAATTGGTGAAAGGTAGAATTTACTAAATGATTATGGAAAGATCGGGCGACCTTTGGTATTGTGGTTTCGTTATTTATGATAGTATTTGCTTGAATCCATTATTTGCATTTCTTGTTTGGATGGAGAAGTCATGTTCTTAATGTCTCCTTAATAGTAGAAGGAGGAAATTAGGTAACTCAGTAGTGTTTTGAGTATTCTAAAGCAGTGGAATACATAGATGAAATTGGATGTTTTCTTTACTTTCTGAGAGTAGATATCCTGGTAATTTTTCTAAGGAATGTAGTGATTGAGTCTTGCTATAGAAATGAGAACTGATCTAATGCATGTATATAGAACTTTGTTATATTTGCTATCTGATGGGAGTATTTTATGACAAAAAATATGGGTAGAATAAACTGCTAGTTTATCTATTTTATTTAGTAGATGATTTTAGATTATTATCATATGGAAATGTTATCATATTTTTACCATATGAGGAAATAAAAGAGTTCCATTGCGTGTTCTAAGAAAATAAATCAAACGATTGATTATAAATAGGGGTATTTTTGTGTACGTCTGTAAAAAATATAACAGAGTTGATGAGGCTAATTATAGATTGGATAAGAAAATTGTTTTGCTTAAAACATTTTTTGATGTCCTTTTTGTTCTTTGGAAAAAGTATGTATAATAGATGAAATTGCATTTTGTTAAAGAATTTGTATGGGAATAGATACATGTGAATGGTAGTTGGAATTATACTACTGGGCAGAACAACCTGCCAAATACCAATTGACTGGTGCCATCTCCGATCTGTGTTGAGATCCAATCTTACTCGGTGGTTAGTAATGATGCATCAAAGAAGGAAGAGATACCTTCAAGATGGCCTAAAGCGAAGGAGTGGCTACCAGATGAAGATCCTGGACGTAGCAGTATGGGCAAACGAGGAGTTTGGCTAGATCATGGAAGTTTTCATGGAAGAGATAATAGGAAGAAACTCATTGTTGGGATGTGTTAAAGATTGCAGTGCAATAATGAGTGCTTTCATTGTGGGACACTAGCTTTTGGAGATGATGTTAATGCATCACATGGATGCCAAGCGATCTGGTTTTTAATTAAGTAATTGATTGTATCTTTATCATTCAAGCAGTGGCAATATTCCAAGCCAATTGTGCATTCTGTTTGTATTTTTGAACAATGGATATTGAATGAAAGTAGATATCAATATTGAGACCCGAATTTGTTGTAGTTTACTCTAATATTTAAGGGAAATGAATTTTTGCATTCAGTTGCTTTTTATATATCTTAAATTAAGGGAAAAATTATCTTTACTATGGTTGTGGTGAAGAACCTTTAGTAGGAGTAGCCTTAAGGGTCAACGTTGAATGTTGGAAGCTTTAGCTTCTATGTATACTGACTGGTGCTCATTTAATTTAAGGAAAAAAACTACTCATAAGATTGAATGGTTTGTGAGCATCGATTTGAATTTAGAGTAGCAAAACCATATTAATTTATATTCTTCATAGTTAAATATTAATTATGTAAGGTTAAATATTATTAAAGAATGGGATCTTTAGAGTTGTACCTAAAAAGGGATCTAAAGAAAGATACCACCATGAGTTAGAATTGAGCTCAAGGTTGAGGACTATCTCTCCAATGGATGAGAGAGATAGAAAAACACTCATCATACCAAATGCACTCACATAAAAAGACTTGTGTGAGGGGTAGATATTGATCCAAATATTCTGATTGATAGTGAAGAGGAAATTAAGCTAGCTCATCTAGCCAATGAGACTAATGACTTAATATAGTGTGATACCTAGCACTCTTGCATTAAGGAAATTATACAATATGTAGTGATGGGTGTGTTGTATGCAATATTAGAGTTGGGATAGTTATTAAGTAATAGCTCTAATAGAAAATATGAAATAGAAGAATAAATAAATAAATAAAGGGCATAGAACCAGGGAAAATTTGGGGTGTTTACACAATATATTGAAGAATAGAGACCCTTCAAAGAAAGAGGTCCATATAGAGAAATATTGAAGAATAGAGACCCTTCAAAGAAAGAGGTCCATATAGATAAATATTGAATAATAGAGACCCTTCAAGAAAGAGGTCCATATATTGAAAAATTACAAAGGATAGAGGCCCTTATAGTGGAAAGAAAAGAGGCCATTAAATAGAGAATAAAAATCCTTATAGAAAAGAGGCTATAGTGATATGAAAGGAAGGATTTTATAGTAATAAGTATTTTTTTTTTGATAGGTAACAAATTATTTACAGCGGGTTTTTTGAAAAGGGTCCCAAAACCTTAAATACAGTAATAGCCGAAGCATTAAAATGAAAAAAAAAATTGGGCCAAACCCGGGGGCCCTGATGACTATAGAAAATGTTATGGCACAAAATAACCCTACAGATCCGTAAGCCTTCAAAAAAATAGTAGCGTCAGATAGGGGTGACAACCTCCAGGAACAACAAAAAACAAAAACCAAAAACCTTTAGGCCACCAAAGGCCAGAAGGGCCCTGCTAACTGGGCCCTGAGACGTCCTCAAACCGCTCGGACCCTGTCACGGGGAAGCCTAGACTCCAATGTTGACAGCCTGGTCGGAATGATCCTGCATCACGATTTGAACTAGGCCTGTAGGGAAGTGCAAGGACTAGGTGGTGAAATTTTCAGTGGTAATGGCTAGATTTGCCATGAAATCAGCAGCCCTGTTACCTTCTCTGAACATGTGCTGAAAGGCATGATCAAGGAAGCCCTGGAGAATGAAGAGGGCCTCCCGAATGGAATTATGGAATTGCCAGGAGCAAGAATTAGGCCTGCTAGCAGCTTTGATTATGACTTGGGAATCGCATTTGATGATGATATTTGAGGGGGAGCCCCTGAGGGCCGAGAGGCCACTAAGCAGGCCGACTGCTTCGACAAAATTGTTGGTTTGTCTGCCCAACAGAATCGTGAAGGCTGTGATTAGTTCCTCGTTATAGTCTCTGATGACCCCGCCCACCCCAGAGGCCCCAAGGTTGCCTTTTGAGGCACCGTCAAAATTGAGCTTAAGCCAACCGGGGGGAGTCCACCTGGTTAGGGAGCATTGGGAGGGGGTGGGAGGGGGAGCAAGGGGGGAAAGCTGAATGCTGAGGGAGGAGAGCAGGGAGGCTTCGCTCAATCATAAGGGCTCCTTAGAAAGGGGAATGAGGCAAGAATTCTTAGTGGCAAAGGATACTACCTTGGTCGCTATCCACTGGGGGGAGCGGGCCGAGGAGGAAAAGGCTCGCCTGTTACATTTGAGCCAAATTTTCCAGAGCATATGAGGAAGGTAGGCCTTCCAGAGGAAGCGAAGAAAGGGGTGAGCAAAGGGGGTGGGCCACTATGACAGGAGATTAGAAATGGAATTGGGGGCCGCCCACTGAACGGAGAAATGGGAGAGGATGAGGCCCAGGACTTCAGAGGAGAAAGAACAGTTTATGAAAAGGTGATTGGTTGACTCCCAAGAAGCACGATAGAGGAAGCATCTATTAGGGATCTGGAAACCCCTCTTGATCAGATTCTCGATCGTGAGGATTCTATTTTGAACGGCCACCCAAACAAAATGGCTAATTTTGGGGATCAAATTCTTGGCCCAGACCTACTGGGTCGGGAAGGTGGTCGTCCCCAGGGTTCTCTGAATGTGGTAAGCTGAATTGACTAAAAAAATGCCACTAGGAGAGCCATGCCACATGCATCTGTCACTATCTCCGAAAGATGGGATGACAGTTGCACTGAGGATGTGCTGAAGCTTGGAAGCTTGAAGTGGGAACCTGGGGTTCAGGATGGGTTTCCAAATGGTCCACCCCTAGAACTGGGTCATGTAGTTAGACGCTCTGGGGCCTCGGTCCGCAAGCCCTATTTTGAGTAGGAGGAGCTCCCTATCTGAGCTTAGGGCATTGTCGAGAATCCACCTGTCCTCCCAGAAGTCAATCTTGGCTCCGTCCCTAAGAATCCATCTGGTCCCTTGCTGAACAATGTCTCCGGTGGAAAGTAAGGAATTCCAAAAGGTAGATCCGTCACAGGGTTGGGTGTCACCGAGGAAGGGGTGGTTGTGGCAGTACTTCCCATGCATAATGCAAACCCATTCTTCGGAGGTATTGGTGTGAACCTTCTAGGCATGTTTGGACAGAAGGGCCTTGTTCATGGGGACCACCTGTCTGATCCCGATCCCTCCCTCTCCTTTGGGGTGATAGACTAGGGGCCAGGAGATCAGGGGAATCCTTTTCTTGTCCTTGTAGCCTGACCAGAGGAAGCATTTCTAAATTTGCTCGATGAGGGAAGCAATGGAGGCCAAAATTTTGAAGACAGACATGAAGTATATCGGTATGCTTTGAAGGACTGACGCCAAGAGGGTGGCTCTGTCGGCCTGCGAGAGGAGGTGGCCTTTCCAGGGGGCAAGTTTCCTTTGGATCCGCTCAATCACCCCATTCCACAGCATCTTGGAAGATGCCCCTGTGAATAGAGGAAGCCCGAGGTAGGAAGAGGGGAGGGAGCCAAGGGAGCATCCTAGGATCCGCTCGATTCTGATTTGCCTAGCCAAGGGGGTGTTGATGAAGAAAATATTACTTTTTCGAAGGTTGATTTTTTGCCCAGCCGCATCCTCGTACAGGGTTAGGATGTTCTTGAGGGCCTTAGATTGAGGGACTGAGGCCGAGGAGTCAAGGATGGTGTCATCCACAAACTACTGGTGGGACACGGGGGGTAGGCCCTACGTCGTCCTGATGCCTGAGATAAGACCGCGAGCCATAGCATTTGAAATGGTTTGCCCCAGGGCCTCAGCTAGGATAATGAAGAGAATCAGGGATAGGGGATCACCTTGTCAGAGGCCTCTGGAGCTGGGGAAGAACCCGATCGGGGATCCATTGACAAGGATTGAGAACCAGGGGGATGACACACACTTATTGATGAGTTGGACCCAGGAAGGGTGGAACCCAAATTTGAGGAGGACCTTGGTCAGGAAGCTCCAATTGACCCTGTCAAAGGCCTTATTCATATCAAGCTTGAGCAATAAATGGACATTTTTGGATAGAATAGCTGAGTGGATGGCCTCGTGCATGATGATGACCCCATCTATTATCAGCCTGCCTTTGACTGAACTTCCCTGACAAGGGGCAATGATCAGGGGGAGGATGTCCTTGAGGCGGGTGGTCATGGCTTTAGTCAGGATTTTGTAGAGAAAGTTGCACAAGCTGATGGGGTGGAAGTATGACAGGGATCTAGCCGCCTGAGTCTTTGGGATCAGGGTTATGAAGATGGTGTTGATGCCTCTAGGGATGGATCTGGAAAACTGCAGGTCCTGGATGGCAGCACACACATCATGTCCGACAATGTCCTAGAAAGAATGGAAGAAGCAAGGAGGAAACCCATCCGGGCCTGGGGCCACCTCAGCCTTCATGGAAAAGGTGGCGACTTGGATTTTAGGGTCAGATAGGGCCTGCACCAGCTTCGCATTTGCCATGGTCGAGACAGACAACGGGATGTGATCCAGAAGGGAATCAGTCACCTCTAAGGACATAGGAGGTCCGTCACCCAGGAGCTCTTGAAAGAAGTGGATTGCCTCAACACAAATGTCCTCCTCCTTAGTGATGGTTCTACCATTGCTATCAACCAGCTCGACAATTTTTTTGGAACCCCTATTTCGAAGGGTCGATGCATGAAATAACTTGGTGTTTGCATCACCATATTGGATCCAAAGAGCATGTGACTTATGCCTCCAAAAGGTTTCTTCCTTGGCCAGGATATTGTGGTACTCGCTGAGGGCAATGCACTACTCTTCCTTGAGACCTAGTTCTTGGGAGCCTGCTTGGAATCTGGACTCAATCTCTTTGAGTTTTTTTTGGACAGCCTCCTTGCTTTTGAAGATGTTACCAAACACTTCCTTGTTCCATGCCTTAAGGTGCTCTTTGATGCATCTCAGCTTGTGGAAGACTTGCTTAGTGGGGTGAATAGGGATTGGGGGAGCCCACCAATAGTCGACCTATGCCCAGAGGTCGAGGTGGTGTAGCCACATCAACTTAAACTGGAAGGGCCTCTTGGGTGGGGGCGATGATTAGTTTTGAGGAGGAGGGGGCTATGGTCAGACCCGATTTTGGGGAGGGCCAATAGGGTGGCGTCAGCAAAAATGGGGAGGGCTTCCTTGGACAAGAAGACTCTATCCAATCTAACCTGAATGTGGCTAGGTCCTACTCTTTTGTTGGACCATGTGAACCGGGCTCCCTTCAGGCTGACGTCTATGAGCTTGTTGAGGGTGATAAAGGCCCCAAAGTCATCCATGCTTTTGGTCCTGACCTCAGATCCCCCACATTTTTCAGAGAAAAATAGGGGGCTGTTGAAGTCTCTGGATAGGATCCAGGGTAGGGGAGCAAAAGCTTCTCTCATCGAGCTAATTTCCTGCCAAATCCTTGCTTTCTCAATGGGGCTGTTTGGGGCGTAGATGTTGGATAGAATCCATGATCGCTTTGATATGAGATAGTGAACCAGAATATTAATAATCCTAGGTGACAAAGAAATGAGCCTTCCCTCATAAAATTGAGGGTCCCACATGCACATAAGGCCCCCGGTTGAGCTAGTCGCGGGGGTGGAGAGGAACTTGTAGTTGCACCAGGTAGCATGGGCTATCCTACGGGTAGCGACATCATCTATCTTGGTCTCCTAAAGGAGGATGAAGGATGGGCGGTGTTCCCTGTGGAGTTGATCGAGGATCATTTTCTTGGGGACCCCATTGAGTCCCCTGATGTTCCAAGAGATGAGTTTCATTTGGCACCCTTGTGGGGTCGATTGGCCCCCTTTCCTGCCTGAGCGAGGATTTTGGATCGAGCATCGTTCGCCTTGTGAGAGCTCGTGCCAACGTCAAAGAGCATAGTCTGGGAGCCATTAGCTATGTCGTCCTCCATGATCCTTGATTGTTGTTCACACAGGGTGGGCCACCCTCGTTTGAGTTTGTTGCCAAAATCTATGGCAAAGGACCTGCTCTGGGTCATTTTGCGGCTAACTTTGTTGGGCTCGAATGGAGAGCTGGCTTCGGTATTGCCATCAGATTACTTAAATCCACACACCAAGGGGGTAGGCTCTGGGAAAGATGCCTGGGGGGTCAAGGCCAGGTGGGGGTGAGGGGAGGAGGAGCGAGTTCCAGATGGAGGGGGAGCTAACAGGGAAGAGGGCCTACGCCTCAGGATGGGGTTGGCAGTTTTATAGTGAATAGAAGTTTTTATATTAAAGGAAAAAGAAAGCCTTTAAGTAAAAGAGCCAAATCCAAAGAAATATTAAGTGTTCCAAAAGTGATTTAATTGAAAGAAAGATAAATAAGATTTTAGGAGGTAGTCCTTTCATATATGTAGCCTTTGTGAACAAGTAAATGAACATTAGCAAGTAGTATAGTGAATATTTCTTAAGAAGTGAAATTCACGATATCGCCTTAAGGGCATTTACTTGCAATGTATATCAGTTATAAAGCATTAAAAGGGAAATATGGCATAAGCATGTAATCTACTGAAATGAGACAATATAGATAAATAAATATCAAATTCTCTATCTATTCATTCATTTATAGCTTCAAAACGAGATTACAAGATATCCCCTTGAGGGCTTTACAAATTTGATACATTTCATTACAAATCCTCAAGGGATCTAGTCCCTTGGAAGGAGGCCTTTAAGGCGATAAATAATGGTTTTGTGAATTCCTGCTTCCCACACTCGAGAGCTATTGTTGGGCTGATAATCTTATGCCTCCTTAGCTCCTCCTCTTGCCTAGAATTCCTGTTCCTAAAGACAAGGGATTGAAAGGGGATTAATAGCACCTGTGTTATAGAATAAAGCCATAAAACCATGAAAAGGAGAGCATATTCTACAACCATAAAAAGTGATCTACATGCATGAAAACTGATCTAAATTAAGCATGAACATATTATTTATTAATCTAAATACAAATAAGGAAATTTGGAAGCAATATCAAAGGTGAAACAATGCAGAAATGGTGACCGTTCCTGGGTGAGCCAGATAAACCTGCAACATTGGGGACCTCAAATCCTGCATCAAAACTCCTCCAAATTGCCTCAAATTTGGACCAGAGGTTCCTCTAGACATTCCTAAGGGGTCTATGGAGGAATTTATCTAAAATTACAATCTATTTTGTGACCATCCCTAGGTGTGACATGCATAGACTGCTGACCGTCCCCAGTGGGACGGTTACAAAACTACCTTAGTTTTGTCACCTATGGCTATGGAAATTGGTCCAAAACTTGGGTAGGGGTGTTGTCGATAGATGGGGCCAAATAATACTTCAATTTGGCCAGTTTGGATTGGATGGATCAAGCCTATTTCCCCTAAAATCACCTTCGAATGAAGAGGGTTTCAAGGCCAAGGTAAAGCGGGTTTTTGGTTTACAAAAGGTGGGGTTCAATTTGGGCAGCACTTCATTGCATTATTATCCAAATTCTCCTCTCTGAAATTGGGAGTTTGGACCTCTTTTTATAGCCCAAAAGGGCATCTAGGGAAAAATGACATCTTTTGCCATGCGAGGCAGGTGATGCCACATGTCCTAATCGTGTCATTGGTTGATTGGGAGAAGGTTGCCCCTTTGGTGCTCCCAATCTACTGCCTCACTGTCCATTAGCAGGTCCCCAATCAATTTGGGGTGATTGGACGCGCTAATGGTAGTATTTGATTGCCATTTAGCGCATCCTTTGACTTTTTCAAGGGTCCAGTTAGGGGTCATCCCACCCAGGGACGGTTATGGATGGTCATCCCTAGGTGGGACGGTCACCAACTGTGACCATCCCTTGGTGGGACGGTCACCAGTAGGAGCCCCAAAACTACCCTAGACTGCTAGGAACCCTCCAAAATGAGTTTTGGAGCCTTTTGGAAGCCTTTTTCTAGCCTAGAGGGGTGCCCAATAGGGCCATATGTTGTCGATAAGAGGGCATATGTGATGCACTGATAGTCTTATCCGATTTACGTGATTTAGGTGTCTACAGATGCCCCATTTTTGGGATGCATGATGTGAAACAAAGCGTTGAGCAAAAATAGATCACTAAATCATCGAATGATCAAGGTTGTTCATTAACCTAATCAACTTTGGATGCCTCCATTGTGGAAAGAGCATACATTCTTGGAATCCTTTCTATTGACATAGTCGAAGGATCGATTTTAGGTATACCTTTCAACCGTGTTGTAATGATAGTCTTATGGGGCTTAGGGCATACTAGGTCTTGGTGCCTTGTATTCTTGTAAACCTTTACATGGGTCAATTCCCAAGGTTTCAAGGAGGTCAAGCCTATTTAATTTGCTTCTTATGCTGATTCTTTTCCCCAACATGGGCTTGAAAATTTATCTTTAGCCAAGATTCTTTTGAATGCATGGAATTTACACTTTTGAGTGTTTTAATGTTGATTCGATTTTTGAATTCATTATTATGACTACCCCCTCAAGCGATGAGTCGATGAGGGCATGAAAAATGCTAAAGTGATGAGTCACTTGACACATATGACTTAATTGGGGTAACTCTCTATTTTGCCCATGGTACTAAATACCTGTTTGGAGGTGATTTTTGACTATTTTGATGAATAGTTTTGGAAGCAAAAGGCCAAATATCTCATTCCTGTGGAGCGGTCCAGCCATGGAGGCCTTCTTGGGGACTAAAATAGAGTCTTTTGATGCATCCAAAATTATTATAGGTTCAGTCTTGATCCCTCCTATTTTCTTGACCATTCTGCCTTGTTTTTGGTGGGTTTTTGGCCCATTTTTTGATATTTTTGATGTTGTTTTTGAATTTTTGATTTTTTGGAGTGTGAGGTCTAAGGACCCACTTGATTGTAGCCCATGGGCATTTTTTGGATTATGATGTATCTTTTGATCTCATATATATATATATATATATATATATATATATATGAGTTTTCTATTATCATCATGTGTTTCCTTATTGCTTTATGAGATGTATGCAATGCTTATATTTGCTATATGATGTTATGATGGATGTCTAACATGGATGCATGTATTTATCCTATGATGTGATTTGATGATATGTAGATGTGGATGCTTTATTTATATGCTTTTGTAAATTAAAATATATGCATAAAATAGTTAGTGTCTAAATATTATTGCTAATATTTAACTGGTATCTATCCTAGCTCATGAACATCACTTAATGAACAAAAGTTTAAATATGTATGATTGGATGTAATGATTGATTGGATTTAATTTTGTATGATGGATTTATGATGACTATTTGATGCATTATATGCTAGCACCATAGACTATACAAAATGTATCTTTATTATTTTCATGTTATTATGACACTTTATGTAATGGATTTTGTAATTTTGACAAACATGTGACAACATGATGTAAAATGAAATGGATAATGTAATGTGATATGATATTATTTGATAGTTTTGAAGAGACTCAAACACTCTAGTTACCTAATCAAAAGTCATATAATAACTATACAAGATCTTTTGACAAAGTATGCACCTATTAAGATAACCAAGATAATCAATATCCCTGTGTGTGCATGTGAGTTCATTACCATGATAACACATAAGATTACCCTAGTGCAAATGGGATTCACTCAGCCCATCGACACTAGAGATCATTCTGCGAGTCTCATTATCCTGAGTTTTGTACTTAGTTGGATTAGACCACTAGGTAATCTAGGTTACAATAAGCTAGCTCATCCACATTCAAACATTGGTCTATACCTAAGCAAGTTGCTTAAGTGATAGACATATCATCATGCGGGAGGCTACCACCATTGACAAGTAGGCTATCCACCAAACCTGTAATGAGGATCACCTTATGGTTCTCTAATGCTGAGAATTCTAGGGATTCAAGTTCAAGACTCCCTTCTTTTCTTTTAACTTTGAATTTCTCAAGGGAGTTGCTCATTTTGATTTTTTGAGCAAGGGATTTTAGTAGTGGTGAGAACCACTATTTCTTTGTGCTTTTCCTAGTGATAATAATCACTGTTTCTTTTACATATTTTGAAGTGATAATAATCACTATTGATTTTTCTCTTTGGGATACTTGCCCTAGTGTAGGGCAAGGGATTTTTGGGTAAGGAGGAACTTGTCCTTTTGTCAATTCTCAACATATTTGAACCATTCACATAGGGGGATGAGCAAGATAACCTTTTCACTTGAAAGCAACCTAGACCACTTCATAGTTTTCATATTTCCTTGTGCTAGACTTGGATTTATTAATGTGAAAATTGTGTTGGGATTTTGATGTATACCAAGCATTATCCAAGCAGGATTCTACCTTCTAAATATCATGATAGCTTTCTACAAATTTGAGAAGATAACTAGATATGGTTGAGTGACCGAAAACTTTAACTATGTTTTACTAACAATGGCTAAGTGATGGGAAACATACATATAATGTAAAATGGTATATGTAATATAAACAGGTGGTATAACTGACATAATAACAATGATTTTAATAGATGCCTAATGTATAGACTTGGTGCTAGACATATATGATCAATTTGGAATGATGCATAATGCAATGATGAGTATGCCTAATGCAATGTTATAATGCAAGTGATGAGAATGCAATAGAAGCAATATTTTTGTATTTTGATGATTTTAATGATTTTTTTGAAATTTTTGAGATATATATATATATATGTTGACCAATGGGCTTAATGAATGCCATTGGGGATTTTTGGGTGACCAAAGGGCTTATAGATGCCTTTGGAGCATTTAGGTTTGACCTAGATAGTCGTAGACTGCCTAGGAACGTTTTAGCTTGACCTAGACGGATCATAGACCACCTAGGGCATGTTTGGGTTGACCTAGAATATGGACATCTAGGAGTGTTAAGGTGACCAAAGGGCTTATAGATGCCTTTGGAGTTTTTGAGGTTGACCTAGATGATCGTAGATAGTTTAGGGGCTTTTTTTATGTGACCTAGATGGTCAATGAACGCTAGGAGCATTTTGGGTGACCTAGGTAGGCAACGACACTTAGAAAGTGTCTATGACTACCTAGGGGTATTTGGATGTGACCAAAGGGCTTATAGGATGCCTTTGGAGCTTTTAAGGTTGACCTAGATGATCGTAGATAGTCTAGGAGGATTTTTATATGTGACCTAGATGGTCAAAAACTGCGCTAGGAGCATTTTGGGTGACCTAGGCCTGCCTAGGTTTTCGTTTCTCTGTCCTCCACCTATTGGCTATCTAGGGGATTTGTGTGAAAGGGTTATGGATGCTTTGGAGAATTTAAGGTTGACCTAGATGATGTAGATAGTCTAGGGGATTTTTTTGACCTAGATGGTCAATTGCTAGGAGCCTTTTGGGTGACCTAGGGGAAGACACTTAGAAAGTGTCTATGATTGCCTAGGGGTATTTGGTTGTGACAAAAGGGCTTATAGATGCCTTTGGAGTATTTAAGGTTGACCTAGATGATTGTAGATAGTCTAGGGGATTTTTATTTTGACCTAGATGGTCAAAGATGACTAGGAGCATTTTAGGGTGACCTAGAGGAAATGACACTTAGAAAGTGTCATATGACTACCTAGGGGTATTTGGTTGTGACCAAAGGGCTTATAGATGCCTTTGGAGAATTTAAGGTTGACCTAGATGATCGTAGATAGTCTAGGAGCTTTTTTATTTGACCTAGATGGTCAAAGACCGCTAGGAGCATTTTAGGGTGACCTAGACGGTCAATGACACTTAGAAAGTGTCTACGACTGCCTAGGGGTATTTGGTTGTGACCAAAGGGCTTATAGATGCCTTTGGAGATTTTAAGGTTGACCTAGATGATCGTAGATAGTCTAGGGGATTTTTTATTTGACCTAGATGGTCAAAGACCGCTAGGAGCATTTTAGGGTGACCTAGATGGTCAATGACACTTAGAAAGTGTCTACGACTACCTAGGGGCATTTGATTGTGACCAAAGGGCTTATAGATGCCTTTGGAGCTTTTTGTAACTTTGATTACTTTGTGATTCTAGGAGGAAGGTGCAATACCTTGTGTACCCCCAACATTTGTGGTGATCAAAGGAAGCAAGGAAGGTGCAATACCTTTAGGATCCTCAATTTGCTTCATTTCTTGTGATGTAAATAGTGGGGAAGGTGTGACACCTTGGATACCCCCAGTATGTACTATGTTTGATGCATTGTTATTGGCTTGGCTAGGAGGAGTGATAGAGACTGACTCCCCCTATTGTGGCAAGGGATTATGGGTAATACCACTATCTTGATGGGGTAACATGAGTGACCCGCTTGTGGATACAACTTCCCTATCAATAAGATCTTGGACCACATGTCTAAAATTATGACAATTACTAATGTCATGCCCTCTTATTCGATGATAGAGGTAAGAATGATCCTCCCTGTATCATCTAGATCTAGACCTATTCTGGTTGACTAGGGGTATATCTGGCAAGATGATTGCCTTTGCTTCTTGCAAGTTGTGAAGGATGGTTGACATGGGCTCAGCTAATGGAGTCCAGGTATGATGTTGATGCTTTAAATGAGGTGAACATGGTCACCACATTTTATGAGGTGATGGGGTTGTATGCATCTTAGTCACCTATTTAGGTTTCTCTTCTTGACTCTTATCTATAGGTAACATATTTTGAACTATGTCAATTTGTTGATTGTTGATTTGAAGATCATTCTTGTCAAGCATATCTTGTACCTTATTCTTGAAGGTGATACATGACTTAATGTTATGACCATTCACTTGATGATAAGGATAGTGTTGACTCTCTCGATACCACATTGGTTTGTGTCTATTAGGATCCAAAGGGTGGATATCTGGCAATGTGATAACCTTAGCCTCGCATAATCGATTAAAGAGTGACACCAAAGATTCAGGCAATGGTGTATACATGCGAGGTTGATGGTGTTGTTGCCTTTGCCCCTACTTCTATTGAGACTTAACATTGGATTGCATAGGAGGAGGTTGGTCCTGACAATCAAGGGGTTGAGATTTTGAATGACTCAACTGTAGCTCAATGCTTGCGAGTCGATTCAAGATCTGTTGTGAGTCATTATGTTGTTGACTCACTTGTAACTCAACATTGGCTAGCCTATCCAAAATCATCTGAGTAAATGCATATGGTTCATGATGATTGTGGGTAGTGAGTATATCCACATGCTCTTGTTCTTGATTTAACTCATGCTCTTGTTCCACCTCATAGTGTTCAATTGTGGTAGCTAGATTATCTCCACTTTGTTGTAGTGGGTACACTTGTTCTTGATTTTGTTGAGATGTTGAATGAGATGGAGTAGGTGTGCTTAAATCCATCAATGATATCTCTTGTGTTATGGATGGAATGTTGGATGGAGTCACAAGTGGTCTAGATGAATTAAGAGGACTTTGGTTCTCCGTCATCACATTGATCATTCCCACAAACTCATGGGAAGATGCATTGGCACTTGGACCAGTCATAGCTACCTCATCAACTTGTTCAAGGTGATCTACTTGGCCCCCATGCTCAAGGGGTGCATCAAAAATGCTATCAATGAGTGGTGACTCGATAGGAGGACAACCTAGATCCTTGATCAATTCAATGATATGCATGAATTTAACATCGGGTTCTATGCATTCATCAAGTTCAGGATTGGTCAAGTGACTTGTGTCCTCAAGTTTGGTGGATGAAGATGGTATGATATGATCTGATTCTTCCGTATCCACCATTGGTTCCTCCTTGTTGGTAGGAGTAGGAAGGTCTTCTTCTAATGTGTCAAAAATATCTAAGAGAGCTTTTGTAGTTAGCCTTTTTGACTCTCCCTCGTTTGAAGAAATAGAGGATGGTACTGGCGATGGTGGTGAAGGTAACTTCACAACTAACCATGGGGTTGAATCTAGACTTTGGATAAGGTCATTGAGTTTAGTATCCAAAGGTGTGGATGGATGAGTAGACTCTTTTGGATGATCATCCTTATTGTAATACTTGAAGGGGTCTGGGTCGACATCAACCACATGGACCTGACCTTCATGAATGTATTTAAGGCATTGATGTACAAGAGAAGGGATGCACTCCATGTCTCTTATCCAAGGTACTCCTAACAATATGTTGTATATTATTTCACCTTCCAAGATATAGAATAATGTAGGCATAGTCTTCTGTCCAACTTGAACAGGTAGGATTATCGTGCCCACAGTGGAGGATAAAGCATCATTAAATGCTTTCAAGGTGAAATTGGATCTTGCAATGTGCGAAGATGGGATTTTGAGATGCTTTAGTGTGGTTGTGGTAATGATGTTTATTGTGGAACCTGTATCAACCAACACTCACTTATAGGGGATCCTATTGATGCACGCGATGATGTGCAAAGGAGAGTCTGGTAAATTGGCCGACCTAGGTTTGATATCCTGATTCTAAAAGGATATAATAGGATCTTTGTGCATTTGTATGTATCCCACAAAGTTGGTGAAAGCATCAGAATCATGAGGTTGTACCTCAATGGAATCTAAAACCTTCAGGAGAGTTTCCCAATGCTTGGGGGATCTTTGTATTAACTCTCCCATGGTCATGTTGGTTGATGACATATGCGAACTTCGCATAGGCCTCTTCTGGCTTGCTACCACTTGTTGGATGGGAGTTTTAGGTGGTGTAGAGGGAGTGTAGACTTCCCTACTAGGCCTCTTGGTAGGCATATTATCTCTAGTTTGGGCTTGGACTCGGTGTTGGCTAACCGAAGAGTCCACTTGATCACATGAATAACCCATTGGTGTTCTCTTGGCAGAGGTACCTCATGGTTGCATGGAATAATGTGATCGAGGATAATTAGGATCTTCCTCAGGTCTTATTTTATAAGTGAGGAATGGTTGGGCAGAATTGACTTGCCCACTATGATGAGTATCATACTCATCTAGGTTTTGGTACCCTAGGGAAGGGTTCTTTGGAAGCTTAAGATGATCATTTAACCCTACCTTAGGTATATAGTCTTGTTCCCTATGTGGGGGGAGATCCTCATACTTATAACTATGATGCTCATGGCCTCTCCTATAGTTTTCAACTTCATAGGCTCATGATTGAGCTCGGCTATGCATAGTTGTCATGATGCATTGACTAGGCAAACCCTACAGGGAACCCTACACTAAAGAAAATTTTGACTTCCAAAAAAGGTTATAAGTGTTATATATCAAAATTATCAGTGTGATGAGCTGATCACAATGGACTAGGTCTCCAAAAAATGATTTTTGGGTCAAAATTTTGTATTTTTGGAATATTTGGCCAACCAGGGCCTGTGGGGAAATGCCCACTTTTGGGATTTTTTGGGAAATTTTGAACCATGAAGAGTTATGACTCAAAATTTCTATGGGAGGTGTAGAAGGAGCTAACTAAGACAAAAAAATAAATTTGGCAAGTTTTGGAGTTGTCTAGACCATTTTATGACTATTTTAGTGTGGATTTTCTCAATTTTCGGGGTCAAAAATAGAGTAAAAATAAAACCAAAATAACTTTTTTGTTATAGCTCCATTTTGCATGATTCTCAATCCGTTGGATGTAGAATAAAAAGTAGATTTTTTTATTATTAGGGTTTGACCCCTAGATCGAGGATCTTGGGTTGATTACCCAAACAATAAAGAAATACCTAAAGTAGACAACATGATTATCTCTTTTAAGTTTTATAGATTCAAATACACAATCAATAGAAACACATAAGAATACAAATGATTATCTCTTTTAAATATTTAAATGTGAATCCCTAAACTTGTTTGATGTGTTTCAAGATGTGTTGCTTTGTAAAGAGAATCCTTTTCTCATGTTTGATATTTCGTTGGATGATATTCTCAAATGTTTAAAGGATTTCACCTATATACTCGCACAAGCTAAATATGGTGATGAAATCCATATCCAACGAGGTAGCATAGGTACTACCAACCCTCACCCAACACCCCGTGCATAGTGATACACTCCTCTAAAGAGGAATGCATACTATTTTGCATGGTTAGGATAGATCTTGGGTCGGCCTTGGCCATGGATGGGTCTTGATAGTACTCTTTCTCATGAGCCAATCGAGTGGTAATTACATCCATTGTTGGTCTCGATCAATGGGTTGGATGTGAGAGCCCAATGCCATTGATGTTAAAATGAAACTTGGTGTGTGGGGTTCCTTTTAAAATTTGAAAGAAAACAAAATAGCACTCAATGATTATTTACTAAATGCATAAAGGTGTGTTTTTCTTTCAGAATTATTAGTAGCATAAAAGGAAAGCATAAAAATGCAAAACCTATATGACCTTAACCTTCGTGGGTAAGGTTCCAACAGGAAAACTAGACAAAAGCAATGACTTCTACTATATTTTCTTCTATTTTTCTGAACTAATTAATGCATGATTTTGGAAAGAGAAATTCTAACCTTTCTATGCAAAGAAGAAGCAAGAAAAACATGAAATTTGAGCAATTTTAAGTAGTAAAAAGTCAAATTTTTAGTGCAGAAAGGTGTAAAATGGAACCTAAAAGTTGTTGTTTCTATAAATTTTTGTAGAAACCCTCTAGTTTTGTGGCCATCCTAGGTAGGGATGGTCACATATTGGGGGTCGTCCCACCTAGTGCCATGTAGCTGGTCATCTCACCCAGTGCCACCTAGCAGCAAAGGGGTCGTTTCTGCTCAGAACGGTCAGTACCTGCAACAAATAAAACCAAAAATGGAGGTCCAAATTAGCACAATTCAATGGGAGATTGAAATAAAATTAGATACCATGATCACCATTGAAGAAGTGAAATTCACGATATCGCCTTAAGGGCATTTACTTGCAATGTATATCAATTATAAAGCATTAAAAGGGAAATATGGCATAAGCATGTAATCTATTGAAATGAAGCAACATAGACAATAAATATGATGAAATTCTCTCTCTATTCATTCATTTATAGCTTCAAAATAATATTACAAGATATCCCCTTGAGGGCTTTACAAATTTGATACATTTCATTACAATCTTCAAGGGATCTAGTCCCTTGGAAGGAGGCCTTTAAGGCGATAAATAATGGTGTTGTGAATTCTTGCTTCCCACACTTGAGAGCTATTGTTGGGCTGATAATATTATGCCTCCTTAGCTCCTCCTCTTGCCTAGAATTCCTGTTCCTGAAGACAAGGGATTGAAAGGGGATTAAAAGCATCTGTGTTATAGAATAAAGCCATTAAACCATGAAAAGGAGAGCATATTCTACAACCATAAAAGTGATCTACATGCATGAAAACTGATCTACATTAAGCATAAACATGTTATTGATTAATATAAATACAAATAAGCAAATTTGGAAGCAAGATCTAAGGTGAAACTATGCAGAAATGGTGACCATTCCTGGGTGAGCCAGATAAACCTGCAACATTGGGGACCACAAATCCTGCATCAAAACTCCTCCAAATTACCTCAAATTTGGACCAGAGGTTCCTCTAGACATTCCTAAGGGGTCTATGGAGGAATTTATCTAAAATTCCAATCTATTTTGTGGTCATCCCTAGGTGTGCCATGCATAGACTGCTGACCATCCCCAGGTGGGACGGTTACAAAACTGCCTTAGTTTTGTCACCTATGGCTATGGGAATTGGTCCAAAACTTGGGTAGGGGTGTTGTCGATAGATGGGGCCAAAGAATACTTCAATTTGGCTGGTTTGGAATTGGTGGATCGAGCCTATTGCCCCTAAAATCACCTTCGAGTGAAGAGGGTTTCAAGGCCAAATGAAAGGTGAGTTTTGGTTTGCAAAAGGTGAGGGTTCAATTTGGGCAGCACTTCGTGGCATTATTATCCAAATTCTCCTCCTTTGAAATGAGGATTTTGGACCTCCTTTTATAGCCCAAAAGGGCATCTAGGGCAAAATGGCATCTTTGGCCATGCGAGGCAGGTGATGCCACATGTCCTAATCGCGTCATGGGGTGATTGGGAGAAGGTTGCCCCTTTGGGTGCTCCCAATCTACTACCTCACTGTCCATTAGTAGGTCCCCAATCAATTTGGGGTGATTGGATGCATGCTAATGGCAGTCTTTGATTGCCATTTAGCGCATCCTTTGACTTTTTCAAGGGTCTAGTTAGGGGCCATCCCACCCAGGGATGGTTATGGATGGCCATCCCTAGGTGGGATGGTCACCAACTATGACCATCCCTTGGTGGGACGGTCACCAGTAGGAGCCCCAAAACTACCCTAAACTGCTAGGAACCCTCCAAACTAAGTTTTGGAGCCTTTTGGAAGCCTTTTTCTAGCCTAGAGGGGTGCCCAATAGGGCCATATGTTGTCGATAAGAGGGCATATGTGATGCACTGATAGTCTTATCCGATTTACGTGATTTAGGTGTCTACAATTTCAATGCAATGTCAAGGTAAGCATGTAGTGCTAGAAATGAGGTAACAAAAAGATAAGAAAATATGAGTGCTTCTAGAGCACCATAGTAGAGCACAAAAAAAGTTAAGAGTGCTTCCATAGCACCATTGTGAGCACAAGGAATAGCATAACCAAAACAAAGTCTACAGTGCATAAGGAAATAACAAAGCCAAAGAGAAGTCTTCAACACACTAAAAGCACAAGGAAATAGCAAAGTAAAAAATATGCTATGAGTTATAATGTTAAAATTTGAAGCAGAAGATATCAATGCAACGAAAAAAAGTGCAGTCCAACCTCAATCAACCTACACAAAGATTTAAGTATTAAATATTTATATTTGGGTGCAATATACAGATATCTTCAATGTCGAGCAATCAAAAAGAAGGTGAATCATTTCATGAGGAATGTGATTTGTGCAAGCTAAATAATAAGGAGCTCAAATATATACCACCTAACATTTGAATCTCAAGCATCTAAAGCCCTAGCGACTATTCTTGAGAAATATAAAATCAAGCGAGCTTTTAGATATCAAGTGCTAATAAACAAAGCTAAACATCTTTGAGAAGAGTTTAATGCCTCACATCCAGGTGTAATCCCATAATCATCCAAGTGTCAACACGTAAAGCTGAGCACCTATGAGGAGCATAATACCTCACACAGGAGAAATATTAATATTCAAGCAAAAGTTCAACATCAAGGAGTAACACACTTGCAACTAAAATTTGAGGTGAAGCACCTTCAAATAGTCACAACTAATAAGCCTAAGTGCCAACATAAATGATTCCATGCAATCAAACACGTGGAGGGTAGTTCATCCAGAATAAAAAATTGGTAAACCCACTTGCACAAGCAACCACTACAAACAACAAATGGTATTGAGCACACGTGCAAATTTCTTTTTTGAGATGTTGGAAAAATTAGCGTTAATTTAATATTATTGAAGTTTTATTAGGATTAATAAGGCTTGTTTAAATATTTTATTTTTTAGAAGTTTCTAAAGTATTTTTAAGTTTTAAGTAGAAAGATAAGATTTTGATGTTTTATAAAGACTTTAATTAAGACTTTAATTTTTTTTTTTGTTGGAGTTATATGTTGAAGTTTTTGATAATATTGGAGTGATAAGTATATTCTAAGTTTTATAAGTTAGAAAATTTTATTTTTGAGTTTTATATTCTAAGGGTCAAAATCAAATTATTTGAAGTTTTTGCAAATTTAAATATTTGGGAGATAAAAGGTTTTCAACTTCAAAGGATTAGGAAAAACATAAATTTGCAAAATTTATTATTAGTTTCTAAAACTAGGGAGACATAAGGTTTACTACTTCATAGGAATTAAATTAGAAACTTTGAATTATTTAAACCTAGAAGTCATAATGGATTATTGGTACATTGATTCTAGAGCAAGTAGGCATATGATTGGAAATAAACAATGGTTTAATACCTTTCATGAAAAATATGAGAAACTAGTTGTCATAGCAGATAGTATGACTTATGAAGTCAAAGGAGTAGGAGATGTACTAGTTGATCTAACAAATGGAAAATGAGTAATTAATAATGTGTTATATGTCCCAGGATTAACTACTAATCTCCTTTCAATATCTCAACTTATGGATCAAAATTTAGCAGTTGAATTTAAAGTTATCAAAGGAAAAAAACAATGTCTTATTATCAAGCAAGGAAAAGTGATAGCCTCAGGATCTTATAGAGATAGTTTGTTCACTCTAGATACAATAACAAATATAGCTCTATCAGTGGGAATCTCATAAACAAAAGAACTTTGGCATAAAATACTAGGACATATAAGTGCATCATCATTGAATGAGATGACTAGATATCAAATGGTTAAAGGTTTACCTAAGCTTTCTTGGGAATCTACAGTTTGTCCAGAATGTCTAGCAGGAAAACAACATAGGATACCTTTTGAACTTCATCAACATAGAGCTCAAAAACCATTGGAATTAATATATACAAATTTATGTGGACCAATGAATGTTACTAGTATTGGAGGACACAAATATTTTCAACTATTTGTTGATGATTATTCTAGAAAAATGTGGGTGTACTTTATGAAATACAAATCTGAAGCATTTAGTTGTTTCAAACAATTCAAACTTCTAGTTGAAAAAGAATCAGGAAAAACCATCAAGAATCTTCGTTCAGATAGAGGAGGTGAATTTTTGTCAAAGGAATTCAATTTATTTTTAGAAGAAAATGGAATAAAAAGACAACTCACTACAACATATTCACCACAACAAAATGGTATTGCAGAAAGAAGAAATAGATCTATCATGGAAATGGTTAGGTGTATGTTAAAAGAAGCTCATCTTGATCATCAGTATTGGGTAGAGGTAGTTAAAACAATTGTATATTTACAAAATAGATTACCTACAAGAATACTAAAAAATGTTACACTAGAAGAAGTATGGTCAGGACAAAAACCAATTGTAGAGCAATTGAGAATTTTTGGATGTAAGGCTTATATGCATATTCCAAAGCAAAAAAGAACAAAATTAGATGAGAAGACTATGTGTGGAATATTTCTTGGTTATGATGATGAGTCAACAGGATACAAAATAATTGATCCAATAACAAAGAAAATCTACATAAGCAGAGATGTAGTATTTGATGAAGGAATAAAAAATGTTATTAAAGAACAAAAAGCTGATTTAGAAGCTATTCTAAATTTTTCAGAAGAAGTCTCATCAAGTGAAGACACAGAATCAGAGTTACAGGATGAACAAAATGAAAATGTAGAAATTACTACAAACTTACAAAGAAAAAAACCTATCTGGCTTAGAGATACACTTAAAGATTCAAAACTAGAGCAAATGCCAGATCTTACTACTACAAGACCTCAAACTCATAGTCTAACTAGAGTGAATAGGGGATTGATAAGTTCTGTAGTAGAACCTACAATGACACTTCATGCATTAAATCATCCAAAATGGAAGGCAACTATGGAATCAGAATATGAAACATTGATGAAAAATAAAACATGGAATCTAGTTGATTTACCTCCAGGAAAGAAAATAGTTGGTTGTAAATGGATCTACAAGATCAAATATAAAGCAGATGGTTCACTTGACAAATACAAGGCTCGACTAGTTGCAAAAGGATACACTCAAACAGAAGGAATTGATTATGAAGAAACTTTTGCACCAACAACAAGAATGACTACTATCAGAATAATTTGTGCTTTGGCAACACATCATGGATGGAAACTACATCAAATGGATGTAAAAAGTGCATTTCTTAATGGTGATCTTGAAGAAGAAGTTTATATGTCACAACCAGAAGGATTTGTGATTAAAGGACAAGAACACAAAGTTTGCAAGTTGAACAAATCTTTGTATGGTCTAAAGCAAGCACCAAGAGCATGGTATATAAAAATTAATAATCATTTATTACAACATAACTTTAAAAGAATTTTGTCAAATCCAAATATTTATACAAAAAATATTGGGAATGACATAATAATACTTGTGGTGTATGTTGATGATATAGTAATTACAGGAAGCTCAAAAAGTCTAATAAATGAAGTTAAAAAGGATCTAGAAAAGGATTTTGAGATGACAGATTTGGGATTTCTTCATTATTGTCTTGGTTTAGAAATTCATCAAAATGAAAATAATATTACAATAACACAGACAAAGTATGCAAAATCTCTACTTGAGAAATACAGGATGAACAATTGCAAATCCAAGGATACTCCTATGGAACAAGGATTGCAGTTATCTAGATATGATGAGACATCTTTAGTTTCAGCTACAATCTATCATCAATTAATTGGAAGTCTCTTATATTTAACAAATACTCGACCAGATATAGTTTTTGTTGTAAATTATCTTTCAAGATTTATGCAAGAACCCAGAGAAAGTCACTAGAAAGCCACAAAAAGAATATTACAATATATCAACAAGACTACAAAATATGGACTTACATACAAAAAGGATGATAAGAAGTTTTGTCTACAAGGATATTCAGATTTTGATTATGTTGGATCTATAGATGATAGAAAATCTACATCAGGTTACATTTTCTATCTTGGTTCAGGACCAATTTCTTGGTATAGTAAAAAACAACATGCAGTAGCACTTTCATCTATAGAAGTAGAGTATCGTGCAGCTAAGGATGCAGTCTGTGAAGCATTATGGTTACAATACATACTGTCAGATATGGGAATCAAAAGAACTCCAACAATAATAAATTGTGATAATCAAGGAGTACTAAATTTGATCAAAAATCCAATTATTCATGAAAGAACAAAACATATTGAAGCTCAATGTCATTTTATCAGGGATCATTTTCAAAGTCATCATATTTAGCTGAAACATATTTCTACCGAAGATCAGATTGCAGATATTTTTACAAAGGCACTTGGTCGAAGCAAGTTTCAAATATTTAGGAATCATCTATGCAGATCAAGAGAAACACACATCAAATAATGTAATACAAGGGGGTATTAGAGTATATTACATTATTTGATATGTATATGTGTCATGAGTAAAGATCAAGAGTCTCTTAGACAAGTGGCAAGATAAGAATTCAAAGGTCATTTTGTAAAACTATATTATGGAGACAAAGCTCCATAATTTGATGTACAAGTTGATATAATGAAAAACTCTGGATTGTATTCTTTCTGATTAATATTGTAAGTTTCTTTCTATATTGTTAATTCATATTATTTTGACCTTATTATATTGTGGCTATATTATATTTAATCCTGTGATATATAACTTGTGATATTTTGTGGTAGTATTAAGGCTTAAAAAGCCATCATTGCTTATCAAATTACCAATAACATTGATCCTCCTCAATAGGATCAAGATGAGTTTATTAGCTATGATAACCTAAAATTGGTTCAAGAAGAGGAGGAGCATTCTCCTCAATACCCCCAAGCTCAATCTAAAAAGACTCTAGAAATTTATCTTTCAATCTATGATACACATGGTCTACTTCCTTCAAAGATATAAGAAATTTGTAGAGAAAGATTTTAGAGAGGCTAATGAAGTTTAAAATGCCTCCCCTAAGGATGATTATTTATTAGATCATCCCCAACAACCAACCTCTATCCCTTTGTAATTAAATCAAATGGATCAGTACTTTATATATGCCAATATCACTATGTTAGTGCTCAATGTATCAATGATAAATCTAACCAAGGCAATCCCCCTACTAACATGACAGTAACAGAAAATTAGGAACAAGTTTCTCTACAAATACCACTAGTGCCACGTCCACCCATACTTTTCCATGAAGATATTGTATAGGGTAGTTCTAGCTATGCAACATCATAATACATGATGATAAATATTCACAACTCCAATCAATATGTTTCATCCAATGTCTATATTGCAACATCAATCCTGAAATATAATCGTAACTCATCATATTTTAATTTTTGTATTAATATAAATCCCAAACCACTTAATCATATGAATTCTAGATTAAGCACATAATCACCTTTGAATCCAATCATCTCTCATCCATCGATTTCTAATCAAATAAGTTGTTTACTCTAGTATTTTGAGGACCAAAATATTTAATGATGATTCTAGTATCATATACCCAAATTACCAAATCTCAATGACAAATTTATTATTAACAACTAAATTCTACTATACAACCTGACTTCTAACACTTATCATGACACATACTCTTAATCCATTGATCATAGTACAACTAAGTCTCCCTCAAGCTTCAAGCTTTGATAACTCAATTAGAGTAATTAAAACAATAAATGGTCTTTATCCAATGTTCATCCTCTATATAGAAGTACTCTTATTACTAACCCTTAGATCCTTTTGTAGCTAGTGATATATTTCCATAAAATTTTAGAACTCCATAGTTTCAAATGTATAAAGGGAAAGAAGATAATATTAAGCATTTAGAATATTTAGAAACACTTGTAGCAACATTGCATATAATGAATGATGTTTCTAAAAATATTTCCTAAATTTCTAACTGGTCCAACCTTGGGATGGTATTACTAGATACTGATGCATTCATTACAAATTTTTGGGGACCTAGTTGAGATGTTTGTCAAATAGTTTTTAGTCTACATTGAAAATAAGGCCACTATCAATGATCTATATCAACTAAAATAATCAAGACATGAGAGTGTAGCCAATTTTCTAGGAAGATGGAGAGATTTGATGTGAATATGACAATATGTTCCTCCGCCAAAGGATTTACTCATTTTTATCTCCAATATCCATACACTACACTAATAAAGGGCTTTAACAATGGTTATTAACCACCCTTAAAGACCTTTAACAGTGGTTATCCAACCATCATCTATGAGGGCATCATAAAAAGTTCATGATATATGACAATGACTAAATATTGCCTCAAAAAGCCATCCTCTTAGGGTATAATATGGTGGTTCTTAACCATCATCTTAGACCCTAAGAGGGTGATTTTAACTGAAGAACACAAGCTTATACTGAGAGGGGGGGTGAACAGTATAAGACCTCTTTTTACTTTTTCCTTTATACTTCAAAATAGTAAAGCAATATATCCAAAGCAATATCAAAGCAATGCACAAAACCATCCACAAAGTGACACAACAATTTACATGGTTCATCCACAAAACTTTTCTCTAAAAGTTATCTCAAAGTTCTTTGGGAAACCTTCCCAATTACAATGTTTATGAGCCTCGGCTCAAAGGAGAAACCTTCCCCCAATCTGAATTTATGAGCCTCTGCTCAAAGGAGATACCTTCCCCTACCTCTGCTCTGGTTGGTGATCCTCTAGAAGACCTCTGCCTCCGCTGCCCTTAGCAAATGGAACTCTATCCACAGAAGACACCTGTCTTCCCTGCTCTGGCTGGAGACCTCTGTCCTCAACTCTATCACCTCAAAGCTGGTCCTCGAATTTGCACTAAACACAGTCCTTCGGTCTAGCACAAATGTCCTCGTCCTCTGTCTTTGATCGGCACCAAACACAGTCCTTCGGTCTGGCACAAATCTGTCCTCGGGTTCTTCTCATAGAACCAATGCACCTCTGTCCTCAAGTTCTCTGATAGAACTATCAACCTCAACTTCACAAGTCCTCTGCTAAGACCTGTCCAAATCTGCTCACAAGTCCCCAATGGAACCTGTCCAAAACCTGCTCACAAGTTCATCAAGAACACTTGCTTGGCATGAACCCACAAAGAGAATGGTTAGAGACCCAATGTGATTCATCCACCTCATAGAAGCATAAAGAGAATTGTTAGAGACTCAATATGTTCTATACTTAACTCCCAATCTCAATCTCAACTCAATCTCAAATCTCAAAAGAATAAGATAGATGTAGTATGCTTTTCTCAAGAACATGAAACACAACCCAACAATTGCCAACCATGCAATATCTCATATAACAATGATACTCATGTTCTTTCCAACAACCAATATCTTTTCTCAACCAATTAGGGCTTCAACAACAATGCTCAAAGACAAGGTTTAACCAACATCATTCAACTCAACATTAACCTTGAAGCATTCAACCAATCATCACTAGAAAAGGAAACAAGTAGAAATCCTTTTCCCTCCAAAGATATTTGAACAAAACAGCCACCAACACAATATCACCAAATGCAAAGAATAACTTGTTCAAATCAACTCAATGGAGTAAGCCCAATATCATGTATCAAGTAAAGCATTAACTTGATCAACACAACCACTATGGAAGCAACTCAACCATCAACTTCAACACAACCATTCAAGGGTTTCACCAACTCAAAGCAAGTAGCAAGACTCACAATCATAAACCCTAGTGCACAATGCTTCCACTACCTCAAACCAGAATTATGCATTCACCAAAACTCTCATCAATGATAACAATGCATAAGTAGTCTTCAACAAACCAGAAACTAGGACTTACACCCAACCAAAGGAAACCTTGTTGAATACCTTTTCACTCCAATCTTATTTCAGGAAAACATACACCAATCATACTCATAAGAAGAATGTGCCCATACCTTATTGAAGTGAAGGAACCCCTTTGGAAATCTGCCACAATCACAAAATTCTTTTGCCAATCTTCACAAGGGTTAGTAGATCACAAAATAATCAACATTACTCCACTTTTCAATAATCATCACCAAAGCCTTTAATTGCACAACTTCCTTATCTCTCCTAAAACCACTTGTACCATAAAATAAAATAAATCACAACATTGCATAACCTTATAACTCCCAAAACCACTTATACCATAAAAGTAAAATAAAATATTACATAACAATAATAACATTCCAACTCTATTATGACTTCCCTTATATCTTCCTAAACAAATTAATATACCATACATTTTTTTAAATAATTAATATTACAAAAATATAACCACTTTCTTTTAAACTATACATTTATAAACAATATTAAATAAATCATAACAAAATAATTATACTTAAAAAATATAAATTTAACAATATCTAATCAAAAAATCACTGAACAAAAAAATGATAAAAATTTACCACACCATACAAAAACCAAAACATACAAAAAACACAAAACATCTAAATCATTAACTTTATTTGTTTCTTTTTTGAGTGTTTTTCTTTATTTGTGATGTTCACTTATTTTATTTTTGTGTATTGGTCTTCACATTTCTTAGTTCACAACCATCTTTTGTTTAGTTGTATTTTTCGTGCGGCAGACGAAAATGAAATGCACTCCGATTAATATCGAATTCATTCACACACATTAATGAATTCCATAGCCACATTTTATATGCACTTCGATGCATTACCAACACGTCGGCAAATACTTTAATTTAATTTTAATATATTAATTTAAATTTTAAATAAATAAAATTTAAACTAAATATTTAAAATTAAATATCTTCATCACCGGGGCACCTTTTTCAATGAAACGAAGAGCCAACTTGGGTTTTAAGAAAAACCCATTTCAAATCTGTTGTCCATGGTTTTAAATAAAACCTTTTATTTTGTCTGCCTTGGTTTTCACAAAAACCCTTCCGCTTCTTGACATCAATGACAACATCAACACTTGAGCAAAGGCAATGTACCCAATGTACCCAAAATTGCCAACAATCTCCCCCTTTGTCATTGATGGCAAAACTTTACTAAAAACACATCTTCAAGAGCCAAAACTGAAATCCACAAGATCTACCTTTGAAGTTTTGCTCCCCCTGACTTGAAGCTTTCCTCTTCACTTGAAGCTCTCCCCCTTACTCATATCTCTCCCCCTTTGTCATCAATGGCAAAGGGCCACCTTTGGGGCTCGAAACTAAGAATGAGCCTCTTAGCTTAGTCCCTCCCCCACCTCTTGATGAGGTGATTAATTCTAGGGTGGGAGTAAAACTCCCATTAGGCACTGATCATCATCAGCGTCTATAACTTCCTTGTCGGGCCTTCTCTTGAACTCTTTGTCCATATTCCTGTTCCTGTCATTGTTCTGATCCTTGGACCTGATCATGCCACTGTTCCTGTTCCTGTATTCTGGAATTTCAGCTCTACACTGTCTAGCTATGTGACCTTCATTGTTGCACTTGTAACAAGTAACAATGTTATTTCTTTGAGGCATACCTGTTCTTTGAATCCACTTGTTCTGACTAAACCTGTTCCTATTGTTTGCCTTGCAATGAACTGCCTTGTGCCCAAACTGATTGCAAGAGTAGCAATACCCATAAAAGAAATCACCACTTCTAAAACTGTTATTTACCTTCTTCACCTGAGCCATGCAATGTACAGCCATGTGACCAAACCTGTGACAAGCAAAACATCTGCCTTGAAACTTTCCTTTATTTGACTTCTTAGGTCCTGAAAACTTCTCCTTCTTCTCATTCCAAAATCTATTTTCTGTTTCTATGCATCTATCATTCAAGGACTCATGATCTGAAATACTTTCCTCATTAGAACTCTCTTCCTTTTGGAATCTCTTACTAGACTCTCCAACTTGTTTCTTGTGAGGCTTAACAAAACCAAGACCTGTTTTATCTGTTGGATTTCTTTGACTTTGGATGAGAGACTTAACCTTTTTGGAGCTTTCTTGAAACTCTGTACAGCTTATCCTTGTACTCTTTATTTTCCTCTTTCAACGAAGCCATTTTCTGTTCTAATTCACTATACTCAAGCACCTTAGATTCTAACTCATTCTTGAGTTCTTGTGCATTAGCCATAGAGACATCAAGACTTTCTATAAGTTCATCTCTCTCCATACAACATTCATCTAACTTATCCTTGAGTCTAGCATTCTTCTTTCTTTCCTTTTTCAAAACACTAAGAGCATTTGTAAGTTCACATTCAAGATCCTCTATTTGATTGCACTTTGAATTATCAAGGCCTTTTTCAGATTTCTTATCACTAGAGGTGCTACCCTTTTCAAAAACCATACATGCATCTTCCTTATCATTTTTTGAAGCATCCTCATACATACTAACAACCAATTCATTATTTGTGCAATCATCCTCAAGGTGACCAAAATTTCCACATCTAAGACATTTCATGATAATGAATCTATGTTTCGGTTCTTCCTCTTTTTCTGATATGAACAACATCTCATTTTCATTATCACTTGAAGAACTTTCACTATCACTACTAGAACACTTACTTGCTTTGTCTAGGTAGAAGCTCTTCTTGTGCTTGTGAGAATACCTCTTTCCTTTATTGTTGTGCTCATCTTTGTTCTTCCTTTGATGCCTATGCTTTTCAGAATCCTTGCTCTTACAATCCTGTTTAACTTCATCACTTTCATCCTTGGCAATAGTATAGTTAGTAGCATAATGACCAAACTTTCCACAATTGAAACATCTCACGTTTTTCATATTTTTGTGCTTTCTAAAGAACTTGCCTTTCTTGCTTGTAATATGCCTCTTCATCATTAGAAGACTCATCACTCTCTTGAAGTCTGTTTACCTTTGGAATTCTTAGTAGCCTTGAAAGCTACCTCCTTCTTGACATCAACCTTCACTTGAGTTCTCAACTCAAATGCTGCAAGTATACTATGGAGCTCATCTTTTTCAACTTATCCAAATCTTTAGCTTCCTCAATAGCAGAAATATTTTCACTAAATCTATTAGGAAGAGATCTTAAAATCTTATCACAAACATCATTTTCAGCAAGCTCAAGACCTAAGTCTTTCATGGAGTTAACAACTTCATCCATACGAAGCATGTAGTCACTAATATTTTCATCATCATTCATTTTGAGTTGTTCAAACATACCTTTGAAGTGTCTCAACTTGGCCTTTCTGACATTTGTATCACCTGTATGAACCACCTTCAACCGATTCCACATTTCACTAGCTATCTTGCGGTGAATCACTTTGGTGAGATCTGCTTTACTGTAAGCCTTTCAAGATTGCATTCATTGCTTTTGAATTGCTGTGATGTAGGAGCCTTTCTTCTTTAGTATTAGGACCATGTTCAGGAATAGTGTACTCATCTTCAATCACTTCCCAAACCTCATTCCCAAGTGCCATTAGATGAACCTTCATCCTTGCACTCCAAAGACCAAAATCTGACCCATCAAGAATAGGTCTTGCATTGCCACTTGAATGATCCATTGTGTTCTTTACTAGCTTTTCCTTCAAGTTGTTAAACTTTTCGAAGGAACCGGCTCCGATACCAATTGAAGAACACAAGCTTATACTGAGAGGGGGGTGAACAGTATAAGACCTCTTTTACTTTTTCCTTTATACTTCAAAATAGTAAAGCAATATATCCAAAGCAATATCAAAGCAATGCACAAAACCATCCACAAAGTGACACAACAATTTACATGGTTCATCCACAAAACTTTTCTCTAAAAGTTATCTCAAAGTTCTTTGGGAAACCTTCCCAATTACAATGTTTATGAGCCTCGGCTCAAAGGAGAAACCTTCCCCCAATCTGAATTTATGAGCCTCTGCTCAAAGGAGATACCTTCCCCTACCTCTGCTCTGGCTGGTGATCCTCTAGAAGACCTCTGCCTCCGCTGCCCTTAGCAAATGGAACTCTATCCATAGAAGACACCTGTCTTCCCTGCTCTGGCTGGAGACCTCTGTCCTCAACTCTATCACCTCAAAGCTGGTCCTTGAATTTGCACTAAACACAGTCCTTCGGTCTAGCACAAATGTCCTCGTCCTCTGTCTTTGATCAGCACCAAACACAGTCCTTCGGTCTGGCACAAATCTGTCCTCAGGTTCTTCTCATAGAACCAATGCACCTCTGTCCTCAAGTTCTCTGATAGAACTATCAACCTCAGCTTCACAAGTCCTCTGCTAAGACCTGTCCAAATCTGCTCACAAGTCCCCACAGGAACTTGTCCAAAACCTGCTCACAAGTTCATCAAGAACACTTGCTTGGCATGAACCCACAAAGAGAATGGTTAGAGACCCAATGTGATTCATCCACCTCATAGAAGCATAAAGAGAATTGTTAGAGACTCAATATGTTCTATACTTAACTCCCAATCTCAATCTCAACTCAATCTCAAATCTCAAAAGAATAAGATAGATGTAGTATGCTTTTCTCAAGAACATGAAACACAACCCAACAATTGCCAACCATGCAATATCTCATATAACAATGATACTCATGTTCTTTCCAACAACCAATATCTTTTCTCAACCAATTAGGGCTTCAACAACAATGCTCAAAGACAAGGTTTAACCAACATCATTCAACTCAACATTAACCTTGAAGCATTCAACCAATCATCACTAGAAAAGGAAACAAGTAGAAATCCTTTTCCCTCCAAAGATATTTGAACAAAACAGCCACCAACACAATATCACCAAATGCAAAGAATAACTTGTTCAAATCAACTCAATGGAGTAAGCCCAATATCATGTATCAAGTAAAAGCATTAACTTGATCAACACAACCTCTATGGAAGCAACTCATCCATCAACCTCAACACAGCCAACCAAGGGTTTCACCAACTCAAAGCAAGTAGCAAGACTCACAAACATAAACCCTAGTGCACAATGCTTCCACTACCTCAAACCAGAATTATGCATTCACCAAAACTCTCATCAATGATAACAATGCATAAGTAGTCTTCAACAAACCAGAAACTAGGACTTACACCCAACCAAAGGAAACCTTGTTGAATACCTTTTCACTCCAATCTTATTTCAGGAAAACATACACCAATCATACTCATAAGAAGAATGTGCCCATACCTTATTGAAGTGAAGGAACCCCTTTGGAAATCTGCCACAATCACAAAATTCTTTTGCCAATCTTCACAAGGGTTAGTAGATCACAAAATAATCAACATTACTCCACTTTTCAATAATCATCACCAAAGCCTTTAATTGCACAACTTCCTTATCTCTCCTAAAACCACTTGTACCATAAAATAAAATAAATCACAACATTGCATAACCTTATAACTCCCAAAACCACTTATACCATAAAAGTAAAATAAAATATTACATAACCAATAATAAACATTCCACACTCTAGTTATGACTTCCCTTATATCTTCCTAAACAAATTAATATACCATACCTTTTAAATTTCAACAAAAATATTATTTATTTCAAGACTTAGTAATTTAAATTAAAATAAAACGGAAGAAAAGGAAGGGATTAAATATGTAAATGTGTATAAACGTGTGGTGTGGTATTTTTTAATAGTTATTTTCGTTGCTTTCGTTTTTTGGTTTATCTTTATTGGTTGATATGAATTTTTTTTGGGTGTATCTGGTCTTCACATTTCTTAGCTTCACACCATTATCGCTTTCTCTCGGGCCTTAGTTGTCCTTCGTGGTCTTTGGCGCAAGCGAAATGAAATGCACTTCGATTATATCGAATTTATTCAACACACATTAATGAATTTATTAGCCTCATTTTATATGCACTTCGATGCATTACCAAACACGTCAGGAAAATACTTTAATTTAATTTTAAAATATTAATTTAAATTTTAAATAAATAAAATTTAAACTAAATATTTAAAATTAAATATCTTCATCACCGGGGCACCTTTTTCAACGAAACGAAGAGCCAACTTGGGTTTTAAGAAAAACCCATTTCAAATCTGTTGTCCATGGTTTTAAATAAAACCTTTTATTTTGTCTGCCTTGGTTTTCACAAAAACCCTTCCGCTTCTTGACATCAATGACAACATCAACACTTGAGCAAAGGCAATGTACCCAATGTACCCAAAATTGCCAACAATCTCCCCCTTTGTCATTGATGGCAAAACTTTACTAAAAACACATCTTCAAGAGCCAAAACTGAAACCCACAACAGAGAATCTACCTTTGAAGTTTTGCTCCCCCTGACTTGAAGCTTTCCTCTTCACTTGAAGCTCTCCCCCTTACTCATATCTCTCCCCCTTTGTCATCAATGGCAAAGGGCCACCTTTGGGGCTCGAAACTAAGAATGAGCCTCTTAGCTTAGTCCCTCCCCCACCTCCTGTTGAGGTGATTAATTCTGGGGTGGGAGTAAAACTCCCATTAGGCACTGATCATCATCAGCGTCTATAACTTCCTTGTCGGGCCTTCTCTTGAACTCTTTGTCCATATTCTTGTTCTCTTGTCATTGTTCTGATCCTTGGACCTGATCATGCCATTGTTCCTGTTCCTGTATTCTGGAATTTCAGCTCTACACTGTCTAGCTATGTGACCTTCATTGTTGCACTTGTAACAAGTAACAATGTTATTTCTTTGAGGCATACCTGTTCTTTGAATCCACCTATTCTGACTAAACCTGTTCCTATTGTTTGCCTTGCAATGAACTGCCTTGTGCCCAAACTGATTGCAAGAGTAGCAATACCCATAAAAGAAATCACCACTTCTGAAGCTGTTATTTACCTTCTTCACCTGAGCCATGCAATGTACAACCATGTGACCAAACCTGTGACAAGCAAAACATCTGCCTTGAAACTTTCCTTTATTTGACTTCTTAGGTCCTGAAAACTTCTCCTTCTTCTCATTCCGAAATCTATTTTCTATTTCTATGCATCTATCATTCAAGGACTCATGATCTGAAATACTTTCCTCATTAGAACTCTCTTCCTTTTGGAATCTCTTACTAGACTCTCCAACTTGTTTCTTGTGAGGCTTAACAAAACCAAGACCTGTTTTATCTGTTGGATTTCTTTGACTTTGGATGAGAGACTTAACCTTTTTGGAGCTTTCTTGAAACTCTGTACAGCTTATCCTTGTACTCTTTATTTTCCTCTTTCAACGAAGCCATTTTCTGTTCTAATTCACTATACTCAAGCACCTTAGATTCTAACTCATTCTTGAGTTCTTGTGCATTAGCCATAGAGACATCAAGACTTTCTATAAGTTCATCTCTCTCCATACAACATTCATCTAACTTATCCTTGAGTCTAGCATTCTTCTTTCTTTCCTTTTTCAAAACACTAAGAGCATTTGTAAGTTCACATTCAAGATCCTCTATTTGATTGCACTTTGAATTATCAAGGCCTTTTTCAGATTTCTTATCACTAGAGGTGCTACCCTTTTCAAAAACCATACATGCATCTTCCTTATCATTTTCTGAAGCATCCTCATACATACTAACAACCAATTCATTATTTGTGCAATCATCCTCAAGGTGACCAAAATTTCCACATCTAAGACATTTCATGATAATGAATCTATGTTTTGGTTCTTCCTCTTTTTCTGATATGAACAACATCTCATTTTCATTATCACTTGAAGAACTTTCACTATCACTACTAGAACACTTACTTGCTTTGTCTAGGTAGAAGCTCTTCTTGTGCTTGTGAGAATACCTCTTTCCTTTATTGTTGTGCTCATCTTTGTTCTTCCTTTGATGCCTATGCCTTTCAGAATCCTTGCTCTTACAATCCTGTTTAACTTCATCACTTTCATCCTTGGCAATAGTACAGTTAGTAGCATAATGACCAAACTTTCCACAATTGAAACATCTCACGTTTTTCATATTTTTGTGCTTTCTAAAGAACTTGCCTTTCTTGCTGTAATATGCCTCTTCATCACCAGAAGACTCATCACTCTCTTGAAGTTGTTTACCTTTGGAATTCTTGGTAGTCTTGAAAGCTGCCTCCTTCTTGACATCAACCTTCACTTGAGTTCTCAACTCAAATGCTGCAAGTATACTATGGAGCTCATCTTTTTTCAACTTATCCAAATCTTTAGCTTCCTCAATAGCAGAAATATTTTCACTAAATCTATTAGGAAGAGATCTTAAAATCTTATCACAAACATCATTTTCAGCAAGCTCAAGACCTAAGTCTTTCATGGAGTTAACAACTTCATCCATACGAAGCATGTAGTCACTAATATTTTCATCATCATTCATTTTGAGTTGTTCAAACATACCTTTGAAGTGTCTCAACTTGGCCTTTCCGACATTTGTATCACCTGTATGAACCACCTTCAACTGATTCCACATTTCACTATCTGTCTTGCAGTGAATCACTTTGGTGAGATCTGCTTTCTGTAAGCCTTTCAGGATTGCATTCATTGCTTTTGAATTGCTGTGATGTAGGAGCCTTTCTTCTTTAGTATTAGGACCATGTTCAGGAATAGTGTACTCATCTTCAATCACTTCCCAAACCTCATTCCCAAGTGCCATTAGATGAACCTTCATCCTTGCACTCCAAAGACCAAAATCTGACCCATCAAGAATAGGTCTTGCATTGCCACTTGAATGATCCATTGTGTTCTTTACTAGCTTTTCCTTCAAGTTGTTAAACTTTTCGAAGGAACCCGCTCTGATACCAATTGAAGAACACAAGCTTATACTGAGAGGGGGGGTGAACAGTATAAGACCTCTTTTACTTTTTCCTTTATACTTCAAAATAGTAAAGCAATATATCCAAAGCAATATCAAAGCAATGCACAAAACCATCCACAAAGTGACACAACAATTTACATGGTTCATCCACAAAACTTTTCTCTAAAAGTTATCTCAAAGTTCTTTGGGAAACCTTCCCAATTACAATGTTTATGAGCCTCGACTCAAAGGAGAAACCTTCCCCCAATCTGAATTTATGAGCCTCTGCTCAAAGGAGATACCTTCCCCTACCTCTGCTCTAGCTGGTGATCCTCTAGAAGACCTCTGCCTCCGCTGCCCTTAGCAAATGGAACTCTATCCACAGAAGACACTTGTCTTCCCTGCTCTGGTTGGAGACCTCTGTCCTCAACTCTATCACCTCAAAGCTGGTCCTCGAATTTGCACTAAACACAATCCTTCGGTCTAGCACAAATGTCCTCGTCCTCTGTCTTTGATCAGCACCAAACACAGTCCTTCGGTCTAGCACAAATCTGTCCTCAGGTTCTTCTCATAGAACCAATGCACCTCTGTCCTCAAGTTCTCTGATAGAACTATCAACCTCAGCTTCACAAGTCCTCTGCTAAGACCTATCCAAATCTGCTCACAAGTCCCCACTGGAACCTGTCCAAAACCTGCTCACAAGTTTATCAAGAACACTTGCTTGGCATGAACCCACAAAGAGAATTGTTAGAGACCCAATGTGATTCATCCACCTCATAGAAGCATAAAGAGAATTGTTAGAGACTCAATATGTTCTATACTTAACTCCCAATCTCAATCTCAACTCAATCTCAAATCTCAAAAGAATAAGATAGATGTAGTATGCTTTTCTCAAGAACATGAAACACAACCCAACAATTGCCAACCATGCAATATCTCATATAACAATGATACTCATGTTCTTTCCAACAACCAATATCTTTTCTCAACCAATTAGGGCTTCAACAACAATGCTCAAAGACAAGGTTTAACCAACATCATTCAACTCAACATTAACCTTGAAGCATTCAACCAATCATCACTAGAAAAGGAAACAAGTAGAAATCCTTTTCCCTCCAAAGATATTTGAACAAAACAGCCACCAACACAATATCACCAAATGCAAAGAATAACTTGTTCAAATCAACTCAATGGAGTAAGCCCAATATCATGTATCAAGTAAAGCATTAACTTGATCAACACAACCACTATGGAAGCAACTCAACCATCAACCTCAACACAACCATCCAAGGGTTTCACCAACTCAAAGCAAGTAGCAAGACTCACAAACCATAAACCCTAGTGCACAATGCTTCCACTACCTCAAACCAGAATTATGCATTCACCAAAACTCTCATCAATGATAACAATGCATAAGTAGTCTTCAACAAACCAGAAACTAGGACTTACACCCAACCAAAGGAAACCTTGTTGAATACCTTTTCACTCCAATCTTATTTCAGGAAAACATACACCAATCATACTCATAAGAAGAATGTGCCCATACCTTATTGAAGTGAAGGAACCCCTTTGGAAATCTGCCACCATCACAAAATTCTTTTGCCAATCTTCACAAGGGTTAGTAGATCACAAAATAATCAACATTACTCCACTTTTCAATAATCATCACCAAAGCCTTTAATTGCACAACTTCCTTATCTCTCCTAAAACCACTTGTACCATAAAATAAAATAAATCACAACATTGCATAACCTTATAACTCCCAAAACCACTTATACCATAAAAGTAAAATAAAATATTACATAACCATTCATAAACATTCCACACTCTAGTTATGACTCCCCTTATATCTTCCTAAACAAGATTAATATACCATACCCATTTTTTTTTAAAATAATTCAATGATTGACAAAAATACTAACCACTTTACTGCCGCTCCAATGACCTATCGCACCCAAGAGTTTTCTTCCAACCAACTGCACTATTGCAGCACATGAAATCATCGCACTGCAAAATAACCTTTATACCATTCGTCGGTTCGGATTCCTAAAAATTAGTTCGAAAGGTTTCGAACCCTCACCCCTCTGTATAGTAGTGTTCCCTGTTAACCAACTGATCCATGTTGGTGGTTTGAATTCAAATCAATACTTGGATTCTGATATCAAAATTTCTCTTATCTTTTCTTTTTGACTCCGTCACTTCCCTGTATCTTACAAGACCAGTTGCGACGTCCTTACGGATGAGACGATCAGGTGGCTAAGGTTTTATGTCCTCAAGAATTCGCATCTAAAATATTTCATTGCATTTGGCATCAGCTTCATTGGTTTGTTACCTTCTACCCTGGAGATGAAATCAAGCAAGTTCAAACATTTTCCACAAGATTTGCTATTCGTTAACTTCTCCGTCGAACCCGCTAAATTTTTCTATCTTTATTGTGGTGCGCTCGAAGGTTTGTATTACCCGAACACTTCACATTAATTTTATCGTCCTCCTTTGTATAGTGCTCGAATCGTGGCGTATTCACATCATTCTTAAGCTTCACTCCAACCAATCGCCTGCCTTCCTCCTCGGCACCGTGACCATTCGTCACAGCAAAGACTTGTCCATTACGTGCGCCTCCTTCGTTGGCGCAAACGAAGACGAAAATGAAATGCACTCCGATTATATCAATTCTATTCAACACACATTAATGAATTTCATTGCCACATTTTATATGTACTTCGATGCATTACCATACACGTCGGCAAATGCTTTAATTTAATTTTAAAATATTAATTTAAATTTTAAAAATAAAATTTAAACTAAATATTTAAAATTAAATATCTTCATCACCGGGGCACCTTTTTCGACGAAACGAAGAGCCAACTTGGGTTTTAAGAAAAACCCATTTCAAATCTGTTGTCCATGGTTTTAAATAAAACCTTTTATTTTTTCTGCCTTGGTTTTCACAAAAACCTTTCGACTTCTTGACATCAATGACAACATCAACATTGGAGCAAAGGCAATGTACCCAATGTACCCAAAATTGCCAACATTAACTACCCTCTTAGAATTAAGATGAAAATTATAAATCATCATATTAGGGTATCCCCTAACATGACGATTCAAATTCACCCTCTTAGACCTATGACTTTGGTTTTAAACCATCATCTTAGGGCCTCCCATAATAGGGTGGTTTATAACCATCGTCTTAGGTCTAAGAGAGAAGTTACCTCTTAGGGTCTAAGATGATGGTTATTAACCACCATATTAGGGCCTCCCCTAAGAGGGTGGTTAAAAACCGTCATCTTACGATCTAAGATAATGGTTATAAACCACCCTCTTAGGTTAGGCTCTAAGAGGGCGGTTAAAACCACCCTCTTAGGGTCTAAGACAACAATTTTAAATAGTGATATTAAGGCCTCCCCTAAGAGGGTGGTTTATAAGCATCTTCTTAGACATAAGAGGGTGCTTTTAAACCACCATATTAGGGCCTCACATAAAAAAAATCAAACCTAAATTTTGGATTATCAACCATTCACTTGATAGGTTCAGGTTGAGTTTAAACTACATGTGAGGACCACTTTGTCCACAAAATGATTTTGAAATTTTACATGAAAAGGGAAAGATAACAATGCAACTGAGGCTTTATCTTGAACAGGCAATGAAGTGGGCCAAGTGGCTACTTAATGCAATTTTGTAATTATTCTTGAATGGTTTAAAAATATTTGAGTTGAATATGTAAAGACTGAAGAGCGATATATATATCAATGTTGTTTACAAGTACCATCAATTCATTTCAAAATAATAAAATAAACATTATTTTGTAGATCAAAAATCAAATGTATTTACCTTCAACCCTGAAGTTTATAAAAAATGCTTTGGAATATGGTCATGATTCTTGAAGCACAGGTTGGGCATTTTTTTCAAAAATATGGTATGTGAAATGAATGAAGTAATAGGTTTTCATAGATATATGAATTAATGAATAGGAAGGTTGTTGGTTAGTTCAAAAGGGATGATGAAAGCATTTAAAAACTGATCAAAGTGTTTACAAAATATGCTTATTAAATACTATGAGATCTCTCAACAACAAAATCAGAAATAATCAAGCATTTGTAAAACTAGTCAAAGCATTTACCAAAATGCTTGAGAATTATATGAAACAATTGAACAATATGAAAAGAGAAGAAATACCAAATATGTATAAACACTAATGAAAGCATTTAAGAAAGAAAAAATAATGCTTCATGAATGATATGAAATATTTGAACAAAAAAATGAAAAGATCAGAAGAGTCCATATAAATTCCTTCTGCATTCTTATCCATCAGAAGGCTAAGTTCCAAGAAACACAACCAGGTCTCATGTTGCAATAAGAAATCTATTTTTTCTTAAAAACCATGAAATCTATAATCAAAGATTTTTTTCAATGCTTGATTAATGCTATGAAATGTTTGAACATAAAATGAAAAGAGGAGTCCATATAAATTCCTTCTACAATCTTATGCATTGGAAGGCTTATTTATGAGAATGTAGACCTGGGCTCATATTACATCATGAAATCTATATCTGTTGTTCAGTTTGTAAAATTGGCTATTTAGGCACGTAAAGCTTCAACCAGGTTTCATGTTAAGTTATTCTTTACGCTTAGATGATATCCACAAAGCAATTTGACTAATCAAGGCCTTCATGATCTCCTTGTTATTCTTTTGGAGATCTGCACATGATCAACATATTGCCACTATGCTTTATTAATCTTTAGAACTACATGTTTTTCAGGAATACTTGCAAATATTGGATTATAACAATAAATCTATTCTTTCAAATAGCTAACCTATCTATCAGCTCATAGGAGTTACTGATATCTCACACTCTCTCATATACATTCATACATACACATATATAATGAACAGATTTTGGTCTTTTGAGTCCCTGTTTGACCAGAAGATATCTATTCAACAAACATGAAATGCAAAGAGTAACAGAAATGTTTGAAACATAAATATTGCTACAATCAAACTGAATCATTTGTATCACATAATGGGAGTTGGACAAGTCTCTTGCCCATCTTCATCATCACTATCTAAATGAGTAGTCAGGCGAAAAGAACTACTAACTGCAACTAATACCAAGTATACCTTCTCAGCAAACAATAGTCTAACATATGTACTTGAAAATTGGAGAGTTTTAAACAGTTCTATTGGAGAAAGAAAGATGAAATAACCAACCAAATTAACTCCTCACCAAATACATTTTTTTCAATATTACCACCCAATAGTGGTAATGAAGCAATTGTTAATGCTACAGTTGTGCTTGCAAAATCCTCTGAATCACAACAAAAAGTTGTAAACATTGTCTTCAAGGTAATATCTATAATGTTGAACAATAATCTCCATAATGTTGAATAGTAAGTGATCAACAAACAATGAAATGAGACCAAAGAATGGACTTGCAACATTATAAATCCATGTATACATATTTTCATGTTAGCTTAAGATGATATTATATGTCACTCTAAAATCCTCTAAAGCTCATTAAGAAATGAAAATTTATATTGCTATGTAAAGAAAACTGTTGGTCACGAATCTGCCACAGGAAAGGATTTTTACATGTGCGCCCTAGACCCGGCCAACATTGAAAGGTTGGAAGCAAGAGATGGCTCCAAGACCAATCTCCAGAGTGGGCTAGTTCCCTTTACTACTCTAAATTTTATTTGAAGATAAGGGTTGCTGGAAAGAAATTTAAAAATGCGGAAAGAAATGGGAAATATGGCCGTGGCAGAAGTGATAAGATCGGGAGAACAACGACAAAAAACTTGAAGGACGACAACAACAAGTAACAGAAAGCATTAACTTAACTCTCGCATGATATATGCAAAAAATCCCTCCAAAACTACACTCCAGGAATCATACCTTAACAACAGTATTTAAATCCAATTATGCAAAATTTAAATGGAACAACCATTAAGAAATATAGATGTTATTAGAAATGCGAAAAGACAGAAAGGAAAATCACCCATAAAACGCTTGAAAATTAGAAGCCAACTCTTTTATTCCTGCAAATGTACTTCCAGTTTCTAGCAGAAAACTCCCAACCTCTGCAAATGAGGTTTACATTGGTTTTTATAGAGGGCCGTCCTCTTTGCAGCATTTAATATTTGCCACCGACCTTCTTGAGATCTACAATTATGCCATCGAAAATAAGCTTATGATCCCCTTAACCGCAACCTTGAAACACCACAAAATTGAATGCAATTAGACGTCAGCGATCACCTTCATTAAATTTGTCTTTGAACATGTGCATGAAACCGTTGAAACAACCCACGAACAACAGCCTCGAATAAATAAAATCTTCAATTTTGGTGGCCTGGACGCTTCTTCAACCTTGATCGCATGGGAAATATGCAAAACATTAAATTTAGGCAAGCATTTAATCCTTGGAAATCAAAAAAAACTTCTCGATTTGTTCATCTTGCATTTTGGCGGGGAAAGCATCACGGAGTCGCAGCGACGGGTCGCGAAATCGCGACATCTTGGTATACCGTACACCTTTGGCTGTTGGAAACCACGAAAATCCTCCCTGTCGCAATATCGCTGCATCTTCGGCTTCAACATATCCATCGCTAGCTTGTTTCACGAAAATGGAACATGTAGCGATATCGCTACATATTTCGGGCACTCTGTACGGTCTTGCTGATAAACCATGAAAATGCGACGTCTTTGCCCTTTGAAGGACCCTTTTCAAAAAACGTGCAGCGAATCGCTACCATCCTCACCTCTTAGACCTTTTGCAACAAACTACCACGATTTCGAAACGTCAGCGAATCGCTGCAACCTTCACTTTTTGTACTGCCTTCTCAACCAATGTCGCGCGATGTCGAGACATGCAGCGCATCGCTGCAACTTCATCACTGGAGCCTTTTGAAGCTAATTGCCACGCAATTTCGGAACGTCAGCGAATCGCTGCAACCTTCACTTTTTACCTTAGACTATTCTATTAACCAACGCTTCGTGAAAATGAAACATGTAGCGCATCGCTACACTTTTGCCTTCGGACTCCCCTTTGCATCAATGCTTCGCGATGTTAGAACGTGCAGCGCATCGCTGCACTTTTTGCTTTAGACTCCCTCCGCAACGAACGTGCAGTGAATTGCTGCAACTTTTGACTTAGACTCTTTTTCACCACATGCCTCCGCGATTTCAGAACGTGCAGCGCATTGCTGCACTGTTTGTATTGGACTCCCTCTTCGACCAATGCTCTTTTCAAGTCATGAAAATAGAACACGTCGCAATTTCGCGACAGTTCTTTTTAGCTGCATGCGTTGATCGCGTTGACCGCGATTTTGCGACACGTCGCAAAATCATGACAATTTTTGGACTTAGTCTTTTTGCTCCTTTTTTTCATCAAAACCACATCCAAGCCAGTATAGAAGTTAAATATGCAACAACTTAAACATTAATACTTCAATGAAAATCAATGTGGCAAAAATGCCAACATTCTTGGCGGCTCGTGGGGTATACAGCTCGTTGTATGCAAGGATCCAGGCCTGAATCCATTAGGCACAGAGTCATACTAGAACAGGAGGCCGGCTGCTGTGATACATGTCAGGGGACTACTGCAATACTTTTGCTGAAAAGCTGAAAGAACCTACATATAATGGAGAATGAAATGGAACAAATGGGAATGGAATATACACGGAGTAGTCCTGGAGTTTTGCAATTGGATGGTACTCCTGTAAAAATAGTAGGTGTGATCAAGGATGTTCCAATTGTTCTTCATACTATTCCCCAAATTATTGTTATCCAAGAAATTGTTGTGGTAGATCTAGAACCCTACTTTAGTATGTGTTTATCTAGGGAGTTTACAGCAAAGTTGGGGGGTTATCTGGCACTAGATTATTCCCACTTACAAATTCCTTTCAAGGGTAGACGTTTCAGGATTCAGAATGAAAAAACTTCCCCTTTTCATATCGAGAAGTTGGATGAAGTAGAAAAAGATATGCAGTCTGTCCACATGCTTACTAAAGAATCCAAGGATTCTGTTTTGATGAGAGAAGTTTTAGATAATCTTCAGTTGGATGATCAGTTTTCTATGCTTAATTTTAATGCTTTGTTGGAGACTGAAATCGGCTGTTATGCCATCCAAAATCCTGAGAGGAATATGAAGCAAGAATTTTCACACCAAGTTGATCAGAATGCTGTTATAGACCAACTATGGCAGCTATATTTTGACGGAGCTAGATGCAAGAACGGTGTCGGAGCAGGTATTTTTTTGATTTCTCCTTTTGGTATCCAAAGAACATATTCATACCGTCTTACATGGAGTTGTACTAACAATGTTGTTGAATATGAAGCATTATGTTTGGGTTTAAAGAAAGCAAGGAAGTTAGGAATTGAACAGCTCAAGATTTTTGGTGATTCTGAGCTTGTTGTAAACCAGATCACAAATAGGTGCATTGCTAAGCAGCATTACCTTAAAGCATTTCGCAATCAGGTGTGGGACCTCTTTGAGTTTTTTATAGCTCTAAAAATTCAAGCTGTTTCTCGAGAGATGAATAAACATGCAGACATTTTAGCATCTCTTGGAGCCAATTTTTCCCCTGTTGAACAAGTCATGAAGAAACCCAAGACAGTAAGGATGGTATACAGGCCCAGTGTGCCTGACAATGAAACTTTCTGGCAAGTCTTCGAAGATGATGAGAAGATTGTCCATTTGTTGGCATTTTTGCCACATTGATTTTCATTGATTGAAGTATTAATGTTTAAGTTGTTGCATATTTAACTTCTATACTGGCTTGGATGTGGTTTTGATGAAAAAAGGAGCAAAAAGACTAAGTCCAAAAATTGTCGCGATTTCGCGACGTGTCGCGAAATCGCGGTCAACGCGGTCAACGCATGCAGCTAAGCAAAACCGTCGCGATATCGCGACGTGTTCTATTTTCGCGACTTGCAACGAGCAAAGGAGGGCGAGCGACAAAATGTCACGAAATCGCGACAAAAAACTCAGCCGACGACTTAAACTCAAAAGTTGCAGCGATGCGCTGCACGTTCCAAAATCGCGAAGCATTGGTGCAAAGGGGAGTCAAGCTCAAATGTTGCGGCGATGCGCTGCATGTTTCATTTTCATGGAGCGTTGGTTGACAGAAGAGTCTAAGGCAAAAAGTGCAGCGATGCGCTGCACGTTCCGAAATCGCGCGGCGATGGGTTTCAAAGGCTCAAGTGATGAAGTTGCAGCGATGCGCTGCATGTCTCGAAATCGCGCGGCGTTAGTTGAGAAGGCAGTACAAAAAGTGAAGGTTGCGGCGATGCGCGCACGTTCCAAAATCGCGGTAGCATTGTTGCAAGAGGAGTCTAAGAGGTGAGGATGGTAGCGATTCGTTGCACGTTTTTTTTTTTTTTGAAAAGGGTCCTTCAAAGGGCAAAGATGTCGCATTTTCACGGTTTATCGACAAGAGGCTAATGTACGAGTGCCGAAATATGTAGCGATATCGCTACATGTTCCATTTCGTGGAACAAGCTAGCGATGGAGACGTCAAAGCCGAAGATGCGGCGATATCGCGATAGGGAGGATTTTTGTGGGTTCCAACAGCCATAAGGTGTACGGTATAACAAGATGTTGCAATTCGTGACGTCGCGTTTCGCGACCTGCGACAGTTTCCCGCCAAAGCACAGTATGAACGCCCGATAAGTTTTTTCGATTTCCAAGGATTAAATGCTTGCCCGAATTTAATGTTTTGCGGATTTCCCATGCGGTCAAGGTTGAAGAAGCGTCCAGGCCACCAAAATTGAAGATTTTATTTGTTCGAGGCTGCTGTTCGTGGGTTGTTTCAACGGTTTCATGCACATGTTCAAAGACAAATTTAATGAAGGTGACCGCTGACGTCTAATTGCATTCAATTTTGTGGTGCTTCAAGGCTGCGATTAAGGGGATCATGTGCTTATTTTCGGTGGCATAATTGTAGATCTCAAGAAGGTCGGTGGCAAATATTAAATGCTGCAAAGAGGACGGCCCTCTATAAAAACCAATGTAAACCTCATTTGCAGAGGTTGGGAGTTTTCTGCTAGAAACTGGAAGTACATTTGCGGGAATAAAAGAGTTGGCTTCTAATTTTTAAGCGTTGTATGGGTGATTTTCCTTTCTGTCCTTTCGCATTTCTAATAGCATTCATATTCCTTAATGGTTGTTCCATTTGAATTATGCATATTGGATTTGAATCTTGCTTGTAAGGGTATGATTCTGGAGTGTAGTTTTGGAGGGATTTTCTGCATATGGTCGTGCGAGAGTTAAGTTAATGCTTTCTATTACTTGCTATTGTTGTCCTTCAAGTTTTTTTCTGTTGTTCTCCCGATCTTATAACTTCGGCTACGGCCATATTTCCCATTTCTTTCTGCAATTTCTTAATTTCTTTCCAGCAACCCTTATCTTCAAACAAAATTTAGAATAGTAAAGGGAACCAGCCCACTACGGAGATTGGTGCGGGAGCCATCTCTTGCTTCCAGCCTTTCAATGTTGGCCGGGTCTAGGGCGCACTTGTAAAATCCTTTCTGTGGCGGATTCGTGACCAACAGTTTTTGGCACGCCCGGTGGGACAGATTTCTTCTGTTCTAAAAGACCCCATAGTGTTGAAGGTTTAATGTTCGCCTTCATACTAAAAAATTAGAGCATTTGGTGACTCTGCTGTACTCAGGAATCTCTGAACGTGGATGCAGTGAAAGCTGTACTTCATGATCACGAGATCACAGTCCAAGAAATTTGGAGATCTTGTCGAGTTTTTTGAGCTTGACGGTTCAAGAAGTGGTGAGCATTCTAGGTTAGTTTCTCCATCCCTTCCATCATCTGCTACACAAATCTATGGTATTGTTACTAGTGTTTCATCTTCCCAACCATATCCACTAGTTCCAATGGCACAATATCCTCCACCCCCACCCAGGAAATTCTTGGCATGGAACAACTCTGGAGCATTGAACTTGCGAGGCTCGGAATCCAGTCCCTCAGGCTACTCTGAAGGCTTTGCCAACTTATGATGGTACGGGTAAGACTGCATATGAACACATAAATGATGTAGCTTCTCTAGCGGCCATCCATGATATTACTGATGAGGATGTAATGGTGAAGTTGTTGGTATGCTCTTTGAGAGGTAAATTGCTATTTTGGTACCGAACGTTGCCACCAAGCACTGTAACATCGTGGGATCGGCTAGGAGATCTGCTAGTTAAAAATTTCCATGAGCAGGCTGACCCCTTTTCATTGTTAAATCAGTTTACTGTAATCCAGAGGCACCCGTAGGAAGAGATAGCTGATTTCAACGTTCGGTTTACCAGAACTTGGCACAGAATTCCTGATGGTCTTCGGCCTGTTGAGGAATTGGCTGCACTGTACTACCTCAGAGCATTCAACACAGATATTGGGTGAGTGCATTAGGCGGTCTAATGTGACAACATTTCCGAGAATTGTTTGAACAAGCCATAAAAGCGAGAAGCTGATCTGATTGCTATAGGGAGACTTCCTCCAAAGGTAACTATGCCTATTATACCAGATTTGCCTCAGTATTTACATTCTGGTTCACTTTCACGGCCCATGCCATCTATGTATCCCACCCCATCATGGAGCTCTAAAGCACCTCAAATTGTGCCTGTCCCAGCTCCTCAGTTGCCTACTTTAGCTCCTCTGCCGCTTCCTGCACCCAGCACTCAGCCATCTCCCATTTCCACTTCATTTCCAGCTTTGCCTGCACCACCAGCTCCTTTGCCATTGCCAGCACCTCCTGCACCTGTGAACCCCGATCCTTATACAACATTATTGCAAGAGGTAAAGTCTACCAATTCGGCAATTAGGGCCATGGGTAACAAGATTACACTCATTGAGAGGAAGCAAGCTGAGAGAGATTTCCAGCCAAGGAGATTTCAACCTCCTGCAATTACTAGAGACCAAGCTGCCTCGACTAGTAAAGCACACGAAAAAAGCTTAACTGCTTTGGTAAATGAAGATCCGGCCCTTGCCAGACAGAATGTATTGGTGCTCGACCTGTAATGACCCTCATGGAGAGGATACTTGTATGGTCCATCTGAATTATGTGCAGACATTGGCTGCTAGTTCTTCGGGTGGACAAGTTAATATGATTTCTGAAGCTGGTCATAGTTTGATGTCTCCAGTGGAAGATCAAGTTTCAGTTCTAACAAGGACTGGAAAGAAGCCTGTGACTGTTGATCCCGCGGACTTAGAACCGTTAAGAGTGCCGACCGAGGTGAAGAAGCCAGTGAAAGCTCCTGTGCCAGTTCCAAAGTCTGATGTGCCTGTTTTGCCAAAGGATCCTGTTTCTCACAGAGTTCAAGGAAAAGCTGCAGCTGCACCAGCAAGATCAGAAGCAGAGGAGCAAGCTCGAGAAAAGTTGAAGTATCCCTCACCGACAAAGAGGCTAAGGGTGGAAGCCACACGGCGATGTCCGAACCAGATTTGAACAACTTTGCTTGAAAAGAAGGACTCTACCGCAGATTGCATACAACATTGTTGAAGAACTAAAAAAGACCCCGGCTAAGGTAAGCCTCTACGATGCTTTGCAGTTGCCTGGTCAAGTAGATTTATTACAGGAATCATTAAAATCTGTAAAGGATAATGAAAAAGGTCCTACCCAGACAGTGTATGCTCAAACCTTAACCACCTCTGCTATTGGGAAAAATAGACCACCTCCATTTTATTTATCATTGCAAATAGAAGGTTGGATTGTGCATAAGCTGCATGATTGACTCCGGAGCTGCTACAAGCTTGTCATGCCCAAGGGAGTTTGTGAAGCAATGGGAATGGAATATACACGGAGTAGTCCTGGAGTTCCGCAATTGGATGGTACTCCTGTAAAAATAGTAGGTGTAATCAAGGATGTCCCAATTTTTCTGCATACTATGCCTTAGATTATTGTTATCCAAGGAATTGTTGTGGTAGATCTAGAACCCTACTTTAGTATGTGTTTATCCAGGGAGTTTATCGCAAAGTTGGGGGGTTATATGGCACTAGATTATTCTCATTTAGAAATTCCTTTCAAGGGTAGACCTCTTAGGATTCAAAATGAAAAACCTTCTTCTTTCCACATCGAGAAGTTGGAAGAAGCAGAAAAAGACATGCAGTATGTCCACATGCTTACTGAAGAATCCGATGATTACTGTTTTGATGAGAGAAGTTTTAGATAATCTTCGGTTGGATGATCAGTTTTCTATGCTTAATTTTAATGCTATGTTGGAGACTGAAATCGGCTATTATGCCATCCAAAAGCATGAGAGTGATACAAAGCAAGAATTTTCACACCAAGTTGATCAGAATGCTGTTATAGACCAACTATGGCAGCTATATTTTGACGGAGCTAGATGCAAGAACGGTGCCGGAGCAGGTATTGTTTTGATTTCTCCTTATGGTATCCAAAGAACATATTCATACCGTCTTACATGGAGTTGTACTAACAATGCTGCTAAATATGAAGCATTATGTTTGGGTTTAAAGAAAGCAAGGAAGTTAGGAATTGAACAACTCAAGATTTTTGGTGATTATGATCTTGTTGTAAACCGGATCACAAATAGGTGCATTGCTAAGCAGCATTACCTTAAAGCATATCGCAATCGGGTGTGGGACCTCTTTGAGTTTTTTACGGCTCTAAACATTCAAGCTGTTTCCCGAGAGATGAATAAACATGCAGACCTTTTAGCATCTCTTGGAGCCAATTTTTCCCCTGTTGAACAAGTCATGAAGAAACCCAAGACAGTAAGGATGGTATACAGGCCCAGTGTGCCCGACAAAGAAACTTTCTGGCAAGTCTTCGAAGATGATGAGCAGATTGTCAATTTCTTGATTCATGAAGCTGCCACTGTTGAAGGGAGAACTTTGGAGCACGAAGAAGCAGAAGGTCTCATTCAATTACGGAATAATCATATTCCGAAGGGTCTTATAACTCTGGAAAGCTTGTTTGATCAGCATGATCGGTCCAAAAAACATCGGCTCGAGATTGACAAAAAGGAGTACATGGAGTTAGAGTTAGAGCCTAATAAAGCGATTAAGGTTGGAACTGATTCTACACCAGAAGAACTGCAAGAGATCAAGCACCTGTGTGAGGAGTTTTCTGATATTGTAGCTTGGAGCTATGAAGACTTGAAGGGCTACAATAAACAGATTGTGCGACATACAATTGAATTGGAGGAAGGAGTCAGACCTTTTCGGCAAAAACAGCGACCTGTAAATCCAAAGATTGAGATGTTGATGAGGGCTGAGCTTGTAAAAATGCTTGCAAGCCAAAATCATTTATCCGGTTAAGCATTCCACTTGGGTTGCCAATCTGGTCCCGGTTCGAAAGAAGAATGGAGACATACGATTGTGTGTAGACTTTCGAAACTTGAACCGTGCATCATTGAAGGATCATTATCCTTTGCCACGTATAGATCAAATACTGCATGTTGTGGTTGGAGCTCAACGTTTTTCTCTGTTGGATGGATTCTCTGGATATAACCAGATTTGGGTGAAAGATGAGGATCAGTACAAGACAACATTTACAACAAAATGGGGCACTTTTGCTTATCGGCGAATGCCTTTCGGACTATCAAATCTTTGGAGCTACCTTTCAAAGAGCCATGGACATTGCATTCAAGGAATTGTTGAACAAGATCATTGTGATATATCTTGATGACATGACAATATTTTCACATAGACGGGAGGATCACTGTTCTCACATGAGACAGATTTTTGAAAAGTGCGGGAATTTGGGATTTCCATTAATCCAAAGAAGTCGGTGTTTGCGGTAAAAGAAGGTAAGCTTACGGGGCATGTAATTTCGGGAGGATGGGTTAGCAATAGATCCGGCCCGAGTTGAAGCATTAAAGAAGTTGTCACTCCCTGCAAACAAAAAAGAGTTGCAGTCTTTCTTTGGACAGATCAATTTCATTAGGAAATTCATTTCTGATTTTGCCCAGGTTGTAAAACCTATGACTGAATTGTTGAAAAAGGATGCAAATTTCCAATGGACAGCTCGAAGAAAAGAAGCATTCCAGGAAATCAAGGAAAGAATAGCACAGGCCCCTGTTCTGATTAATCCTGACTACTCGAAGGATTTCATTTTGTATGCAGTTGGGGAAGAAGAAAGTTATGCTGCGGTTCTTACACAGAAAGGAGACGATGGGAATGAAAGGCCCATTGCTTTCCTTAGCCAGGTCATTCTACCTCATGAGGCAAAGTATAACTTCATTGAAAAATAGGTGTATGCGGTTATGAAATCCCTTAAGAAATTCAAGCATTTTATATCTCAGAGCAGAACAATTGTTTATGTGATTCATCCTGATGTAAGAAATTTCATTCTTCAAGGAGAGTTGGGTGATAAACGTGTTTGGTTGGGTCACCAAGATCCAAGAATTTGATGTTGAAATTCATCCAACTAAGCTAGTGCGTGGTAAGGCTTTATGCCAGCATTTGGCAAAAACGGCGGCCTACGGTATAGTTGAACATCAAACAGAAAATCTTGCCAGTGATGACAATTTGATGAATTTCTTAATTCGGGAAAAGGATTGGACAGAAGACCTCATCGATTACTTCACAACTGGTAGATGTCCTTCACAGTTGAATGCTTCACAGAGGAGGAGATTTCGTCTGCAAGCTCTTCGGTATGTTTTGTTATCAGAAGGATTGTTTTTTAAGAATATTGATGGTGTTCTTCTAAGATGTGTTAAAGAATCAGAAAAGGTTAGGCTCTTGGAAGAGTTTCATTCTGGTCTATCAGGGGGACACTTTCTTTGGAAGACCGATGGCTTTGAAGATAATCCGAGTTTGGTTATTATTGGCCGACCCTATTTTGGGACGCTTTCAAGATTGCGCAAGCTGTGACAAATGTCGAGAGATACACGGGAAGAGTAAGGAATGCGACACTGCCTTTGCATCCAATTCAGGTTGAAGCACCCTTTCAGCAGTGGGGGTTGGATTTCATTGGAATTATTGATCCTAATTCCTCAGCTGGACATAGGTATATTTTGATAGCTACAGACTATTTCACAAGGTGGTCCGAAGCTATCCCAACAAAGGTTGCAAATCAGACTGTGGTGATATCTTTTATTGAAGGCTTGACTACTCGCTTTGGCATTCCTGATGCCATTATTACAGATAATGGGACCCCATTCATTGGAGCTGAACTAGCTGAGTTTGCTAACAAGTATGGTATTTTCCTAAAAACATCTTCCAATTATTATCCACAGGGGAATGGCTTGGCAGAGTCAACAAATAAAAATTTGCTCCGGATTTTGAAGAGGTCTTTGGGAGAAAACAAGAGATCATGGCACCTTTTCTTGAATCAAGTTTTATGGGCGAGATAGAATTTCGGTTAAGAAGTCCATCAAGACCTCACCCTATGCCCTAGTTTATGGGAAAGAAGCAAGGTTGCCGGTTCATCTTGAGTTGCCGATATTGCGGCGATTGCGGGGCTTTTCGGGACGATGAAACGAGATATCGGTTCCTTGGATATGCGGATAGCTCAATTGTTGCGATTAGAAGAACAGCGTTACGAGGCATATGAAGAGTTTGTCAAACACACACAGGGTATGTCTAAGTGGTTTTGTAAACATTCTACAGATCGTCCACTCAAAACAGGAGATTTGGTGTTAAAATGGAACGAAAACAAAGCTAAACCTGGGAATCACAAGAAGTTTGATGCTTTATGGGAGGGTCCCTTCCGCATTACCAGCACAGGTGCAGCAAATTCGTTCTACCTCGAAGACTTGGAGGGCAACCCACTTCCAATTTCAGTAAATGGCTTTCATCTGAAGGCCTATACTTCATGAATTGACAGTTCAGTATAAGTTTGTATATAGTAAAAAAAAAAAAAAAAAAATATATATATATATATACATGTTTTGCTTTTATTTATCGCCTTGGTTCTTGTTGCTTACGAGTTGTAGGTGTCTTTTGTGTTTTTGTGATTTTCTCCTTTCCCAGCAGTTGGTGGCTTTCCAGAAAATTCTTCTTTTCCCTTCCCTCTTTTCCCCTCTTTCCTTTCTTCATCTTTCTCCTTCTTTTTTCTTCTGCAAATAAAAAAAAAAAAAAAAAAGTAAGCCACGGTTGTTGTTTCTTTTCCCCATTCTCATTGTTCCCGTTCTTTCTTATCCCTTTCCTCTAAGTTCTGTCTTTTTACGCATTTATTTACAGTCTAGTTCATTGTCATTCCACGGCCTTCATATTTCATTTCCATTCCCTAAGTTTATTCACTTTAATTCCACATCCATTGCAGCTGGTAGTATGGTAGCATTCTATTGCTGTGTCCACCACATCGCTTTGTCTCTATATCGTTTCATTATTATCATCATTCCATTTGCATTCACCGCTTGCGCAATCGTGGGAGCTCACTCCATTATCTCATTTCATTTCTTTCATTCCCTAATCGGTTATATGCGAGTTCTTTCGACTTTTCGCCGAAGTATTGCGACGGTCCCATGACATGTATCACAGCAGCCGGCCTCCTGTTCTAGTATGACTCTGTGCCCAATGGATTCAGGCCTGGATCCTTGCATACAGCGAGCTGTATACCCCGCGAGCCGCCAAGAATGTTGGCATTTTTGCCACATTGATTTTCATTGATTGAAGTATTAATGTTTAAGTTGTTGCATATTTAACTTCTATACTGGCTTGGATGTGGTTTTGATGAAAAAAGGAGCAAAAAGACTAAGTCCAGAAATTGTCGCGATTTCGCGACGTGTCGCGAAATCGCGGTCAACGCATGTAGCTAAGCAAAACCGTCGCGATATCGCGACGTGTTCTATTTTCGTGACTTGCAACGAGCAAAAAAAGTGCGGGATATCGTGCAACTCGTCGAGACGACTTAAACCCAAAAGTTGCGGCGATGCGCTGCACGTTCCAACATCGCGAAGCATTGATGTTCAAAGGGAGTAAGTCAAAAGTGCGGCGATGCGTGCATGTCTCATTATCATGGAGCGTGGTTAGGTCTAAGGTAGAAAGTGCAGCGATTCGCGACGTTCCGAAATCGCGGGCGATTGGTTTCAAAGGCTCAAGTGATGAAGTTGCAGCGATGCGTGCATGTCTCAAAATCGTGCGACGTTGCGTTGAGAAGGCGATACAAAAGGTAAAGAGTTGCGGCGATTCGCACGTTCCAAAATCGCGATAGTATTGTTGCAAAAGGAGTCACAGAGCTAAGGATGGTAGCGATTCGTTGCACTTTTAGAAAAGGGTCCTACAAAGGGAAAAGATGTCGCATTTTCGCGACGTTAAGTCGGCAAGATGGTACGGAGTGCGAAAGATGTAGCGATATCGCTACATGTTTCGTTTTGCGAAACAAGCTAGCGATGGAGACGTTGAAGCAGAAGATGCGGCGATAGTCGTGACAGGGAGGATTTTCGTGGTTTCCAATAGCCAAAGGTGTACGGTATACCAAGACGTATGATAGACGTCGCGTTTTCGCGACCTGCGACAGTTTCCCGCCAAAGCACAGTATGAACGCCCGATAAGTTTTTTCGATTTCCAAGGATTAAATGCTTGCCCGAATTTAATGTTTTGCGGATTTCCCATGCGGTCAAGGTTGAAGAAGCGTCCAGGCCACCAAAATTGAAGATTTTATTTGTTCGAGGCTGTTGTTCGTGGGTTGTTTCAACGGTTTCATGCACATGTTCAAAGACAAATTTAATGAAGGTGACCGCTGACGTCTAATTGCATTCAATTTTGTGGTGCTTCAAGGCTGCGATTAAGGGGATCATGTGCTTATTTTTGGTGGCATAATTGTAGATCTCAAGAAGGTCGGTGGCAAATATTAAATGTTTGCAAAGAGGACGGCCCTCTATAAAAACCAATGTAAACCTCATTTGCGAGGGTTGGGAGTTTTACGCTAGAAACCGGAAGTCATTTGCGGGAATAAAAGAGTTGGCTTCTAATTTTCGAAGCGTTGTATGGGTGATTTTCCTTTCTGTCTCTTTCGCATTTCTAATAGCATTTATATTCCTTAATGGCTTGTTACATTTGAATTCTGCATAATTGGATTTGAATCTTGCTTGTAAGGGTATGATTCCTGGAGTGTAGTTTTGGAGGGATTTTCTGTATACATCGTGCGAGAGTTAAGTCAATACTTTTTGTTACTTGCTGTTGTTGTCCTTCAAGTTTTATGCTGTTGTTCTCCTGATCTTATCACTTCGGCTACGGCCATATTTCCCATTTCTTTCCGCATTTTTAAATTTCTTTCCAGCAACCCTTATCTTCAAATAAAATTTAGAATAGTAAAGGGAACCAGCCCACTCACGGAGATTGGTGCAGGAGCCATCTCTTGCTTCCAGCCTTTCAATGTTGGCCGGGTCTAGGGCACACATGTAAAAATCCTTTCCTGTGGCAGATTCGTGACCAACACCACCCAATATTGATAATGAAGGAATTGTTAATGCTACAGTTGTGCTTGTCAAATCCTCTGAATCACAACTAAAAGTTGTAAACATTGTCTTCAAGGTAATATCTATAATGTTGAACAGTAAGTGATCAACAAAAAATGAAATGAGACCAAAGAATGGATTTGCAACATTATAAATCCATGTATACATATTTTCATGTTAGCTTAAGATGATATTATATGTCACTCTAAAATCCTCTAAAGCTCATTAAGAAATGAAAATTTATATTGCTATGTAATGATCTTGTTGTTGTCCAGAAAATATCAATAATATATATTAAGATATGCTCTATCCAACAATATATCTTTAGGCCAAGGTTTGTATGCTCTTCAACCACAAATATCAAAAAATAATATAGGCAATATTGATCCCATTGATTGACTTCCATGATCTATTTAAATCATATTGCTATTGTTCAATATTTAGGTGTTGGTCAAGACCATATTTTGAACATAATTTTTTTTCTTTTTAATTATGTTTATTTTTACGTTATGATAGAAATATATCATTTCCTTAAAAACAATTTTCTCAAAAAGTGTACAAGACTTTAGAAACATAATAAACCATTCTTTCATTACAAATATAATAACACAAAATAATACAATAATTGGCCTATTCCCTGCTGTATCACCCAAATTTTTTGCACCCTTACCTTCAGGCTAAAGGATCCGTGCCCGAAAGGGGGATGCGAGAAGGATGGGACAATACCTCGGACGGAGAGGCCCTTTGAAGGTCGCGCCTCTCGGGGGAGGGGTATAAGGGTGAATTTTTGATGGATGGTGGGGTTCACCAGGAAACTTTGAGTGGCAGTTTCCATGCCTAGGTCGAGAATGGGTTTGATGTGTTCATTTTATGTTCAATCATTCAGATTCCTAGGTTGGCCAAAATGAATCTAAGCTATTCTATATGAAATTTTTGGTTTATATGAAAACAACAAACATAAATGAATCCTAAATACAAAAAATATCTAAAATGGAGAAGAGTGCACCTGATTTCTGATGTCTGATGAAGATTCTGAAGCTTGTAGGAGTCCAGATCATCTCGGATATGACAGGATCATCTGTAATTGTATAGAATCATCCAGATCATAGGAGATCATCTGAGATCAGCCAAGATCATCAGTGACCTAATGAATTCATCAGACGAATTCATCAGAAACCTGCAATCATGAAAACAGACACCAAAAACCAAAAATACAATTGCAAGAATGATACAAAATGATAGAAATAAGAATATAAATGCTTAAATGATAAATCCTGATATCAAATCAAATGGGATGCAATGTTTTAATAATTTATTTTGAATTTTATCATGCAAATATGCTAAATGAGGTGAACTCCAAGATGCAGAATAGAAGTGAATTAATCTAATGCATAATTAAATAAGAAAAAGAGATAGAGAATGCAAACTCAGGGCTCTGATTGCCCCCAATCTGAACTGTAATCAAAATCATCTGCAATCGTACGAGATCATCGTTGATCTCGATAGGATCATCCAAAATTGTGGTTGAATCGCTTGCGATGATCCGAGCTTCCTCCGGCTGAAACATAGTGAGATCCTGCAATAAAACTTGAAAACACAAATGCAAATGATGGGGGATAGGATGTTCTAACACAACAAAAACTAAAGTTGCAGGGAAATGATCAGTTGGGGGGATAAACTAGGAAAATCCCAAGTTTATATAGGATTAGGAGGAGGTTAGGAGGTTGGGGATCATCCCAATCTGGGAGATCTCCAACGTAGGAATCTCCAACTGCACAGACACGCTTCTCCCGAGTTGGAGAAGTTGTTGAAACAGAAGCTAATTATGAAAATTTGGTTTTGGGATGAAATCGTCTGGACGTTCTATTCTAGACGAATTCGTCCGATTTGGGACGATATCGTCAGATCGACGACGATATCGTCCAACGGTCAAACAACTTCTAAAAATGGCACGAAAAATGAGGTGAGCGGTTAACGAGCGGTTTCGGGGTTAAAATTCAAATTTTTTTATCTTTTACTGAGGGTTTAACTGCGCCAATTTTAGGGTGCTACATTTTGCCCCCTCTTTAGCAAATTTTTTGAAGAAAATGCGTTAAAGACGAGTTCTTCATGCTTTACGAGAAAACAAAAATTTATTCCATTTTTTAGACGACGATTCTAGGTCGAATCGTACAACTGTTTGCTATGGTGCCCCCTCCGAGTTTTTACCCAAATCGAACGTTTGAGGTAAAAGCGCGAAAAAGCAAAAATTAAAAAATGTTGTTTTTAAATAAAAATAGGAAAAATAGGGTAAAACCCTAATTCATTTTTACTGTTCACTTTCGTTGTTTCAGAGCTCTACAGGCGAAATGGTGGAAACGACACACAGATCGACAGAGGTCCAGTGCGGGTTGCGGGTAAGGATCTAAACCTAGTGTACTATGTTTTTAGCTTGATTTGTTTAATTTTTTACTTGAATTTTTAATTGTTTTTGGGCATCGCGGCCATTTTTAGGCCATCGACGACGTCGGGATGAAATCGTCCCAATTTCATCGAAATCATCCCTAAATCACCGATTTCGTCTGAGGATGAAATCGAAGAAATAGGGGCGATCCCGTCCAATAAGGGGCGATCCCCAAATTGAAGAATCGAAGGCGATTTCATCCTATTAAGGATGATTTTGCTAAATTTGGTATGATATCGTCCAATAATGGGCGATATCATTTTTTTTATGAGATGAAACTGATTTTAATGATTATGTACTAATGATTTTTGTTGTTTTATTGTTTATTTTGTAGAGGGGATTGCTAAAGAGTCGAGAGTGGAAATACGGGGGTCTCAGGGATGACTTAGCTATGCTCGATCAGGCCGAGCGAGATAGACTAGCAGAGGTCGGACTACAGCATGTGGTAGAGATGCCACAAATTCCTACAGACATGGGGCTACTGACAGCCCTAGCAGAGAGATGGTATCCGGAGTCATCCTGCTTTTGGCTACCGATAGGGGAGATGACTCCCACTCTAGAGGATGTATGGAGGATCTTGAGGATCCCCATACATGGGCGGTTCATGACTCCTTCGACCAATCAGGGCCATGCCATGATGAGATTGTGCAGTGACCCAAGCTTCGCCCTAGAGAAGGGCGGAGTGAACATCGAGGCTTTGAGGCAGATGCCTGGGGCATCTCGGTTGACCCAAGTTTTGGTAGGGGTGGTGGGTGGCCTTCTTCTATGCCACCAGAGTGGATGCAGGTTACCATGGCTCCTCTCAGATGTGGTCTACGACATGAGAGACCATGGATACAGGTTTGCTTGGGGTAGCTTTGTACTGTGCCACTTGTATAGGATCCTTTACGGGGTCGTATACAAGGGAGGTCGATGTCTGGTGCTGACATCGCTACTACAGGTTTGGTGCTGGGAGCACATTGTGGTGCGGAGGCTGGTAGGGCTTCCACTGATAGGAGTTGATCGAGAGAGACCTCAGGTTTTCTATTGGTGGCTCTAGAGAGGGTCATAGTGGCAGATAGATCTATCGATGTCCCGGAGGTTGCTAGATGACCTCACCCCAGATCAGATCACCTGGAGATCATGGAGAGAGCATCCAGGGTGGGTGGAGGATAGACAAGAGTTGGCTCACATCAGGCGAGTCATCTGGTTGAGGATAGAGCGAGGAGAGGTAGAGCTCCACCACTACGACCAAGTTTTGAGGTAGTTCGGTCTACAATAAGGGATCCCTTCTCTTAGGGATTATGAGTACTCCTAGACTATGTGGGATAATACCACATTGAGCGGGGCTCCAGACATGCAACGGTTCTGGAGTCAGGATGTTGATGATGCCCCCATTCAGCCAGTGGATGGGGATGATGTGGGGGTAGCAGATGGGTATGATGCCTGGTATGCAGGCATCCACCCTCCTCGGATGATGAGGGCATAGGGTCCGATGCACGCTGTAGTGCAATGGATGGAGAGGCGGTGCCAGGCTACCATCGATGTAGCGAGGGGTCATAGAGGGAGGGATCAATGATGGCCTCCTCAGGAGAGATGTTGGAGAGTACCACAGGCTCCGGAGAGACAGCAATAGCCAGAGAGGAGGGAGAGACTCCCTTCTCAGTAGAGGGATAGGCCACCATCGCTCGATAAGGGCAAGGGTGTCGAGGTGGGGGAGAGCAGTGAGATGGTGGCTCTCCGGGTGGAGAATGCCCACCTACGAGCTCAGGTGCAGACTCTTCAGGATGAGGCTACATGGCTCAGGGCTCGAAGTGGAGGGGCGAGCATTCTGGAGCTGGCATGGGCTATTGTGTAGACCATGTTCTACCAGGGGTTGTACTATCATGTGGTTCTAGAGGGGTAGAGGATACCGCTGCCAGCCAGCATTGCGGAGCCGATCAGGATGGGGTCATCGAGGACATCATCATGATCGACGTCGAGGACCCATGATACAACATGGACCTCGATGGGACCACCTCCTCCACCTCAGGGCGGGAGAGGAGATGAGGCTGAGAGCTCGAGGGCTTCTCGAGACTAGTTGCTCATTGTACATAGACCATATATTTTTGAGAGGATTGAGTATGCCAGGGTATAGATTGTGGCATACCAATCCATTTTGATATGATGTATAGACTTCTTGATATATATATATATATATATATATATATATATATTTTGTGATATGACTTGTGCATATGTTTTATGATGCTTTAATATTTTAATGGTTGATTGATTATTCATGTAATTATGTCGTTGAAAATATTATAATTTTATGTCATGCTATAAAATTAAATGAAATAATCTGATGTAAACAAATTGGTTGTTGTGGTGTGATTTGATGAAAAATAAAGTGACTTCTAACAATAATTTCAAAGGACATTGTCGTTGTTACATGACCATTTCATGGAGTCGCCGCTCGCTAGGTCATCAAGCTAATCCCGGTATGAGAGAAATATTGCTAAAAGTAAAAGGGTGCTTAAGAGACTTTCTTAAGACTTTGTGTTGTGATGATGAAAAATAATGATGGTGATGATTTGTTTTCAGATTTCCATGAAAATATTATGCATGAAATATTAAAAATATGATTTTTTCTAGGCATAAAATTCCTAAGTGTGATAGAATTTTGAACAATTGCCTAGGAATTATACCATCGTCGCAAAACTGAATGTTTGACATAATGAAATGAAATAGAAAAGTTTTCATTCTTTTTAAAGCATAATTGTGTAACATAATGATTTAAGCCATATGCTTTTATGGATTAAATAAATGGGAGATAAAATTATAACGATGGTTTGCGCTAGGCATAGAATTTTAGGTATAGACTTATACCATCATCACGAAATCCAAAAGAAGAAATTGATGTAATAGTTTTATTGCATAGTTGATTTTTGATTTTGAGATAAAAAATATAAAATGAGGACTTGCACTAGGCATAGATTCCAATTTAGGTTTAGGAACTATACCATCGTTGCGAAAGTCAAAAATATAAATGTGACTTTATTGCTAGATTTTTGAACATGCTTTGAAAGAAATTTTGGATTTTTGAAAAAAATGTATTTAATTGTTTGTACGCTAAGCCAATATTCTCAAGTAAGAAAATCAAATTATTCCAGAAGATTTGCATAAATATTTTAAATTATCTCAAAGACAAAATTTAGATTTATAAGGAACCCCATGTGCATATGTGAGTTCATTGCCGATCTTGATCTATCATAATGATACAAAATCTCTCAAACACAAATGTGTGTGCAATTGTATTGTTCATTTACCAATTTTGAGCAAGATAATTTGATACAAGTAATTTGAATTAACCAAATGAGTGTTCATTGACCATGATTTATATGCATGTAACCGTACCAGACTACTATGTAAGTCGGGTCATCAAGAGCTAGCTGATCCATGAGCGGACATAGGTCTGTACAAAAGAAGGTCGCTAATGTGACAGACATATCACCACGCTAGGAGTTACCCAAGGCCAAGCAGGTTGGGCACAAACCACCTGTTATGGGGCTTACCTCACAGTTTTCGAATAATTGAGAATTCCAGGGATTCAAGCTCATTCACCCTTCTTTTCTTTCAAAGGGTAGGGGAAGGGATTTATTGCTTTTTGCTTTTTCTTTTCTTTTCTCTTTTTTTTTTTTGTATTTTTTCTTGACACTGAGATAATGCTGAAATATTGCTGAGATGGTACAAAATGATACTGAAATAATGCTTCTTTTTCTCATGATTTTTCTTGCTTTTCTTTTTCCTTTTTTTTTTCTTCCTAGACTAGGGATACTTGCTCGGATTGGCTGTAGAGCAAGGGATTTTTATTCTGGGCAGGGGTGAGCTTGTCCTTTTGTCAATTCTCAAATATTCTAGACCATGTGCATGATAGGATAGCAGGGGAGACTTTTCGCTCAAGAGACCACTTCTACTATGTAGCATCGCTTTGAATTTGCAATGAAATCATTTTAATGTGAAAAGGTGTACTTGGTTCAAGTAAATAACAAGATCAGTTCTCTATGCTCAAAAATTTATTTAATTCAACTGTGGACTTCGATATAAGAGAGATTAATAATCATACCAAATAATATCAAGATATTTATTCATGTGAGTGTGAAAGTGAGGAATTCCAAATAAATGCTAATTTATCCAAAATAACTGAAAATATAATTGCAATACTTCAAGAATTGATAGGTGCAAAAATAGAAGATGTTTTTGAGGATTTTGATGATTTTGATTTTTTTTATATTTTAATTTTAATTGATGAATTAAGATAATACATAATATTACTGTTTTTGAAATTTTTATATGAATTACTAAAATAAGACAATATGTATAATATATACAGTGATGAAATTACTAGATTTATGCATAATAGCGCTTAAGATGCATAATGTTCATAGGTTCTTTAAGATCTTTACCATCTAAGGTAGCTAATCTGTATGCTCCCGATCCAAATTTAGTAGTGATAATATATGGCCCAAGCCAATTAGGCTCAAATTTGCCTTTAAGGTCTTTAGTTGCATTAGTATTTTTTTATTTTCTTTTAAGATGAGGTCACCGATCTCAAAGGATCGGTGATGAACTTTCTTGAGATATGCTCGTTTGAGCTTATTCTGGTAGGCACGAAGATGCTCCAAAGCATTAATGCGCTTCTCATCTAGGAGTTCTAGCTGACTAAATCTGCCAGCACGGTATTCATCTCCTACTTCAGTATCTTGAAGTAGCAGAGCCAAAGAAGGAACTTCTAATTCAAAGGGAAAAACAACTTCAGCGCCATAAACCAAAACAAAAGGTGAAGTGCCCATGGGAGTACGAATGCTAGTTCGATAAGCCCACAAAGCAGGATATAATTGAATGTGCCAATCACGGCCAGATTTATTGACCAATATTTTGAGGATTTTAATTAATGTTTTATTAGATGCTTCTACTTGGCCATTACCCTGAGGATAATAGGGAGTGGACCAACGATGTTGAATTTTATATTTTTGACATAGTTTCTTTACATATTTGTTTTTAAAACAAGTTCCATTATCCGAGATGAGATTTGCAGGGATTCCGAACCTACAAATAATTTGATTAAAAATAAATTTGGAAACTTGAGTTCTAGTGCAAGAAGCTAAGGGCATAGCTTCAACCCACTTTGTAAAATACTCGATGGTGGTTATGATGAATTTGTGTCCATCAGATGACACGGGATTGATTTTTTTGATGATGTCTAAGCCCCATTTTGAAAAGGGCCAAGGAGATGAAATAGCCTGCAGTTCTTGTGCAGGCGCATGGACAAGGTCAGCGTGTTTCTGGCACTTGTCGCAATGGCGCACGTAATCATGTGCATCATTCTCCATGGTAGGCCAAAAATATCCTATCCTAAGGAGCTTCTTAGCAATGGCGCTACCACTAAAGTGTCCCCCACAAGATCCATCATGGGCTTCACTCAAAGCTGATCTAGACTCTTCTAGATTCAAACATCTCGAGAGGATACCTTCAAAAGATCTCCTATATAAGGTATTGCCAATTATGATGAAGCGACTTGCTCGTCTACGTAATAACCGATGCTGGTTTCTATTAAAACCTTCAGGGAAGGTCCCATTTTGAAGAAAATTGAGGATATCAGTGTACCAAAGTTCAGGAGTAGTTTCGTTGATTAGGAACACGTCCAAAGGTTCCAAGCATGATTTAATTGAAGCGGGTTCCTGGAGTCGATGAATAATGATGGTAGCATATTCATCATCTAACTCCAAGGGTAAAAGAGATGCAACTACGGCCATGGCATCAACCGCATGATTGCTAGTTCTAGGAATAGCTTCCAAGGTAATTTGATCAAATAAAGATATTAATTGTAATACATATGCTTTATATGGGCACAATTTATCATCTCTAGTCTGATAAACATCATTAATTTGATTTATAACAAGTTGAGAATCACCGAAAACTAATAGATTTTTAATTTTTGAGTGCCAGGGCTGCTCGTAATCCAAGGATGAGAGCCTCATATTCAGCAGTGTTATTAGTACAGGCAAACGTTAATTTAAAGGATAGAGGTATGAGATGTTTCTATGGAGATATCAAAATAATACCTGCACCAGCCCCACTCATGCATCGGGCTCCATCAAAGTATAAGGACCATTGCTCTGAATGATCTGCCTCTAGTTTAAGGCATTCGTCAGGAAACTCAATGATGAGGGGATGGGTGGATTCTAAGGGTGCAACAACTAATTGATCTGCTATGATTTGACCCTTAATAGACTTCTGTCCTATAAACATGAGTTCAAACTCGCTTAGCGCAAGAACCCACTTTGTTGTGCGACCAGATAAATAAGGTCGACTCATGAGATACCGCAAGGGATCAGATTTAGCAATAACGTATGTTTTCTGATTGAGCATATAATGGCATAGTTTCTGTGTAGAAAATATGATTGCTAGACATAACTTCTCTAATGTTGTGTAGCGGGTTTCATAACTAATTAATGTTCTGCTAATGTAATAATTAGCACGCTCTCTTTTCTCATCATCAAGTTGAGCTAACATAGCTCCTAAAGCAAAATCTGAAGCAAAAATATACAAGATAAATGGGCGATCGAGGTTTAGGTGGTGAAGTTATAGGTGGGTTAAGAAGATATTGTTTGAGGAGTTCAAATGCTTTTTGACATCTGTCGTCCCAATGGAAAGAGACATCCTTCTTAAGAAGCTTAAGAAAGGGTCCAGTTTTATCTACCGACTTATCGATGAAGCGACGGATAGCTTGAAGCTTACCTTGTAGACTCCGTAATTCAGATATATTTGTAGGTGCGGGCATATCAGTGATAGCCATAATCTTGAGAGGGTCAATTTTGATGCCACGTAAAGAAACTATAACCCCCAATAATTTACCTGACTTAACTCCGAATATACATTTGGCTGGATTCAATCGGATAAGATATTCCCTTAACCGATCAAATATTTTTCTCAAGTCATCTAAATGGTCATCTTCTTCAATGAGAACGAGCTATAATGTCATCTACATAATCGTGTAGTATATCATGCATCATATCATGAAAGATATAAGTCATGGCTCGTTGATAGGTTGCACCCGCATTCTTCAACCCGAATGGCATCACTTTCCAACAGAAAGTCCCCCAAGGGGTAATAAAGGTTGTTTTAGCCTGATCTTCAGGAGCTATCCTGATCTGATTATAACCAAAAAATCCATCCATTAAGGATATCATTCCACTCCCAGCAGTAAAATCAATGATCTGATCCATATTGGGAAGGGGAAAATCATCTTTAGGGCATGCAACATTAATATCTCTAAAGTCTGTACAAACCCTAACCTTAGTAGTTTCTTTCTTAGCTACTGGAACTACATTCGAGATCCATTCAGCATAATCAATGGCTTGTATAAAAATAACATTCAGGAGTTTTTCTAACTCCCCTTTGACTAGTAAGGCCACTTTAGGATGCATTTTCCTAAGTTTCTGTTTAACAGGTTTAGCATCCGGGTGCACTACTAGGTGATGCATAACTACAGAAGGGTCTAAACCTGGCATATCTTCATATGTCCAAGCAAAGACATCTTCATATTCTTTAAGAAATGCAATGTATTTATCCTATTTTTCTTGACTCAATTCTGATCCAATGTTGATTATGTGAGGGTTATCCTCGGTTCCAATGTTAATTTTTATGACATTTTCTACTTCCATATGTAGATCTCTCTCAAAATTAGGTGGGGTGGGTGAAACGCCCAATTCTTGTAATTCTTCCAAGGTTAGCTTGGATAATTCGTCTTGAGGAGTCATGGCCTCAAGTTGGGCTATACTAGGTATAGAGCCATCAAAATAAAATCCATTATGTAATAATTCCTCAATGGAGACATCGTGAAAGATATCTCCCTCCAACTCATCGTCGGATTCAGCGATCATCTCAGGATAAGCTATAGATAGCATATTACATGTGAATGTCTTATTTATTAAATGCAAGGCATCATGCACATCTAAATAATCTTGGTAACATATAAGTTGGTCATCATCCTCAAATGGGAATGGCTGACCCTTACTAGGAAATAGGCCCACACCACATCGGGCGGGCCACGCTTCTACCTCAAAAGGTTCTTTCATACCATTCTGGAAAGGTCCCAAACCTTTCCCTTTATATCCCAATTTGAGCATTATAGGTTTGGCTTTAATATATTCATTAGTAAAATAACATCGAGCATATCCATCATAATGAGTTCTGATGTTTCTGGGTATTCTACCCCAGTCATATCCCTTATAAATAAAGGCACAACTCCCGACTTGGTAAATACTTCCCATAGGCTGTGGGAGGCCCAAGGTACGAGGAGATGGCGGCAAATTATTTAAAATAAGGGAATCTTGCATAGAAGTATTCGTTTCTTCTGATATAAGGATTTTAGATAGATCGGGTAAGAGCTCGTCAGTGAGAGCATAAGAGGTAGAAGGAACATTCCCTACGTCTTCTGATGCTGAAAATATGACTTTGGTGGATGTAGACGGTGTAGAGGTGTCGATAGATGGGTCTATTATAGGTATGGAAGTTATAGGAGTAGAACAAGAGACATTGGTTGTGAGATTAGGATCTTTCTTAGGTCCTAATGCGGTTTGTTCAGAAGATGGTTGAGCTATATGTGAAGGTGCAACTGATGGAGAAGAAGTAGATGACTTTGTGGGTGTGAGTTTCGCACGTTTAGATGGATAATGAGAATTAGGATGTGTGGATGACAGAGCAGGGCAAAATTGAACTCCAATAGGTTCCGCCAAAGCACACATATCAAAGGGTCTTGGATCACCATGAATGGTAATCAACTGATTCTTAAATTCGAACTTAACACATTGATGTAAGGTTGAGGGAACAGCTCGCATCGCGTTGATCCAGGGATGACCCAAGAGTATATTGTACGATGCAGGGCAATGTACAATAAACACAGTCGTATCCAAGGTTCTCGGACCAACCTGCAATGGAATGGTAATAACTCCACACGTTTCTTGTGTTTCGTCATTGAAAGCTTTTATGATCATATCGGTTCTTTTCATTTCCTCACTTCTAAACCCAAATATTTGGTAGAAGTCAAAAGTGCAGATATTTAAAGATGAACCATTATCAATCAAAACTCGTTTGACTGCTACATCTCCAATTAAAGCAGTAATATACAAGGGGTTATCTTTATGTAAACTATGTTGAGGTATGTCTCTATCCCGAAAGTCAATACAATCAACTTCACGAGTTATTATAGTATTGGCCATGGCTTCAGGTTGAATGTCTTGTGGTACCATCATCTGGCTTAATGTGAGCATTAATTCATCTCTATGTGTAGGAGAAGATCTTAAAAGGTCCAAGAGGGAAATTCTATCTGTAATATTTGATAATTGTTCATTAATATTATAAGGAGGTTTAGGTTGAACATTAGGTGCATGATTCCCTTTATTAGGAACCTTCAAAACAAATGGAGTTGATCCACCATTGTGAATTTGATCTTGTTGATAATTTTGAGCTTCTTGTCTAGTAACAGCTTCGATGGTACCCACAATATTATTCTACGGATGATGAATGGGTCTTGGTCTAGCGTTTATAGCTAGCTCATTAGAAAGTAATCGGTGAGACGATGGTCTAGTAGTGACTCTTCTTGGAAATGGCTCTTCTGGAACCATATAACTTGTGATAGGGTGAATAGTATCCGATTCATCTTCAAAACTATTCGATTGATTTGATGTGATTTCCATATCACTCTCAGTCTCGTATTCTGTATCACTAAGATCAGGTATCTAAATATTATATAGAGGCTTGGTTGTAACCACGGATAAAGTAGTGTCGAAGATTTCCAGATCATGAGCAGGTAAATGCCCGCTAATAGTTCCTACATATCGGGCAGGAGGAGGGACATTATGATGTTCAATTTGATTAGCCACCTCCTTACCATGTTTTGGTAAGGGATGTTGAAATATGTCCAATGACTGATTGGCATTCTGATTCGGGTTTTGTGGGGTGTTCTTTTGAACATTATTAGGAGGATTTTGCTTAGGTTGAAAGGCTTGCACCTCCATCTCATTGTTATCAATCAAGTCCTGTATTTTATGTTTTAATATTTTACAAGAGTTGGTAGTGTGTCCAGGTCCTCTATGGAAGTCACAGTGTAAATCTGCTCTGTATCCGGGTATAGTTGGATCAGGTTCCCGGATATTTGGTAATTGAATCAAACCTCGTTCTAATAATTATGGTAGAATAGTTGATAAAGGTTGATTTAACCTAGTAAATTCTCGAGGAGGTTTATCAGGAGGTTTCAGTACAAACTTCTCCGTTGTCTTTGCAGCATTAACATTAGCAATATTTCGGCTATCGGTGACTCCATCACCCACAACTTGTTTATTCTTGTATTGATTTTTGGATGTTTTCTCATCGTCTTTCTTTTTAAGCTGGCCTCTCCTAATGAGAGCATCTTCCACTCTTCGGGCTAAGTCTATACCCTGATCGAAGGTGGTCAAGGTAGCGGTTGATAATTCGTAAGATAGTTGCTCTTGCAAATTATTAATAAAGATGTCCAACATCTCCCTATAAGGTAACACAAAGTGCAATTTTCCTATCAACTGTCTCCACCTAGCTAGGAAATCAGCAAAGCATTCATCTTTGTCCTATTTTAAGTTATACAAATCTTTAATGGTCACATGTCTTTCGATGTAGGCACTAAATTGATGAACAAAAGACTCGGCAGTTTCTTCGAAATTCCTCAAAGAATTAGTGGGTAATTGATAATACCACTCTAATGCCATTCCTCCCAAGATTTTCGAGAACATTTTTAGTAATAACAAGTCATCATGTGATATATCATGACATGCTATCCTAAACATACGAAGATGCTCTATGGGATCTTCGGTTCCTTTATATATGGGAAGAACAGGCATAGGAAAATGTTTAGGATACGACTGTGCTATGACTATAGGATCTAAAGGCTGACTACACATCTCTCGATAGTTGTACGAGGGATGGTAGGGATCTATCTGGTCCATGCGGGAAACTAGTTGTTTCACCATGGTTTCAAGATTACTAGTTTGTCCACCATATTGGTTCGGTGGGACATAGGTATGGGATCTATGAGTGTATGATGGTGTAACATAAGGATTAGATGCTATATTGCTATTATGCAAAGTGTTGGTAGGAAGAGTATTATGAAGAGGATTTGTAATAGTATTATGTTGTACCCTAGATTGTTGGTAATTGGTGTTTGGTTTTGTTTTGGGTTTTTGTTGATTTGAGGTATGTTGATCAAGAGCTTGGCGAAATAGAGCAGTAAATGATGGTTTCTTTTGTGCGGGAATGACCCTAGGCTTGTTAATAGGCACTTTAGATTTTTGAGTAGCCTGTTGTTGTTGCATGTTCTGGATCATAGCTGCCATATCCAAATTGGATGGTCCAGCCTGATCACTCTCTTGATCAATAAAGGACAAGGGATTAGTGCGTGTTTGAAATACGTCTTCTAGAGTTGCTTGAGTGTCACTAATTCGATCCTTGTCCATATGGACTGCTCTATTAAAAACACCAATATTAGTGTTAATGAACTTCCAAAATTGTTCCATGTTTTCAAAAGTGATAGCTCCTCCCGGAGACATTTTAGGGGATGAGGATCCTTCCTCTCTATTAGTTTCTTCTTGTTCATTTCCTACAACAAGCTCTTCTTCTTGCTGGTCTAGGATTTCTTCTTCCTGAACTTGGTCCTCAGGAGGGACATTTTGGTCAGTTAATGGTCTTCCTAACCAATCTTCATCTTCTTCGGTTTGTTTTCCATTCCTAAGTCTAGGCATTGTGCTAAACTTAGGTTTTAGAAAATATATATACTTATATATATATATATATATATATATATATATATATATATATATATATATATGCGGTAGGGTTGAGAGGTATATATTTTAACTATATACCTACTATAATACTTTAAAAGGAAAATGTTTTGTTTTTGTTTTGCTTGTTTTTTTTTGTTTGATTATATTATTATTTTACGAGAATAAAAATAACAAACAACATGCTAGTTGCAAGAAATAACAATAGTAAAAAGAATGACTTAGTTTTCTATGAATAGTTTATGAATATCATTGATAGGGTCAAGTTCATCAGGAGTCATGAAATGCTCCTCTTCAAATTGGAAGTGGTTTTTCAAGAATTTGACAAAGTGTGCTATGGTAATATGATCTACTTCAGACTCTGACTTGTAAAAATAAAGTTCATGGCAATACTCTCGATACAACACAGCTCTAGGAATTCTATTCCATATTTTTCTATCCGTAAGAACGACTTCTTGATCCTCTATATGAGATAGAAATTTATGTACTACAACTGCGTTCTCAAGGTACTCCTCAAAGGTGTATAATTCTGAAGACACAAGTGCTCTTTTATCTGCTAACCACCTATGGCAAGCTCTCTGAAGTTCATGATACAAAGTCACCTGATCAGGATCCAGGATTCTATCTAGGACAAACCTCTTAATTTGCCTAAGTTCTACAGATCTGGATTCAATAATACCTAATCTCCTATCAAGTTCATCCCACAAATATTGGGCTCTATTTGTTTGAGGTACTCTAAGCACCGAAGTAATCTCTATGGCCGTTAATTGATTTTCAACATTTATGGTGACAACTCGTCTTCTATTATAATCTACCATCTAAATATGATATGCAAATTTAACTATTTTCTAATGATTCTAGATGTTCTTAATAATGTTTTTTTTTTTTTGGATTGTTTTCAAAAGGTGTTTTAGTTTCACGTCGGGTTCACCAAAATGTATCGCCCAAATTTTTCGCACCCTTACCTTCAGGCTAAAGGATCCGTGCCCAAAAGGGGGATGCGAGAAGGATGGGACAATACCTCGGATACGGAGAGGCCCTTTGAAGGTCGCGCCTCTCGGGGGAGGGGTATAAGGGTGAATTTTTGATGGATGGTGGGGTTCACCAGGAAACTTTGAGTGGCAGTTTCCATGCCTAGGTCGAGAATGGGTTTGATGTGTTCATTTTATGTTCAATCATTCAGATTCCTAGGTTGGCCAAAATGAATCTAAGCTATTCTATATGAAATTTCTGGTTTATATGAAAACAACAAACATAAATGAATCCTAAATACAGAAAATATCTAAAATGGAGAAGAGTGCACCTGATTTCTGATGTCTGATGAAGATTCTGAAGCTTGTAGGAGTCCAGATCATCTCGGATATGACAGGATCATCTGTAATTGTACAGAATCATCCAGATCATAGGAGATCATCTGAGATCAGCCAAGATCATCAATGACCTAATGAATTTGTCAAACGAATTCATCAAAAACCTGCAATCATGAAAACAGACACCAAAAACCAAAAATACAATTGCAAGAATGATACAAAATGATAGAAATAAGAATATAAATGCTTAAATGATAAATCCTAATATCAAATCAAATGGGATGCAATGTTTTAATAATTTATTTTGAATTTTATCATGCAAATATGCTAAATGAGGTGAACTCCAAGATGCAGAACATAAGTGAATTAATCTAATGCACATTTAAATAAGAAAAAGAGATAGAGAATGCAAACTCAGGGCTCTGATTGCCCCCAATCTGAACTGTAGTCAAAATCATCTTCAATCGTACGAGATCATCGCCGATCTCGACAGGATCATCCAAAATTGTGGTTGAATCACCTACGACGATCCGAGCTTCCTCCGATTGAAACATAGTGAGATCCTACAATAAAACTTGAAAACACAAATGCAAATGATGGGGGATAGGATGTTCTAACACAACAAAAACTAAAGTTGCAGGGAAATGATCAGCCAGGGGGATAAACTGGGAAAATCCCAAGTTTATATAGGATTAGGAGGAGGTTAGGAGGTTGGGGATCATCCCAATCTGGGAGATCTCCAACGTAGGAATCTCCAACCGCGCAGACACGCTTCTGCCCGAGTTGGAGAAGTTGTTGAAACAGAAGCTAATTATGAAAATTTGGTTTTGGGATGAAATCGTCTGGACGTTCTGTTCCAGATGAATTCGTCCGATTTGGGACGATATCGTCAGATCGGCGACGATATCGTCCAACGGTCAAACAACTTCTAAAAATGGTGCAAAAAATGAGGTGAGCGGTTAACGGGCGGTTTCGGGGTTAAAATTCAATTTTTTTATCTTTTACTGAGGGTTTAACTGCGCCAATTTTAGGGTGCTACACCTGCAAATGTAGTTACCATAGTATTGCATGGATCCCTTTCAATTCTCTTTTATATGGCTCTGCTAACCAAATTCTAGATTTCAATTCTCTGTAGTGTTATCCGGTCTAATCCAGATTTGGTCAAAATCCAACAGGATTTGGCAATGGACTACCCCACACCTGCACACCCACAAAACTATTATTTCAAATGTTATGATGCTAAAGATCCTAAGTTTCTTATGAGAATATCATTTCCCCTTATGAGCAATCTTCTACAAGTTCATTTCCCAAATTTGAGTGCTCCATATCAACATCTTGCTTCTGCTTCCGACATATCCAATTAGCCATCCATCCTCATCAGGACTACTAAAAATAAAAATGACCATCTAACTGGTTGGAAAAAAGGGAAACTTCATACGTAGGCAATGTAGCCATTTCAATTCTCTTTTCAGCATCAATTTTAAATTTTCCCAATTCATGAAGAAATTGAAAATGATTTCAACTCAACAGGAAGAAAGTCAAAAAGGGAATTATCATTCCATATTACTAAAGCTAGAGTTAGCTTAGCAAAATTTCTATGCATTCTAAATTTGTATAAATGGCATTGCATGACATAATATTTTTGTATTGCACTCCATATTGCTAGATTGTACGTTTGCAATTATTGATGCTAATGAAGCATGTACAAAACATACAGTTGCAGAAATAAAATGAACATTTTCACAGTAATAGGAAGGGTAACATATTACAATTAATTGTCAAATTTTTATATGAAGTAGATGAGTTCCATTCTTAAATAGACAACTTTATCCTCTGCAAGACCTGGCCATGGTTCTCTAGATAAGATAAGATAAGATAATTCTATTAATGTCTACAGATGGCCAAAGTAGGCCAATATGACTCATTGAAAAGAGTTGTTCCAATGCATTGCAGTAACCAAAATGTACTATTAAAAATCAGCTAAACTAGAGTAAAGAATCTAATGTAAACTACACTGAAGTGAAACAACCGTATAACATAAAATTACAGCCTCCAAGGTTACCCAAAATAGATAAACCCTAACATGTCAAAAGTAAAGATAAAGAGAAAGCCAAAATTCAAAGTAAAAGAGAGATAGAAAGAAGCTCCAATGGAGTTGTGGGATGTGAAGTAGAAGCACAATCATCCTCATCACCAACTACCCAAAAGGGCCAATAGACAATGGGTTAATTAGGCTGAATCTGGTGATGCTCTTAAATGAAAGGTTTATTTTAGAATCCTTAAGAATTGCATTTTGAGGGACCAATAGGTATTTTACATTAAGTAGAATTCATTATACACTACAGTATGTAATAGAGTAAGGACTACGTCTACTATACACAAGGTGACTAATTGTAAAGAATAAAATCCTTGAAACACAATAATATGAAGATTGTAATTATGACTACTTTTTGCTATTAAATAGAAAGGAAACATTCAACTAGTCAAGGCCCTATCAATTTTTGAAAGACTAAACATGTCAAATGTTAGTTCTGATTCAGTTGAATATAGGTTTTCAAGCCAAGTAAATGAGATTTTGGGGATAAATATGTAAATGGAGAAAAGGCAATCTCTTTTGTAATCATTGATGTCAGATGTTAATTCAAAGCATCATACAATATTGCTACAACATGGCATAATTTATTTGTAAACAATGTCTGATATAGGCCAGGCAATGAAGGAGCCCACAACATCCTTCATTGTGTCCATCTCATCATTCCTTCTATACAATATTATTTCCTCTTTAAGGGCGACGTGCACATTGACTTTGCAATAACCTTCACCCAAATGTTGACCATGTATAAGGTCTTCAGGGTCAGTATTGATCATCGTGCCTTCGACCACTACGTTATCCTTATGGATCTGAGTCAAGTAGCAATCCCTTCTCTCAGTTTGAGTGATCGGTGTCATTTTTAGTCCCTACATGGAAAATCAATAGCCTAGATAAATTCACTATATAGTGTACAATACAAACTAAGTCAATTATTTTATATTTGAAATAATAGTCATACCATTGATGACTCTGGCCTAGAAGGTATTGAGCATCTGCCTATGCCTTGATCACCACCACCACTATTGTGTCCAATTGTAGGGGTAGCACGTAGTGATGCTGCCTATGGAATTATATGCAAGGGATCATTACAACTTTAGGGGTGTGACATGTAAACATTTCAAATATGAAATCATGAAAAAATTGACACACCTCTATCTGTGAAAGTCATGCCATAATCTCTTCAAGCTTTTTATCTTTCTCTGCGAGCTTCTCTTCCATCCATTTTTCTCTCTATAAGCTTCTCTTCCCACTTTTGCTCTTTATCTACCGTATGCTCTTGCATCTGGTGCAACTTCTGTATGTAACCCTCACCAAAAAATAGAGCAGTTGGTGATACTCCTTTGTCGACACCCCAAACCTAACCCGGTATTTCAGGTCCTAAAACCTTGGTGAGGACATCATCCTTAATATATTGATTTATGGAGCTTGTAGATGACATTGCATCATCCATTTTTTTCTAGCAAAATCACATGCATAGTTTATTGGTAACATGTTAAAAAATAATCGATATAACAATGGTTTGAAGTTCAACGCATTGCTATTTTGAAAGGAATATCACTTACGATTGTCTTCGCAACTTCTGGTGAAACATGAGCCCCATCCTTCTTTTTATGAGCTTCTATCCACACAGTTGCCCTTGGTAGTGGAGTTTTCACATTTGGTTGGCTCTTCCTCTGCAAGATATATAGTTGGAGAGACATGGGGATAAGTCATACGACAAAACCAATATAGCTATGTTTGTCACATAATGGATGAGTATGATAGAATACCATTTCATGCTCCAATCGAGCATATCCTGTTCGACTGCAAGTGTGCATGATGGATTGGTGAGATCTATTTTATTTATTCCTTTGCCTCACCGCCTACAATGCAACGAAAAAACCAATATATAAATTCATTAGGGAGAGCAAGGTCGGAAAAATTCACATGAACATAACAATGATATGAACTACCATAGCAGATTGGCTGGTACTTGCCTTAAATTCAACGTTGCTCTTGCCATTCACAAAGGCTTCCCAATATTTTTGTGATACACGAGGTGGGGGATTAGCAATTCTATCTGTCATTATCATACTTATCATAGTGTTTTTCACAAGTCGATGCTTATGATCACGCCATTGTTGTCCCATGGTCGTGAAGACCCATTTCTTCATTGTGTCTGAAATGATATATTTTTGTTGCATCAAAGTAGTATCTTATTAGATGCAATATTTATATAAGTGTTCAAAAATGGACACTATGAACTCCATTGGCTAGAAATTTATCGTAATGAGTGTCCATAACTAGTTTTTAAGTTCCACTAGAACTGCTCTCTAGTCTGTATGGGTGATAGGAATAATCTCCCTCGCAATCACCCCCAAGTAAGATGTAAACTTAACATAATTGTTTCCTATGGGCTATCCATTTAGATTGCAAATGATCTCCACCTTATCTATGTTTCTTGACTCTACTGCACATCTTGTTGGACCTCTCTTTCTATGATATTCAGTATTTGAAGTGTGTGATGATCGAGCATCAACACCTATAATGTCGACACCATCCAAACATCATTATGCCATATAGTATGACAACAATGAGTAACCAACATCATGAGCAAATTTCTTGTGTGGTCTACATACCTTCTTCGTTAGTCAAAGCATTGTCAGCCTCATTTTGAGTATTCTCACCATCATATTCATTTATGTTATGGGTCACCTCCTTATCTTCCTCGTTAATGGAATGATGTAGTTGGTATCTTCCACTAGTTGCTACAATACACCATAGTCAATGATAAAACCATGATCAATTCTAATATGCCTAGGTCAACCACTATTGAACAACACTATCAAATTGATAGTACTTACTAGCGTGTGAGGCCTCTATCACTGGCTCTTGATTTGTTGTGATAACCTCAGCTACCTATGGTGTCTTTCTTCATCTTTTTTTGTTGTACATATTACCAACCTGTGGGAAATATTATATCAAGGTCACCTATAAATTTATCAACAAAAATTTGAGAAGCCATGAAATAAATTTTTTTTTTTGTTGAAGTAATATGAAGTACAATGGGTGGCACAACTGGGGCCACACTCCCCAGGGGCATAGCAACACTCTGTAAAAAACCACCTTACTTTACATTAAAGCCCATTTTTGGTGTAGTGTGGAATGCACATAGAGGTTGGAACCATGTAAATAATGAGCCAAGTTGTAGAAAGTAATGGTAAAGTAGAGATAATCTTAAGCAAATATCTACAACAAAACCAAGGGCAACACCAAGTGGTTGTTGAAGTTGGTACTAGCCAATTAGATAAAGAAGAAGCTCCCTACCTTGATCCAAAACCTTTTGATCCCTCAACACAAATGAAGGTATAGAAGAAAGCAAAAATTAAATTGTAGGGGTCTTGGTTTCCAGATTAGCCACACAACCTTATTTTCATCACAATGGTGATTTTCCTTTCTATTGCAGGGGTCTTGGTTTCCAGCCAGGTTTCTCATCCCAGTACATGTCATACCATATGCGACCATCCTGGAACCCTTCAAGACAACAACAAAATCCCATAAATCTCTTGACCCTATTCCTAAACTTCATTTCTTTAGCCCGTGGAAGACATCAATACAAATATAAGAATAACATTTGAGGGGCATCTATATACAAAGTAAATGGCACTATAAAATCCTGAGTATCAGGAAAGACCTTAAAGATTGACCTACCTTAGCTGAGAAACCACCAAATGCATTTTCCATGGAGGAAAATTCAAAAACTTTTACATCTTTATATGCTTGCAATGTTGCTTTAATCTACAATTATAGCCATGAATTTCCAATCACAATAAAAAGAAAAGACATTGACTTGTCCACTCTGCCAAAAATTTAAAACGAAAAGCTAATGCTCATATCTTTGTCAGGTATGATAAATTGAGCTTTATACACAGTATATGTGCAGAAAACTAAATTAAAATAGGCATTTCAATCAACAAGACCCTTCGATATGATAAAAGTGTGCTTTGAAAACAACAAAACCTACTATCAAATTCTGAATGAAAGAACAATAATACCTCAATTTCCAACTTATTTCTAGGAAACTTGAGAATGTCACTTTGTTCTCTACTGGTTTTCATGCTACAACCATCACTGCCATCCTCACACATTTCAATTTTCCAACCATTGTAACCCTAAACAAACCCTAGACCAAACAAAACATTTGTTCTCTACTAGTTTTCATGCTACAACCATCACTGTCATCCTCACACATTTCAATTTTCCAATGTCCTCTCCCAAGTGCTCTAATAAGCCTAATATTAGGTGTTCTAATAACCCTAATCTTGATAAAAATGCAAGAAAATGAGATATACCAAAACTCAAATATGCAAGAAAGAGATATTTTCCTATACTAAATGGTATACCGGTTTAAAATGATACACAACAGAACATTTCTTTTTAAGCATCAAGAGACCAAGAAAGCGGTGTAGACATACAAGCTATTCTACTATAATGAAGCAGAGTTGAATTAATAGAACACAAGTAATCTATTGAAAATAGTGAAGGATGCCAAATCTGAGCCAAAGCTTTGTTTCATTTCTTATTTTTCAAAAAATGAGGATACAAAATAGACCCCTTTACAAATTCAAAATTTCCCTCTAATACCCTATTTTCCCCTTTTCCCGCCTAGAACAATGCATTTGAAATTTGAATTTCGGGGGCAAACTTCCCGAGGTCATAACTCATCGCTTGTTGCTCAAAACAACTATTCACATATGTTTTTAGAAATCTCTCGAAGGGGTTTGCAACCTGGTATTGAGTTTAAATATAGTACCACCATATTTTAGCCCTTAAAAACGCATTTAAGGCCTTTAAAATTGATCTCCAAGTTTTATTAGTAGGATTTTTACTAGTTTTGGCAGGGTTTTCACTAAGATTTTCACTAGTTTTGGCATATCTCCCAAACTGCTTAGGATATTGGGGTGATTATTTCACCGTTAGGTAGGTTTTTTCCTTACCCTAACAGCTAAACACAATCATAACATAAAAAGCAAAATATTAAAAAATTTAGATGATGCAATAGCACTCTTACACTACTGGATGCTCCTGCTTTAGACATCCAGGGTAAATTGAGAAGTGACCTTCACTTATTTGCTACTGGAGGAAAATCGAGTTCAACCTCTATCTTTGAAAACCAATATGAATATTCAATAGGCCTACCCTTACACTTGACTAGATATTCTTCATACTACCTATTTCTTATACTTTTGCTAATGCGGGTGTCCAGGATTTCTTCTATCTCTTCCTTCTTTGGAGTAGACACTGGAATATCCCAAGTTTTTGTTACTGGTCCCTCATCATTATCCCTTTCATGATATTATGCTAAATTTGAAATGTTGAACACAGGTGATCTGTTAAGCCCACTCGACAATTCTACTTCACATGCATTGCCTGAACCCTGTTTCTCTATGATCCTACATGGTCCAAAATTATTCATTTTCAGCTTGTTATAAGTTTTAGCAGGGAACCTTTATTTTATCAGGTGAACCATAACTTCATATCCCACTTGGAACTCTTTAAATCATCACTTTAGGTTTGCTCTTGTCTTGTACTGAGTGTTCATCTTGTTAATATGCTTCTTCACTTCCTCATATAAGCTCTTCAGGTTCCCTTCAAAGTTCTCAACCTCAACACTACTCTTTTCCCCTCTATCCATATTCCTCAACTCATAAGCATTCCTTGGGCTACTCCCATATACAATATGGAATGGGAATTTATTGGTACTTTTGTTTATATAATTGTTATAAGAAAATTCTACCTGTGGTAAAACCAAGTCCCATCCCTTGGGCTTATCTTCTACCAAGCATCATAGCAGGTTACCCAAACTCCTAGTCACCACCTGATGAGTGTCTTAAATCACATCATTTAATCCTTAAGTTTTATCAATCCAGGGTGGTGTCCAAGGCTATATACAATACCATATATAGGTAGCTTAAAAATCAGCTCGTTCAGAAAAAATAGGCTTTATTGGTGGGACAAGTTAACTTGGGGGTTTTTGTGTCACTTTTAATCCTATGAAACTAATTTACTAGCATGAACTGACCTTGAACTCTAATTACACTTACATAATTAAAATTATAGAAATGAAAATATTGTAGAAATTAAAATCTAATTACACTTGCAAAATTGAAATGATAGGAATGAAAATATTGTAGAATTGAAACCTAAACAAGCTATTGATCAATAATGCTAAGAAGCTGGGAACAACTGCAAAAAAATAGGGGAAAATCATGAACATTGCAAATTCACAAACTTATGCTATTTGATCAGCTGACACACATACATCTATTGTGCAAATACTAGCTACAAATATCACATGCATTTACAACAAACACAGGTTAGTAAACAAGAAATATAAACTGGCAAGCTTTCTACTAAATTTGCTATAACAAAGTTCATAGAAAAACCTGTCAGCAATTAGTCCTTATTCTAGGCCTGTAAGTGGCCCTTGCTCCCTAATCCAGAAGAATGTGAAAAAAAACTGCTAACTACTCAGTGCTCACATGTACTCTTAAAACAACAAATGAATGAAAAAATTGCACTTTTATTGACTGTCACACAATATTACAATATTGCAAGAGAATCCTGCTAAATTGTCGTTTTGCTGCAACTTTTTACTTCCTATCAACTATTTATTCTTTGTCTATTTCTACTTAGCTCAACAACAAGGGAGCTTATTATTTATAATAATCTATTACATATGCTAATGCTTACAATCCATTCTGTTGCTATTTTTTAGTGATTCACATTTGTTCTGAAGTTGTCTTCCTAAAATTTAGGGAATTGTTATACTGCATAATCATTCATTAGCCCATGTTGTACGTCCTCCAATGCTAGAAATGAGTTGTAAGAGATTAAAAAACATCCCATACAACCGTATCCATTCCCAAATATCCATTTCCTACATTTTGGACTAGAACTGGTATTTTTTCGTGCATTTCAGAGCTGCTTCAGAATATCTGACAGTGCAACAACTTGATGCTTATCCATACGCAAAATGCCCAAGAAAGTGGGTTTGACCAACTAAGTAGTATCCATTAATCCTTAGAATATAAATCCAATAGGTTTTATATGTTGTAGTTGAAAAATTCCAAGCTATGCTATTTATGGACAGCTAGCTGGAATCTGTATGGCTAAATTCTGTGTTTCAGGTTTTCTACACCATCATAGAAGTTTGGCACCTTTTTGCGATTCAAATCAGTTAGAAAGTAAGGAAAATATTTTAATTGTAACCAAAATGGGACACTCATCAGAACACATTACTATATACTTCAAATACACTTTTATTTACTAAGTAAATCAACTAAAATAGTGCAGATAAATGCAAAAAATGGTCAAAATAGAGTATTATGCTCCTAAAAATTTAAGCATGTAAATATTAATATTTAATGCATTCAATCATCTAGATTAGCATAAAAATATAACATAAGGTTTATAAAGTAGTTTATCATAAATCCAAAATAGTCCATGAATTAGGTAATTCTTGGCCTCATCATTCCCCCCCAACCTATTCTAATGCATGTCCTCATGCATTTTGTAAGGCCATAGCGACACAGAGATATATGTTCAGATTTATTTCTTGATAACTCCACAGTTTACCTTTATAGTATCCTCTAGTTTCCTGTAATTGCTTGAGCCAATCTTGAAACTGCTCATTTGGTTGAGGATCATTGTCAAATAAATAAGGAACAAGAGTTATAATGGTAGGTAGTCTGTACCTCAAACCTATCCAATGCTCTTTAATTTTTAGGATGGTCTATATTATACCTTTTACTCTTATTTTGGACCATAACATATTTTTGGTTGAGATGGGCTCCCTTTTCTGTAGTGATATCCGCCCATCGAACCTTGCAGTTGATAAAGAATTTGCAAAATTTTTGGTACAAAAGGTCTTAAAACTAGATATACAATCATCAAGATTTTTTAGATAAACAACGTCGATCTTTTTTTCTCTCATCATGGTAAAATATTTATTGGTGGAAGTCTTGTGATTGGAATGGACTGGTATTAACAACAACTCAACTTTTAATTCAATTTTTACCTTTTTCTCCTGATCCTAATATATTTGATTTTGCAGTGTGGACATAAAGGCTCTCAATTGAATATCCCTTGTAAAAATATGTGGCAGAAATATCACATTTTATAGCATGAGAAATTGGTGGAGGAATAATTCACACATTAAATTCTTCTGATCCTCTAGATTGTGTAAATAGGCTTCCTGAAACTCTGCAACAGTGTCTAATTTGTAAGGGAGATTGGAGCAAATCCTCATTACCTACTAGCGAAGGTATTTCTATTTCAATATTAAGCTGTAAAATCTAGATGGTCTCCTAAATTGGACTAAATATTATGCAACTTAGCAAAGATATTGTACTTGTTTCTACAACCTATTTATTTTTGTGCTTTGAGTTTCAATCTTCTGTTCCAAATATTTTAAAGATAAAATCGGTACTTCCAGCTTTTTATATTTCAATATCCAATGTGTCATATCTTTATTGTATTTTTTTAGTGTAATTTTTTGTGGGGGTCTGATTATTTGCTATGCTTTTGGCAGTTTATCTACTTGCACCCCAATTTCTACTATTTCAACTTGATTTCTAGCAGATGGAAACATATATACAAAAAATTGGTAGGAATGCATGATTACCTGATATTTCATTTCCCTCTCATCACTGATATCTACTGCTTCATGTGGTGTATGTGCTTCTTGATGTTGCAAGTTATTAGAGTGTATAACTTTAGAATATCCTACAGATGGTCTTGAAACTTCATGTTCAGGTCTAAGTATATTTTCATTTTTTGAAAACTTTGTCATATATGTTTTAGTCCTTATGATGGGTGACATTTCCTCAAGTAGCTGCATCTATATTGGTGCTTCAATTTTGGAATGGAATTGTGGCCCATCATTTGGTATGACTACTTCACTATTATGCTCTGCTAGCTCCAATAAAATTCTTACCAAATCATCTTCAACATCAGATCCTGCAGGTTGTGGTTCAAGATTTGTTATCCTCACCTTTATTATGCCCACCTCCTGCTGTAAATCAGTAATATGCTTATATTTTTCTTCTATGGAAGCCTCCCTTTGTTCAATTCATCTCATTTGTGTTTTAATGACATTCCTAGTAGCTCATAGTTGTTCCTATAAATCTTCTTCTTCCTATGCTACAAACTCTACTTCAAAATAAGAAGAATAAGGAGGTTGGTCATTCATTACTGATAAATTAGTCATTTCTATACCTACACATATGTCTTCTGTGACTACTTTTGCAACCACTTCTATGGTCATTTCCTTTTGTTGTGCATCTGTAGTAGATGTCGTAAGGTGTTCCCTTTTAATTTCAACCATACCCTAATGTATTTTTCTAGGGCTCTTCCATTGAGATGGTGATGTTTCAACATCCACTGCCTCCTTAGTTGTTTCATTATTTTGAAATCTGGAGGACCTTCGCAACCTAAGGGTAGATTGCGTCTGTTTATATTTACTTGTGGATTTTGATAATTCTGATGCATATTTTGCTCCTAATGAAGATGTCTCCTTCTCAGTCTGTGGTTCTCCCTTTGAAATTTTTGGCTGATCAGCGGTCTAGACTAGAAATATAGTCACATCTTCAGAAAATGTCACTTTTATTTTCTTTTCTACAAAACTAGTTTTAGACTTTCTTTCCCTTTGTATTCTAGTCCTAGTAGATGGAGGTCCTTGTGGAGAAGAAGGAATTTTTTTTTCAAAGGCTTCACCTCATTTTTTATTTTTAGGGCTTTCATCCCCTACTTCCTCTTCATCTTCTCTATAAACCATTTGGTGTAAACTTGGCTATAAGAGACCAACAAAATGGACTCCAATCACATAACACAAATGCAATAATGGAAGAAAAATGGAAATTGATATTCTTCTCATCCCTAAATTCACACCTCTTCTACAAAATATTACAATCCATCATATAACAACCAAAAACTAAAGAAACCCTAAAGAAACCCTAAAAACATTTTTTTTCTAAAACTACTAAAAATAGATCTTCTTTCTAAAAACTTCTAAAAATATAAATGAGTCGGATTGCACCAAAATTCAATGCACACATCCCTATTATAATAAAAAACCTTAATTTAAAATATTAGGTCTCAAATTAAGGTATAACAAAAGATAATAAACTTCTAATAGCCAAAAAAACCCAAAAACACGGGAACCTATTCTAAAAGCTAATTTTGGGACACTAGATGGAGGAGTTAGGTCCCAAAAACACTTTTTTTGGAGAGTTAGGCCAATCAAAGATTTGCTTGATGTAGAACACACACACAAAACCACCTGTTAAATTTCAAGACCAACTGGCGTACGATTCACAAGTTATGGCTCCGACAAGGTGCATCATTCTCCTTTGGTGAAAAAGAACTCAGCTCCTGCGAGTTCAACTGAATTGAAATCCTATAGCTTTTGGTTATCAATTTTCTTTAGCTCTGACTCTAAAACCCAAGTGTTATCTGACTATGGTAATCCTTCCCACTGAACTAGGAATTTGTTGTATCTCCCATGTCTGGTGGTGATCACCTTCTTATCGAGCACCTGTGCAACTCTATATTTTTTCTTCTTGAGCATCTATCATGTCCAATTTACTCTCTTGTAATTCACCATCCGTGGTAGTACCAAGATACTGAAATAAATAAAAAATATTTAAAATTGGTGAAATATCAAATTCATCAGGCAGCTCCACTTTATTGGCATTATCATTGATCTTCTTCAAAATTCTGCATGGTCCAATTTTCTTAAGTTTTAATTTGTTATACGTCCCCTTAGGAAATATTTCTTTCCTAAGATGAACCATGAACATATCACCCTCTTCAAACACTTTCACCCTTTTGTGTGCATCAGAAAACTCTTTGTAGTGAGCATTACTACTTTGCAATTTTTCCCTCACTAACTCTTGCACTTTTTGGATATGCTTAGCAAATGCTTCTGCATCATACCTAACTTGTTCCTCAATTGGTAACTCAACCAAATATAATACACCTCTAGGATTTTGACAATAAATAATTTGAAAAGGAGATTTACCTATCAACTTGTTCACTAAACTGTTGTATGCAAATTCAACTTGCAACAAGGTTAAATCCCATTATTATGGTTTTTCTCCAACTACGCATCATAAGAGGTTTCCCAAGATTTTGTTCACTATCCCTATTTTCCTGTCAGTTTGTGGGTAGTAAGCACTACTAAACTACAGCCTAGTGTTCAACGTTTTCCACAATGACCTCCAAAAGTGACTCAAGAACTTAGCATCCTGATCAGAAGTAATAGTCTTTGGAACACCATGCAACCACACAATTTCATCAAAGAATAAGACTGCATTCCTAGTTACATCATTAGTTTTCTGGCAAGCAACAAAATGCACCATTTTTTAAAATATTTCTACCACAACAAAAATTGAATCCTTACCTTGTTGTGTCTTGGGCAACCCGAACACAAAATCCATAGTCAGATCGATCCATGGTCCTGTAGGAACTGGTAGTGGCATATACAACCCTGTATTTTGTGCATGACCCTTAGCCATTTGACATACTCTTCATCTAGAGATAAACTTGATTATGTCTCTCTTTATTTTTGGCCAATAGTACTTCTCCTCTACAAGAGTGGTAGTTTTGGCTACTCCAAAATGACCAGCCAAATCTCCATGATGTAATTCCCTCAAGATGTTCTCTCTCATAGAGCCATTGGGAATGCATAATAAAATACCCTTAAACAAGTAACCATTCTAAAAAAAATACTCTTCAAAAATAGTATGAGAATTTCCCCCTACCGCACTGTTGCACAATATTCTTAAAATCCGCATCAGATTCATACAAATCTTTAATCCCCTCAAATCCTACTACTTCATTCTCCATAGTGGTCAACAACAAGACTCTCATACTCAATGCATCAATAAACTTATTCTATGTTCTCGACTTGTGTTTTAGGATAAATGTATATTGTTGTAAAAATGAAACCCATTTGGCATGCCTTCTATTTAACTTTTTCTGAGAATTTACATACCTCAATGCTTCATGATCAGTAAACAACACAAACTCCTTTGATATTAAGTAGTGCCTCCAATGTTGCAATGCTTGCACAATTGCATAAAATTCCACATCATATGTAGAATAATTCTTCCTTGCATCATTTAGCTTCTCACTAAAAATGCTATAGGTCGACCCTATTGACTTAAGACACCACCAATCCCAACAAATGAGGCATCACAATCAACCTCAAACACCTTACTAAAATCTAGTAACACTAGAATAGGGGCTTATGACACTTTCTTTTTCAAGAGTTCAAAACTCTCAGTTGCTATTGTAGTCCATACAAACTCTTTCCCCTTCGTGCACTCAGTTATAAGGGCAACTATACTACTGAAGTTCCTAATAAACTTATTGTAAAAGGTAGCTAGTCCATGAAAGCTCCTTACTTCTATTATAGATCATGGAAGAGGCCATTCTAGAATCGCCTTCACTTTCTCATCATCCATCCTCATGCCATCTCTCAAGATTACAAATCCCAAAAACACTAAACTATCTTGAAGAAATCTACATTTCTTCAAGTTGACATACAATTTCTCCTTCCTGAGCACTTCTAACACTAATTTCAGGTGTAAAAAATGCTCTTCTTCACTTTTACTATAAATCAAAATATCATCAAAATATACAATCGTAAACTTACCATTATATTCCTACAGTACTCTGTTCATCAACCGCATAAATGTACTGGATGCATTAGAAAACCCAAATGGCATCACCATCCACTCGTACAATCCATATTTTGTCTTAAAAGTTGTCTTCCATTCATCCCCTTCTCAAATTCTGATCTGGTAGTATCCAATCTGCAGATCAATTTTACTGAAGTATTTAGCTCTAGCCAATCCATCCATCATATCATCCACTCTCGACATAGGATACCGATACTTTATTGTGATCTTGTTTATGGCTCTACTATCCACACACATTCGCCAGTCACCATATTTATTTGGGGTCAATAATTTTGGAGTCGCACATGGACTCATACTCTCCCTAACTAATCCCTTTATCAACTCTATCACTTGCCTACTCAACTCTACATTCTGTATTGGGTTCAACCGATAAGATGCCTAATTTGGGAGCGTTGATCCTAGAATCAAATCCATGTGATGTTGGATATCCCTTTTTGGTGGTAGCCCATCTAATAACTCCTCTGGTGTGACATATTTATATTCACTTAGCAACTTAGCTACTACTCTAGGCATAACCACTTGCTCTATTTATAGCTTCATATTTGTTAAAGCATAACAGAAGCTAGCATCCCTAATATCTGCAAGAAACTCCATCGTCAACAAGCTCTCACTTTGTCCATCATCCTTCAGAGGCACAAGAACTACCTTTACACCATCCTTACAAAATGTGTAAGTATTCTTTCTCCCATTATGGTTAGTATCCATGTCATACTGCCAAGGTCTTCCCAATAGAATATGACATGCATCCATCAAGATCACATCACACCACACTTCATCCTTGTAAATGCTCCCAATTGAAAATTTAATTAAGCACCTTTGATCTACTGTTATCTCATTCCCATTATTAACCCATGAGATGTGATATAGATAAGGATGTTTCTCATATTTCAGGTGCATTTTTTCAACCATGACATTTGACACCATATTCTCACAACTACCACCATCAATGACAATGTTACATACCTTCTCTCCTAATGTACACCTTGTTCGAAATATGTTCATTCACAACCAAGAATATTCACCATCTATGGTCCGCTCCTTTGCTTTGCTCTGCACCATCTCTTTCTTAGGAGTAATCAATGTCCTCCTTATCATAAGGGCTTCCCCCATGTCAACAACAACATCATCCTCATCCTGCTCTTCAATCTCAACCAGATTGACCCTTCCTTGTCCTCCTTGACCCCTTTCTTGGACATCACGTTGGGGACACTCAAATGCTATGTTCCCCTCCTCACCATATACATAATAGGTATACGACCTCTTCGAATCATTCCCATTTCGTCCACCACCGTAACCTCTACCTTGTTGGTATCCTCTTCCTCTCAGATTATGCCCATATTCTTCTTGTTTAGTAGGTATTAAGGATTCTCCCTTGAGAAAATTAGATCCACTTTGACCTCGACCTGAAGAGGGCATGAATCCCTTCTTACCTCTTCTATTAATCCTTTTCAATTTCTCCTCCACCTTGAGGGCCATTTGATACACATCCTCCACTGAAAGAGTGTGATGCATGCTCATCTCATCTTGAACAACAAAACTTAGGCCATTTACATACCTGGTAGCCTTTTGGTCCTTCGTCTCATTGTGCTCCAATAGAATGGATAGCTTTTAGAATTCATTAGTATAGTCCTCAATGCTTTGATCCTTCGCTTCGAAGATTTTGAAATCTACGAAATAGGGTTTGGGAGTAGTCTAAAGGTATAAAATTTTCCTGTAACTTCTTCTTTATCTTTGTCCAATCCCTAATATTTTCCTTTCCATTCCTCTATCATATAGTCTATAAATGATCCCACCAAATCAATGCATATCCTTTCAGCTTTGTGCATATGAGTTTAACCTTCTTCTCTTCAGCAAGGTTACTCCATTCAAAATATTTTTCTAGGCTATTGATCCAATCTATCAGGTCCTCTAGTTTCAACCCACCAGCATACTCGAGAACCTCAATCTTGATCCCATATCGACTCCCCTTAAGCCCCTCTAGAGCTCGTATCAGTCGATTTTCAAAATTGTGCCCTTCTTCCTCTGGGCCCTCTGGTTTCGCTTTCGTGTGGACCTTAGATCCACATTCCTTAGGTATATTTTCATCATCAAATCCTTGATCTGCACGTGCCCTAGGACGTCTCTCTCCCATGTGATCAATCACACCAATCAACCATGCTATTTCTATATTCAGATCCTCGATCTACCTATTCATCTGGGCATATCTTCTAGGTGGCATCTTCCCTTCACTAGCGAGATCACACCCACTTTGATACCAAATGGTGTAAACTTAGCTACAAGAGACCAAAAAAATGGACTTCAATCACATAACACAAATGCAATAATGGAAGAAAACTACAAATTGATATTCTTCTCATCCCTGAATTCACACCCCTTCTACAAAATATTACAATCTATAATATAGCAACCGAAAACTAAAGAAACCCTAAAAACATCTTTTTTCTAAAACTGCTAAAAATAGATCTTCTTTCTAAAAACTTCTAAAAATAGAAATGAGTCGGATTGTGCCCAAATTTGGTGCACACATCCCTCTTACAATAACAAACCTTAATTTAAAATATTAGGTATCAAATTAAGGTATAACAAAATATAATAAACTTCTAAAAACAAAAAAAACCCAAAAAACTCGGGAACCTTTTCTAAAAGCTAATTTTGGAACACTAGATGGAGGAGTTAGGTCTCGAAAACACTTTTTTTGGAGAGTCAGGCCAATCAAAAAATCTATCAAAACTCCTAGGGTTTCCCCTAAAATGATATTTGCAGATAAGTTTAATTAGTCCATGATGCCTAGGGGTTCCCTTCCCTGTCTGGTAGCATTTTTCCATGTTCTGTAACTCGTGGTGTAGACACCGAGAGAAATTAACCCTAACTTCAAGTTTTTGGCCACCATGCCTTAAATAATTCAAAATTTTAATGCAGTGGCCAGATAAAACAATAAATTTCCCTTCACAGGTGAGAAACCTTATTACCCACACAACTACTTTATCCCATGGGTACTGTAGACTTATTCGTTTTACCCCTTTGTAAACATTGTTATTCATTTGATATTCAATTGGTTTATCCCCTTATGTGAACTGATTAACTATCTCTATTAGGGCATTTTTACCAGTTTTTGAAATTTGTAAACCTTGCAAGGGTAACTCAGTGATTTGGATTAATATTTTAGGGGTTACTTGGATCACCATACCGTTGATGTTGGCCTGGTTATTTCTAAAGGTTCACACGAACTCTGCCGCTAGTACTTCGGAATACCCATCAAATTTTTTAAGAAATAACATCAACCCTCCTATAAAAATTCATAGCATATTAGGATCCCTTTGAAAATAACTGGCATTCTCTGGCTCAATTTTATTCTTTCACCCCATCTTAAAATTTCCTCTGTGTTATACTTCTTTATTTTCCTGTGAAACTCTTTGTATTTACAACACTTTGTTCTCTGGTTTGTAATCGACAGGAGAGTGATACCATAATGCGCAACAATTTCCAAGATATGCCAATTAATATTGAGTGCAGGAATGATCTTCAGAATGTGTCATGGATAATGAAAAAGCAAATCAATTTCTACAGGAACGTGGCAAATGATAATTCCTTGTGATGACAATAAAATTATCTTATCCGTTTATTACCCGCTAATCAGTTACGACTTTTCTAAGTTGGTAATCCATCATTGGCCATAACATGGGTAATTTGCAAGTTAATGTCATTAATTACTGGTTTATGTTTGTCGAGGTACCTTGTTTGTATGATGCAAAAATTGTGTAAGAAATCGAAGCACATGGTTGTTCCAAACAAATATTTCCCATTACAACTTGTGACCCTTCTTGAATCTCGTGCCTTGACCTGTTTCCCAACTTCGAATGCCAGAACAACTTATACCACATGGTATTCAGAAAAAAATTGTTTTTTATTCTGAAGTTTTTCATTTTGAAGTGCGAACACTACTTAATTCCTCATTCCAAAGTTATCTCATGTTTTACATGGGAACAAACAACATTCTTATTCCAGAGCTTGATATCATTCCGAAGCTCTATGCACTTATTCCCATAATAGATTTTACTGAATGAAACTGCAGTTTTTCAATCCTTTCACCTTCAAAATAACATGGAATGTTTCTGCTTTCTTTTGACCAGATTGATTACTTTTTGGATTTACCAAACATTATGAATGTTTTATACTAACTAGTGACTTTTATACATTACATACTAAATATTTATAATGATCAAAATTCTAGGGCACATACCCGATTTAACCAATTATCTTACATTTTTATAGATGTATGTTCCTACTGACTACTAGCTGACTCTTCTATGGAATAAGACAGATGCAATTTGAGAAAATATGAAAAAATGATTCTGAGACCGGCAAACATACCAGAAAACTGGTTTTCATGCAAGCCAATTCAGAAGTACCTCTTAAGAGGTTTTCACTTTCTGAATTATTCATTTTTTTTTAATATATTTGTTTATCATTTTGCTAAATTTGTTGTTTAAGAGGTGGTTCTTTCCATCATGTACACATCCAAGTTCTCCACTTGCTTCAAAAATTTATCCTTAGTTAGTGGTGTATGGTATATCCAGAGACAATGTCCATTAACCACTAGCTTTCTTCATGAATCATCAATGGGTGATAGATGAACAACTCCATTTCCAAATAATTTTTCAATTAGATAAGGTCCAAGACACCTAGTTTGTAACTTCCCAGGAAAATCTTCATAGCGAGAATCAAAAAACAAAGCCCAGTTACCTTGCTGAAATTCCTGTTGCTAAATGTGATTGTCATGCCACAACTTTCACTGTGCTTTAATCATCTTAGTTTGATGTAATGCCTCCATTCATAGTTCATCCAATGCATTGAGCTACAAAATCCTATCTTTTTGTGCCTATGACAAGTCAATACCAACTTCTAAAGTAGTTTGAAGTGTTAGTAATTCAAATTCAATAGGAAAAATAGGCTTTTTACCATAAACCAATTCATAAGGTGTAAATCCTATGGTGGATTTCTAGGTAGTGTTATAATATAAAAATGCTTCTGGTAGTTTATCCATCCAATTCCTTCTATGGGAAGCTACTATTTTGGTTAATTTTATTTCTAATTCTCGATTGGTTACTTAAACCTGACCATTTGCTTGAGGGTGATAAGGTGAATATTTCATGTGCATTTCATATAGTTTAGTAAAGGCTTCAATAACCTTTGATGTAAATTGAGGTCCCTGATCTGTAGTGATAGAATGTGGGGTTCCAAAATGTAGAAAAAATTATGTATATAGGACATCAACAACCTTTTCTTCACAATCATATTTAAAGGCACGCACTTCTACCCATTTAGTCACATAATTAGTACATACCAAGATATGCACCTTTCCTTGAGAAGGTGGGTCAATAGGTCCTAGAAAATCCAACCCCCATATTTCAAATGGTTCTAAACCTACTTGAGGTTGCAATGGCATTTCATTTGTATAGGTAGGTTTTCCCATCCTTTGACATGCATCACAATGTTTGACATACTTTTTCACATCCTTATGCAGAGATGGCCAGTAATAACTAGTACCTAGGATTTTCTAAATTGTACTTTTTACTGAATAATGTCCTCATGATGGTTCATAATGGCATGCACGGAGGATATCATATACTTCATCATTGCAGATGCACCTAAGTAAGACATGGTCAGGACCACATTTAAAAAGTAGACCTCCTATCCATTTGAAAGATGAGATTTTCTTGATTAACTGTTTCTTTTGTTTAGAAGTGAAGTGAGGACGAAATTTCCTTATAGCTAAGTAATTAGCTATATCCGTAAACCATGGATAATGCACAGAGATAGAAAATAATTGTTCATCAAGAAAAACATCCTCAACCAATTCCCCTATGTCTGTGTTTGGAAATCTTGATAGAAAATCTGCTACTACATTAGCTTTCCCTAGTTTATTAACTATAGTGATATCAAATTCCTACAATAATATTAACCAGTGAATAATTCTTGCACTAACCATAGGTTTATTCATCAGGTATTTAATAGCAACATGATCTATATGAATTAATACTTGATATCCTGTGATATAGTGTTAGAATTTATTAATAGCATATACCACAACTAAGAATTCTTTCTCAGTAGTGATGTAGTTCTTTTCTACTCCTATCAAGTTTTTACTAATGTAATAAATGGCATAATATTCTCCATTTTCAATCTGACCTAATGCGGCTCCAATTGTAGTATCGAAAGCATCAGTATGAATATGGAATGGTAGTTCCCAATTAGGACCTCTCCATATCAAGGGATTTTTTAACTTCTCTTTCAATGCTTCAAAAGACTTTTGAGATTTTGTACACCATGTAAATTTAGAATCCTTAGTCAATAATGCAAACATTGGATTGGCTATGGTACTAAAATTTGCAATAAATATATGGTAGAAATCAATATGTCCCAAGAAACTCCTAACATCAGTTTGAGTTTTTGGAGGAGGATGGTTTTTTATGACTTCTACATTTTTGGGGTCAACCTTGATCCCATGAGAGGAAATGTGATGACCAAGAACAATCGCTTCCTCCATCATCAAAAAGCATTTTTCAGGATTTAAAGATAAATGGTATGTTTCACAACATGTTAAAACATTTTCAAGATGTTCCAAGGTATAATCAAAAGTTTCTCCACATATTGTGAAATCATCTATATAGATCTCCACACTTTCATTTGTCAAATTAGATAATATTTCCAAAACCACTCATTGAAATTTTTTTGGAGCATTACATAAACCAAAAGGTAAAACCCTATAAGAAAATTTTCCCCAAGGACATGTGAAAGTAGTTTTCTCCTGGTCTTCTAGTGCAACCTGTATCTGATTATACTTGCTGAAACCATCAAGAAAATAGAATAATTTCTTGTGAGAAAGGGGTCTAATACTTTGTCTATATATGGTAATGGGAAATGGTACTTACGAGTGACCTTGTTTAACTCTTTGTAATCTACACACACTCGCATTTTCCCATTTTTCTTCGAAACAATAACCAATGGGGAAACCCATTGACTATCTAAAATTGGATAAATGAACCCTACATCTAAATTTTTTTCAATTTCCTCCTTGATAATATCTCTTAGATAAGGATTCAAACATCTTTGAGGTTATCTCATAGGTTTAACATATTCAGTGTATATCCTATGTGTAGACACATCAAGATGAATTCTTGATATATCCTTGTAACTCTAAGCAAAAGCCTAAACATATTTTTATAGGAAAACAAATAATTTTTCTTTTTTTTCATTTGTCAACAAACTATTAATGTTCAAAACCTTCCCTGGCTATACTTCAATTTGTTTTATCCTTGGATGAACAGAATTGACTACTCCATACTTTATGATTAAAGAATTTAATGGATAGTGGTGTGGTTTAAGAGTATGAAATACGCTTGATTCTGTCTCAAAATTAATTCCATATGGGATCAATTTTTACATAGGACATGTGAAAGAGGTCAAAATATGATGATGTCATCCATGTGGCAATGTGAAAGAACTTTCCTGTATTGGAATGGATGAAAGGTATTTTGAGGTTTGTTCTTCATCTTTCCACAACAAGCGGTGAACAATGATTTAATCATCTTTAAGCCCTTTTTCTTGTAATGTTTCTACTAGGATGGTCTCATCATCAAAAATTTCTCTTTCTCGTGAGTTTATTTTCTCATTGTGTTCCTTCACTAATATTGTGGCCAAGGTGGAAATAGTTTATTCCTATTCTTCATTAGATTCAGGAAACCATAACTGTCCAAAAAATTTAGTTGAAAGTCGGGTAGAAGGATAAAGGGAAAACTTTTTGAGATCAATACCATTTGAAATAGTCATTTCCCTAGATCTACAGTCTATAAAATTAGCTGCAATGGCAAGCCAAGGTCATATTAGGATAATGGGATAGCCATTGGCTAAATTTCTAGGCTACAATACCAGGAAATCTATAGGATATTCCCAAGAAGAGACTTCTATGGAAATATCTTCCAGTATACTTTCTATTTTTGCAACTGACCTATCAGCCATTTCTAAAACTATAGTTGTAGGATTGATATTATTAAGCTATAGTTTTTGCATTGTATCCTTAGTAATTACATTAATTGTAGCTCCAAGATCAATCAATAGATTCGGAATTTGCATTAGCCCAATAGTGACTATGACAACTAGACTTCTTGGGTCACTATAATTTGGAGGAACAAGTTTTCTAGATAAAATGTCATCTAACTTCCCCTCTACTTGCACAGTTTTAGGAAATGACTTCTTCTTTCTTCCAGGTCTTTTGATACAAAACTCTTGAACTATTTTATTGATTAATGACACATCCTTTATTGCCTGCAAAATAGGAAGGGATATAGTCATTTTCTTAAGCTCCGTGAATAATTCTAATTCAGGTGTAGTTATAGTATTACCAAATTTTTCAAGATATGGTACTACTCCTGAAGGAGGTACATTTTTCACCTGCAAATTTTTTGGTTTTTCTTTTTCCTTTTCCAAGGTAGTTTGCAATTGTTCTGGATTTGAAGAGTCTTATTTTCCATTAGTTTCTTCAATGGTAGGTGGAACAGGGTTAGGTAATACCTTTCCTGAATGTAGTTTGATATTACTATAGTTAAGAACATGAACTACAATAGTTTCTTCAGATTCAACTGCGTAGACAGAAGCTGCTTGTCTTGTATTATTTGGGTTAGCCATAGTTTGAGCTGGAAGGAGAGGTTTTTTTACTGATTGTCCTTGTTATGGTTTTATTATTCCTTGAAAAGTCTGATTAGGAGCTAGTAAAAAGTTTTGATTTTGTCCTTGATACCTTTGTTGCCCTTGATATGATGGGTACTGCTACCTCCATCTTGGCCCATGTTGTTGATTCTATGTCCAAGATGGATTAATCCAACCAGAGTGTGACCAGTCTTGAGGAGTTGTCCAAGAGGATTGATTCCAAGCTTGTGAGGGTGGTTCTATATATACCCATGGCATATTCCAAGGATTTTATCCCCAACCCATGGGAAAATGAGGAGCATTTTGATATTGTGAAAAGTTGTCTCCTTGTCTTTGCCCAATAACATTAAGTTCTTCAGTATGGGTTTTCAAAATATTTTTGAGTTGTGGCAATAGATGGAATTTATCAGACATATGCTCTTTTGAACAAATACCACAAATAGTTGAAATATATGTTCTATTTAAGGGACAATCTTATAAAGGATGCTTGATTCTGCATCTTGGGAAATAGATAGCCGAGGGTGGTGTAGAGTTGGATTTTGCATTTATATCCCCTAATGCAGAATTTAATTGGACAAGAATATCAGTTTTCATGTTAGCCATTTCTTCCATAAATTATTTTATATCATTGTTATTAGAATTCTGCTTCTTTCTTCTTTGCCTAGTATGAGAATAATTTCTACATAATCCTATGATTTCATCAATATCAAGGGTGTTCACATCTCCTTTTCCCATTAAGTCTAATACTTCCCTGGAGTCATCCTGTAAGCCTCTCAAAAATATAGTTTTTAACAAGTCTGGTTCTATAGGACCACATATCTTTTGGATAAAGGCAAACCTATCAAGATAATTCTTCAAATTCTCATATTCTTCTTGTTTAATCTGAAATAATTCATCATTTATATTTCACACTCTACAATACTCCTGATACTTATCCAAGAATTTAGTTTCCATTTGATCCCAAGTATGGATTGAATTAGGTTCAAGACTCATAAACCAGCGTAAAGCTAAATCTTTGAGTGTAGAGGGAAATAATTTTAGTTTTTGGTTGTCATTTACATAATCATAAGTTTGACACAAAACCTTAAATTCAAATAAAAATTTGTCAGGATCCTCAGAGACAATTCTCCTAAATTTTGGCAATACTAAAGGTGAAATTGTTTTCATAGGAGCATTCTAAGTAGGATTCAGTTGAATAGGGTATTCAAAATCCTAGTAGGGTTTTTAGCTTGGTGGACCATAACAGCCCTATCATGTTATTCTGACATAGTTTCTCCCTCACTTTTAACTTTTGCAACCTGTTCGGATGGACCAGAATTAGGGGTATATCTAGAAGTAAGTGCTTCTAAGAGTTCCTATTCTAGAGGTCCCAAAATTTTAGATGATGAAGAATATGACTCTTGTTTAAGTCTTTCAGGAATTTCATACACATTCAAGTCTTCTCCTGATCGTGAAGAATGCCTTTCTGGGAAAGCTCCGGTTCGAATATACCTTCCTCTTTTGTCTCTTGGACTATGTATTCATGCTCATTTGCTAAATTAACTAAAGTAAAAGTTTCCAAAAAACTTTTACTTGTACCAAGATAACAATTCTTGGGCTTCTTTACTTCTCCTTACAACACCTAATTTTCCCCAACAATGACACAAAAAATGATGAGTGTCATAAATAACATCATTTAATCCTTAAGTTTTGTCAATCCAGGGTGATTTCCAAGGCTATATACGATAGCAAATATAAGTAGCTTAAAAATCAACTCATTAAAAAAAATAGGCTTTATTGGTGGGACAAATTAGCTTGGGGGTTTTTGTGTCACTTTTAATCCTATGAAATTAATTTACTAGCATGAACTGACATTGAACTCTAATTACGCTTGCAGAATTGAAATTAAAAAAATGAAAATATTGTAGAAATTGAAACCTAATTACACTTGTAGAATTGAAATTATAGGAATGAAAAGATTGTGGAATTGAAACTGAAACAACCTATTGACCAATAATGCAAATTCACAAACTTATGCTATTTGATCATTTGACACACATACGTCTATTGTGCAAATACTAGCTACAAATATCACATGCATTTACAATAAACACAGGTTAGTAAACAAGAAATGTAAACTGACAAGCTTTCTGCTAAATATGCTACATCAAAGTTCATAGAAAAACTTGTCAGTAATTAATCCTTCTTCTAGGCCTAGAAGTGGCCCTTGCTCCCTAATCTAGAAGAAGGTGAAAAAATGTAGCTAACTACTCAGTGCTCACATGTACTCTTAAAACAGTAAATGAATGGTAATACTACACTTTTATTGACTGTCACACAACATTACAATATTGCAAGAGAATCCTGCGAAATTGTAGTTTTGCTGTAACTTTTTACTTCCTATCAACTATTTGTTCTCTTTCTATTTCTACTTAGCTCAACCAACAAGGGAGCTTATTATTTATAATAATCTATTACATATGCTAATGCTTACAATCAGTTCTGTCGCTATTTTTTAGTGATTCACATCTATTCTGAAGTTGTCTTCCTCAAATTCAAGGAACTATTATACTACAACATCATTCATTAGCCCATGTTATATGTAATCCAATGGTAGAAATGAGTTGGAAGAGATTATAAAACATCCCATATAGTTGTATTCATTTCCAACTATCTATTTCCTACCTTTTTGGGTGTCGTATTCACCTTTTTGACTAGAACTGGTCATTTTCCATGTATTTCAAAGCTACTCTAGAATATCTGACAGTGCAACAACTTGACACTTATCCATAAGCCAAATGCCCAAGAAAGCATGTTTGACCAACTAAGTAGTCTCCCTTAATCTGTAGAAGATAAAGCTAGTAGGTTTTACACGCTATAGTTGACAAATTCTAAGCCATGCTATTTATGGGCAGTTGGCTAGAATTTCTATGGCTAAAATTGTGTTTTAGGTTTTCTGCACAGTCACAAAAGTTTGGCACATTTTTGCGATTCAAACCAGTTAGAAAGCAAGTAAACTATTTGAAATGTCACCATAATGGGATACTCATTAGCACACATTACTATATACTTCAAATGCACTTTTATTTACTAAGTAAATCAATTGAAACAGTGCACATAAATGCAGAAAATGGTCAAAATAGAGTATTATGCTCCTAAACATTTAATCATGTAAATATTAATATTTAAGGCATTCAATCATCTAGATTAGCATAAAAACATAGCATAAGGTTTATAAAGCAATTTAGTCCATGAATGAGGCAATTCCTAGCCTCATCACCACCTCTATTTAACCATCATTCTGTGGGTGGCATGCAGAACTGAATTTCAAATATGTCTTCAACTTCTTCCATAAGGTCCTCTAGAAATATCCAATAAACTTGGTATCCCTGTCTGAAATGATAATCTTTGAAAAACAACCCTACAACATGAACTACATAATTAGTTTTCTAATAGGTAATTAAATATGCCATCTTTGAAAACCTATCAACCACCACAAATATGGAGTCATTACCCCTCTGTGTCCTTGGTAGGCCAATAATAAAATCCATGTTGATATCTTCCCATGGTTTCTTTGGTATAGGTAATGGCTGATATAATTGGGTGTTATACCTCACATTCATGGCTCTTTGGCATAATCTACAACTTTTTACAAATCTCTTCACATCTTGCTATAATTATGGCCAATAGTAGTTCTCACTAACTAGGGCAATGGTCTTATCTCAACCAAAGTGTCCAGCCAACCCTCCACCGTGCTTCTCCTTGATCAGATTCTCTTTCATTGAACTCCTTGGAATGCACACTTGGTTTTATTTGAATAAATTCCATATTGGATTAGAAAATCCAACTATTTAGTTCTATTCAAAGTAACAGGTGCCAAGCAAGCTCTCCAAGCCTCTACAAAATCTGGATCTTTAGGGTACAAACTCTTAAGTTCGTCAAACCATACAACCTCCACATTCATTTCTTTCAACAAGTTTTACCTTCTACTTAAGACATCTATAACTATGTTTGACTTCCCACTCCTATGTTTTAACACAAAGGTATAACTCTACAAAAACTCAACCCATTTCAAGTACCTCTGATTAAGCTTTCCTTGGCTATTAATATACTGTAAGGTCTAATGATCAGTATATAGAACAAACTATTCTAGCAATAAATAGTGTCTCCACTTTTTCAAAGCTTAAAATATAACATAAAACTCTTGATCATAGACATAATATTTTTTTCTAGCTTCATTAAGCTTCTCACTAAAGTAGGCAATATGCTTACCTTCTTGACTCAATACAGATCCTATGGCACTACCACTAGCATCACAATATACCTAAAATACCTTATTGAAATATAGAAGTGCCAAAATAGGTTGCTCTATAACCTTCTTATTTAACATATCAAAACTCCTATCCGCTCCTAAAGTCCACTTAAAATCCTTGTTATCCCTTTTCATTCTCTCTGTTAGGGTTGCAAAAATACAGCTAAAATTCCAAATAATTTTTTTGTAAAAACTGGCTATACCATGGAATGATCTTACCTCTGTAATGCTCCTTGGAGTAGACCATTCAATGATAGCCCTCACTTTTTTGGGTCTATTTTTAGACCTTCAACTAAGATGACAAATCCCAGGTACACCAAATCCTTCTTCATAAAACTACACTTCTTCAAATTAATCAACAATGGCTCCTCCCTCATCTTCTCAAAAACTCGTTGAATATGTAATAGGTGATCCTCCAAATTCTTGCTAAAAAATAACATGTCATCCAAATAGACAATGACAAATTTTCCTAGAAACTCCTTCAATACCTCATTCATAAGCCACATGAATGTATTGGGTGCATTGGTTAGCCCAAACGGCATGACAAACCACTAGTACAAACCCTCTCTGGTCTTGAAGGTTGTCTTCCACTCATATCCTTATCTGATACAAATATGATGATACCCACTCTTTAGGTCAATCTTGGTGAAGTACTTGGATCAACTCAAATAGTCCATAATGTCATCCATCCTTGGCAATGGAAATCGATATTTAATGGTGATATTTTTAATAGCTCAAGAATCTATACACATTATCCATTCCCCATATTTCTTTGGTGGTAGTACTTTAGGTATTGCACATGGGCTCAAGCTCTCTTGAATTAGTCCATTTTTAGTAGCTCTTGGACTTGTCTATTCAGCTCCTCACTTTCTATAGGAGACATTCTATGGGATGCCTTATTGGGTAAACTAGCTCCTGGTACCAGATCTATGTGGTGACTGATATTCCTCACTGGTGGTAAAACCTTAGGTACATTATCTGATATAATATATGGGAATTATTCTAACATACCTAAGACCTCTACTAGGATATCTTTGCATTGCTTTTCCTTAACTCTAGGAATTAATGCATAGCACATATGTTCATGCTTCAGGCCATCTAAAAACTTTTTACCATCAACCAAATATATTTTGGTACTGCTACATACATTTTTGTCCATCTCCTTTAGGGACTTTATCATGTGGTGCACTTTATCCTTTGTTAAGGAGTAAGTGTTGGCATGCCCATCATGTATTGCATTCTGATCAAACTACCATGACCTTATTAATAGCAAATAGCAAGTATCCATGGGTAGGATGTCACACAGGACCTCATCACGATAACTTCTAATATTGAACTTTACTAGATATTGCTCACTGACCAAAGCTCTATGGTCCTTCTACAACCATGCAATCTGCTATGGATGTATATGCCTCCTTTTATCTAACTATAACTTGGTCACCATACCTTCTGATACTAGGTTAATAGTGCTACCATTATCAATGATAAAATTACACCTCTTACCTACACATTTACACCTTGTGCAAAATAGACTCTTCCTTTGATCGAGATATTTCTCTCCATTCAACAAGGCTCTCCTTGTGACCATAACTTCTCATATTTCTACTTCCTTAGAGTGCTCAAATTAAACACATTCATCTACAACAACAACTTGGGTATTACCTCTAGATATCTTATTCATTTCCCCTTGGTGTTCTGGGCACTCGTATGATCGATGTCCTTCTTCCCCACATTGGAAATAGGTTCCACAAAATCCTCTTCTTCCAGGCCCTTGTCCAGACCTTCCTCTTTCTCTTTGGTAGCCATTATTTTTCTCATGGGGGTGGTAAGCATTCTCCCCCTTATGGTCTTGACTGTTGCTTTTTTATCTTCTTGTAGTCCTCATTCCATCCTCCATTTTTTCCCCCACTAGTTCTTCCACCATGACCTCTTCCTATCTATTTGCTTTCAAACCTCCTATTCAGCTTCTCTTCTACCTTCAACATAAACTGGTAAGCATCTTCTATGGTGGTCATCTTGACCAAACTCAGCTCCTCTTGAATACTTACTCTCAACCCATTTATATAATGGGATACCTTCTCATTGTTGGCCTTAGAATAGTCTATTTTGATTAAAATATTGTAGAACTCCTCTGTGTATTCTTTGACAAACTTACTTGACTACCTCAAACCTTGTATTTTCTTTAGTAGGTCCAACTTATAATCAGTTGGAATAAACTATCTCTTCAACTTCTCCACCATCCACTCCCACCTTGTTATCATTTCCTTTTCTCTTCCATTTCTATCCAAATGTACTCCCTTCCACAAAATACTAGCATGACCCTTCAGCTTGGTCTTAGCAAACTTGACCCTCTCAAGATCTTCAACCTCCTCATAATCAAAGTATTCTTCCATGTCATTGATCCATTCGATCAACTCTTCTATATTAAGATTTCTATAATACATAGAAACCTCCATCTTCGATTTCTTCCCAATCTGGGATATGGCTCTATATAACCTGGCTTGTACAAGATCTACTACTTCTTCTTCCTCAAACTGGGCCTCTTCTTCTTCAACTTCATCTTCACTCCCATATTCTCTCCTTGGCTCAAAACCTCTATGAATCTCCTCTTGTAGAGCTTGAACTTACCTCTGCAAAGCTCTGAAATCTTCTTTTGGCACCACAACATATCTCTCACCATCATGGTTTCTTTGTGGAGGCATTCTACTCATGTTCCTCACAAACCCTTACCACAAATCCTAGTGCAAACTACCTCACATTAGACCATCTATATACACACTCGGGAACTCCCACTTTGATACCACTTGAAGTAGAGTTGCATTAAAAAAACACAAGCAATCAATTGAAAATAGTGAAATATGCCAAATCTGAGCCAAAGCTTTGTTTTATTTCTTCTTTTTGAAAAATGAGTATACAAAATAGACTCCTTTACAAATTCAAAATTTCACTCTAATACCCTATCTTCCCATTTTCCTGCATAGAACAATGCTTTTGAAATTTGAATTTTGGGGGTAAACTTCCTGAGGTCATAACTCATCGCTCGTTGCTCTAAACGACTATTGGCACATGTTTTCAAAAATCTCTCGAAGGGTTTTATGGCCTAGTACTATGTTTAGACATAGTACTACCATATTTCAGCCCTTAAAAAGGCCTCTAAGGCCTTAAAAATTAAGATCTGGATTTAATTGATGCTAAATGTAATAAAATAGTGCTTTTCTCTTTTAAAAGGGTAAAGGGTACAAGAGACACAAGCAACTAAACAGATTAGCCTATATGCGATTAAATGCTTTTTTGGTTCATTGTCTAAATGAATAAACAAACCTATTCTTCACAATAACTCTAATTAAATTTAGTATTTCTTTTAGGTAAAACTAATAGGTAAAGCGAGGAAATAAATTCAATGATAGCATTCAGTGAATAATTCCTAGCCAGCTAACAATAATAGAGAAGCAAAAATAGGAACAACAGAGTAGGAAAAACTCTCTTACAATAGCAAAAAATGAAGGACCAAAAAAAAGGACACCTGACTTCATAACAATGACTTTTGAGAAGGTCTGAATAGAGCCCAAGCTACCAACACCAGAGTAACCCTGCAAGAGAAATAAAATATGAGTGAGAGCAAGGGGGTTTTTTGGGCCTGAGGAAGGTAAGAAACTTCCTTGATTATCTGGTCAGATCCTTGGCCCTTTCAAGGAGATGCTGAAATTTGACAATAAACAAGTATGAGAACATAAAAGTCAATTTTAGAGCTTTTAAAAATGTAATGCTTATGTCGGTATGCAGGTCATTGGATATGAAACCTTAGAAAAGATGAATAATCATTCAATTAGATAGATATTGAGTCAAAGTGACCAAAGAATTACCCTATGTCCTGATACAAGTAACTTCAAAATCCCAAATATTCCATTTTATTGACATAGTGGTAGTTGACATACCCGATGCCTATGGTTTGTTGTTAAGTAGGGAATGGCACACAGTTTGAACAAATATATAGCTACAAACTTTTCACATATTTGGTTGCACTAGAGAGAAGTAGCAAACCAAATCAGAATTGATAGGGAACCCTATTACAAATAAATGGTAACTAGATTTAACCAACAAAATAACTCGATAATTTACTTAGACGTAGGTATGGATACTTATTTCTTCATGATAGGAGAAGAAAATCGTCTTCCAGCTAGTCTTTCAGATCAAAATATTTATGGACAATGTACTTTGATGGGACAAAGTCCAAGGAGGGATTCAATGTTGGGATAATCTTAATTTCCCCAAAAGAAATAAACCATGTCAAATCCATATGATTGTGATTTTGATACATGAATAATAGGGAAGGGTATGAATCTCTAATTATTGGGCTTCAATGGGATTTTGTTGCAGGGGTCTTGGTTTCTAGATTAGCCACACAACCTTATTTTCATCACAATGGTGAAGCTTACTGTTGAGTCATGAAGATGCAATTGCTTCCAAGAAAATATTTTAGAGCTTGAACACATTGTGTCCAAATAAAAATTTATGAGAAAAAGGGTGGAACAAATTAGCATCATTAAGGTGGGAATGTTTCTCTTCTTGGCCAACTTTACAAAGATATATGCTTCATTCACATTAGATTAAGATGTTTAAAACTCTTACCAAGTTGTTAAACCAAATCCAAAAGGTTTTCATGAACTCACGAGGATATTTGGCCTACTTAAGAAGAAATTAGGACACACACCAGTCTTAATTCTTCTAAATCACTCAAAACCCTTTTCTATCTATACCAATGCCAATGATGTAGCTATTGATAATGTACTAATATGGGATGAAAAGGTAATAATATATGAAAGGTGCAAGATGAAATGCAGTAGAGCAGAGGTACCCACCACTTAAACAAAAGTTACTAGGAATACTCCATGCTTCAAGAACCAAAAATATTGTTTAAAAATGATGACTTTGCACTGAAAACATATCATAGACCCTTTGCATCCACAACTAACATTTCATAGCTCTCATTCATTCTTGTAAGGTTTAGAAATTTGTATTTCACAATGTTGTACTTATTTTAGAAGCTCTTTGTCACAACCCTTAGATCCTTTTATGTCCTAGTGATATTGCCACAAAATCCCTAGAGTTGGCTTTGGAAGCACCAACTTTGGCAACAAAACTTCTCCCAATGAGTCATCTAGCACCATCACACAATGATATCAGATCTATTGTCAAACACTTAGCCTAATAATATAATGAGAATATCCTTGACTGTCAACACACCTTCATCTTAGCAACATACTTTTACTTTTGGCAAATTAGTTAGGGACCCTTTTTTGGCTTTACTTTCTTTTGGATTCTCCATTTATTTGATATACATTTGCTATCCCTCTGATAACACCAACCCTGATTTTCTAGGTTTTAAGGACTTCTAGGTCATTGTGTCCCATCTTCTTGTGCTTCCTAAATCCATGTCAAGTCTGGGAAATGCATTGCTAAACTTCTTTGCCATTTAAGTATCTACTCTCTTTTCAACTTTGTGCCTTTCTAACAACAATCCCAAATAGTTATTTTCTCTAGTTCTCAAGTGTAATGTGTCAGTGCATAATTCATATCAAAAAAATAAAAATTAATTTTTTTTAGCACACCAAAGTTTTTGAAGCCCATTGGTCAAGGTATGTTCAGTTGGAAACTAATTTGGACCCTAGCCAAGAACCTTGGAAGAACATGAAATACTTTCTTCACATGGCCATCAATCAATAGCAATACCCCCTGTTCCAAATAATAGTGGTTCCCCACTACATTTATTCATTATGGTGCCCACACAAAACCTAAAATAGCATGTGCATGACACAAGCACAAATGTGAATCCAAGTAGGTGTCTCCTTGCCCAACCATTAAGTCTCAAAAATCACTTGACAACACTTATTTAAATGCAAAAGTTGATAGCGTCTCCTTGATAGTTAGCTTATTCAAATAGGAAGTCATTAAGATTTTATGTACAAATAGCTTGACATAATTAGTCACTTTTACTTCTATATGCAGTTAATGCTTGTATTAACTATCCTGCCTTATTGTCTTTAATAAGCTAAAGAACAACTTTGATACAAAAATTTACTAAATGGTAGAAAGATCAAAACCTGGGACTCAATTTCCTTTGGAGAAGCATACTTCCAAATACATTTTTTTGGTAGATAAGATACTATAGCATTAACACCGGGTTTTACAGGTTGACCCAAAACCTTTTACAAAAATCAGCCCAAGGTTGTTGATGAACATGTCCTTACTAAGGATCCTATATATGTAAAATCTACATGCCGCCAAAGCCATTACATCCGGTAAGGCACATAGCTTGTTATAAAAAAGAAACTTCCCATACAAAATTTTGGGTATACCCCGAGAAAATACACCTGCATCATAATTACAAAAAAAGAAACAGACACAGATCCCTTCCTTGAAACAGTGGAGAAACAAAAAGTTGCAAACACACATAGCAGAGTACTGAAAAAACTCCCACAACCTCTGTATTGATAGTTAGTATTAATAATTCTTTGGTAATTGCTTTCTTTCATATATGACATGCTTTGGGACCACATCCCATCTTGGCCAATCAGCCTTGGAGAAGTGAACCTGATGGCTATATTTATGGCGATGGCTATCTGGTGGTCCACGTGGCTCTAATTCGAAGTCTTATATTGTCATTTCTTTCCTGTCCTATGATTATCAACCAACCTCAAATTACTAAGACAACTAGGAGCCATGTTATCTGACATGTGACTGTCCCTATTAGTCTTTGTGGTATTTCCAAGCAGCATCCACCAAGACTGACAGTTCAAATAATTTTTATTGTGAGTCCATTTCAAAAAAGATACGGGAATACTCATAGCCTTTGAACTTATAGTGCCTTTCCTGTTGATAAATTAGACTATCATTCTTGGAATTCTTGTTGAATAAGCTCATCTAATTCACTTGGGATACCATGTTCCCATTTGAAAAGTCCATCACCATCGACACCCAAATTGGCCAGCTTATCAACAACTTTGTTAGCTTCTCGAAAGACATGTTGGGCTTTTCTGTCCTATCTTCCCTGGAAAAGTATCCTAGCCTCTTCAAAAATTGTTTTAATCCTCCAAGGAGGTGTTTTCCAATTATTGAGGAGATTTATAACATGCAAAGAGTCTCCTTCTATGATACAATTGCCTTCTAAGTCTTGATTCATTTGAAGGCCTCTCCACATAGCTCTAGCTTCAGCTTTGTTGTTCGTCCTTATTACCAAATATTCAAAAAACACAAGCATCATATTCCCATTATGATCTCGTACAATGCCACCAGTGCCTGCTCTACCAGGATTATCCTTAGTCGCTCCATCAAAATTAAGCTTAAATTAACCTGTAGGAGGTGGGGACCACTTAACATTGACTTTGGGGTTGACTACCCTAGGCACAGACTCATCTAACAAGGTTAATATTAAATATTGAGCAATCATGGTCTCCTGAAGATGAGGTTTATGGCTATCAAAAGGGATAAGGTTCATATTCTCATTGGCAAAGGATAGGATCCTGACAATGATAGTTTGATGATCATGGATAGACTCATTAAAGACTCTATGGTTCCTTTATAACCACACCTGCCAAAGATAGTGATTGAGACAAATTTTCCACATGTATCTAAGTCTTTGTCTTGAAAATGGGCAAGGCCACTGGATGAAAAAATCAAGTATGATGGCTGGTTTAACCCAAGAAATATTGAAGGCCTGAAAAACCCCACTTAGGATAGTCAAGGAAAAAGGGCACTCAAGGAAAATGTGATAAATTGTCTCCCAATTATCCCTGTACAGATAACAACGATTAGTGATACAAATACCTTTACACATCATATTATCAATGGTTATAATTCTTCCTTGGATAACCAGCCATGAAAAGACTACAATTTTTGAAATTAATTTTTTTATCCAAACTAAGTCCTTTTGGAGGACAAAATCCTCGTCATCAAGCATAAGCTTGTAAGCTGATTTAATAGTGAACTGTCCATTTTTTGTAGGAGCATAGGTCACTTGATCTTCCTTGGGTATCATGGGGATAAAATTTTTCCCAAGAATGTTACAAAGATCATTTGATTCCGCTTGAAATACTTGAATCCTTATTTATTTCCACTTCATTCTGCCTCTATCCTCAACCATATAATCAAATACTTTTCTTCCAATGAGTTCTTTCATGATATCTCTGATTTGGGCTAAGTTAGGATATTGCATTAGTGGTTCATCCTTAGCCCACCTGTCATTCCAACAATTTATCCTCTCACCATTGCCTAAAACCCATCTTAAACATTTTTTGATGATTTCCTTACAATTGAGAATTGCTTTCCAAAAAGCAGAACCTTTGATTGGAACTGAGTCACTTAGAAATTCCATATTTTGAAGATACTTTCATTTGATGATAGTTGTCCATTAATTTTCTTCACCAGAAATGAGGTGCCACACCTGCTTAGCTAGTAAAGCTAAATGCATATGAGCAATTCTCCTCAGACCTAAACCCCCATTTTCCCTGGGTATGAACACTTTGGTCCATCCTACAAGGTGTATCCTTTTTTTCTCCTCTGATCTAGTCCATAAAAATTCTTTTTGGATTTTCTCAATTTTTTGGAAAAACTTCATAGGGGCTTTGAAAACAGAGAGGAAATAGACTGGAATGCTCTAAAGAGAGGCCTTAGTGAGGGTCATTTTTCTTGCTTGAGATAGAAGATGACCTTTCCATCCAACAAGTTTTTTTTGAATTCTTTCAATAACCCTGTCCCACATTGACTCTCTCGGAGAACCAATGAAAAGAGGGAGACCAAGATACGAAGTGGGAAGGTTTGCTATATCACAACCTAAAATTTTTGCAATCCTTCCTTACCTTTGAATGGGGGTGTTCAAGAAATATAACTTGCTTTTACTGAAATTAACTTTCTGACCAGCAGCGTCCTCATAGAGTTGCAGGATGTATTTAATTCTTTTGGCCTTAACCATTGATGCCTTAGTCAATAGAAGGGTATCATTGATAAATTTTTGGTGAGAAACAACCCTAGTGAGAGATGTTACCTTGATTCCTTATATTAGCCTTGAACTACAAGCATTTTTTATGGTTCTGCCTAAAGATTCTGCCATAATGATGAATAAAATGAGGTTGATAAGGTCCCCCTACTGTATTCCTCTATGAATTTGAAAGTAACCAACTGTTGTGCCATTAACCAAAATTGAGAACCATTCTTTAGAAATGCATTCTTTGATCAAATTAACCCATTGGTGGTGAAAACCAAACTTAAGGAGGACAACAATCAAAAAGTCCCAATTTAGCCTATCAAATGCTTTGTTCATATCAAGCTTGAGGGAAAAAATAGACCTATTAGTCTTATGAGCAGAGTGCAGAGCTTCATGAACTATGATAACTCCATCCAAGATTGACCTACCCTGGACAAAGCTTCCTTGGCATAGATCTATGATGCGGGGTAGAACATCTCTCATTCTATTTGCAATGGCTTTAGTTAGTATCTTGTAAGAAACATTGCACAGAATGATTAGCCTAAAGAAAACAAAAGCAAATATGTTATTGCAACAAAAATTATGATGTAAACATAAAAATGTTAGCACTGCACCTATTTTCCCTATGCTTGTTATCATAGGAATAATATATCTTGAGACATAAAGTGCAACAAAACTTAACATGCAATAAAACATAGGGTATACTCGCACAAAGCCTGAATGAAGTTCTAATCTAAAGAAAATAGCATATACGTTGCATAATAATTTATGGTAAACATCAAATTGAAGAGGAAGCATATGAGAGATCAATGTTTTGGAGGACCAGTAGCTTTGCCTATTAAGGGTCCATTATCTTCTCTATTATAATGTTGCATATCGTTACAAGCTCTAAGCATTAAAATGTAGATGGTTATATAATTCATTGTGCCTATGCGACCATCCTGGAACCCTTCAAGATAGCAATAAAATCCCATAAATCTCTTGACCCTATTCCTAAGTTTCATTTCTTTAGCCCGTGGAAGACATCAATAAAAATATAAGAATAACATTTGAGGGGCATCTATATACAAAGTAAATGGCACTTTAAAATCTTGAGTATTAGGAAAGACCTTAAATATTGACCTACCTTAGCTGAGAAACCGCCAAATACATTTTCCATGGAGGAAAATTCAAAAAAATTTACGTCTTTATATGCTTGCAATGTTGCTTTAATCTACAATTACAACCATGAATTTCCAATCACAATAAAAAGAAAAAACATTGACTTGTCCACTCTTCCAAAAATTTAAAATAAAAAATTAATGCTCATATCTTTGTCATGTATAATAAATTGAGCTTTATACATAGTATATGTGCAGAAAAATAAATTAAAATAGGCATTTTAGTCAACAAAACCCTTCAATATGATAGAAGTGTGCTTTGAAAACAACATAACCTACTATCAAATTATGAATGAAAGAACAATAATACCTCAATTTCCAACTTATTTCTAGGAAATTTGGGAATGTGACTTTGTTCTCTACTGGTTTTCATGCTACAACCATCACTGCCATCCTCAGACATTTTATTTTTCCAACCATTGTAACCCTAAACAAACCCTAGACCAAACAAAATATTTGTTCTCTACTGGTTTTCATGCTACAACCATCATTGTCATCCTCACACATTTCAATTTTCCAACCATAGTAACCCTAAAAAAACCCTAGACCAAACTTTTACATCTTTATATGCTTGCAATGCTACTTTAATCTACAATTACAACCATGAATTTCCAATCACAATAAAAAGAAAAGACATTGACTTGTCCACTCTACCAAAAATTTAAAACAAAAAAATCTAATGCTCATATATTTGTCAGGTATGATAAATTGAGATGTATACATAGTATATGTGCAAAAAACTAAATTAAAATAGGTATTTCAATCAAAAATACCATTTGATATGACAGAAGTGTGCTTTGAAAACAACAAAACCTACTATCAAATTATGAATGAAAGAACAATAATACCTCAATTTCCAACTTATTTCTAGGAAACTTGTGAATGTCACTTTGTTCTCTACTATTTTTCATGCTACAACCACCATTGCCATCCTCACACATTTCAATTTTCCAACCATTACAACCCTAAACAAACCCTAGACCAAATGAAACATTTGTTCTCTACTGGTTTTCATGCTACAACCATCACTGCCATCCTCACACATTTTAATTTTCCAATCATTGTAACCCTCAAAAAACCCTAGACCAAAAAAAACAAGAAAATATAAGCACTTTAGATTTGGTGTGTGATAGAAAAGTAGGTCAAACAGTTACTTACCCGAGTGAGAAGGTCTATAATGAATCCCAAAAGTTACAACCATCACTGCATGGGGACTTTGATTACCGTTTCCTTCACAAATCCTAAACAAACCCTAGACCAAATTAAATATTTATTCTCTATTGGTTTTCATGCTACATCCATCACTGCCATCCTCACACATTTTAATTTTCCAACCATTGTAATCCTAAATAAACCCTTGACCAAACAAAACAAGAAAATATAAGCACTTTGGATTTGGTGTGTGACAGAAAAGTAGGTCAAAAAGTTACTTGAGTGAGAAGGTCCAAAATAAATACCAAAAGTTACAACTGTAACTACATGGACACTTTTATTGTCATATGGGTTGGGCTTCCTCACCAACCATAGTATCAAATGCCTTATGATAAGTCTATTTTGGGATACAACAAGCTTGTGTCCCTCAAAGTCCTTGTGGATAGCTTAGAGTGCATGACCCTCAACTTTAGGGATGAGCTTGCACATGACACTTACACCAATCCCAATCGAGTCTACTCACTAGGAGACTACTTCCCTTCACCCTTGAGTGACAAAGAGATACATTGCAAGGTCAACCGATATTATGAGAGAGGTAAAATTTTACATGCCCTTCGACACAAGAGTGAGGAAGAAGATCAGGGGTCTCCTTATGAGTAGACATATGATGATGAGTCAAATTATGGAGTAGCACCTATTTACTCTTCTATCTATTATGGAGAATACGCATGGATCATCCCTATGGATGACAAAGATGACTTCTACTTGTGTATGTTCCAATTACACAATACCATATGGCGACAACTTATACCTTTAGAGGAGCAAGCTCACCCACAGCCACACTGACCGCATTTGGTCATTCTACCTTTTCAACCTAGGGTAAATCATCCATCCATTTTCCATAGACCTTTTTGAGCCCATGCGAGATTCGGATAACCCATTGAAGCCACTATACCTTGAATTGGGGGTAATTGACTTTGATCGAGGAGATTCTCTCCCATCACCTTCTGAGTACTGGCATTGCGATGAGATGCTACAAATAATCCATTTCTCTCCAAGGTACACTCATGATGTCTTTCATGCTAAGTAGGACTTGAGGTTGCTATTCATGATCTGAACCCAACATATGACATTCAATTGATCCCTACTCCCCACCAGTTGTAGGAGGGGTTGCATATGTCAATAAAGTCAATGATTGACAAAGATATCAACTCAGATCTTGAGAATCCTCAATGTATCAAGCTAGGGGAAAGCCTATCCCCCAAAGAGTAAGCTGATTACATAATTCTTCTCACAAAGAAGAAGGAGGCTTTTGCATGGTCCTACAAAGACATGTCAGGACTAGTTCCAAATCTAGTCACCCACAATTTGACGCTTGACCCCAAGGCCAAGTCGGTTAATTAAAAGTTGAGATATATGCATCTGACAGTAGCCTTAAGGGTGAAATATGAGCTACAAAAGTTGTGGGATGCAAATTTCATCATTTTCATAGACTATCTGCCATGATTTTCCCACATGGTTCCCATCAAGAAGCCCGACGGGAGGATTTGCATTTGCACCTACTTTTGAGACCTGAACAAAGTGACTCCTAAGGATGATTTTCATTTATCGAGCATCAATGCCCTAGTAGATTCCAAAGTGGTCCATGAAATGTTATCCATCATGGATGATTTTTTTGATACAACTAGATCTATATCAATCTAGAAGACCAACTCAAAATGAAATTTACAATACCTTGGGGAATACTTTGTTATAAGGTCATGCCTTTTGGCCTTAAAAATATTGGTGCTACCTACCAGTGTGCCATGACATACATCTTCCACGATTACATGCATAAGATTTTGGAATATTACATGGATGAATTACTGGCCAAATCCTTATTACACCATGAGCATCTTGATGTCTTGCACAAAGTCCTTGATCACCTTATTGAGCATAACGTGAGATTGAACCCCAAGAAGTGCATCTTCGATATCACATCTAGAAAGATCTTAGGATTTATAGTCTCTAAATGAGGCATTGAAGTGGACCCCAACAAGGTCAAGGTAATCCTTGAGATGCCTCCTCCATATACCATTAAGTAACTTTGAATCCTATAGGGTAAGGTCACATCCATCAAACACTTCATAGTGCAATTGTCAGATAAATGTCGACCCATGAACAAGTTATTACACAAGGGGGTCACATTCCATTGGGATGATGAGTGCCAAGCTGTCTTTGATGCAATTAAGCAATATTTGGCTTCACCACCAATATTGGCTCTACCTATACTGAGAGTGTCATTCCACTTATACATATCAGCTACTAAGATTGTATTGGGTGCCATGTTAGCCCAGAATAATGAATTACATAAGGAACATGCTACTTACTATCTGAGCCACACCTTGGTCAGCTAAAAAATCAAGTACACATACATTGAGAAGATATTCCTAGCAATGGTTTTTTCCACCAAGAAGCTACGCCATTACATGCTTAGTCATACCATGTATGTTGTATCAAGAGATAATACATTGCAACACATGATGAGTCATACTTATCACAACAATTGCATGATGAAATGGATCATGTTGTTGATCGAGTTTGACATAGAATTTATTGGAAAAAAATTAATTAAGGGTTATGTCATCTCCAATAAAATCCTAGAGGCTCCTCTCTAGGATGATCAGCCTTTCAACATGGAGCTTCTTGATGATGGAGTCTCCCAGATATCAGAATCATTGGATTTTGATGAACCTAAGTCATAGGCCAATATGAATCTCTTTTTTTATGGCTCCAAGTGCGAGCAAGGGGATGGCATTGGGATCATGTTGTTCACACCTCAATGGGTTCCCATACCCCTATCTTTCAAACTCAATTTCCCATGCACCAACAATAATTTTGAGTATGAAGCCTTGATCATAGGTCTTCAAACAACTATCACCATGAAAATAACCAAGCTCAATATTTTTGGTGACTCCTTGCTCATCGTAAACCAGGTCAAAGGGTTTTTCCACTACAAGTTTCTAGTTATGCAAGCCTATAAATTCCTTGTGGATAAAATTCTGATAAAGTTTGAATGGTACAATATCGAGGTACTCCATTTATCATCTAATCATTTTGCAGATACAATGGCCTCCCTTGGATCCTTGATCCTATAGAACCCTAAAAATGATATGATGACCATTTAGGTCAAAATTTTGTTGCAATCTACGATTGAGTTTGAGAGCACCCAATAAACACCAAAATTCCATTTGATTTAGATTGAACCTCATAAATACAGGTTCTCACCAATTCACGAGTGCTTGAATCATGCCGATTGGGGGAATTTGTTCCCTCAAAACCCTTTTGATAGCAATACAATGCTATTATTACATGTTCTTCCCCAATCAATATTGTCTTGGGATGAACTTCAAGAGGGATAGACAATTCATGTAATTGAGGCTTCCTCACAACAAGACTTGTCTACCCAAATCAACAAGTACCTAAAGCTTGGTACTATCCCTCATGGGTTATCACATACCACCAAAAGGATATTTAAATGAAAAGTAGAAAATTATGTCTTGCTCAAAGAAATTTATTATCATCAAAGCTATGAAGGGATCCTCCTTCATTTATTAGAGCATCAAGAGTCAGCTTGGACCATGTTCCAAGTGCACGAAAGTACTTACGATGGTAATTTCAGTGGCATGGCTATCACTAAGTGTATTCTTCGTATGGGATATTATTGGACAACATTAGAGTGATATTGTTGTGTCTATGTTAATAAGTGCATAAAGTGTCAACACCATGCTAACTTGACACACGTACCTTCTTAGGCCTTACAAATGATTCAATCGGCTTGGCCATTTTTGTAATGGGAATTGGATTTAATTGGGAAAATCTCACCTATCTCCTCAAGACATCACACATTTATCATTATTGCTACTGAGTATTTTACAAAATGGGTGGAAGCAATTCCCATTACCACGATGACAGGACCCTGCATAACAGAGTTCATATTGCACAATATCATTTGTCATTTTGGTATTCCATCCAAGATCATTTTTGATAATGGGATATCGTTCAAGAATAAAGATGTGCATGATTTAATAGCAAAGTATAATATCCAACACAACTTTTTGATTCCCTATTATCCACAAGCAATTGGGCAAGTAGAGGCATCAAACAAAACATTGATTACCATTCTAAAAGAAATAGCTAAAGATAATCACACCGATTGGCACACGCAAGTACCCCTTACTCTATGGGCCTACCACACTAGCATTTGGACACCCAATAGGGCCACTCCATTTTCACTAGTGTATGGAACTGAGGTAGTCATGCCTCTAGAGCTAGAAATCTCATCACTGTGTAAATCTATGCAAGAGTTCATCGATGATGACACTACATGATAGGCTCACCTAGACCAATTACGTTGCTTGATGAATGATGGATCAATGCTCTTGAGCACCTGCATGTTTATCAAGATCAACTTAAGAGAGATTATAATATGAAAGTCCATCCCAAAGAATTTCAGATTGGTGATCTCATTCTAAAGAGAACCAAAAAAATTCTAATTTTCCACCCCATCTGTGGGACAAGTTTAAGGTAAACTAGTTAGGTCATTTTTTCATCGCTAGTCATATCAAACTCGAAACTTACTTCCTAGCCTCCCTTGAAGTAATAGAGGATCCTAAAACCTTGAACATCCTTCATCTATGGCCTTTCCATGCATAGAGTGCTATGGCCCAAAATGCTTCTAGGCAGTCTATGACCATCTAGGTCACCCCAAAATGCTCCAAGGGTGTCTACAACCCACTTGGTCAACACAAAATACTCCTAGGTGGTCTATGAACATCTAGGTAACCCCAAAATTCTCCAAGTATTTATACAAACCATTTGGTCAACCCAAAACCCTCCTAGGTGGTCTATGACCATATAGGTCACCCCAAAATGCTCCAAGGGTATCTACAACCCGCTTGGTCAATCCAAAATGTTGCTAGGTGGTCTATGACCATCTAGGTCACCCTAAAATGCTCCAAGGGTGTCTACATCCTGCTTGGTCAACCCAAAATGCTCCTAGGTAGTCTATGGCTATCTAGGTCACCCCAAAATGCTCCAAGGGTGTCTAAAACCCACTTGGTCAATCCAAAATGCTTCTAGGTTTCTATGACCATCTAGGTCACCCCAAAATATTCCAAGGGTGTTTACAACCTACTTAGTCAACCCAAAATGCTCTTAGGTAGTCTATGACAGTCTAGGTCACCTCAAAATGCTCCAAGGGTATCTACATACTGCTTGGTCAACCCAAAACCCTCCTAGCTAAACTATGATTGTCTAAGTCACCTAAAAATACTCTGAGGGTATCTACATACTGTTTGGTCAACCCATAATACCCCTAGGCATTCTATAACTGTCTAGGTCACCCAAAAATGCTTCAAGGGTATCTATGTACCACTTGGTCAACTGAAAATCCTCCTAGGTGGTCTATGACCATCTAGGTCATCCCAAAATGTCCAAGGGTATCTACGTATTGCTTGGTCAAACCAAAATCCTCCTAGATGGTCTATGATCATCTAGGTCATCCCAAAAGGCTCCAAGGGTATCTACATACCGCTTGGTCAACCCAAAATGCTCCTAGATGAGCTATGACCATATACGTCACTCCAAAATGCTCCAAGGGTATATACATACCACTTGGCAAACCTAAAACCCTCCTAGGTGGTCTATGACCATCTAGGTCACCCCAAAATGCTCCAAGGGTATCTACATACTACTTGGTCAATCCATAATACCCCCCAGGTGGTCTACGATCATTTAGGTCACCCCAAAATGTTTTGAGGGTTTCTACAAACCACTTGGTCAATCTAAAATCTCCCTAGGTGGTCCACGACCATCTAGGTCACCCCAAAATACTCCAAGGGTACTATATATTACTTGGTCAACCCATAATACTCGTAGTCATTCTACGACCATCTAGGTCACCCAAAAATGCTCCAAGGATACATACGTACCGCTTGGTCAACTTGAAATGCCCCAAAGGCATATATATAAATCCTTTAATCACCCAAAAATACCCAATGGTATTCCCTAATACCATTGGTCAAATTGTATATACATATATATATATCAATTAAAATTCCAAAAAAATCATCAAAACATCAAAAATACAAAAATATTGCATCACATCACATTGCATCCCGTTGCATTTTATCATCAATTGCATTAGGTATATTTGTCATTGTACTTTGCATTTTAGAGTTGCTCATATGTTTCTAGCACCGAGACTTTACACTAGTCATCATTCAAAATCCATGTTGTTAAGGTCATCATTCATATCATTTCATATTTCACTTACCATTTCCACCTACATTTTCTATTTTTCATATTTGTGTCAATTCTCTTCACCTAGCCATTTGTTCTAGAATGTCATTAGGGTTTTAGGTCACTCAGGCATCTCTAGTTTTCTTTTCAGATTTTGTAGAAATCTAGCCTAATTTTTAGGAGGTAGAGTCTTGCTTAGATTATACCTTGTATATGTCAGAATCCCAACACATCTTTCACTAATAAATTCAAGTTTTGCACATGGAAAGATGAAACCTACAAAGTGGTCTAGGTTACCTTAAGTTAAAAGTTTATCCTGCTCATACCCCTATGTGGATGGTTTAAGAATACTAAGAATTGACAAAAGGACAAGATCCTCCTTACCCAATTACCCAAAATAAATAGTGGTTTTCACCACTATCAATAAGAGAAATCCCAAAAAGCAAAAATCGAAAGCAAAATAAACAAAACAAAATAAACAATGATTTTCATCACTAAGTATGAGCAAGTATCCCTAAAATCAAATAAAAGAAAAGAAGGAAGTATTGACCTTGAATCCCTGGAATTCTTAGCATTTGACAAAGCATTAGGTGATCCTCATTACAGGTTTAGTGGCATCAAGCCTACTTGGCAATGACGGTATCCTTATGCATGATGATATGTCTATCACATTAGCTTTTTCCATGTGTGCAGACCAATGTTTGCATCTGGATGAGCTAACTTTTGGTAGTCTATAATACCTAGTAGTCTAATACAACTAAGTATAAAACCTAGGATCATGCTACTCATAGGGTGATATTCAATATAGATGTGTTGCATCAATCCCATTTGGCACTAGGGTAATTTTATGTTTATTACACAAAAAAACTCACTTGCACACATAGGGATATTGAGTATATGGATTATCCTAGCAGATTCCTACCTTGTCAAAAATTCTTGCATGGTTAGTATACAACTTTTGATCAGTTGGATAGAGTGTTTGAATCTCATGAAAACCTTTTTTTTTTTTTTAAGCAAAAAACCCCTTGCGGGGCCGCCTTGGTTTGAGAGACCACAAACAGGGGGTTCTATACCATCAAAGTCACCCAAGAGTCGCACCCAGCCCTACCCGCACCAACATTATCAATTGGATTTTTGGTACCCAATTCATCTTTTTGGTAGGGTGGAGATTCGAACCTGGGACTTCCCTTGGAGGATTGCCCTCTCCTCTCCAACTAACCTACAAAACCTGGGTAAATCTCATGAAAACCTTATCTATATTCTATAACATTGATTTAATTTTTACCACATTCAATTTCATACCATTTTATCACACATCCATTACATATTCTCATGACAACATTACACATGCATTGATGAATTCTATACATTCCATGGTGCTAACATAGTATGTCATATAGTATACACATTTCATCATCTAAATCAATCAATCATCCATCTTATTATGCATTCACGCATATACATATCATCAAATCAAATAAAATCACAACATATGCATACATGATAGACATCCATAATCATATCATAAAGTAAATAAATACATTGCATACATCTCATAAAGCAATAAAAACATAATGATAAAACATAAAAGCTCATATATATATATATATATATATATATATATATATATATATATATATATATATATATATATATGTATGTATGGGGTAAAAAGATACATCATATTTTGTGAGCTGCCCATAGGCTAAAATAAAGTGAGTCCTTCGATCTCACACTACCAAAGATCTAAAATACCAAAAAGAGCCATCAAAGTCTCAATGACCATGGTCACGTAGTATTGGTACTATGAATCTCACTCCTACCCTCAGACCAAGCTCACTAGGAACTCCCAGACCTACTACCCCCAAACCTACCCATATTTTATGCAGATCCAAACACCTCCATCATCACCAAAGACTATCTTGTACCACTCTTTCAACTCTAATATGACCCACTAGTAGTTGGATGGGCTGGTATGCATCCCCTAAGGTGCACTATCTCATACTCAAACTCATCAGTAAAAGCCTGATCCTATCGGTGTCTCACCTAGTATGTCTCCACTAAGACCTAGAGTTGTACCACCTCCTCATATAGCCTGGACATCTCCCCACTACTAGGTGCCTCTTCACTAGGGCTCTGAGATCTCAACTATACCCGTAGAGATGCTATATTTTCTTGGGCATCTTGTACCTATACATGAAGGATATCTCTATCTTGCATGACCTTGATCAACTCCTCCTGTAGCTTTATATTAGTATCACCTTGTACGACCTACTGTACCTACACCCATGATCCCCCATGTCATCATCCTAAAAGTCACCCTGATCTCCTAAGTCCAAGAAGTTTGCCTGCTCATCTTCCATGTGACCAAATTCATACCGATCACCTGCCTCCCCATGGCCCTCCCTAGGACTAGCCTACTAATCCTCCACTTCTATCCCTATTGCATATCCCTCTAATTATCTCTCAACTCACCAATGGCACAACACCCACCAGGAGTCATACTTCTCTGTAGTCCTGGCATCATCCAAGTCTAGAACATCTACTATAGGATCCGCTTCCCCTCCTACCACCTCCACTATCGGCCACCTTAGTGTCCTCTCATCCTTGTAGTGCTGATAGACCATTGGCTCATTGGTAAATCCCTATTGTAGCCCAAAATATTGCATAACCTAAGCATAAAGGAAGTACTCCCACTCTACCCCATGTTGGCCAACCAACCATCTACCTCACCTCACTCGACGGAGCTGTGCCTTAGCATCTGTCCATGCTAGGCAATCCCTGTACAGTCTCTAGAACACATCAACTACTTGGATTCCTATAAAATATTAGGTATAATGGTCCACATCACTATAAATGTGATGACTCTACCCTATTCCTGGACCCACTACCATAGGATTCCATAGACGATCTCTCGATTCGCTAGTTATGCTTGTGTCATCCATGGTAATCCTTACAACCTATCAACCACTATATGCTACTATCCCTAAACATGTAGTAGGAAGCTGCATACCAAGCCCTTCAACCCCTAGGAGAAAATATTGTATAGCTTGTCATACAACCATACCAGTAGTGTCATCCCCCATGCCATCACTAATGGTTGCTCCATAGTGCACCCTACCAGAGTAAACACTAACTCCAGAAGGTTCCAGGGAAACCTAGCACCCGATGAGTCTGGTAGTAGCATATTTGAGATCAGAGTCATCAATAAAATATACCTCACACCCAATAACTTGGCCTCATACCAATACCTCACTAGTATACCTCCACTAAAATAGTCATCTATCACCTCCTCCATGGCCCTACCAAAGTACCTCTCCATCACTATGTCCGTTTGATCCCGGTGAGTAGACTCGATCGATAATCCTTCTATCAAAATGCACAGTATCCAATAGACATACTCCAACATCAATGTCATCTCCCCTATCAACAAGTGTAAGGTGTTGGTGCATGAATCCCACAAGTCAATAAGCGCAGTCAAGTAGGCACGGTTGCCCACCATGGGCTCTAACTGCATCACATGCTTGAGGTCAATGAAATCAATCCATTTTCAATATGCCTCAATAAATAAGTCCCTTGTGGTCTCAAATAGATTTAAAACTTGATACCAACTCTTAAACACCTAGAAGAGATAGGTCAGTCAACAATAAGCATCAAACATGCTTCAAAATGACCCAAAAATACCAAAAAAAAGACCAAAAATGGTCCATTTTTTAGGCCAGTTTGTGACCATCCCACCCCAGGACGGTCCCAAAATATATGACTTTACCACATAGGTATGGCCACTAAACATCCTAGGTTGGCCGTCCCACCCAGGTACGACCCCCAAATTGGGCCAAAATGGGCCTTTCAAGCCACCAAAAATAGCAAAACAATAGCAAAATTGAGCAATCAAAAATCCCTAGAAAGAAATAAAATTGTATAAAAGTACAAAAAAAGTATAAAATATTCTAGGCCATCCCTAATTAGGTTTAATTACCTAATTTTTAGTGTACTCTACCAAAAATAAAAAACAAGCAATAATTCCACTTCTAAACTAGCATAGTGTAGTAAGAAATTCAACTCTTACCTGTCTCGCACCAACTCCGCTACTGGACAAGTCTGCACACTGACTCATGGTGACAAGAGGATGAACTAGAACTCCTCTACATAGAATCCTTCTCCTGCTCCTCACCTCTCAAGTTGCAAATTTGCAAATGCACAAATGAGTCTAAATGACCCATTTTTGGCTTAAATAACCATCCCAGGGCCCTAATCATACCTGGGTGGGATGGGTGGCTAATTTGTTGGCCATATCACCTTGGGAAAACCATAAACTAGGCCACCCTCCCACCCTAGGATGGCCACTAAAATTTTTCATCAAAATAGCTCAAAATGCATCAAAAAGGGTCCAAAACCCACAAAATATAGCTCAAATTTGGTCCAAATCCAACAAGCATCCAAATGAACCCATATTGCTCATGGAGAAATGGAAACATCCTTAATATAATCCCTAATAATTCCATTGTGGCCAGAATACCCCATGGAAATAAAAATTTCAACCCCTTTCTTCCATGAAATGTCAACAAAGTCACCAAGTTCCTCTAAAAAATGCTCTATTTTCAATGAGTAAAACTAGAGGAAACCCTAAAAAAGTCACCAAGTTCACCAAGTGACTCATTGCTTTTATCAGTGGTCACTCCCTCATTGACTCATCGCTTGAGGTGGTAGTCATACTTAATGATTTCATAATCACAATCAACAATCACACACTCAATCATGCAAATTGCATTTGTTCAATGAATCATTGAAAAAGATAATCATGCTCATGCTTGGGGAAGAAAACAAGCAAAAATTCCAAAATACTTGTCATTATAAAGCATTAAGGATCATGGGCCTTGCCTCTTCATGAACTAAATAATATCTAAGATCAAGTCAACCTGAAATTCAAGGTTACACTTGAAGTAAGTTCCTTAGCTCATCAAAAGAAAGGATTCAATAATGCATGTTATTTCCATGATTGGGGCATCTAAATATGGTTAGGTTATTGAATAATCCTAATCATTCAATATTTTAGTCATCTATTTTTTCTCAATGCTATGTTGCACACAATGCATCTCAAAAAAGGGTATCTGTAGACACTAAAATCATGTCAATACAATTAGGCAATCGAAAGCATTGGCTAGTTGGCATCATATGGCCCCCTTAGGTAACCATAAAAGGTTTAATAGTTGTCCTAACCACTTTTGGGGGCTTTTAACCCACTTTTGGGAAGTTACTATGGATGTCCCTAGGTGGGACGACCATGGAATTTGACCCCAAAAAGTCAAAATATAGACAAATGGCACCCAGGGACTGCCATTTAGCCCATCTATTCTATCATGCGGGTTTAAGGGTGCAGCAATATTATGACATGTTGTAGATTTGAATCCCAAAATGGAGATGCCTTCCCCCTCCAATGCATGACAAGTTTTGGACAAGTGGCACCTCTTGCCCTGCATGCCTTTGCATGCCTGTTTACCCAAAGGCTACCCTTTGGCTATAAAGTGGATCCATTTTCCACACAAGATATAGAGAGGATTTTTGAGACATAGAAATGAAGTGCTGCCAATATTTCCCATCATATTTTGTGCCCTTTTCCATCGAAATATCTACCTAGCGAAGGAGGTTTGTGAGTGATCTAGGGGGGTGCAATTTGTTTGCAAAATCATATTATTTGAGTGAATTTCACCACCAAAATTGACAATAACACTATTTAGGAGGTCCCCAACCAATTCAAAGAGGAATTGGTGGTAAAATAAGGGTAGAATTGGTGGTCGTCCCACCGTAGGATGGTCTCCATTTTGTAACAACCACCACCATTCTTGCAAGAGATGATGGCAAATTTATGCATTATTTTTCTATTGTTCTTTTTTAGGTATATTTTAGAGTAGCATATGAGTCTCCTATCCAAATTTCATACATTTTGGAGTCATATTGAGTGAGATATTGCATTTTAGTCTTTTACAACATTTCAGAGATTATCTGAAGATGCACATAAAAATATTACTAATTTTGTAAATCTGACCATATGGGTTCTGACAAAATTTATGTTTTATGCATACTATCCAATTTTCATTTGATTTGGATGTGTTTTGGTCCAAACATTGCTTGTTTTGGGTTTTGCAACCTTTGTAGGTAAAATGCGAATGCGCCACGCCATCGAATGCAATTTTGGTTCTATTTTCAATTAAATATTCCCAAAATCATCTATTTTACATATCTATGTAATTTCAGATCATTTAGAGTTGTTTTAGATAGGCATATTGCATATTCATGTTTCCTTGTCTTCTAGTGCCTGTGGGGTTTGCATGTTTTCAATATACGCACTTGCTATTTAACGATTGTAGTTTCCTTATGTTTAGGTGTAGGTCATATAGCATACAAGGAATGAGCACAAGATCAGAGAATAAAGTGGTGGCATCATAGGCCCACCCACTTCGATTGTGGGTATAAGGAAGAACATTGGAAGTGCACATGAGCTTCTTTCAAAGGATTTGATCCTTTGGGCACTCCATTTTTGTAAAAAATTGTATCAATCCAGAGTCGTTGAGGGGAAATTTATGTAACTATGGTTTTGATCAATAAAAATAATATAATAAAGCTTCATTTCACTTCATTTTGTGTGTTTTGGTTATCTTTCCATGCTTACTTGAATGCTTCCATTTTGATGCTTATCACTCATTAGCGATAGATGCATATTTTTTAGTTGCATTAGGTTCACCATTTTTCCCCTACTTCACATACACAATAGAAAATATTTGTATTCCAAAATTGGGGCATCTATGTTAATTTTTGGTGTATTTATTATGCATTAAATGCATCAAAAAGGGGTAAACACAAACACACAATTTTGTGCATATGGAAAATCTTCAAGTTTGCTAATCCCTTCATAAATCAAATTTTCAATCAACTAAATTGAATCAGCCTTTTTTATACCCAATTTTTTATTATTTATTGCTCTAAAAGTTGTAGCATTGGTGGTGCTATCATGACCTAATGGTGCTTTTGCAGAACATCTCAATTTTGACCTTTTTCTCCCTATTTTTGGCCTTTAATGGTAATGAAGCTAAAATACCATCACAATAGCACCATCGAAACTATCACATACTGGGGATTTTGATTTTTTTGTGTCAAAATCAAGAAATTTGACTTCCTTTATCTTTCAATCTACCCACCATTAACAAACTAAATCCCCAAAACCTTATTCGCAGCTCTTGTAAGAAATCCAAGCCCAAGAATTACCACTCATGTTCTTCTATTAATGGATTCTTGATCTCTTTTCAAATTTTTACCTTCTTCAATCTTGTCATCTTCAATGTAATTATTTACCTAAGGATCCATGGCTTCCTATAAACAAAAGAAATAGGAGAGCTTAATCCATTACCTTTTCAAGGCATCAAAACACTACCAAAGTTTCATCCATGGTGTTTTGAAAGCAACACAATTCTACCAAAATATCTCTAGAATCATAGAAATCAAGCATAATGGAAGGCAAGATTATGTCAAAATTATACCATAAGATTTTTAAGGCTAACCTTGCAAGCATTTAAGCTCTTGTTCCTACAAGCATCCAATTTTCCAAGAAAGTCTCCAATAAAGTCTACAATCTCTCAAGCATCAAGCATCAAGCCTCGATGCTCAAGCATTCAAGTGCCATCAACAAGCAAGCTAGCAATATTTCAATAAGCTTCCAATAATGGGGAAAGGACCTTGATTCTTGGGTTATGCTCTTTCCTCTTATTTGCTTTTTGATCTTCCTTGTTTTTGTAGCTTTATATCTTTTATCTTTTTGCATTTAGAGCTAATCTTGCATATTACATTCACATTTAATTAACCTTTTATTTTTCATTTAATCATCATTTTGAGCAAGTAAATGTATGTTTTTCTGCTATTGGACAAGGCCTCTATACTCCCAAGCCAAAGCTCTTCATCATAGTCATTAAAACATTGGCATATCTTGCATTTAATCTTGTTTTTTTACTCTTAGAAGTGAAAGCGCCACTAGATTGTAGGTTAGTGATACTATCACTCTTTGGTTTACATAGAGTGAAATCATTGGTGGTGCTATCATGAACCAATGTTGATTTCACCAATTCATGTTTATTTCTTGCATTCTACCATTTATATCATTTTTTTCTTATCTAAAAAAGGGTCTCATTGTTGTTCAAGGAAGTCTAACTATCCTCTTCCAACTCAAACAGGCCCCTCTATCATGAACTATCTTTTTTATCTATTTGTAGGTTAAGTGATAGTGTCATCTTAGGCTAAGCACCAACAATACTTTTATAGACTAGAAATATATTTTTCACAATGGAAAAAATGGGTTCCTCTACCTCATAACCCTATTATTAAATCATCTAGGATCTAATTTCTATTTGTTGTCTATATAAACTAGGTTCTATTTTTTTCTTATGGGTAAAGTAGACAAAGGGAAAATAAATAACTAGTTTGTATTAATAATATAAGGAACCATATTAATCATTAATATTTATCATTTAATCAAAAATTCATGTAGCTACATCTTAGACTTTGTATATTGCATCTTCTTGTACCCTTGGCTCTCAAAAGAAAATTTGTTATTTCCTTCCTATTAAAAATCAAAAGAGCATTTGCTGTAGGCCTTGATTTTTACTTTTATATGTACATTAGCACAATATTAAGGTTAAGATTATATAATAAGTATCTTAGTAGAAATATAGGTGTTGAAGTTATGTTGAGGAAAGAGGAAGAGTGTCATGAAGAGGTCCTTTGTGATACCTTTCCCCTATTCTCATTGTCATAATTTTCAAATAACCATCCATTAACACATGATAAATACTATAATATCAGCCAACGTTGATGGAAACATAGTCTTTTCATGACATGTCAACCTTATTTATTTGTATTTAAAAGAAGAAAGTAATCATATGTTTCCTCTGTTAAATGCAAATCACCAAGGCTGATAAGTCATGAAGAGTTTTTATTTTATCCAAATTTAATTATTTAATACCATCACATTATGAATACTATGAGGTTTTGTAGGTACTAATGATGTAAAAACTCCCACCATTAAGATTATTCATACCTAGATCCCTAGGAAATATTCGTTCTCTTTCCCATCATGTTAGGCCAAGGTAAGAATAGCTAATTCATTGTTTCTTGAATCCAAATAATTTGTAAAATAGCATGTATACTTAATAATATTATGCTTCTGCATGAGTTTTGACATATAAATATATTTTTCATTTCTTTCCTAGAAATTATTCTCAAGCATAGTTTGACTCAAATCTAGGATCATAATTCTCATCTAGAAATTTTTCCAAATGATAAATACTATAATATTCATAGGAATTGATGGTAACTCAATCTCTTTTTCCAATTCACCTATTCATTGGCTATTTTTTTTGTCATGATCATATATATTCATATTTTATTTTACAATTATGAAGCTACCATAACTTCTTCTTGAACTATATGATGTATAAAGATGAAAAGGATTACCTCCTATATTTGATAGTGCATCAAGAAGTTCTAGCAACATGATAGCATGAGCAACTCATATTACAATATTATATCATCACCATACCAATAGGGTTATATGAATTATGATGCCAGAATTCTTAGATGCCCTATCAAATATACAAATATAAAAGGGTTATATCATTCATTTGATAGGGCATCTAAAAGTTCCAGTAACATAATTCTTGATATCCTAAAGAAATTGCATACCATAATTATGACATTGCATAATTATTGAATTATTGCCCTAACATCAAATTGCTTTTGTACCCATGTAAAATGTTGGATAGCCTCAATATTATGTTTCAATGTTAAGATGCTCACGGAGAAATAAAATATGTTAATGCAAAAAAAAAAGAATCACAGATAATACGAAATCACTGGTTTGAAAGGTAAAAACACCTCAATATAAGTAAAATGTATATTCTTCAATGATTCTAAATTATGTTGTTTAAGATCTATTTATATGATGCATGGGTTGCAACTCATAGGACACACGCATTTCACCATTTAACAATTATGAATTATATAATTAAATTAATAATAAATAAATATGATTAGAAGTTAGAATCCTAACATGCCACCCTCCTTAAAAGGAGCTTTGTACTCAAAGCTAGAATTGAGGAAATTTTTACTGGATGTGATAGAGTGTCTCCCAGGTGGCATGTCTCCCAGGTGGCATCTTTAGGGGGTAAATCCTTCCATTGAACCACAAATTTTGTGAGGGTGGCACGTGCAACAATCTAGGATAGCCTCGGGTGTAATTAGGAGTGTCCCTTCATCTATAAATTCTAGAAGCTGAGTTTGGGTTGTGATGTGTGTGCCTAGTACCGGTTTAAGGCAAGATACATGAAATACTGGGTGAATTTTGGAGGAGTCAGGTAGTTCCAACTTATATGCCACTGGTCCAATATGTTGTAACACTTTATAGGGTCCATAAAATTGGGGTGCTAACTTCTGAGAACCTTTGACTTTGAGTGAAGTTTGACGATATGGTTGTAAGCGAAGGAACACCATATCACCTTCTTGAAATGTACGCTCACTTCATCGTTGGTCTGCTTGTTTCTTCATACAATGTTTTTCGGTGAGAAGATTTTTCTTAAGTGTTCACATCAAGTCATCACGAGTGGAAAGTGCCATCTCTACTGCATGAACATTTGTTTGTCCTAGAACATAAGAAATAAGGGTTGGTGGTGTCTAACCATATAAGGCTTCATATGGGGTTATTTTAATGGTGGTGTGATATATGGTGTTATACAACCATTATGCTAATGGTAGCCATTTAACCCAGTGAAGAGGTTGAGTAGTAATAAAAAAATGAAGATAGATTTCGAGGCACTTATTAACAACTTCAGTTTGACCGGTTTGTTTGCGGGTGATATGCTGAGCTCATCCAAATTTGGGTGCCATGAAGCTTAAATAATTCCTTCCAAAAGTTACTAGTGAACATGGGATCACGATCACTAACTATGGATGAAGGCATGCCATGTAATTTAAAAATATTATCCATGAAAATTTGAGCGATGGTGTTGGTTGTATAGGGGTGACTCATTGGGTAGAAATTGGCATATTTAGATAGACGATCCACCACCACCAATATGGTTGTTTTACCTATAAATTTTTGAAGGCCTTCGATAAAGTCCATGGAAATATTAGTCCATGATTTTTCTAGTATTGGAAGAGGTTGAAGAAGCCCTGGTGTAGCTATTGTTTCTCCCTTCTACCTTTGGCATGTTTTTCTTTCTTGGATGAACTTCTTAATATCATTTTTCATTCCCATCCAATAAAAATATCTAGCCACTCTTTTATAGGTTTTTAAAAACCCAAAGTTACCTACAGTGGGCATAGCATGTAATTCGTGGAGGAGTTTTGCATGGTATGTGGATGCAGGAGATAAAACAAGACATGCTTTATAACATAATATGTTATTCTTCCAATAATAATGCTTCTTGCTAGTGGGATCTTGTTGGAGTTGTTGAATTATGGTATGTATGGTGGGGTACTTAAACCATTCTTCACTAATTTGGTCTATCTATTTAGGAATAGGGTAAGAAAAAACATATAATTGAGTCATGTCCTCAATATTTTTGGAAAGTGCATCCGCTACTGTGTTATTTTTTCCTTTTTTATGTACGATTTCATAATCATTACTAGTTTTTTCACCCATTGTTTTTGTGTTGGAATGGTTATTTGCTTCTCAAGGAGGTACTTTAGACTCTGATGGTCTATGTGAATAATGAAATGTTGGCTAATAAGATAAGGTCTCCAATGTTGAACCACATGTACAATGGCTCGCATATCCTTTTCATATGTAGAGAGGACCATATTATTTTTAGAAAATGCCTTGCTTATAAAAGTGATAGGTCTTTTCCCAATGCCGAGTCCTGATGCATCACTCTCAATAATAAACGGTTTGGAAAAATCTAGCATTGCCAAGATAGGGGTGGTACACATGGCATTTTTTAATGTGATAAAGGCATCGATAGCTTTTGGAGACCAAAGGAAGGCATGCTTTTTGAGTAGTGTTGTTAAAGGGGCTGCAATTTTACCATAATTTTGGATAAATTTGTGGTAATACCCTGTTAACCCTAGAAACTAGTGCAAACATTTTAGGGTTTTTGGTATAGGCCAATTTTTTACATATTCAATCTTATGAGGGTCCACTCTAACTCCCTCTTTAGAGACAATGCATTTGAGGTATTCCATTTTTTTTTTTTTGAAGGAATATTTTGATCTTTTATCACATAATTAGTGGTATTTCAAAATTTGTAGTACTTAGTCTAAATGGCATAAGTTATCATCCCATGTGTTTGCTGTAAATCAAAATATCATCAAAGAAAACCAATACAAATATTTTAAGAAAGGGATGAAATACCTATTTCATTGAACTTTGGAATGTGGACGGAGCATTAGTCAACCCAAAAGGTATAACCATGAATTCATAATGTCCTTCATGAGTGTGGAAGGTTGTTTTAGGAATATCGCTCTCTTTAACACGTATTTGGTGGTATCCTAATCGTAGATCAAGTTTGGAGAAATATGATGCCCCATGAAGTTCATCCAATAACTCATCGATGATTGGGATAGGAAATTTATCCTTGATGTTTAACTTGTTAAGGGTGTAAAAATCTACACAGAGGAACCATGATCCATCCTTCTTGTGAAACAATATCACAAGAGAAGAATAAGGGCTTTTGCTCGGTCTAATAACTCTTGATCTTAGTAGTTCTTTTATGAGTTTTTCAATTTCTATTTTTTGAAGATAATGATATCGATAAGGCCAAAAATTTAGGGGTGGGTGTCTTGGAAGAAGTTGTATGGTGTGATCATGACTTCATTGTGAAGGTAATCCTTCTGGTTCTTTAAATATTTCATCATGGTATTCTAGAAGTCGTTGTAGTTCTAGTGCCTCCTTTTCTTGTCCCTCAGTTGATTGCATAGAAAAAAATTGTGCAACCACTCCTTTACTACCTTTGTGTATACTTTTATCCATATGATGAGAACTCACAATTTGGGATGGGCCTAATTGCATGCCTTTAAGGGTATATGTCTGGTCTTTTATTGTAAACTACATCCATAACATCTCAAAATTCCATTGGACTTTTCCAAGTGTTCGTAACTATTGTACCCCTAGGATGATATCACATCCTCCTAACGGAAGTACATACATATTATTCTTCATGGTATAATCACCCATGGTGAGTTTGATATTATGGAATTTTCCTTTACAAGTAATTTTTCCTCCGTCCCAAACCATGACTTCAAAAATATTATAGGGATGTATATAGCAATTTGCTTTCTTAGGCACACGTGGTTCAATGAAATTATGAGTACTGCTAGAGTCTATAAGCACAATGAGATTTTGTCTTTTGAAATATCCTCTGACTCTCATGGTTTGTGGAGAAGAAAATCCTGCCAAGGCATTGAAAGAGATTTATAAATTTTTAGTGCTATCTTATGTCCCACTTGTCACCACTTCTAATTCTATTTCGTCTTCTTCTTCATTTGCCTTATCAGGGTCATCTGCATCCAAAATATATAGTTTCCATGTGGCACATTTATGATTTCTCTCGAATTTCTCATCGTAATGATAACACAGGCATTTTGCATGTCATTCTTTCATTTCTTCAAAATTGAGGCATTTAATTGGTAGGGTTGGGTTAATTTTAGGTGTTGTGTAAGTTCTTTGTGTTCTACCATTATGCATCGGTTTAGGGGCAATTTAAGTGGTTGATGATTTTACCATATGTGGTTTCCATAATTGACGTTGTGCCTTGATTTTGTCCTCGACTAATTTGGCAAGTTCAATAGTTTGGATTATGGTAGTTGGGTAATACATTTGCACTTCTAGCTTGATTTCTTCCTTAAATCCACTAATGAAATAATCCTAAAAAAATGAAGCATCTAGCCCTGTTGTGCGGTTTTCCAATATTTTAAATTTTGTTTGACATTCACTTACTGACCCAGTTTGGTACTGTTTGGTGAGGGCTCCAGTGAGATTTTTGAGCTTACTAGGCCCAAATATTACTAATAGGTTTTGTGTGAATTCATGCCAAGTAGGAATGCTGTTGGTCTTTTCAAACCACAGGTACCATTGGATCGCCTCATTTTCTAAGTGAAAAGAGGAAATATGTACTTTCTTTACTGCTAGAATTTGATTTAAGGAAAAATATTTTTTTGCATGATAAATCCAGTTATTAGGGTCACCACCTTCAAATTTTGGAAAATATAGCTTGGTAGTCCTCAGAAGAATGGACGTGTGTGGTCCTCCCAATTTTTTCTGGTGCATCAATCCTCTAGAAGTTTGGTTAGATTGAATTAGTGCCGTATTTTGATTTAACTATCCATTTTTAAGTCAATCGCTGATATTCTTTCCTCCAATTCTCGTCTTGTAGATATGCTCTCCTCTCTATATTGGTGTAATTCCTTGCAAATTTTCTCGAGCTTGATATCCTATGATCTTCTTCCTTCTACCATGGTGGAGTTGGTGGTAAGTCTATATTTTTCTCGTCTTGGTTAAAAATTTGAAAACATTTTGGTAAAGAGTGCCAATATTTTTGCAAAAAAAATTGGTTCAAAACCTTCTTTTTGGTAAAATTTGTGCAAACTTTATTGTCAAAAAATTGTTATCAAATTTTTAGCAACTTTTTCAAAAGTTGTTTGACAACTTTTTTTTAAAAGTTGTTATCAAATTTTTTAGCAGCCTTTTTCAAGTTGTTGGGCAGTTGGCGAAGGCCGAGCGGAAGGCTGGCAGAGCGGAGGAGGATCGGTCAATAAGTCAACACTGTTACATGTTTTTTGAGGTAAACATAGATGGTCACAGGGAGGTTCCATGCATGTGCACGTGGGTGCATTTTTGACTAGGCACTTCAGTAAGTGCTTTGGGAGGATTATAATCCCCTTTGCTTCCTTCAGTAGGAGCAATGTGGGATGATGAGTTTATCCTACCAAAATGAAAACACGTCATCTGGTGTCGTCGATAACTTTTCGATTCCAAAAATTTAAATAAATTTTGGATACGCTATTTTCTTCTTATAAAATTTTTTCGTTAAATGATGACTTCGCCAGAGACGTTGCAGGAGGCAATTTTTTTTGAAAAATTTTATCGAATGTTTGGATTATTTCACGATATGTTTGATTTTTGGGTTGTCTATCTTGCATTTCAAATGTAATGACTATAATTCTTCACTGTTGGGTGTCACGATGTTGGAAATTTTGAGTCACTAAGCTAAAAAAATTTCATTTATGTCAAAAGGTTATTTGATGTCAAAAGGATCTCTGATGACATGCACTATGTTTTGTGAAAAGTGCAAGGAAAGTCTTTTTATGAAAACCAAGGTAGGCAAAATAAAAGGTTTTATTTAAAACCATGGATGGTAGATTTGAAATGGGTTTTTTTTAAAACCCAAGTTGGATTTTTGTTTCATTGAAAAAGGTGCCCCGGTGATGGAGATATTTAATTTTAAATATTTAGTTTAAATTTTAAATTATTTAAAATTTTAATTTTAATTTTAAAATTAAAATAAAAGTAATCCATCGACATTGTTGGATATGAGGGAGAAGACTATATAAAAGGATGACTAAGGTTTATTATTCCTCATCCTTGCTCTTGTGGTTAATGCGATTATTGAAAAGCAAAAAGAGCTCATGTGAAAAATGTTTAAAGGTAGAGGCAGCGAATAAATTGAGGTGTGGTCGAATTCCAAGACATCGTGGGCAGTGTGGCCTATTCGCAACTCGAGCAACATAAAGGCATTGGGAGGCAAGTGGTTGAGTGGTTGAATTGCGTGCACTTAGTTTTGTTTGAGAAAGGAGAAATTTATTTTGCGTTGGCTATTGCATGGAGGATAAAGGAGAGTGAGGCATATTTGGTATTGTATGGAGCGCTAGCCCACGTGTGTGCAAGCATCGTTAGGACGCAGGAGCCGCAAGACTCAAGTTTGAATCTGCAAACTTCCTTTTGCTGTGTAAAAGGGAAATAGTGTGCTGGTTGTGGTTTTTCATGTGCATGCTACCAAGGTTTATATGTTGTGTTTGATATTCCAAAATTCGTGCCAAGGTATACACTAAAGTTGTAAAATAAAATTAAAACAAATTTAAAAAAAAAAATTGTTTTATTGGGTGCTAAAATTTAGTTTAAAATCTGTGCATAAATTTTATAGTAAAAGTGGTTTTTGGAGAGATAGTAGGTAGGCATAGATTTTAATTTCTTTAGGGTATAAATGATTTGAGGAGTAATAAGGATTATTACTTATTTGGCACATTGTTGAGATGTTATTTGGAGAGTGCTTTTAATTATTGAAACATTCTTGAGAAAAATATTTTTCATGAGGGTTATTGAATATATCTTTGGTTGATGTCATTATTGAGTTGGAGTAAAAAGGTGTATATTGAATTATGCTTTATTTTGTGATTATTATTTGAAGTCCACTAACCCTCATTGAGATTGGAAAGGAAAGTAGTGTTGAGTTTGCTAGATTTTGTGGACAACTTCTTGGCATTAATAAGGTATGGGAAATATTCTCTATTGATTGTTTATGGTGGTTTATTTATGAAATATCATTAGAGAGAAAAGGATTGATTATGGTTTCATTTTCAAAAGTGTTGGTTTAATGCTTCAAGGTTTTATGGTTTGAGAGTTGTGATTAAACCTTGTTTATAAGCATTGTTGTTGAAACCCATTGGTTATGCGAAGAACTTGAACTTGAGTTAGAAAAGAACATGAGTATCATTGTTATGTAAAATTTGTGGTTGAGCATTGTTGAAAACATTTTGAGTTGATTGATTCATTCTTGGACTAGGGTTTGTGAGAAAGAGTTGTTCCTTGTGGTGATTGGTTGAGTACAGTTGTTTGAGCCTAGTCAAGTGAATGTGTGAAGTGGTTGTTCAAGTTCCATAAAACAAACTATTCTATATTCTGATTTGAGTTGAGATTGAGTTGAGAAAGAAATTGAGTTTGTGAATAGAACATATTGAGTCTCTAACAATTCTCTTTATGCTTCTATAATATTGAGCTGAGTTGAGATTGATTTGAGTTGAGATTGATTTGAGTTGAGTTGAGGTTGATTTGAGTTGAGATTGGGATTTGAGTATAGAACATATTGAGTCTCTAAAAATTCTCTTTATGCTTCTATGAGATTGAATTGAGATATTGATTGAGCATTGAGTTTAGAACATATTGAGTCTCTAACAATTCTCTTTATGATTCTATGAGATTGGACAAGTTCTGTGTGAGCTTGTTAAGCTAATTTGAGACAAGTCTTTGAGAAGGCTTGTGGACTAATTTTGAGTAAGCTTTTGTGAAAGCTTTCTATGCATATTTGAGCAAGTCCTAGAGAGGAATTATTGAGTATATTTGAGCAGGTTCTGAGTGAGCCTATTGAGCATATTTGAGTAGGTTCTGAGTGAGCCTATTGAGAAAATTTGAGTAGGTTCTGAGTGAACCTATTGAGAAAATTTGAGTAGGTTCTGAGTGAGCCTATTGAGCATATTTGAGTAGGTTCTGAGTGAGCCTATTAAGAAGATTTGAGAAGGTTATAAGTGAACCTATTGAAAATATTTGAGAAGGTTACGAGTGAACCTATTGATAGAGATTTAGAGGTGATAGAGTATAGAGGACAGAGTCTCAGTGGATAGAGATCCAACAACCAGGACAATTGAAGATAGATCTGAGTGAGGAGTCTTCAAGTGGAGAGATATCCACAAGTCAGAGCAGTAGAGAGACAAAGGCTTCTAGAATATCACTAGCTAGATTAGAAGAGGAAATATTTCTCCTATGGAAGATATCCACGAACTTGAGATTTAGGGGATCAACATCTCCTTTGGATAGAGGTCCATAAATATTGTAATTGTGAAGGATTCCCAAAGATATTATTTGAGAAATATTTAGAAGAGATATATTCTGTAGACGTAGCCCACATTGGGTGAACCACGTTAAAAATTATTTTTCTCATGTGTGTTATGCTTTGTGTGATGTTTACTACTTTATTAATGTTGATGTGACTGTTTGGGAAAAAGTTTTATATTATACTGTTCACCCCCCTATCAGTATAAGCACATGTTCTTCAATTGGTATCAAAATGGGTCTCTCCATGAAGAGTCTAACAACTTGGAAGAGGATCCTTCAATAGCACACATGAATTCATAGAGTGAATAAATTATAGACTTTGAGGAAGCACTTTTCAACTGTCTCCAAGATCTTGAAAGGATTCAAGAAGATAAGGCACAATTAAAAGAACAAATCCGAAATGATGAATTGACAAGAATTGAGCTTTTACAAAGGCTAATAGAACTAAAAATAGAAATAAAATAAATAAGAGATATTGAACATTAGTTGAGATATATGTTGGAAACCAAAGAAGCAGGACTTGAGAGAGTGGCAACAGAGATTGTGGAGTTAAAATGCAAAACTGAAATAAACTAGAGATTACAAGAAATAACATCAAGTAAGCAAGATAAATAGGTATGCCAACAATAGGTAGGAACATCAAGCAAAAAGGAGGTATCTTATCATATCTCAAAGAAATAAGACCTCAAAAGAAAGAATATCAGATTAATTCCACAACAAGATAGGTTACAAAATTCCTTCCATGGACATTGTTTTTCTTGCAATAAATATGGTCATAGAGTTATGCAATGTACTAACAGAGACAATGATATTAGTAGTATAGATTCTCTTGCATCACATATGGATAATGATGTTAAGTGTTACAAATGCAATAGTTTTGGGCATACAACTAGAAGATGTAAGCTAGAAATATTTAAGTATAGTACTAAGAAAGAAGAAAAAGGGAAAGGAAAATTAAAATCCTTGTTAGTTCAAATAGCATTACATGCACAGGATAGAGAAGACAAATGGTTTCTGGATAGCGGATGCTCTAGACACATGACAAGATAAAAATACAAGTTTATAGCTTTGAAAGAAGGAAATAGAGGGTCAATAAATTTTAGGGACAATGGTTCAGCAAAGATTTATGGAAAATGAACTCTAAGTATAGGAAATGGGAAAGCAAAAGCTGAAAATGTTCTATATGTGTAAGGGTTGAAACATAATCTCTTGAGCATTAGTCAACTCTGTGATAAAAACCATATTGTGACTTTTCATCAAGATAGATATGAAGTAAGAAAACCTAAATCATGAAAAATAGTAGCTAGCACTATAAGAGAAAGAAATATTTATGTACTCAATGAGATCAAGAAGGAGAAATGTCTCTTATCCAAAGAAAATGAGATCCGTGTTCAACATATAATATTGGGACAAAATGAGAATCTTCTAATGGCTTTGTAAGGTAAAGAATATGATCCTATAGAAGACAAGCCAAAAGGAAGTAATGATTAGGAAAAAGGCAAAAAAATAGAGGATTATTCAATAGAGAATGGCTATGATCTCAATGGAGAACTTATCCATACCCTTGACACAGTAAAGAAGGTAAGAAAGCAACACTCTAATCTTGGAAGTTAGTTTCAATAATGTGATGAAGAAATATTATTGCTCATAGAGGACTTAGAGAAGTCAAAGGCTAAGGCAAGTAAGTTCAAAGAAAAGTTAGAAGCAAAGATTTTGGAATGTGAGTAGTTAGCACAAGAAGTGGCTACTCTAAAAAAACAAATTAAAGCACTTCAAAATCAAGATGAAGAGTTTCAAAAATAGCTCTAATAACTTGGATAAGTTCATTTATGGACAACAAAGAATATCATGTTCAACAGGTCTTGGCTTTGGAAAGAAACAAGAAAAAAAATCTACTTCAAGTCTTGATGAAGAAGAAACTTTAGAAGAAGATACTTCAGAAGATGATAGTGTATGTGGGAATGAGACATCAGAGGATGAGTTGGACAACAAAAATTTCAACAAAGATAGGAACAATGCACAAAGAAGATACAAATGGAACAACAATAAGAACATAAGACCAATGAAGTCTAGGCAAGGAAGCTTCAATGGGAGATGCTTCTCATGTCATAGGTTTGGGCACATGGATTCACAATTCAAGTCATATGAAAGACATGAGTATAGAAAAGAATATCTTTTTCAAGGATATTGCTACTTATGCAATGGTTTTGGTCACAAGGCAATGAATTGCAGGGTTCATGGCAGAAGAAGATTTGGCTTCACTAGGAGGTATCCTAAGACATTTGCACCTCCAAGGAATAATAACATTAAGTGTTATAAGTACAATAATTATGGTCACATAGCAATATGGTGTAGAGAAAATATTCCAAAAGCAAGTATGAACAGGAACAGGAACATGGATGAGAATAAAAATAGGAATAGGAACTTGGATGAGAAAAAAAATAGGAACAAGAACATGGATGAGAACAAGAATAGGAACAGGAACAGAAGTGATGATTACTTGGAAAGAAATAGTGAGAGGATTTAGAAAACTCATAAAGGAAGAGATAAAGATAAAGGTAAAGAGCAGTGCTTTCGAGGAGTAGAAATACTCCCACCCCAGAATTAACCACCTCATGAGGAGGTGAGGGAGGGGCTAAGGTAATAGGCTCATTCTTAGCCTCGAGCCCCAAAGGTGACCCTTTTCCAATGATGTCAAAGGGGAGAGATTTGTGTATATTAATGAAAGTTTTGATATGGGGAGAAATTTGATTTTTGAGAGAGCATTGAGCTAGGGGAAGCAAAGTCCCAGGGGGGAGCCAAAAAGAAGGTCAGATTTTAGTAAATGAATATGGGTTACCATCAATGGCAAAGGGGGAGATTGTTGGACATTTTGAGTCCCTAAGCTAAAATTTTGTCATTGATGTCAAAAGGTTATTTGATGTCAAAAGGATCTATGATGGCATGCACTATGTTTTATGAAAAGTGCAAGGAAAGTCTTTTTGTGAAAACCAAGGCAAGAAAAATAAAAGGTTTTATTTAAAACCATTGATGGCAGATTTGAAATGGGTTTTTCTTAAAACCCAAGTTGGCTTTTCATTTCATCAAAAAAGGTGCCCCGGTGATGGAGATATTTAATTTTAAATATTTAGTTTAAATTTTAAATTATTTAAAATTTAAATTTAAATTTTAAAATTAAAATAAAATTAATTCACCGACGTCGTCGAATATGAGGGAGAATACTATATAAAAGGATGACTAAGGTTTATTATTCCTCATCCTTGCTCTTGTGGTTAATGCGATTATTGAAAAGCGAAAAGAGCTCGTGTGAAAAATGTTTAAAGGAAAATGCAACGAATAAATTGAGGTGTGGTCAAATTCCAAGAAATCGTGGGCAGTGTGGCTTGTTGGCAACTCGAGCAGTGCAAAGGTATTGGGAGGCAAGTGGCTAAGTTTTTAAATCACGTGCACTTCATTTTTTTTGAGAAAGGAGAAATCTATTTTACATTGGTTGTTGCATGGAGGATAAAGGAGAGTGAGGCACCTTTGGTCTTGTGTGGAGCGCTAGCTCACATGTGCGCAAGCGCCGTTAGGACGCAGGAGCCGCAGGACTCAGGTTCAAATCCTACAAAATCTCTTTTGTTGTTTAAAAGGGAAATAGTGCACTGGTTGTGGTTTTTCGTGTGCATGCTACCAAGGTTTATATTCTGTGTTTGATATTTCAAAATTTGTGCCAAGGTATGCATTAAAGTTGTAAAAGAAAATTAAAACAAATTTTTGTTTTATTAGGTGCTAAAAGTTAGTTTAAAATATGTGCATAAATTTTATAGTAAAAGTGATTTTTGGAGAGATAAGTAGGTAGGCATAGATTTTAATTTCTTTAGGTTATAAGTGGTTTGAGGAGTAATAAGGATTATTACTTATTTAGCACATTGTTGAGATGTTATTTGGAGAGTGCTTATAATTATTGAAACATTCTTGAGAAAAATATTTTGCTTGAGGGTTATTGAATATATCTTTGGTGGATGTGATTATTGAGTTGGAGTAAAAAGGTGTAAATTGAGTTATGCTTTATTTTGTGATTATTATTTGAAGTCCACTAACCCTCATTGAGATTGAAAAAGACAGTTGCGTTGAGTGTGGCAAATTTTGTGGTAACTTCTTGGTATTAATAAGGTATGGGTAATATTCTCTATTGATTGTTTATGGTGGTTGATTTCTGAAATATCATTGCAGATAAAAGGATTGATTGTGGTTTCCTTTTTGAAAGTGTTGGTTTAATGCTTCAAGGTTTTCTGGTTTGAGAGTTGTGATTAAACCTTGTTTTATAAGAATTGTTGTTGAAGCCCATTGGTTATGCAAAGAACTTGAAATTGAGTTTGAAAAGAACATGAGTATCATTGTTATGTGAAATTTATGGTTGAGCATTGTTGGAAATATTTTGAGTTGATTGATTCATTCTTGGACTAGGGTTTGTGAGAAAGAGTTGTTCCTTGTGGTGATTGGTTGAGTAGAGTTGTTTGAGCCTAGTCAAGTGAATGTGTGAAGTGGTTGTTCAAGTTCCATAAAAAAAACTATTCTATATTCTGATTTGAGTTGAGAAAGAAATTGAGTTTGTGAATAGAACATATTGAGTCTCTAAAAATTCTCTTTATGCTTCTATAAGATTGAGATGAGTTGAGATTGATTTGAGTTGATATTGATTTGAGTTGAGTTGAGGTTGATTTGAGTTGATATTGGGATTTGAGTATAGAACATATTGAGTCTCTAACAATTCTCTTTATGCTTCTATGATATTGAATTGAGATATTGATTGAGCATTGAGTTTAGAACATATTGAGTCTCTAACAATTCTCTTTATGATTCTATGATATTGGACAAGTTCTGTGTGAGCTTGTTAAGATGATTTGAGGTAAATCTTTGAGAAGGCTTGTGGTCTGATTTTGAGTAAGTTTTTGTTAAGTTTTTGTGAAATATTTCTATGCATATTTGAGCAAGTCATAGAGAGGACTTATTGAGTAAATTTGAGTAGGTTCTGAGTGAGCCTATTGAGAATATTTGAGAAGGTTTCGAGTGAGCCTATTGAGCATATTTGAGAAAGTTTTGAATGAGCCTATTAAGCATATTTGAGTAGGTTCTGAGTGAGCCTATTGAGCATATTTGAGCAAGTTTTGAGTGAGCCTATTGAGTATATTTGAGTAGGTTCTGAGTGAACCTATTGAGCATATTTGAGGAGGTTCTAAGTGAACCTATTGACAGAGCTTTGGAGGTGATAGAGTATAGAGGAAAGAGTCTCAGTGGATAGAGATCCAGTAGCCAGGACAATTGAAGATAGATCTAAATGAGGAGTCTTCAAGTGGATAGAGATCCTCAAGTTAGAGCAGTAGAGATACAAAGTCTTCTAGAAGATCACTAGCTAGAGCAGAAGGGGAAAGAGTTATCCTGTGGAAGAGATCCATGACTTGAGATTTAGGGGATCAACATCTCCTTTGGAAATAGATCCATAAACATTTTAATTGGGAAGGATTCCCAAAGAGATTATTTGAGAAATATTTAGAAGAAATATTTTTTGTGGACGTAGACCACATTGGGTGAATCACATTAAAATTGATGTCTCTCATGTGTGTGATACTTTGTGTGATGTTTACTACTTTATTAATGTTGATGTTACTATTTGGGGAAAATTTTTATATTATACTATTCACCCCCATCTTAGTATAAGAACATGATATTCACACAAATCATGACAAAAATCTTGAAAGCCTATGTCACGTCATAATCCTTCTAGAAATATTGCACAATTTTTGTTGTGGTTTAATTGGTGCTCTTAAACAACAGGCGTAGGCAATGGGAATTGAATATTGAATGTCTACAATGTAATAGTCTAATTATTGTCTGTAATCTGCAAACACCAATGTTTGTTTCTATTTCTTGCCCGCACATTTGGAATTATGTAAATAAATAAATTTCTAATGAAGTGTCTGTGATGGCAGTCAGAGTGAGATTTGATCGAAACAACTCTAATACCAGTTGTTAAGATGCTCATGGAGAAATAAAATATGTTAATGCAAAAAAAAAAGAATTGCAGATAATAAGGAATCGTTGTTTTGTAAGGTAAAAACATCTCTATATAAGTAAAATGTATATTCTTTGATGATTCTAAATTATGTTTCTTAAGATCTATTTATATGACGCATGGGTTGCAACTCATAGGACATACCCATTTCACAATTTAACAATTATGAATTATATAATTAAATGAATAATAAATAACTATGGTTAGGAGTTAGAATCCTAACATTCAACCACATATGTAGGACCATAAAAACCATAAAAGCACATATAGGGATGCAACAATAAGAATCCCATAATAATGAATTCCATCACTGTCTGCTAACTAGGTATAATTTTTTTATCATTTTTCAAATTAACAAATCACAATCATTTAACATGTCTTCTACATCACATCTAAAATCCCTACAAGATATTCTTCTTAAGAAAAATATATTATCATTTGGCACATCTAAAAGACCTATAATATATTTATCTTAGGGTAAATCTATTTTCATTTGACACATCTAAAAGGCCTACAAGACATTTGTTTTAGGGTAAATTTGTTGTCATTTAGCACATTCAAAAGACCTAAAAGACATTTATATTGAGGTAAATCTATCATCATTTCACACATACATATGCCCTAAAAGATATTTGTCATAAGGAAAATCTATCACCATTTATAACATCCAAAAAATTTATAAGACAAGTATCTTATATAAATCTATCATTATTTGACACATCTAATAAATTCTCAAGAATAATTTTTTTGAGGCAAATCCATCCATATATTTAGGAAAATAAAATGCCTCTTAGACATTATCGAGGGGTATAGAAACATTTTATTTTATATTTTATAATATCTTGTATCATATATTATATTATATCTTGTATTGAAGCAATTCCATTTGCCATATCTAAAGTCTTCCATAGGCATATCTATTTTGTATTATAGCAACTCCATTTGGCATAGTATTCTTGGATACATCTATTTTATATCATAATCTTATATTAAAAAAATAATATTTAGCATATCTAAATTCCCCTTATTGCATCTATTTTGTACCATAATCCTATATTATAATAATTCCATTTGGCATATCCAAAGGTCCCTAGGCACATCAAATTTTATATAGCATCTTGTATTATAGTAATGCCAATTAGCATGACATATTCCTAGACCTATGCCAAGTTTGTTTAATGTCATTATTGTACCACAACCATATAATCTAGGAGGGTCTAATCAAACTAGTTATTTCTCTCACCAATTACTGCTACAACCTTCACCATGCTCACATACCTCTTTGTAGATAAGCTAATTATCACTAAGTCTTGTTGCACCAAGATATCCTACTCTTGGGTGCATGTAAATTTCTCTACCTATGTTTTGTCCTTTTTAGTTATGAGTGACACAAACATCACTTACAAGTTGGCCACTTGACTAGCCAACACATCTCTCTTTGCCTCCACCAATGACTAAGGAAATTTACTCAATCCAACTTATTCATAAATATGCCTGATTATCTTAGAGGTAGATTTTTTAAGATCAAATAATCACACACAATAATACTCACAATATTGCACACCAAAAATACTTCTCTATTACATTCATAAACCACTCTTTATTACATACATTCAAATTATATTCAAAATATTACATTGCATGAAGTTTTATCTCCAATATATAATATTACTCATGACTTTTCTCTCCTCTAACTCCTAGGAGATACAACCTTTCACATGCCTCATATTATGACAAAAATCTCATGATTACATAACCTCCTACTTCACATATTGACACATCTCATATGACTCTTCACTTCCACACTTGACACCTAGCACACCTCACACTTGCACTCTTGACACCTTTCACACTTTATTATAGAGAACATAAAACTCATTACATATTGACAAATGCTTTAGACACACACATTTCTTAATCTAATATTTACAATAGTACTCAATGGTGCTTCATCATAATCAATGGTACCAAATAATGTAATACTTCTAAAATCCCCCATATTACATTATTTGTTGTGAAGATGTTTAGTATTTAATCTTCATCTTTTGTTTTTATCTTTTTTCTATCCTTTAATCCTATTGTTGGTACTAAATTTGCATTTTTCGTGTTTTAGATTATTTCCATAGTTTATTTTGCAATGATTTTTTTGTGTATTTCATCTAATGCCATGATTAAGATACCTTTTACAGTTCTCCATTCATGAACACCATTTCCTTTGTACCAACAAGTTTTGTGAGAATTATTATGGCTCCCATAATTTTTGCAATGAATAAGATCCCAAAAATATTTATCTTTATGTCCATATTTATTGCATTGTTCACACCTTTGAGTGTAATTTGATTTTCTATATTTTGGATAGACTCTTATAGGAACAAAAAACAAGTTTCTTGATTTTGCAACTTTCCTTGATGTCTTGAATGTCACTACTATTTCACAATTTGATTTCCCTTTATTAGTATATTCAAAACAATCATTTATGCATCATTTAAGAATCATAAGAACAACACTTTCTACTTCTCTTTGAATGAATTATATATGTTCTATCAATTCTATTGGTCCATGTTTTCTTTCTTTTGAAACAATTTGTAAATGATTCTTGGAAGTTTTTCCTTTTTCTTCATTTTGAATATTCATTTTTCCTTGCTTTCTAGCCATGATGCAACTCTTTTTTTTTCTTCTTCTTTTTTTTAAATTAAACAACCAATCTCTTAAAATTTAATTTTCACTCCTTATAACTCCCAAATTTAATTTCAATTTAACCAATTTTAAACTTCATTTTATGTCTCCGTAAATTCTCAAATTTAATTTCACAATCTTCAAAAAACTCAATTTCACTTCATTTCATTCAATCAAAATCAATTCTTTAATCTTATTATATCTCCCAAAAAATTTAAGTTCATAATTTCACTTTCAAATATCAATTTGACTGAGACTTCAATTCAAATTTCATAGTTTAATTTCTTTATATCTCCCATTCTTTAATTCATTGCATCATAATTCCTTTTATATTCCAAAGTCTAATTTAATTATAAAATTTCAAATTTATCCTAAAAAATGTATGATTCCTAAACTCAATAAAGACAATAAATCAAGCATGCCCGTAAATATGCACTCAATCTAGAAATTAAGGATTAATTTATATCTTTGATGCTCATATTTATTTTTTGTGCATATGTGGCAACTTGTTTGGGAAATATTTCACTAAACTAGACGTTTCTTGTGGCATATCCAAAATATTCTCCTTTTTAGGCATTAATGCACCAGACATTACTTTTTTCGAATTTATTTCCTACTTTATCCTCTCAAACCTAGTTAGTCTTTGACTCAAGTATTATTTCAATACTAGTACTCTCATTCTTCTCGACATAGTCCTTCTAGGTTGGGTTCTTCAATATTTCTCAATGCAAATGCTTCTTTGTTCTTCTCAACATAGTCTTTATAGCTTGGATGCTTTAATATTCCTCAACACAGGTGATTTTGATGTAGTCTTTCTAGCTTGGATGATTCAATATTCCTCAACATAGGTGCTTATGATGCAATATTTCTAGCTTGGATGCTTAAATATTTTGACTCAATGTATCTTTGTCTCTAATGTGCAGAAATATATAATTATTGTCAACTTTCAATTTTAAATAATTCTACCTCCAAAGCTTTTGTCTCCTTCATAGTGTTCTATTTTAGACAGTTTTCATAGTGTTCAACCTCAAGCAATATTCATTTCTTTTATCGTTGAATCTCAATATAGGTATTCTGAATTCTTCAATGCAAATGTTCTCCACTCTTCAATCACACACATTCTAATTCACTGCAAAAAATATTTAGGTGTCTCTTCTCTAGCAATATTACATCTAACAAATAATCTAACTTTTCCAACAAATCATTCTTCACTTTCAACAAATAATCTAACAACATTTTGCCAAAGTTCTTCTCGTCCGATATTTCTTCAACAAACTTTTCATTCCAATATTCTCTAATATTGTTCCAATATTCTCCAAAATTCTCACCAATATTTTTCATTTCACCAATCTTCTTCTTCCTAACCTTATCATTCAATCTTCTCTTCGTCACCTATCTTATTCTCACAATATCTTTTACAACCTTTTCTTCATAGCAATATCATGTTCTCCTTCAATCTTCTCACTTTTCCTCTCTCTCTATATCTTGGAATAATGAAAATGGATCTTAAACCAAGGTGGATCTCACCAATATTTCTCTCATAGAGTCCACTCAATGTGGCTCTGATACCACTATTGAAAAAATGTGTGATTATCTCATAGGTAAGTTTCTCTAGGATAAAATAATTACACACAGTAATGATCACAATATTACACACCAAAAATACTTCTTTATTACATTCATAAATCACTTTTTTTCACATACATTCATATTATATTACATGGAGTTATATATTCAATATATAATAATACTCATGAATTTTTTTGTCCTCTAACTCTTCGGAGATGTAATATTTCACATACCTCACATTATGAAAAAACTCTCATTATTGTATAACCTCCTACTTCACATTTTGACACATCTCATATGACTCTTCACTTCCACACTTGATATCTAACACTTATGAATCTTCACTTGCACACTTGACAACTTGCACACTCACACTTGCACTCTTGACACCTTTCACACTTTATTACATAACACATAACACTCTTTACATCTTGACACATACTTTAGACACACACTTCCTAATCTAATATTTACAATAGTACTCAATGGTACCAAATAATGTAATACCTCTAACACAACCTCACCCATCATGATTATTGATATCCTTCTCACTATTGCTATGGCCATCCTTTGTTATTATTGCTAGTACTTTCACCACTATCAAACTAGTGGTGGGACTACCTACTATTCTCCCCAATACTTCCTTCCTAGACACATGTTGGGGGAAATTTATACATCCTTAATAGATTTGTCATGTTGCAAGACTTACTTGATCTAATATGAGCTATGGACTCTGGTGGATCCACCTCTTTAACTTGGGAAAATATTATCCTAAGACTCTAGACATACCGAGTAGGGTAAGGAAACCCCGAAGGTGAGCCTAAAATATTTATTATATGCTCATGCTCATCCATATTTACAAAAATGAAATAAAACTACAACATAAAATTTGACCAAGTTCAAAAGTAACTCCTAGCTAGTGCTTCAAGATGTAGACCAGTGCCTTATACATTGGGTAATTGTAGCTAGACTTAAAATATGATGAATATAAAAGGGAGAGAAGATAAAACTAATCCAATAACATTTATTCAAATAATGTAATAGAAATTATTGAACATGCCAAAAAAATAATATTCCATTTACAAATTCAAATTATGTAACATGTAAATGGGAGAACATACAAAATTGCACATAAAACTGCTAAAAGGAGGAAACATGATTGCATTAAACAATAGATCATTACAATAGGAGTCTGATCAAAATAACCAGATCTCACTAAACCAGTACACACAAATTCTCCATTCAAATGATGCAATAGAGAACTTCAATTCTTGTTTCAAATAATGTAACAAAGAGTCTCCTAACTTTCAACCTTATCCACTAGAAATAATCTCAGTAAACTGGACATCTCCTCAACAAAACCTAGACAATAATAGGGAAGAAAAAAGGGGTGACTAGACAAGACACACAAAGGAAAATACAACTGAGAAGGATGGGCACATCGGTATACCTCTTGCAAAAATTTTGTACAAAAACTTGATCATTTTTTCTATTGCAACATCTCTCTCATATAGACTGCAAATTGATTCTCATTCAAATCTTGATGATGGTCCATAATTACAAAAACTACAACTATTTCGATGATGGTCCATAACTGCAACTATCTTCATGATGGTCCATATTATTAATTATGCTTGTAGTGGTTCTTATTTATAGTGTGGTAGTGGTCTAAGTTGGTCAAAATTAACTGTTACATAAATCTTGATAATAATAATCTTTTATAACTACAATTACCAAAGCTGAATGATGATCTCTCACTAATAAAAAATGATCCATAATAGACTATCTTTTGGAGGGCATAAATTTTGATCCGATGATTGGATCGGCTCGAAATTTTATGTGGAGCTAGATAAAGAGGAGCAAAACATTGTGGAAAGGGTCCTCTGAAAGCCTTGAAATTTTTTAGTGTGTCATCGGACCCTAATTCCTTCATCTAGTACCCCAAACTTGGAATTTAGTATTTTTTAGAAAAACTGGAAGAGAGAATATTTAGAATTTAATGAATTTTTAGACATGGATAGGTGTTGAGATTTTCTAGGAGGCCTAATATAGGAAATAGAATAATGTGTATTAATTTAGGGGGCTATCCGAGATTTTTTGGTGACTTACTAAAAATAGGGTAGCTTTTGGCCAAAAATAATAAATTTTCCAAAAATAGTATTTTTTTTCAAGGGTGGCAAACTCATGTTGGATTTTGAGGATCCAACAACACATTAAATGGCTAGTTTTCAACCCTACCACCATAATCCTCCATGGTCATACATTTTGGTACTAACCCCAATAGTGATCAATCACTCCAAGGTTGTATACTTTGGGATCTAGGATGACTAGGTCATCTACATCCAACTTACTGTATGATTCTAAATTAGGTGCACCTTGCATGTAGATCATTGGTACTAGACTAAACTAGGTGAGATATTGTATTATAGCTCAAATTAGTAGATCACATACTCATAGTGAAAAATGTTATACTACCCTCATAGTCCCACCAACCAACAATGTTGTCTCACCATGGTCACCTATGTGATCCCTATAAAGTTGTCATATATTCTGCTCCAATACAAGTCATTTATCATGCATTATGTCCTATTAAAAATGCCTTGATGTGAATGGATTTGACCTCCTTAAAATGGTGGAAACACTAGTAAGCTCATGGTACCTCACTATTATCTACCCAACCAAGCAACCCCAATGACCATGCCATATCTATCTACTCCTAAGCCCATACCTAGAGGAGTGTTTATTAGGATAAACTCCTATTATTCATATATACTACTTGATGCAATGAGTGGTATAGATAGGCCAAAATAATAAGATCTTATGCAAAGATAATTTGTTACTCTAACATGTCTACCACTACTCCTCCCAACCCCCAGTGGATCACCCTCCTACTAGTGTCTCCTAATAGGACCCTTGATACTAGTATTGCTAGAAATATCACCTTTAAATCCAACTATCTCCCAACATAAGTGATATTAATGTCAAAGCATGATCTCACTAAAATGAATCTTGGGTCACATATCATTCTCTATAAGCTCCTTCACTATGACTAAATAAGATATAGGTACCCTTGATGGGCATCCACATAGTCCTCTACACATCCTCAAGTGTGATAATAATATCTTCACATGGAAAGTACAAGGTAGTCATATCTAAATACTACCACTCTACTAATACCATCAATAATTCTTGATCAAAATCAACCTTGAACATTAGGACTATTATTATCTTTAGATTCACCATTCTGTTGGGACAAAAGCCCAATGTACCTGGGACACTTATACCTCATGTAGAGAAACACAAGAAGTTTCATGGACTAATAAATTGCATACAAGGCAACCCCTAGGGTTTTTAGCCAAGGTCAACTCCTTGTTGGATTAATATTTGACATGCTAACTCCTTCATGAGCTTAGGCTTGCTTTCTTTGGGGGGTGTTGGTACAAAATTTGGCCTAAGAAAAAGGAATGGTTTTCATACCCATGAACCTTGACCAACATTGAACGACTGCAAATCCAGGAGGCTAGGTGGTCGATCTCCCAAGAAGGCTAGTTCCTAGCAAGTCCTAGCTAACAATGATGAGGGAAAAAGGATGTTGAAAGAAAGTAAACAGAGCTAAATCTAGAACTTAAAAAGTGGGTGAATTTAACCGCATCAAAGCATATGCAGAGTAAACCCAAACCATTCTAAAAAACACAAGTGAGCTACCTAATAGATCAGCCAATCCTTACTCCCATTTATCTTATAGCACACATGATTTTATGTGAATTATAAAACTACTAAATGAAAATGCATGAAATATAGAATATAGAGTTAGATCACATCCATTCAAATAGCTATAGCAAAAATAAACACTTAACATTCACACATTTGAGAGCTTAATTGGAGACCAAATAATAGTAAACTTATATTTCTTTAAAAAAAGAGCTTTACATATGAGTTGTAATGGCTAAAGAACCAATAACTAGAATGACTTGCATTCTAGTATAAATAGAACATACAATAAATGTTGTAATAAATTTTATGGGTGACATATGAGACAACGTGGGTGCACTGGTAGGGGTAGCCATACTATAAATTTCTTCAAATATCTTGTAGGTTATAGTGGAGGATGATTTACAGAAGGAGGTAAATGGTCCATCTTGAATCTAGACCTTTGATCGACTCTACCATGCCTGAATGATATGATGGATCATAAATTTATCCACCTACTTTTAGAAGAAGGTGGCCATTAAATGTATTATCAGGCCTTCTAAAGTGAGCAACTTAAATGAATCTAATATTCAACCTATTATCATTCGTTTTCCTGGTGCCAAACCTCTTAATTACCAACTACTAACTGTGCACCCTCATAAATAAGGGTGTTGCTTCCCTCCTATAGAAGTCCCCTACTATGATAGAAATTCCAATATGGATAAAATTTTGGGATGCACCCACTACATGTCATCGATTTGAAACTCTACCTAGTAAGCTAGGGTGGGTTTTTAGGTGTTCACCTTGATTTCCATATTGGGAATGATTTTGGGATCACTCAAGGGATGAGAGATACCTAAACCTCCACTTGACCCTAAAATTAGATGACCTATGTTGTATCTTCACAATGGTCATTCAGGGTTTGGCTAGGGTTTGCTTGTGTCTCATTTCTCTGCTAAGCTCTAAACTTGGATGACCATCTACCTTGCTTTTGGGTAAGGTTTTGAGAATTGGCTAGGGGTAGTCATTTTCCCATTTATCTACCCATTATGCCCATTATGCCCTATTAAGATTCTATTTATCTATCCTTATTATGGGACAAGGCTGTGGGACTCACCTAGGATTCTTGAGCGCCCAATTCTCTTCCCACCTTACTAGTTAGTCAAATTCTATGTTTTATACAATGAAATCCTAGGATAATTATATAGTTAAATATGTGATGCCCTCATTGAACACTTGAAATAAGGTGAAGTTTTAGAATTTGCTCGATGTTTCAAGCTGACAAACTTCTCTACCCTTCTTATCAACTCCCAAAATTTCATTGCATTCATTGCAACCTATATCAAAACTGCTCCACTACACCCTAGAGACTCATTCTCAGTATCCATTGCTCAATGCTCAATGGTTTGGCTCCAAAAACATAGCCTTTATAAAACCCATCATCTTTCTTACAAAAAAAGAGAAAAAGAAATTGTAGTGAATGTAAAAAATATATGAAACATAAAGGAATGATAAAGTGAAAATAAAACCTAAGCTACAGGGGTTATGCACCAAAATTAAATTTTCCCTCTCGACTGTAAGAAAAAAGAAAAAATTGAACACATTTACCACATTCTAATAGCTAGATATTGAACACACTAAAGTAAGACTAACCCAAAATCAAAAACATGTTGAAGAAAGTGGGACAAAGCAAAATTAGTCACAACATCCATTCATGTGTTGGAATGATTACAAGTTATATGACATGAAGAGGCTTGATGCTCCTTAGAAAGTAGCTCAAGGTTTGATCCTTGCCCATCCAATTGAGAAGGTGTGAAAGAAAGCACTCCCATTTCCAGATATAAGGTATGAGTGGGCAACTCCAAATCACTATACAATGTAAATTTGGGCCTATTTATAATTTGTAAGGAGGGTTCTTTCCATCTAAAAAATTATGTAGAAGGTCTACAAATTCTCCTCTACTTTGCAATTGAAATCCTTCTCCAACAATTATTGGTAGCTTTGAGATCTATAGATCTAATGCTATCAATTTTAGAGGCTTTCAAGCCTTCAGATGATAAATCATTATTGATATTTCTCCTATGCTAGGATGGTTTCACCATTAAAATCTTGTTAGGCTTCCTTTGAAAAATCTTACTTATTGATGTAGTAAGTATGACTTCTATGACTAGTATAGGCTAGAAGGGTAGGCTCACACATGTGATAGGTAGTCACCACATTGAAATCTAGATGGTTCTACCAAGCTAGGCTATAAAATTTAAAATCGATGGCTAATGGAAGATGTCCTATTAAATGCCTTCTTGGATTTCCATATTGTATGTGCACATGGTTGCCACATGATTTTGGCTAAGGCAAGATCTCCTTTGACCAATGGTGAGCCTTCTTCAACTGCACCCTAAATCTTACCTTCTACTTCTAACTAGCCATCACATTTCTAGCCTATGTTATGATGGGCCTTCTCTCTTTACATTTTATTTTTAGAGGATCAATGAATGTCATTAGATAGAAAAATCAATGGCTCATGGGCCTTAGTGCCTTTGAGCTGTTGGATTTAGGTAAAAAGAGGTATTAACAATTGATGGAAGATATGGTGGTTGGAATGGATTAAGTCTTGTTCACCTTTCTCTCAATGCCTATTCTTCCAAATAAATGCAATATGTGTATTCTTTAGCCTATTCCACTTTTAATTAAGCTTTTGAGTAAAACAATGACTATAGAAAAAAAATCCCTACAATTGTGGTGGCTCCTAAGGCTTTTCAACCTAACAAAGGGAGTGAATCTAGATTTTTTGCATTGTATTTGGATGTGGAGTCAAAATTAGAAACTAGGGAATAAAAAAATATACAATAATATAAGTGAAAATGAGAAGGGAGTGGGGAATATTACTACCTTAGGTATAAGACTCTCGGGTGGATTGTAGCCTTCAAATTCTATGTGCAAGTGATAAAATCCCTAAGAAATCATAATTTTTGCCTAGGCTATTAGGGAAAAAATATTGGAATGATTGTGAATCTAGATGAATCTTTCAATCTTGAATATAAGTCACGTTTTAGTCTAGATTATCTCCCAAGTCTTAGCGAATGTCATTTCTTATCATGACCTCATTCCTTGTTTAATTTTTAATGCTTTAAAATTCTCTTTGCATAGGATTATCAGACCTCCTTTTTTGGTGAGTGTGCCTAAGTTATCCTCTTTGTCCAATTTGGCCAAATTTCTCCATTTAATTATAGATGAAATATTTAGTTATTGGTAGAGTCTAGAAGGCTTTTCTTTTCATTGTCAAACATGATCAGGATGACCTCTTTATGGATTGTGAAGTTTATATGATCTATAGAACTTTGAAAACTTGAAATACCCAAGATGTTTGTTTTTTTATAGATGGTAAGTTCTTATGGATGATGTAAATCCTTTACTTAGCCACATTAGGTCCCTTCTTGTTCTTAAAATTTTCATGAGTTTCATTCCCCAAGTGCCTCTATCGATGTTGACTTGGTAATTGCCCTAAGGAGTAGTGAACCCAATCACAAATAGAAGAGAGTTTGGTTTTTGAACCCATCCACCTGGGTGATTGGCCAGTTCATGACCATTGAACCAAAAGGGATCTTGCTAAAGATATAGTCCTTTAAGTTATAATGGAAAAGACTCTGATAATATTATCAATAATGAGATTCAATATGGTTGTAAGTAGAAATACTATACATCATCATCTTTATGGTTTGGTGGGTCAACATAGCCTCATGGCATATGGAGATTCAAATTTACTAGCAATTTCTTTTGATACCTTTTTCTTGTCAACATTCTTGGAATTTTTACATCATCTATCTAAAAATTTTAAGGGGCTTCAATTCCTCTCATCATGCCCAATTTTAACATAATGACTCTAATCCAAGCTTCTTAAGGAGACATATTCCTTACTTAGAACGTGGATTTGCTTGGGATCACATGAGGTATAGTGGAGGGATATATTTTATTTATAAACCTCTCTATTGGGTAAGTAATCAAAGTTCCTTTATTGGTTTTTATTTTTTTGGCCCTTCTATAAAAAACCAATGGGAGATGATCTTCCTTGCATAGTAAAATCAACAAAGGTATGGTTATCCATTTCTCTCCCTCATGTTTTGTTGAAATAGTTATCTCATTTTTAGCTTGATGGGTTCTTTGGATGGTGTGTGATAACGTAGGATATCAATGATATTACCATGATGATGTAGGATCTCAATGGTATTACCATCCATTGACTATGTCTACCTTGTATGGGTGCTTTTCCCAAACCCAACCTATCTTCAAGCCTATCATTGATTTTATGCGAAATCTAGCATTGTTTCTTGTGCTTGAGGAATTTAGTCCATGTGTTACAGGATAGGACTCATGTGTATGCTTCCCATGGATGGATGATCAAGACATTAAATTCTTATTGGTCTCCACAAACAAATTCCACCTGTTATATTCACATACTTACCACATAGATTTATTCCAACCATGCTTTTTGAGTCTAGCTCATATCCTCTAGGTTTCAACCATTATAGCCTTACAAGCCATTACCCAGTGGTAAATATCAGTGCACACTTTATAAGTAAAGATTAGGTATTGGTGTCTTCTAACATCCTAAACTTGAATCATGTACCACTTGGATTCCACATGAAATTGGGTAATTTTTTTCTCACAACCATTAATGATATTTGATCTGATGGTAGACACTACTTAGTTCTTAGTGCACTTCACTCTTGGTTGTGAGTTGAAGTGAAACAACCAAGCACTTGGTCCAATGGTGGGTGTCACATCACAACATCAAAAATCACTTAGCACCTTCATTCCTTGTTTGAACTTTGATTGTATGATTAGTTCTCCTTTGGAAAATGTATCCTATTGATTTACATTTTGTTGCATGACTAAGCTAAGTGTCTCCCAAGGAAAATACCTCCTCTTAATGTTTGGATTCATAAGTTGGACAACTCATTTTGTGCTTTGAAAAATTCTTCCAATCCAAAATGACTTCCCCTTATTTTTTTACTATTTACATTATGTACATCAAACCTACGATGGTGGATCATCCCATCCTTGCTGGCTTGAATTATTCACTGGAACCTGACCCTTATATTTTAGATGTCTATTGCTCCAAGTGGTCATATGGTATGTAAGGACCTATCTTGTCCATGAAGAAGTCTAATTCCAACAACTCCTCTTATGTTATGTAGGCTTGCTCTTCCTCATTTCCCCTAGAGGGAACTTACTCTATGTGATGTATGTGGAGGGGTTGTGATAGGATCTTGAGTTCAGTCATATAGCTAGATGAGAGCAACATATGAGTCTATTCTAGTGATAAGTATCCCCAAAATTTGATGGTGAAGTCTCTTGAAATACATATTCTAAATATGAATGGTAGATCGATCACCATTATGTCTTGGCACACCATTAGGTTAGGGCATGCTTGGAGGGCTAAAGGAAGGTCCTAAATTAATCTAAATATTGGCACCAGAGTGTTATCTAATTAAACTACCCTATTTTTGGTATGTCCACATGTTAGGCTAGGTATGTCTACTAGTCTTTTAGGTATGACTCATGAGCTTGACCCTAAGTCCTTTAAACAATTGTGCATTAGCCTATCTCCAAATATCAAAGCTAGTTAGAATGGCACAGGCTTGGGTTGGCTAGACTCTAAGCTAGAGACTTATAGCATGATAGACATACCTTGTCTACCTAGCTATTTTTTCTTCTATAGTGACTTGTTGGAACTGATTATTGCATCCATAGGATTCGATTTTCACGCTGCAAAAATCCATTTGAAACCAACGAGCTATTACAGGCTCTAGTCAACCTGCATCTTTGTTCTGATAAACATGAATATTGCTAAAATAAAACTACATAATGGGTAAGGAAATCCCAACGGTGATTATGTGATAAAACGTTGATTACACATTCCAGATTTATGTAATGCTATATGTATAAAAATGACCAAGAAAAAAAAAACCAATTGTTATGCCTTATGTAGACCGGTGCCTAGATTCATTGGGCTATTATAGCAATTTAACAACAATTCTGACATGAACGAAGAGAATGGGGAAAAGAAAATTGGCGCTCTTATATTTATTCAAATATCGTAATAAAACTAGAAGTTAACCAACGAAAGAAACATATATAATGCATTCAAATAATGTAATCCATTATACAGTGACACATAGTACTAAGACAAAGATATAACAGGAATGAAACTCAAAATTATATTGATTTCATAAAATATTACATGCAGAGTGGGCAGGATGCCTTTTAACTCTATTTTTCTCAAAGAAATACATCAATACAATGAAGAAGACTTAGTTTAAATAATGTAATAGGTCTCTCCTACTATCCTTGTTCTAATCTGGTAACATTAGAGTTTTTAAATCTGAGGTTCAATAGGATAGGAAATAATCTCAGCTTCTTAAACACTTTCCTATCAAAATCCCTACACAGTAAAGGGAAGAAATAAGAATGAATGAGAAAAATAGACACAAAATGGAGATACAAAAACACAACTCTAAAGGGCACTCAAGTATACCTCTTAGAAAAAAATGCTATTTTCTAATTGCTTGATGCAGAATTTGAACCTGTCTGCTTCTTTTTATAGTTGCTGGTTCTTGATTATATTATTTTTTATTCATTTTTGGCCTTACACTTGTCCTCTTCTGAGTTGATCTTAAAAACTGGTACAACTGGCTTCCACTATCTTTTTCTTCTTGGGCTGAACCCTTCTCTTTGACATTTTCAAATAGTAGTTTATTTTAACTAGTGATGGTGGTTTTAGGAGAGTTCATTTTTTCTTCCACTGTTTCTTTTATAACTATTTCTACTTCTTCCTCTTGAATTATCTCCTTTTTAGCACTTGGCTCTTTAACTACTTCAGAGACTTTTTCTGTTGGCACAGACCCTTGTTGTGTTGAAATTATTTCTAGTTGTTGCTTGTAAGTTTCAACCTCTTTCCCTTTTTTACCTTGTTGCAGCCTCTTTATTTGTTCACTTATTAATCTTCAAACTTCTATGTCAAGGGTGGAAGTAAACCTCAACATGTTCATTTCTTGTAAAATTCTATATTTTTGTATGGCAAGAATGGGTCGGTTACTCTCATACTGGAAGAATAACACCTCTATAGTATTAATCATAAAGGTATATTTTCGGGTCATTTCTAACTCATAATCTGATTCACAATCAAATTTGTCTATTGTATGCATAAGTGGCTCTTCTACACTAGGAGCTTCCAAGCATTGTTCTAAAGATAGACCAATTTTTGCCATTTTACTTGTTGCATATTCTATCATATTATCCATTTTGGTTACAATATTTATCCACCTTTCTCGGTTTACCCCAAATAGGGCTTCTTTCAAGAACTCAAAATTGAAATGAATTTTACTACCATTATTTATTATTATCTCTTGACTCTGTAGCTCTTCAAAATTGTCTCATATCAAATCAAGGGTAGGACGAATGATTTCGAAGTCTTCTTCTTTCTCTTGTATCAACATTTGTATTTCTCGAGCAGTCATTTGGATCACCCTAATATGCCTAAACATCTCAGTGAACCCTCTAGCATGAGCTAGTAGTTTTATTGACATTTGTTTCTTCATTATATTCAAATAATAGGCATGATCTTGAATCTTTTCCGCTGAAGGGAGCTATACCTTTGGAGTGTCCTTTTGTGTCAATTCTTCCTGCTACTTATTTATCAACACTTTCATTTCAAATTTTTCCTCCTCTTCTTTCTTCAGTTGATTTCTTAACTCTGCAATTTTCTCAAGTAGTTGGTCCATGGTCTAATTTTGCATTGCCTTGAAAACTTGGACCATTTCACCTTATTTTTCCAGTATCGATGAGCCCCCAATTTCCTTATTAACTCTAAATACAAGTAGGATTTATAGGGTAGGAAGATTTACCTCTGCTATATCTGACACAATTGTTTCTAATCAAGGCTCATCCATGAGTTGTTCTCCTGAATCTCCCATCTTCAACACTACTTGTTATTCTTTTTCACCTGCATCAGTAAAGGTATATTGCTCATCTATAATTTCTAACAAAACTTGTATATAAGGTAAAGATAATCTTAGCTTCTTATTTTTCTGTAGTGGTTATCTTTGTTTATCTCTTTACTTGGTGACTTCAAAACAAACCCCTAAATCCACCAGTTCTTCTCATATTCATCCATATTACTGATGGAACTTTAATCTCCTATAATTTTATTTTTAAAGAGGCAAGGATGGCCATGGGTGCTAATTTCTTCACACTGGTCACAACCAGTACTCTGTCAGAGATGGGAATTATAGCCTATTTTGGGAGAGAATCTTTTTGAGTAGGTGCGGTTATAATTTTCTTCCCTTTATTTGCACTTGGGTTTTTGGAAACCTCTTGGGAAGTGCTTGGTGCTGCCTCTATTCTAAGATGATCACCTCCAGGAGGCCTGACCTGTTGCTCTACTATATCTACAGTATTAACAGTGACCTCCATATAGTCAATACCCTGTTCTTCTATCAACTCCAATAAGGGGTCTTCTTTGATTGCTTGAGTGGCCCCTAGAAAAATATGTGTTATATATTCCACTAAAATTTCTTGAAGACTTATTAATTTAGTTGGGTAATCATAGGATTCATGGATCTATGTATAACCTCTATCTTCAGGAGGGAAATCATCCCATACAACCTGTAAATCCATCCCCTTTTCCATAACTTCCAATAAACTTTCTTCATAGGTGTCCTTTTGATGCATTATTCGAGCATATTCTCTTTTTTCCATCATCTTGTTGTATATCCCTTTAGGGTAATAAAACCTCCACATTATCTCATTAAAACCCATAGTGTCTAATTTAAACATTCCTTTGAGAAGTGCAGGGTAGCCTACAAATATATAATCTCCAAACAACAGGGAACGTTGAGCCAAGGAAATTTTCCATGTTTCTTCACTAGCCTCATCTTAGCTTCTTCGGCCACTTGCCTGCACAACTCCAGAGCTGCTAGGGACAATGGACAATACATGGGTAATAGCTTAGGGGGAATTTTAGCCCCATAGAGCCTGATGTAGGTGAACCCTTCTGAGAAAAATAAATCCCCAATATCCTTTTATTTGATAAAATCCCTCACTCCCAGTCCTAATCTCTTAGGGAGAACTCCAGTTAAAAGCCAATGTATTTCTACCATAAAATGGTCGCAGAACCAACCCAGGTGAATATTTCCTTCATGTATTCTCCAAAATATGGTATGAACATAAGGGTTGTTAATAACTTCTACTCTTTTTCGGGCTTCTTCTCCCAATTTTCCCGATATCAGGTGGATGAAAAATAAATATTGAGAAAAACAGGGCATCTCTTTCCTTTGTTCAAAAACAACCTTTTTCAATTCTACCATTTGCTCATGTATTTGGTTACTTAATTCTAGTTCCTAGGCATAAATTGGGGTGTTATATGCTTGATTACATTGTGCAGCTAAATATAAAATCCTTTTATTCACTATACTAAGATCCTATACTCCTAAGACTATGTTTATCATATCACAAAAATCTTGGACCCATGGTTTAAAAATAGTCTTCCTAATTGGGAATTTATTGACTATTCTCTCATTTGTATCAAACAAAGATTTAAAAACCTCCATTCCTATGAACATTCGGGATTGGTGTTAGATTACATTTGGTACCAAAAAGATGGTGTACTCTATCAAATTGAATACCTTCTTGATGTGTTCAACTTTGATGTTGAATATTGATCGATTATTGTTATCTCAAAATATCCTCGGTCTTTCATCATATGCCACTGCTAGCCATGCCATTAAATCCAAGGAGAAGTAAACCTTCGGGCATATAAACTTCTCAAGATTCCTGTCCCATATGTTGCTTCTAGGGAAACCCTTATATTGTAATATTCGGGCTCTATGAAAAAGGTCAACAATTATCCATGGGGTCTTGCTATCATTTTCCATTACATGAGCAAAACTCTTGATACATGCATTATCAATATCATACTGTTGTATGGGGATTGGTTTCTTATCAGATCCACACTTTTGGGTGAAATCATACATCATTTTTTCGGGTATTGGAAGTCCAAAAATCTCAGAGTACAAAGACCAGTTTGTGATTAATTTCACTACTTATCTGGTATCTTCTGGTGCAAAAACATCTCCCCATGATGCCATTTTGCTCATGGTAGTGATTATAGTTCTTCTCAAATAGGAACACCCAACACTCTCCTTTTCTCTGTATTTCTTGCATACCATTCTTTTTTCTTAAATCACTAGGGTGGTAAACTTGATTGATTTTGTGAGTTCAAATACTAGCTAATGGAATAGGTTCAGTATATTCGCACGTTCAGCATTAATATTGTGCCATAAATTACTTTTTTAAAATTGGTCAAAGAAATTTTGCCAGCACATCTCTTTTCGAGGTTTGGCTTCGATGGTGGGTAAAGCTCATCATACTATGTGCTTCTGAGTTCTTTGATTTGTGTACCATCAATTATTGAGAATTTTGCTATTGGCTCTTGATGCTTATTATTTTTTGACGTGGAGTTGTGACTTGCTGTAGGGATGACCTCCATTTTGGTCCTCATGCCACCTTGGCCTTGAATGATAACTAAATCTTAGGGATAAATCACATTGTTAATTTGGTAGCAATAAACCTTGGTATCCCTGTAGGATTGGGTTTTTGATATGAGTGCCTGACATTATCTTAGATATCCTAAGTTCTTCGGTCAACCGCGATCGAGTATAGCCATCAGATCAACCTTCGTCGCATCGTTGCCTTGGATAATTTGTAACCTATTGGTTAGATAAATAAAATGAACATGCTTTGATCTTGCTTTGATTAATAAACATGGAATTTAATCATGTATTAGGGCCCTTGTTAAAAGTGGTTAAAATTTAATTAATCGAGTGCCAATTTAATCTTATCATTTAGTTTACCTTTGAAACACGTACTACCACCAGATCATTTCAATATGGAGAGAATCCATTGGATTCATCAAAATATGCTTGTTGGATTTACCACACTTGTATTCTATTGTGTTGAATTTGACTTTCTCACCACCATTGAATCCTCTTGATCTTATTGGAGCACTATCATTGGATTATCATGATCATTTTATTACTTCGACCTTTGATTCGCACGCTATCATTAGATCTTGGGGATGATTACCATGGTCGTTGATGTATAATAACCTGCATGTTGGTTAGTCTACTACTTTATATAAACCCGTACCTAATTAATCAAATTAATCATTTTTATAATGGTTGAAAAACCTTGCTTAGTGATGCTTAGGCCCAAAGATAATACAATGCGTTAAAATAATGTAATCTTCTTAACCAGATTAATCCAGTAATTAAAACCTTAATAACATTGCTCTAAACATAGACATTCATATAATCATATCATCTCCCTACGCATCCTTCGTTAGATCATATCATGATAGGGGCACGATCATTGAATTTCCCTTATATGCACAAGTTTTAACATAATGGAAAAAGGGGGAAAAATATTCATGTACCAACCTTCTATATTTAATCGATCGTATTACCAAAAATATTGTGAGTTAACCTTTGATAATTTTTAATAATGCACTATCATTGGATCTGAGCAGAGATGAGCATTACCGTCAGATATTCATGTTGTGGCATCCCTTTTTTTGACTTTGACTCCTTCGCTATCATTGATCTTCAAGCTAGGTACTACCGTTAGATATCCTACAAGGTGCATACTTGATAGCCAAAGAGGCATATCATTAGATTTGATTAATCTTGATTAAATTGAAAGGGATAATTTTAGCAACGTATTATACCCTTATCAATTCGTAATTAATCTTGGTTTTATCTTTGTATTTACCCGATATCCTACCATTTCCCATTTGTGTTTCAATTTTGGTGAAGCCATCGTATCTCGATCTATGTTGACGTGACCATTGATCTTGATTAACTTGTGGGGTTAGTTACCAAGGGGCATATAATTTTAAACTCAGATTAAGCCATAAGGGGAAAAATTAGTCTATGCATTTAGACCCTCACTAATCTTGTTCGATAGATTTAATTAATCTCATGGGGCTTTTACCTTTTTAGATGCACCTTTTATGGGATCGCTATCGTCAGACCAGATTTTGATCGAGCGATGTCATCGAATTCAACTGATATGCTCGATGTTTAATACAACAGGGCACATACCATCAATGGTTTTAATTAATGTTTCTTTCCAAACCTTTAGACTTTAATTCTTTTGACCACATCCTTTTAAAGCATTGATTAATTAAAGCACACGCATCCATTGGATCGGGCTTAGCTCAAGCGCATCCGTCCATATTAGCAAATATAAATGGATTTTATTAATTTTAATCACTTTTGACCTTAGGTTTTAATATTTTTAAACCATTTTACCTTTGTCTTAACCTTTGGGTTCCTTCATGAAAATGCATCTGTTGGATTCTCTTTTGGATAAGTACTACCTTTAGATTGATTTTAAGGTGTTCGATTTTTAACGTAATGGGGCGCATTCCTTTTAATTTAAGACCTTAATGCAATTTTTTTTATTTTTTTTGGACCTTAGGCCAAGGTATTCGATTGAATTATTCCATTACTTTTGAAAATCTTAGGACTTAAAGATTTATCATTTGATTTAAGTCTAAGGGAGACTTCATTTATTTGGAAGACTAAACCTTGTATTTCAATGATCAAATTTTATCATGAAGGATGACTTTGGCAAATCCTTTAAGACATAATACTTTTCAAAGGTGCACATGATAGCAATATTTAAACCAACTTCTTTAAAAATATGCAAAGAGACCAACAATGCTTGTTTATATTGATGAAACCTAAAATTTAAATTTGGGGGTTTCAAAGTTTGAGTCAAATTTGGCTCCAACATATGCTCTGACTAGGAAAATGTGTTGAAAACATGAGGTACTTGAGAACCACTGAATCTCTTGGTTTTATTTGTAGAAAATGAACAAAAATAAAAAACTTATGACTGTTAAGTAAAGCTTGAAAAAGTTTTTTCGCTGGACTGCCCAAACTACCGAACTCGTTTCGGCCATATCTCACTCATCCGGACTCGGATTGAGCTAAAATTTTGAGGGTAGATGCCTGAAAAACCCTAGAACGTCTCCACCAATTTTCATATCATTTGGAGCAACACAGATCCTAGCGCATCCCTATGTGTGAACGACATATTTGGCAAGCGGCTATGCGAGGGTTTCATATGGGTTGAGTGCAAGCAGCTCCAGAGGTTGGTTTTAGGGCCTTCGGGCCCTAGCGGCCAATATTTTTGTGGTTTATGCTCAATATTTTAGCAGGAAATGTTGCAGGGGATACAAGATGGGTTAGAAATTTGTCTTTCAACAGATCATACTGTGAACTTGAGTGACAACGGCTTCCAATTTTCTGCACAAAAGAAAAGTGAAAACCATACCTTTCCACGGCGTCTAGGGCAAGGATTAAAGAGATCACGAAACAAGTTTCAAGCAGTTGATCAAAAAATGGCTCATATCTCAAGTGAATCTGGTGCTAAGGTGCACCCACAAAATAATTCTATTGTGAAAACCCCTATCAAGGGTAAGAATTTTGAAGACTCGGTCCCAAAAATGAATTTTAGGGATGCCCTTCGTGGTGGACAGCCTCAGCCCAATGCTAATATCAATATTAGGGCTTCCCATAAACCTCTAAGAATGCCTAAGATTGATCCCAGGAAAATGGAGTCAGGATGTCTTAAAGCGGTGATGGAACTCCTATTGTTAAGCTTGATATGGGTAACATTCGGATGGCATTGAAGATTTGGAAAAAAGAGGACTAATTTGTCGGTTCGTGGGTTTTCGTCCGAGTCTATCTGCTTTCAAAGTATGGGCTGCAAAAAGCTGGAAAACTAAAGGTGAGTTACAAATCTCTATTTATCCAAATGGTTATTTTCTTGTTTTATTTGCTAATAATGAAGATAGAGAGAAAACTTTTCAAGGGGGTCCTTGGTTTTTTGGAAGGGTAGGGCTTTTCATGAAGCCCTGGCATACTAAATTTAAAGCCGAAGAAGAGATGCCTTCTATAGCTCCCGTGTGGGTTAGACTCTTTGGCCTCCCTATTGAATTTTGGAATCCTACTATTTTTTCTTCAATTGGAAACTCTTTAGGAACTTTTATGATGATTGCTGATTGTACTCAAAATTTTGAACATATTATTTATGCTCGGATTTGTGTTTTAATGGATTTTGACAAACCCCTACCTAAAAAGATCACATTACAATTTGGGGAAGACACTTGGGAGCAAGTAGTGGACTATGAGAACATTCCTTTTCGTTGTAGAATTTGCCATGAATATGGTCATTTGGCCAGTGCTTGCCCAAATAAAATTCCTGATCAAAAGAAAGAAGATATAAACTCAGCGAGGTTTCCAAATACCTAAGAAGAAGAACACTCAGAAAAAATGAGTTATGAAGGATCAATCAAAGTCATCTGCTAATATGTTTGAAATCCTTTCCACAAATGATGTCCCAAGTGAGGAAGAGGAAATAATGGAAACTGAAATCTTAGAAACACAATTTAAATATGAAGGGAAGAACTCGAGAGACAAACCAACAAATCAAAGGTTTTCAACGAGAAAAAAAGGAGAAAATTTACACAAGAAAAACAATATTTCAAATGTCAAAACTTCAAATAATGCAGGTCCCAATATAGACTCTGTTGAACCATCTAGTAAAATTTTGGTTGTGTACGAGCATTCTTCAAGGTTAGAAGCCATCTCAGATTCAATTGGAATAAGTCAAGAAACAGGGAAAAAAAATTGAAGATGGATTCTAATCAAAAAGTAGGTCGCAAGACCAATCAATATCATATGGTAAAAGAAGGTGAAAAGCTTGTAGAGGAAGGTAAGATTAATGCCCTTCCCAACTTTTTTAGCACTGGTATTAATGAAGATCATCACTTGGAATATTAGAGGACTCAAAGGGAGTCTTTCAAAACAAAATGAAATTAGAAGAATGATTCAGGTAAATCATCCACATCTTGTTTTCCTTCAAGAAACAAAGATGTCAATGGAGGATATGGACTTAATTGCCGGTAAAATTTGGCCAGCTGGAAAAGTGGTTTCCCTCCGTTCCCAAGGGACTTCAGGTGGCATTGCTTGTCTTTGGGATCCAAAAGAGGTAGTTATTCACCATATGGTTGGCGGGTTGGGGTTTGTTGGCTATAGCTATTCAAAGTAGACATTCCAACCTGATTATGCTCTGCATTATTGTTTATGCTCCGACTTCTTTGGAGGAAAAAAGAAGACAGTGGAAGGATATTACTCATATTATCTCTCATTTTCCTAAAGCTTGGATCTTGATCGGAGGAGATTTCAATACCATCCTCTCTCTGGATGAGAAAAGGGGGAAATAGAAATTTGGACAAAAGCAACGACCTCATGAGCGAATATATTGCAAACCTCCATCTTGTGGATATCCAACCGAGATAATGGCCTTATGACTTGGTCTAACAGAAGGCAAGGCTTAGCTTGTATAATGGAGAGATTGGATAGGTTTTGCTCTCTGAAAATTTCTTAATCCATGGTCACATTCCTAAAGTGAAGACTCTTAATAATGTTGGTTCGGATCATTGGCCAATCATGGTGGAAATGTGGAAAACCAATGTGAGTTTCTCTCCTTTTCATTTTCAATTAATGTGGCTTAGAGACATTTCCTTCGAGACCTCATGTGCAACAATGGTGGAAGGAAGGTAAACCTAGGCATGGGACTAAGATGTTCTGTTTTGCCAAAAGACTGCAATACATTAAATCCAAAATCAAGACTTGGAGCTGGAAAGAGTTTGGGGATGTTCATAAAAAAAAACATGAAGTTATTGCTCATCTTGAAAATTTGAATAAGAAAATCCGTTTAGATGGCCTCACGGAGAAGAGAAGTGCGAGATGAAATTAAACTCACAACTCGGTTAGAGGAATGGGAAAAAAGAGAAGAAATCTTATGGAAGCAAAAATCTAGAATTCAATGGCTCAAAGAAGGAGATCGAAACACAAATTTCTTCCACAAATCTCTTCTAGCTCGAAGATCTCACAACTTTATTTCTTCCTTAAAATCAGATTATGGAGATGTTGTTTATACTTGGGATGGCATGAACTCTATTGTTGTTGATTACTTTTCCAATATTTTTCTTGCTACTCCCCTTGACTCGGCTTCACAATATAATGTTCTTCAAGCAATCCCTTCTCTTATCACTTATGAGGAGAACTCTATTTTGATTGCTCTTGTTACTATCAATGAGCTTCAACAAGTAGTTTTTAAAATGCAAAAGGGAAAACCCCAGGTCCTGATGGTTTTCCTATTGAGTTCTACCAAGAGTTATGGGATATCCTTCATGTTGATTTATTAGAGGTGGTGGAAGAAGCCAGGAAAGCCAAAGAAATTTTGAAGGTTATCAATAAAACTTATATTACTCTTGTTCCAAAAGCTCAAGAGGTTGATCATATCTCAGCTTTTAGACCTATTGCTTTATGTAATGTTCTTCTCAAAATCATTACTAAAATCATGGCGAGAAAGGTTGAAGCCTCTTTTGCATAAGATTATTTCCCCGAGCAAGGGGGTTATGTGGAAGGACGTCAAATAGTAGATGAGATAGTTCTTGCTCGGGAAGCCATCCATTCCATGGATATGCAAAATTCTCCTTCCATGTTCATTCAGTTAGACTTATCCAGAGCTTATGAACGAGTGGATTGGCACTTCCTTATCAAAGTTTTGAGGCAATTTGGTTTCTCTAAGGATTGGATGGATTAGATTATGGGATGTATCTCTGAGTTTCCTACTTAGTTCTTATCAATGGCAGGCCTTCTCGGTCTTTCCCAGCTTCTAGAGGTATTAGGCAAGGTGACCCGCTATCCCCTTATTTATTCATCATTCTTGTTGAATGCTTGGGTAGGACTATAACCAAAAAGAGGGAAAACAAAACCCTTGAGGGAGTTACCATTGCTCATGGAGCTAGACCTATCTCTCATCTTCAATTTGTGGATGACTCTACTCTTTTAGGTAAAGCTACGGTTAAGGAAGCTTCTAATATTAAGCAAATCATTAGCTATTTTTCTAAGGCTCTTGGGCAGTTGATCAATGAAGACAAATCTAAAGTTATTTTCTTTCACTGCTCTGCTAGACGGGAATCCATGGTCTTGGATAAACTAAGATATAAGAAGACCTCTCTTCCAATCACTTATTTAGGTATTCCCATAAATATTCAAAGGCAGAAAAATAAATATTGGAATTGGTTGTTGGACAAAGTCAAGAAGAAAATTGGAAAGTGGACCAACAAGTGGCTTTCTTATGGGGGTAGAATCACCTTGGTAAAATCAGTCCTTCAAGCTATTCCTATTTATGTTTCTTCCATTTTGAATATCCCAAAGGTTGTTCTTCGAGAATTGGATCAAATCGGTCATCGTTTCCTTTGGAGTGGTACTAAGGAGAAAAGAAAATGGGCCTTGGTGAAATGGGATACTTTATGTCTTCCTAAGAGTGAAGGGGGGTTAGGATTACGGTCTTCAATTAATAACAACAAAGCTTTAGCTGCTAAATTATATTGGAGGATGTTGCATAACCCCAATGCTCTTTGGGCCAATAATCTCCATGCTAAATATCTTGAGAACAAAAGTCCTGAAGACCTTGTTCGCTATCAACTTCCTACCAAAGGTTCTCCCATTTTAGCGAGTTCTTAAGGCTGGTGAGGATTTGATAAAGAAAAAATTATTTTGGATCATTCATAATGGTCAACATGCAAATTTTTGGATAGATTCTTGGGATGGTCACAAGCCTTTGATAACTCGGTTTCTCGATTGGAGGCCTTGGATGGAGGAGCTTCACCGAGCTAATTGGATAAAGGTGGCTAATTATTATCGGTACCATCTGGTAATTCAAAGGTTGGTAGATATTGGATCCCTATTGAGGACTGGCCTATTCAAATCCCAGAAAGGCAAAGACAAGATATCCAAGGCATCCTTCATATGAGATCCCTCTCTTGGTCCCATGAAAAAGATTGTTTTGGATGGAACAACACTACTAAGGGTGAGTATTCGGTTGCTCAAGGTTATTTGACCTTATGCCATAATAATCCCAACCATTCTTCGACATATTTTCTCGATTGTGGGCTCAAAAGCTCCGGCCTAAGGTGAGGTTCTTTAATTGGCTTTTATTGCATCGTAGGGTGCTTCTTGGTGAGCAACTTATGAAGCGTGGTTTTCATGGCCCTTTTAGATGTGAAATGTGTGAAGAGAATGTAGAAAATATCAACCATATTTTTATTGAGTGTACTTTAGCCTCTGAGCTATGGAGGAGAATGGCCACTTTACTTGGCTTACAGTGGTCCAATTTTTTTACTTTTGAACAGCTTTGGAGGGATTGGCCTAATCAAGAGGGTGTTGATCATTTTATTAGGCGGTTAGTTTGGATGGGTTCTACCATTCTTCTTTGGAATATTTGGAATGAAAGGAACAACCAAATTTTTAATCAAGATAGGAAGGATATTCACTATATTTGGCAAAAGACCATAGCCAACTTAGTTGAATCAGTCCATCATCTCCTTAATCACCCCCAAAACTCCCACCAAATATGGGATCAAGTGATGCAAATATTGAAGATTAAACCTTCTAAGGGCAACCAACTTAAAGGGAATGTGAGTATTAGTAAGATGGATAGGAATAGAAATTGGCAACCTCCTCCTAAGGATTTTGGAAAAGTCAATGCTGATGGAGCCTCTAGAGGGAACCCTGGAAAAGCCGGTGTGGGAGGAATTGGTAGACTTTCGGATGGCTCCCTGGTTTTTACTTTTGCTTGAGAATTTGGGTATTCTTTCCAATAACCTTGTTGAGGGGTATGGTATCCTCGAGAGGCCTTCAGGAGGCTACTAAGGTTGGATGGGAAAAGGTGTTAGTTGAGTCGACTCTCAACTTATGATTAATCTCTTGAAGAATCCTTCTAAGAATCATAAGGTGGATTGGAGAATAAAAAGAATTATTGAGAAGATTCGGTTAATCCAGGATGGGATTTTTGAAAGTTGATTACAATCATGTGGTCGAGAGATCAAAACAAGAGTGTTGATGCTTTAGCTAATTGGGCTTTGGACAAAGGTGATCTTACTTGTTATGGCCACCCTCCTATATGGTGGGCTTCTCAAATTAGGGAAGCTCTTCTTTCTATCATTTCTTTGGATGGCTCCAGTTATGAAGGTACCTAGTTTCTTCTTGTTTTTTTTTTTTGCTTCTCTTTGGTTCATTCGGTTTTTTTTAGTTCCCTAGCTCATTCTATTCTTTATTTTGTTTCCTCTGTTGATTCTTGCCTTAATAGTATTATGGTCTAGATAGGTCATTGTTTTGTTCATTTTTTTTTCTTTTTTTTTTGTTTTTTTGTTTAGTTTTTTAAGGTGGGTGGGTTCTTTTGTTTTGTTTTGTTTTTGTGTTCTTTGTGTTGTTTTTTGTTGTTCTTGTGTTTTTGTTGTTTTTTTTTTTTTGTTATTGTTCTTGTGTTTTTTCGTTCTTGTTCTTGGGTTTCTCTTTGTTTGTGTTATTTCGTGTTTTTATGTGTGAGTGTTTTCTATGTTTTTTGTTTTTTTTTATTGTCTATTGTTGGTTGTTTTTTATTTTTATTTTTTTTATTTTTATTTTTTAGGTTTTGGTTGTGTTTATTTTTCTTGTTTTTTGGGTTATGTCTTTGTAGTGTTCTGTTGTTTTTGTCTTGTTTGTGTTTTGTTATGTGGTTCTTGTGTTTTTCTATGTGGTTTGTGTTGTGGTTTCTTTTATCTTATTGTGCGTGTTTGGTTGTGCTTTTGTTTTTGACACACTCAAGGAGCATGTTTTTATTTTATTTTATTATTTTTGTTGTTATTTACTTATTTTTAAATTGGTTTTGTGTGTTTGTTTGCTCCTTGAGTATGTCAAAGGTGGTAGGCTAGGTCCGAGTCCTGGGCATTTTTGGCGGAATGGATACCCCTGCCTCCTTGGGTCTTACCTGAAAGTGGCATCCCTTTTGGGATGTTTTCCACAAATAAAAAAAAAAAAAAGCTTGAAAAACATTAAAAAAAAATCCTTTTTTTTTTTGGTATATACTAAAAAATTGTATGATCAACATGATATCAAAGCAATAGAGTATTTGAAAACTGTAATTCATTTTATTCAATTTGGAAACTAGGATCAGATTTTTAAAAACAGATGTGTTTTATTTTGATATATTGTAATGCTTGTTTTGGCTAAGTCATAGGATATGATTACACAAATGTTTGTCAAAGCCATTTACTTCATAATGTTTATGCCCATGTGTGTGTTTGTGCATTTATTTTTATTTCTAAGTCTTTCAAAACTTTACCATATCTGAGCAAAAAAATTAAGCCTAATATGTGATTTCACTCTTTAAAAAATTTCTCCATTCTGCAGGGCTCCACTACCAGTCAAGTGTCTATAGCCTCGGTGGAGTTGCTTCTAATCCCATATGGTTTTACCCTACTGCTAGTCAAGCATCTATAGCCCTGGTAGAGGTTTTCCAAGATATCTTAGGCAGTGACTCAATTTAACTTTATTGTAATTTTTCTTTCTCGTTTGAGAAGTATTTGATATAAGCAAATTGTGCAATGAGTATGCCTGAGTTGAGGATTAGTTTTTGGCTATAAAATATGAGTGTAATAATTTTTGGCTCAACCATCCTCACAAAGATAACTCAGATCTTTGGACCTTTGAAGTCAGCTTAAGTATCATTTGTAATGTGAGACTTTGAAATGATGTTTCAATCATATTTGTTTTCCTTCTGTTTTATCTCATATCAAAAAACTATTGCATAAACACTCATATTTTGAAAATTGTAAAAACTCATCAGAGTCTAAAATAAATCTCCTTTTTCTTATTGTTTTTGGTGGAATCGATAGTAATATATACTCATTAAACTAATAATATCATGTGTACAATAAACTCAAAACTAAACTAAATAAGAAAAGAAGAGCTAAAAATAAAACACTCTATTTTTGGGTTTTTTTTGTTTTTTCCACTTTTTTTTATATTTTTTTTATTTACCTTCAATCGGGATTGTACATTTTTAGGTGTTGGCCATTAATAGGGATAACCATAATTTCACCCTACAAGGTCTACAACTTGTATGTATTCTAGTTGATAACATGGGCTATTTTGTATGGGCCAATCCATTTAGGTTCAAATTTACCTTTTTCACCATGCTTATCATTTTTAGGATCCCAAGAGATGACTATATCTCCTTGAGAAAAAGGAGTACCATTGGCTTTCTTATTAAACAATTTCATGGTTTTCTAGGTTTGTTCCATCATTCTATTAAGGGTCTCTCTTTTTTGTTCTTCTAATAGGACAATTTGGTCAAACCTTCTATGTATGGTATTGGGGTATTCATGGTCTTGCAATAGGAGGGAAAGTGCCAATTTTTCTATTTTTGAAGGTAATAAGGATTTCTCTCCATAAACCTTTTCATAGGGGGTTCTTCTTGTGTTTTGTTTAATAGACAGCCTATCGTCCCACAAATCAAATTGAAGTTCATTGTCCCACCCTCTCTTGTTCTTACCCAATGATCTTTTTATTCTAGTAATTACATTTTTATTTGATGACTCAACAAGACCATTTCCTTGGGGGTAATAATTAGCAGAATGGGATAATTCAATTCCATATTGAGCACAAAATTCTACCATTTCATATGAAACAAAATATTGTGCATTATCTGTAACCAGTTTCTAAGGAACTCCAAACATGGTCATAATTTTTTCTTCCAATAATTTGATGATAGTGGCAGTAGTGGACGTTGTCAGGGATGCATATTCTATCCACTTTGTAAAGTAATATATTGCAGTTATGATCCACTTGTGTTGACCAGATGAATTAGGCTTTATTTCTCCAATTAGGTCAATACCCCATTGTGTGAATGGTGCTTCAATGATTACTAGATTGAGGGTCATGGATATCAACTAATTCTTTCCTACAAAAACATGGCAAATTTTGACAATTCCTAACATATTTATATACATCCTTAAAAATATATGGCCAATAATATCCTGCTCTCATAATTTTCTTAATTTTAGCTCTTCGAGAAAAATTTCGTCCACATAAACCATCATGAATTTTTTTGATTATTTCTGGGACTTCACTTTCATATAAACAGAATAATAATACTCCATCATGGAGTTTCCAGTATGACACACCATCTTGCATATAATATTTATGGGCTTGAAACTTGACTAAACTTATTATGTTTACTGACATATATTTAGGAAATGAAAGGATTTTTAAGTATGCCATAATCCCATCATACTATTTACATCCTTCTTTGTTGATTATTTTGTCATCATATGCTTCATCTATTGTGAAAATATTTTTAAATCCTTCTTCTTTTTTGTCCAATAGTTTAGCTAAACCCGGCCCTTTGACAGTTTTAACTGTTTTGAATTCAACATCATATTACAGAAGCTTTACCATCCATCTTGTTGGTCTTCCTAATGGATCTGATTGAGAAAAAATATCTTTTATTGCTATAAAAGGGATACAATAGTAAACTTTTTTTTATCCAAATATACCTTTGAAATGTTCTAGAGATTGGATGACTTCATAAGCATGTTTTTCTAGCAAGCTGTATTTAATATATGCTCCTTTCAGACCTAAACTCATGAAGGCTATTGGCCTTTCATTATTTTCATCATATTTCTATGAAACAACTGCAACAATGGAGTGTTCATATGCATAAGAATATATATTAAAATATTTTGCATAATCAGGACAGCTTAGGGTTGGAGTGGTTGATATAGCTTCTTTGATTTTGTTAAATACTTCCATATTCTCAACTATCCATTTTATTTCTCCAATTTTATTAACCATATCATTTATGGGTTTGGTCATCTCTGCAAAATTTGGAACAAATATTTTGATAAAATTTATCTTGCCAAAGAATAACCTGATAGCTTTTAAATTTTTAGGAGGGGGAATTTTGGAAATGGCTTCAATTCTATCTGGATCTATGCTTATTCTTTTTTTTGAAACTATATGTCCTAACAACTTCCCTTGTGTAGTCCTAAATATGCATTTCTTGGGATTTAAAGAAATTCCAAATTCCTTGCACCGAGCAAAAATTGCAGTCAAGTGTTCTAAATGGTCTTATGGATTCTTAGAAAATACTGTGATATCATCTAAGTACACAACTACAATTTTAAACATTAATCCTTTAAAAGCAAAATCCATTGCTCTCTAAAAAGTAGCACCTACATGCATCAGTCCAAAAGGTATTCTTAAATATTCAAATGTGCCCCAAGATGTAATGAATGCTGTCTTATGTCTATCTTCTGGATTTATTTGAATTTGATTGTACCCTAAAAATCAATCTAATAGAGACAATCTCATTGAGCCAACTACTACTTGCAATAATTATTCCATGTTGGGTAATGGGTAATTGTATTTTAATGAAATCTTGTTTAAATTTCTAAAATCTACATAGATTCTAATATCCCCATTTTTTTTTCTGACTAGTACTAAATTGGATATTTAGGAAAAAAATCTTACCTTTCTGATTATCTTGGAATCCAATTATTTGTGTACTTCCTTTTCCATTATTGGGTGTAGAGTTGGGTTGTACTTCCTTTGTTTCAATCTAAATGGTTTGGAATCTTATTTTAAGGGTATTATATGTGTCATTACATCTATTTTGAATGTTTTCATATCTTCATAAGTCCAAGCAAAATGTTTTTTGTTCTTTTTCAAGAAACTAATATATCCAGCCTTTTCTTTAGTAGGTAAGGCCATGTCTACTTTCACTATTATGGGTTCTTTCATTGAACTAATGTTAATATCTTTAGATATTACTTCTCTGCATAAAAGCTTATAGGCTTTGTCAAAATCATCAAATAGACTCTCTAGAGAAACCAATACCTTAGGTATCTTATTAGTTTTCAACTGGATTACTTCTACAAGATCTCCTATTTGATCTCTTAATTTTTCTTCATCCTTTTCATCACATATTACATCTGCATATTCATTTTGGAGAGTCATAAAATCCTTAATAGCTATATCATCCTGAAAGACCTATAGATAGACTATGTTATCTAGAACAGAAGGCTTATAGACTGAGATAGTTGGAAATCTGTCCATATATTCTGTAGTTATCTCTAGGTGATCTAGGCCTAAGGTATTTAAAGCTAAAATATCTACAACATGATTTTGTTCTCTAGGAATATATGAGATATTGGAAGCTAAGAATTTATCAATTTCTTCCAATACTGCATTTTTATATTGCTTAAGCCTAGGGTGCTTAGTCTGATATTTACCTTTGATATATAGTATAATAAGCTCTACATCCTCTATTACAGTCAAGTAGATAATGCCTAGTTCTTTTGCTTTCCTTAATCCTAGTAGTAAAGCTTCATACTCAGCTACATTGTTTGTGCAAGGAAATTGTAGTCTGTAATGAATGCCAAGGTAATTTCCTTTAATATCAATCAAATTTACACCTGCACCTACTCCAGACTATGATATAGCTCCATAAAAATACATGGTCCACATTTCTTGAGACAAAACTCCATCTGATTTTGCATCTACTATTTTCATAACTTTTGGATCCATGTTCTTTGTTTTTGGTACTTCCACCAGGAATGGATTGTGCCATATTTGAATAAACTCCTATCCCTTTTTCTTCCATAGAGTTTAATAAGTTAATCATGGTTTCATTTTTTTGAATTAACTCTACGGAGTGTTTGTTGAATGGTTCCCTTCTCAAAATTATATTGTCTTTATCTGATATTGGGATTGTAGCATAGGACCAGTCCAATTGAATTGAACCTCCCAATTGTTCTGCCTAATGTCTAATGAGTAATAGTGAGAAAAATGGGTCAACATCAACTACTGCAACATCTATGACAATTCCCTTTTTGGGGTGTTGATCTAAGAAAACTAACAATCCGTTTATCACCCCTACACAAGGAATTTGTCTATTGTTCATTACAGAAATAGGGGCAGAATATCTAATACAGATTAATCCCATTTGATCAGCTATTAATTTAGGCATTATATTGTGTGAGGCTCCACTATGTAACATGCATTTATGGATGATATATCTTTCCCCTTCATGTGAGTTGTACCTTAATGATACATAAAAGGGTCTGACAGAGGATGGTGATCTTGTATCATGTTGATTTTATCTAGCAGCATGGCAAGTTGGGTCTTCCTTTTGTTCCACTAATCCAAATGCTCTGCAGACTTGTTCTCTGTACTGTTGAACTTTCATAAGTTCTCAAAATGTGATATTAACTTTTTGCTTACTGAGTTGTAACCCAACATCAAATTCTATCTTCCTTATATCTAGTTTTTTATTACTTTCTTCTTTTGGAATCTCTTCCTCTAATTCTATTACTTTGGGAGTAATCTTTTTAAGGTTCCTATCAATTTTTTCTTTATTGATGTTTTTATTGGTGAAAGTTTGTTTTCTTGTTTCACTTGTAGAGGCTTTCTCTATCCTTATAGGGACTGTTCTATTCCTTAAATTCATAACATGGGTAGCTTCTAATTCTTCAACTTCTTGAGCAGTGGGCATTAATTTCCCTTGCTTCATCTTATCATATCTTGACTCATGTGATTTTTGCAAGGTTTTAGTTCCTTCAGCTACTAAAATTTGAGGATGATGATTTGAAGCATACTTATCCATATATTCTTCAAATATCCTCTCCTTGGACTCATATTCCACTGACAAAAAAGCATTGATTCTTATATCCTCTTCTGATTCAGCATGTAAATCTACATTGCATTGGTCACGTAGGTGAATTCCACATGCATCAAGGTTATGGGGTGCATCACAAGTAGAGAAAAAATAGGGAAATACCTCTACTACATTAGTGGATGGTATAAGGTTAGGAACACTATTCTGATCTTTGTCAGAGTCCCGATTTTTCTAGTTATTGTTCCCATTATTCCTACTCCTATTTCCTTCTTTAGGACCATTGTTATTTCCCAAATTTCTATTGAAACTTTTCTTGAAGGGAGTACGGTTGTCAACATGAGGTCACTCTATTTGTGAATATTCACCATTATTTCCATTATTTCTTTCAATCCTTTCTAACCTGTTGTTCATGGTATTGAACATCTCAGTCATTTGACTAGTCAATTTCTCCCTTGGATCAATTTTAGTTCTTCTTTAAATATCAAATGCCACTCTTTTAGGTTTTCTCTCAGGTAAGTTGACTTCTAAAGAGTAAGGTTTAATTTTACCTCTATCAAGCATATTTATTTCTATATCCAGTGCTTTTTCCATACAACCATCAATGGTAGTGGTTTGTTCTTACCTTAGTTCATAGTTAAACTCTCCTTGAAAGGTATTCTTATAAAAACAAATAGACTGAATATCACTAGGCCTAAGGTTGGCAAGAATTTTATTTCTAGTTTTTGAAAATCTTGTGTTAAAGTCACTAACAACATTATTCTCTTTTTTCTTCATAATGGCTAACTCAGTTAACAAAGTTTGTTCATTTTTTCTTTCGCCATATTTATTTAGAAACACAGTTTCCATTTTGGTGAAGTTTGGGATATAACTTTTTGGAAGGGAATTGAACCACTCTCTAGCATATTTTTCTAAAGTTTGTAAAAATAGCCTCAACATTACATCTTCATGTTCAACCTCTAGACTATCCATTGCATATAAGAAACTTTGGATATGATCTTCTCCAGTTACTGCACTATTTCCTAAGAATTTTGAAAGGTATTTGTGAGCTTTACTAGGTAAAGCATTTAAATTTATGGGTAATATGAAAGGCCTATATATGTTAGTACTCCATAAATGAACATTAACCTAGGCCATTTTGGCTGTAGGATTCAAATTCATAGCAATAACACTTACAGGAATGTGAGGCTGAGTAATATGAATATGATCTAATGAATTATTTACCTTAGTATTACTATTTATTGGGCAGTAAGAATAATCACATATATCTTCTATAACAGAATTCAAATGTTCATATATAGTGATACCAATTGTAATAGTATTTTAATTTTTCTTTACGTACTTTTACCTCTAGAATTTGACTTAATATTGTAAGCAATACTCTTGAAAAGTGGAGTTTTATTATTGTGTATAAATACCTCTGGATTCTCGAGTTTTTGGAATAGCTCCTTACCGCTTCTCCTGGTGTTCGCCAACACATTCTACTCTCTCTTTTTTATTTTTATCTTTAAGGTTAACAGACATAATCGCCAACACCGGGGTGCAAAAATAATAGCGTATGCTTTATCAAGAATGCTTGATATTATCACTCATCCTCACGGGAGTCAGTTCTTGGGATAATTCAAGAAAATCAAGAAACCCAAATTTTCAAGAAGATCAAGAAACGTAACGAAAATAAAAGTTTGAAAACCATGGGCAAAATAAAAAATGTAGAAAATGTAAAAATTAAAATAAAAGTTCTTTATTCTAACTAGCCACCCGTTGATTAAAAATCATGTCATTCAGAGAAAAAAAATTAAGAAGATAAATCTTTCTATCAAGTCCTCCCTAACAACGGTGCCAAAAAACTATTGGAACCGATTCTTGCATCCATAGGATTCAATTTTCATGCTGTAAAAATCCGTTTGAAACCAATGAGCTATTACAAGCTCTGGTCAACCAGTCTCTTTGTTATGATAAACACGAATATTGCTAAAATTAAAATACATAACAGGTAAGGAAACCCCAATGGTAATTATGTGAAAAAACATTGATTACGTGCTCCAGATTTATGTAACACTATATGTATAAAAAATGACAAAGTAAGAAAATAACCAATTCTTATGCCTTATGTAGACCGATGCCTAGATTCATTGGGTTGTTATAGAAATTTAACAACAATTCTGACATGAATAGAGAGAATGGAGAAAATAAAATTTGTGCTCTTAGATTTATTTGAATATCGTAATAAAAATATAAGTTAACCAAAAAAATAAACGTATATAATGTATTCAAATAATGTAATCCATTATACAGTGAAACACAGTACTGAGACAAAGATATAACATGAATGAAACTCAGAATTGTATTGATTTTATAAAATATTACATGCAGAGTGGGCAGGATGCCTTTTAACTCTATTTTTCTCAAATAAATACATCAATACAATGAAGAAGACTTAGTTAAAATAATGTAATAGGTCTCTCCTACTATCCTTTTTCCAATATTGTAATAGTAGAGTTTCTAAATCTTAGGCTCAATATGATAGGAAATAATCTCAGTTTCTTAAACGCTTTCCAATCAAAATCCTACATAATAAAGGGAAGAAAGAAGAATGAATGAGAAAAATAGACACAAAAGGGAGATACAACAACACAACTCTAAAGGGCACTCAAGTATACCTCTTAGAAAAAATGCTATTCTCTAATTTCTTGATGCAAAAAAAATGCTATTCTCTAATTTCTCCTCCTCTTCTTTCTTCAGCTTATTTCTTAACCCTGTAATTTTCTCAAGTAGTTGGCCCATGGTCTGATTTTGCATTGCCTTGACAACTTGGACCATTTCACCTTATTTTCCCAGTACTGATGAGCCCCTAGTTTCTTTATTAAATCTGAAGACAAGTGGGTCTTGTAGGGTAGGAAGATTTACCTCTGCTGTATTTGATACAGTTGTTTCTAATCGAGGCACATCCGTGAGCTATTCTCCCATATTCACCACTACCTATAATTATTTTTCACCTGCATCAGTAAAGGTATATTTCTCATCTATCCTTTCTAACAAAACCTGTGTAGAAGATAAAGATAATATCAACTTCTTCTTTTCTGTAGTGGTTATCTCTATTTATCTCTTTACTTGGTGACTTCGGAACAGACCCCCAAATCCACCAGTTCTTCTCATATTCATCTATATTATAGATGGAACTTTAATATCCTATCCTTTTATTTTTAAGGACGTAGGGATGGCCATGGGTTCTAATTTCTTCACACTGGTCACATCTAGTACTCTTTTAGATATGGGAATTATAGCCTGTTCTGGGAGAGAAGCTTTTTTAGTAGGTGTGGTTACAATTTCATTTCCTTTATTTGCACTTGGATTTTTAGAAACCTCTTGGGAAGTGCTTGGTACCTTTTCTATTCTGATATGATCACCTCCAAGAGGTCTAATCTATTGTTCTACTATATCTACAGTATCAATAGTGTCCTCCATTTGGTCAATACCTTGTTCTTCTATAAACTCTAATAAGGGGTCTTCTTTGATTGCATAATGGAAAAAGAGGGGAAATTATTCATGTAACAACCTTATGTATTTAATTGATCATATTACCAAAAACCTTGTGAGTTAATATTTGATTATTTTTAATAATGCACTGCCATTGGATCTTAGTGGAGATGAGCACTACCGTCAGATCTTCATGTTGTGGAATACCTTTGTTTGACTTTGAATCCTTCACAACCATTGATCTTCGATCTAGGTCTAGCGCTACCATTAGATCTCCTACAAATTGCATAATTGATAGCCGAAGAGGCGTATCATTAGATTTGACTAATCTTGATTAAACCAAAAGGGGGTAATTTAGCAATGTATTATACCCTTATCAATGTGTAATTAATCTTGGTTTTACCTTTGTCTTTACCCAATATCCTACCATTTCCCCATTTGTGTTTCAATTTTGGCGTAGCCATCGGATCTCGATCGATGTTGGCATGACCGTTGATCTTGATTAACCTGCGGGGTTAGTTACCAAGGGGCATATAATTTTAAACTCAGATTAAGCCACAAGGGGGAAAATTAGTCTATGCATTTAGACCCTTGCTAATCTTGTTCAATAGATTTAATTAATCTCATGGGGATTTTACCTTTTTAGATGCACCTTTTATGGGATCACTGCCATCGGATCAGATTTTGATCGAGCACTATCATTGAATTTTGTTGATGTACTTGATGTTTAATGCAATAGGGCGCATACCCTCAATGTTTTTAATTAATGTTTCTTTCCAAACCTTTAGAATTTAATTCTTTTGACCACATCCTTTTAAAGCATTGATTAATTAAAGCACGTGCATCCATTAGATCGGGCTTAGCTCAAGTGCATCCATCCAGATTAGCAAAGATGAACGGATTTTATTAATTTTAACCACTTTTGACCTTAGGTTTTAATATTTTAAAAACATTTGACCTTTGTCTTAACCTTCGGGTTCCTTCATGAAAGTGTGTCCATTGGATTCTCTTTTGGTGAAGCGCTACCTTTAGATTGATTTTAAGGTGTTCGATTTTTAACGTAATGGGGCGCATTCCTTTTAATTTAAGACCTTAGTGCAAACTTTTTATTTTTTTTGACCTTAGTCCAAGGTATTCGATTGAATTATTCCATTACTTTTGAAAACCTTAGGACTTAAAGATTTATCATTTGATTTAAGTCTAAGGGAGACTTCATTTATTTGGAAGACTAAACCTTGTATTTCAATGATATGATTTTATTATGAGGGATGACTTTGGAAACTCCTTTAAGACAATACTTTTCAAAGGTGCACATGATAGCAATTTTTAAACCAACTTCTTTAAAAATATGCAAAGAGACCAACAATGTTTGTTTATATTGATGAAACCTAAAATTTAAATTTGGGGGTTTCAAATTTTGAGTCAAATTTGGCTCCAATAGGACTCTTCCAAATTCTTCATTTGTTTTATAATCGAGAGGATCTCCCAAAGAGGTAATGCTATGGTAGACTTCCTCAGGTGATCCACTACATGGAAGGGTCTAAAAGAAGGAGATTTCAAAATGATGTTCAATGATGTCAAGGACCTGGATATTTCCATTGCTAAAGGAGGACCTGGTGGATCTACAACATGTTTCCTTAGAGACTCAAAGACTAATATTATGATTGTCAGAATTTACTTAGTCCTAGCTATCCAATGGAGCTTGCATTGATTCTTGTTTGATTATCTACTTCTATTATCTAGCATCTAGTATTTATTAAACTAGACTTCCCCTACTCTCCAATGAATTGGCCTTGTTGATATATTTTTATCAAACTTGTGGTCTCTTAGGGATTGATAGGTCTACTTCATTTGATATGTGATACACTTTTATTGTAATGGCTGATATTTTGACAATACATGTCCACTATTTTTTTGTTTTTATATAGGCTCATTGTTCACCCATTGATAAGTCAGAGTTATAATAAGATACCAAGACAAGATTTCCCCACTAAAATTAAGTGATCTAATTTGCAATAGATTAGCTATATAGAAGCACCAACATATATAATTTATTCTAAGCCAATTGCAAGTAGGAGCACCAACTCCTACATTACCATCTCACCATCCCATACTAGAATATGGGTAATATCATACACAAGCTTTATTCCCTTTATGTAATTGCTATGTAGCAAGGGACATCATATGGCTGCATCAACCACTTAGGATAGGGATCCTCACCAAAGGATAGCCCTTTTCCAAATCTCCACACTACCAGTGAAGGCTAGTGTTTTATGAGAATCATCATTCTATTGCAGTTTATGGTTTTTTTTGTAGATAAGATACTATAGCATTAATACCAGGTTTTACAGGTTTACCCAAAACCCTTTACAAAATTAGCCCAGGGCTATTGATGAACATGTCCTTACTAAGAATCCTATATATGTAAAATCTACATGCCGTAAAAGCCATTACATCTGGTAAGGCACAACCTATTATCAAAAAGAAACTTCCCATACAACATTATGGGTATACCCCAAGAAAACACACCTGCATCATAATTACAAAAAAAGAAACAGAAACGGATCCCTTCCTTAAAACAGTGGAGAAACAAAAAGCTACAGACACACATAGCAGAGTACTGCAAAAAAACTCCCACAAGCTCTGTATTGACAGTTACTCTTAATAATTCTTTGGTAATTTATTTCTTCCATATATGACATGCTTTGGGACCACATCCCGTCTTGGCCAATCAGCCTTGGAGAAGTGAACCTGCTAGCTAGATTTATGGTAGTGGCTATCTGGTGGTCCACGTGGCTCTAGTTCGAAGTCTTATATTGTCATTTCTTTATTACCCTATGATTATCAACCAACCTCAAATTACTAAGATGACTAGGAGCCATGTTACCTGACATGTAACTAACCCTGTTAGTCTTTGTGGTATTTCCAAGAAGCATCCATGAAAATTGATAGCTCAGATAATTTGTATTGTGAGTCCATTTAAAAAATGAGGCGGGAATACTCCTAGCCTTTGAACTTACAGTGCCTTCCCTATTGGTAAATTCGACTATCATTCTTGGAATTATTGTTGAATAAGCTCCTCTACTTCACTCGGGACACCGTGTTCCCATTTGCAAAGTCCTTCACCATCAACACCCAAATTGGCCAACTTATCAGCAATTTTGTTAGCTTCCCGAAAGACATGTTGGGCTTTTATGTCCTGTCTTCTCTAGAAAAGGATCCTAGCCTCTTCAAAAATTGTTTTAATCCTCCAAGTAGGTGTTTTCCAATTATTGTGGATATTTATAACATGCATAGAGTCTCCTTCTACGATCAAATTGCCTTCTAAGTCTTGAGTCATTTGAAGGCATCTCCACATAGCTCTAGATTTAGCTTCGTTATTCGTACTTGTTCCCAAATATTCAAAAAACACAAGCATCATATTCCCATTATGATCTCGCACAATGCTGCTAGTGCCTACTCTACTAGGATTATCCTTAGCTTATCCATCAAAATTAAGCTTAAACCAACCCGTAGGAGGTGGGGACCACTTAACATTGGTTTTGGGGTTGACTACCCTAGGCACAGACTCATCTAATAAGGTTAAGCTTAAATATTGAGCAATCGTGGTCTCCTGTAGATGAGGTTTACTGCTATCAAAAGGGATAAGGTTCACATTATCATTGGCAAAGGATAGGATCCTGGCAATGATAGTTTGATGATCATAGATAGACTCATTAAAACCTCTATGGTTCCTTTCTAACCACACCTACCAAAGATTGTGATTGAGACAAATTTTCCACATGTATCTAAGTATTTGGCTTGAAAATGGGCAAGGCCACTAGACAAAAAAATCAAGTACGATGGCTAATTTAACCCAAGAAATATTGAAGGCCTGAAAAACCCCACTTAAGACAGTCAAGAAAAAAGTGCACTCAAGGAAAATGTGATAAATGGTCTCCCAATTAGCTCTACATAGATAACAATGATTAGTAATAAAAATACCTTTACGCATCGTATTATCAATGGTTATAATTCTTCCTTGGATAACCAGCCATGAAAAGACTACAATTTTTGGAATTAAATTTTTTATCCAAACCAAGTTCTTTTGGAGGACAAAATCCTCGTCATCAAGCAAAATATTGTAAGATGATTTAACAGTGAACTTCCCATTTTTCGTAGGATCCCAGGTCACTTTATCTTCCTTGGGTCTCATGGGGCTAAACTATTTTTTGAGAATGTTACAAAGATCATTTGATTTCACTTAAAATCCCTGAATCCTTATTTGTTTCCACTTCATTCTGCCTCTATCCTCAACCATATAATCAGAGACTTTTTTGCCAATGAGTTCTTTCGTGATATCTATGATTCGGGCTAAGTTAGGATATTGCATCAGTGGTTCGTCCTTAGCCCATCTATCATTCCAGCAATTTATCCTCTCACCATTGCCTAAAACCCATATTAAACATTTTTTTATGATTTCCTTACAATTGAGAATTGCTTTCCAAAAAGTAGAACCTCTGATTGGAACTGAGTCACTTAGGAATTTCATATTTTGAAGATACTTTCATTTGATGATAGCTATCCATTCATTTTCTTCACTAGAAATGAGGTGCCACGCCTGCTTAGCTAGTAAATCTAAATTCATACGAGCAATTATCCTCAGACCTAAGCCCCCATTTTCCCTAGGTCTGCACAATTTGGTCCATCCTACAATATGTATCCTTTTTTTCTCCTCTGATCTAGTCCATAAAAATTATTTTTGGAGTTTCTCAATTTTTTGGAAAACCTTCACAAGGGATTTGAAAATGGAGAGAGAAATATACTGGAATGCTCTGAAGAGAGGCCTTAGTGAGGGTCAAATTTCCTTCTTGAGATAGAAGATGACCTTTCCATCCAACAAGTTTTTTTTTAATTCTTTCAATAACCCTGTCCCACATTGACTCTCTTGGAGAACCAATGAAAAGAGGGAGACCAAGATATGAAGTGGGGAGGTTTGCTATATCACACCCTAAAATTTTTGCAATCCTTCCTTACCTCTGAATGAGGGTGTTCAAGAAATATAACTTGCTTTTATTGAAATTAACTTTTTGACCAGCAACGTCCTCATAGAGTTGCATGATGTATTTAATTCTTTTGGCCTCAACCACTGATGCCTTAGTCAATATAAGGGTATCATCAATGAATTGTTAGTGAGAAACAACCCTAGTGAGAGATGTTGCCTTGATTCCCAAAATTAGCCTTGAACTGCAAGCATTTTTTATGGTTCTACCTAAAGCTTTTGCCATAATGATGAATAACATGGGGCTGATAGGGTCCCCCTGTAGAATTCCTCTGTGACTTTGAAAGTAACCAGTAGTTGTTCCATTAACTAGAATTGAGAACCATGCTTTAGAAATGCATTATTTGATAAAATTAACGCATTGGTGGTGAAAACCAAACTTAAGGAGAACAACAATCAGAAAGTCCCAATTTAGCCTGTCAAATGCTTTGTTCATATCAAGCTTGAGGGAAAAAATAGACCTGTTAGTCTTATGAGAAAAGTGCAGAGCTTCATAAATTGTGATAACTTTATCCAAGATTGACCGGCCCTAGATAGAGCTTCCCAGACATGGATCTATGATGCAGGGCAGAACATCTCTCATTCTATTTGCAATGGCTTTAGTTAGGATCTTCTAATAAAAATTGCACAAACTGATTGACTTGAAGTCAACCATAGATCTAGGGGTTTGATTTTTAGGAATTAGAGAAATAAAAGTAGATTTGAGACCTTTTGGGATATGATTGCTTGCTTGGAATTCTCTGACAGCAAAAATTACATCCTCACTTATGATGTCCCAAAAATCTTGATAGAAACAAGGGGGAAAGTTGTCGGGTCCCGGGGCTTTGTCTGGATCCATGCTAAATAAGGCTTCCTTAATTTCCTCATCAAAAAAGGGAGCTAGAAGCTTAAGGTTTATATCCTCATTTATTATGCTAGGAATGGATTACAAGAGAATATCTTTGGCCTCGTCATTGCACTGCAATTCCTGACCAAGGATAGAATTGAAATAAGTTATTGCCTCCATTCTGATTTCTATTAAGTCCTGAGTAATAGAACAATCTACTTTTAAAAAAAAAATATATCTTGTTATTGCTTCTATTTCTAAGCGTGGTGACGTGAAAAAACTTGGAATTTGAATCTCCATATTTCAACCAAAGAGCCCTTGATTTTTTCCTCCAATATATTTCCTCACAGGCCAAAATTTTATGAAACTTTGCTAGTTTTGTCCGTTCCTCCTGCCTAGTAGTTTCATCAACATCACCATGTTGAATCCTAGTAGTTTTGCAGTTTATGGTTACTTACATATAACATGGGTTAATTATATTATGCTTTATTATAAGAATCACTTATCTCCAAGGTATTGTCAAGTTTGGTGGTGGTGGTACTTAGCCCATGAGTTTTGAGTCTTGGGAATGCTTCTTCTGTGTATATTTTATTCATGAATTAATCTTCATCTAACTATGTATTGAATGTTTGGTTCTCATGCTTACATTTCTATAACCTTAAATAAGTAAATAAACAAGTAGAATAGAAAAGCAATTCTAATACAACATAATTCCACTGAATATTCATTTTAAATATATACATCATTTTCACCTATTTGACATGATGACATAATTTACAATGCTTTCTTGCTATATATTTTTTGCTATCTAATGGAGATGCTTACATCAATAGAAAACTTCCTTTCTAGTTACAAAGCAGTAATAAAAATACATCCAATATTACATCACTTGGCTTTATCTTTTCTGCCATTAAAAGTTACATCAATAATGAACATAATCAAATATATATCAAAGAGTCTTCAATAATGGATTCTTGAATCTTCTCTGGTTTCCTTGCTTCTTCATGAGGTGAGAGATATGAGTTTTCAAGGGATCAGGACAACTCGAATGCAAGTATGCCAATTATATTACAAAAAACCCATGCATGTTTTATGCAATTATGCAACAATAATTTTCCAAATGAATATTGCATTTCTAATAGTCACAAATATTAATTTCTACAAATTCATCCATCCCTAGCTTTTTTGCACAAGGGTAAATTCATAATCTTATTCATCATCTATGTACTTACAATTTATAATCCCAACCATAAAATGTTTGGGTTATCTCCAAATCTAGGAAGAGTCCCATACCTTTTCTGAAGGATCGAACACCAATTCATCCTTATTGAACTAGAAAGAGTTTCATATTTTCCTTTTAATATGGTTTATCTCATTTTTAAAATTCAACAAATAACTTAGAATAAATGTTGATTCTAGTAGTCATAATAAATTTTCAAACCAAAGGTAACTTGTCATAAATTCATTCAATTATCCTAGCTAGTAAATTTATTCTATTTTGATCTCTATATCTTGATTACTTTATCACTTCACTCTATTTTATTTGAATATAAAAGTCATTGCTCACAAAAGAAAGAGTTCCTACCCTTAAAAGAAATACATATTATCTAAATACCAAATATTGATTTCACAAGTACCTAGGATTTAATCTGTATCTTAAAATGTACACCCATAAATCACGACACTTGAATTAACATTTTAATATAATTGTTATGCACTTCTTTAATAAAATAATAATTGAATATATACCACTATGGGGAGCTTCAGATAAGTTCAAACTGCACTTTCAATATCTAATTTCAAGAATCACATGAAGGTAAAAGGGGTTTTCCCACAATACCAAATTAAATCTTCTCTTTCCCCCCATACTTATATACTACAAATGTATCAATGTCAATTTTAACAATTAGACAACTCATTTGTTAGATTGAGGGAAGGTTTCAAAAGTATGAAATGAAATGAAATAATTAGTTTTACCACCATATCCTATGGTATTGATAACCATTGTTAATAACATCCTATACTATTAAGCAAATCGGTGCAACTATCAGAGTACACATACCTGTATTACAGACTAGGAAAATCCAATTGGTTCTATAACAAGCAGATCATATTCTAATCTATTGCCATAATAGAATGAATAGGTGCAAGCACTTCCAGTATAGAATGAGGTTTCAATCAGCCTTGAGTGTCTCTTGTAGTGACATTGCTATTAGTTTGAGTAGATACAGATTTGAATCGTAGTTTCAAAGCTATGCAGTATGCCAAGGAGTAGGAGTTGAGGAAGTGATGTGGCATAACACAAGTTCTTAGTGGGGAAAAACTCTACAGATTAGGATAGTTCCCAAATGAGAACATCAATTGCAACATCGCTACTTAAAAAGGGCTTTTATTAGTTCATTAATCATTGCAAGCTACTTCCATATGAAGACATGACCACGATGATAGGAAAATTTTTTACCATATCGATGCTAAGAGGTTTTGTCAGCAATTCTCATAATCACATATTGAAATCAAGTAGCTATTTTAGTCAGCCGTATCGCATGGGAAATTATGCAAAAATATAAGCAATTCAATATTCTATCGTAGAAGTAATGCTATTGGTTGAATATGACCACAATCACTCTAAGGAGCATCACCTATGAATCGAAGAGGCTATGTTAATGTGTAGAGGCATCGAAGATCCTAGACGAAGCCACTGTAGGCCAATAAATTATTGGAGGTTGGTGGAAAGACACACATAGAATTTAAATGGATGTAATGATAGCACATTCTTGGCTTCAAGCCGTTATAATGAGATGTAGAAGACTATAAATCGATGTGATGGTAAGTGTATAACATAACACAAATTGTCTATCATTTATATAGTTTTAATATACAACTCAGTATTGTGACCCAGAGATAGTCTCATTAATACGATCAATGGTAGGATTCATGGAAAGAAAGGAAAAATAAATTCTTATTTTAATGCAAAAAAAAAGCATATCATCTAAAAACATTATAAGGCTTAAATAAATCAAATTCCTTAAATCAAATCATTTCATCATCACAACAAAAGAAAAGTGTATAGAGTGCAACCAGTATGAGAAAAAATAGAACTTTCACACCTGGTTCTCTCACAAGACCTCTAGACTAATATGTTGGGCAACCCTTCTTCTACTCTCGAGTCCTGATATATCCTTCCTCCAAAAATAGCATAACTTAGCATACCTTTTCCTCAATATCAATACTAATTTATAGATCAAATTCTTCTAGACAAGATAGATGCTCTGTAAGTCCCTGATCATCGTCCCAGGCCAGGGAAGCTCTATCAAAGGAAGGTTTATCATAGATGGGATCATCATCATCCATGAGGTTCTTGACTCTGCCCTCCTTTCCAAGAAGCCATCATTCTTGTTCAAACTTGACATGAATAAAGCCTTCGACAGTGTCAACCAGGAGTTCCTATCTAGCATACTCCTCAAGTTTGGGTTCCACCCCTCCTTGGTCAACCTTGTTAATAACTACGTGTCTTCCCCTTGGTTCTCTATCTTGATCAATAGATCCTCGGTTGGATTCTTCCCCAATTCTAGAGGCATTCATCAAGGTGACCCCCTATCCTCGATTATTTTCATCATCCTGGTTGAGGCCCTGGGTCGCACCTTCTTGAGCACTCCTTCCTATGGCCTCATATCTAGCATCAGGCCTGCACTTGAGCTACCCCTAGTGTCCCACCAAAAATTCATGGATGACACCATTCTTGCCACCTTCATGTCAATCCCTCAAGCCAAGGTCATCAAGAAGATCCTAATATTGTACAAAGAGGTGGCTGGGCAGAAGATCAATCTCTGTAAAAGCAAAATCTATTTCATTCACACCCCCAACTAGGAAAGCCTAGATTGGGCGGATCCTGGGCTACACCCATGACAACCTTCCCTCCACCTACCTCAGGCTACCCATGTTCACAAGGTTTTCTTCCAAGGCCCTGTGGAGTGGGCTGGTCGAGCAGGTCTAGCGAAAGTTGGCCTCTTGGAAGGGTCACCTCCTCTCCTAGGCGGGTAGGGCTACCCTTACATCCACTATCCTCCAAAGAATTTTGGCATACTTCATGTTTGTCTTCAAAATTTTAGCCTCAATTATAGCCCACATTGAGCAAATCCAAAAATTATTTTTGTGGTCTGGCAGCAAAGATAAGAAGAGGATCTCCCTGGTCTCCTGGCCCCTTGTCTACAGGCCCAAATAGGAAGGAGGAATCGGGCTCAGGTGGGTTCCCCTTATGAACAAAGCCCTTCTGGCCAAGCAAGCATGGAAGGTGTTCATGAATATCATGGATGAATGGGTTAGTATTGTGCGTAGGAAATATCTCCATCAACACCCTTTCCTTAGCAAATTCCAACCTAGATATGGATTGACCTTCTATAAGTCCATGACCCTCACTAAGAACATTATTAGGAAAGGGACCCGATGGATCCTTGGTGATGGGGCCAAGATCGACTTCTAGGAGGATAGGTGGATCCAAGATGAGGCCTTGAGTGCTGACAGTGACCTCAGAGTCCTTAAACCAGGCCTAAAAGCCTCCAAAGGGCCTAATGTGTCATACTACTTGGTCAAGGATTAGGGTAAAAGCACCTGGGGACCCATCTCAAACCCCTACCACCCGCTTCAAGCTGCCAGGATCCAACACATCCTTAAGACTACCATCATCCCTTTCGATGAGGGGGAGGACATATGTGTTTGGCATGGCACTATTAGTGACTACTTCTCAGTCAAATCCACTTACGCCCTCCAAAGGGACCCATTGGAGGCTCCTTTCATGGTCAAGCAGGTGTGGTCCAACAAGCTAATCCCCAAGATCAGCTACTTCATGTGGGCATCAATCCATAATAAGATCCTTACTATTGAGAATCTATCTAGGAGGGGCTTCCAAATTACAAATAGATGCTTCCTTTTTTGTGTTATCTGGGAATAAACCAACCATATCTTCCTCACTTGCCCCTTTATCGTAGAGGCCGCGGGTCACCTCCTCACCCTATTTTCCATTTAGTGGGTTCCTACCAGCTCCATCATTGACCTCTTTTCCCAATGGTCCAATCCCTTTGTCCACCCCACCCTTCGCTCCCTCTGGGAATTCTGCCTTCCCCATATACTTTGGAAATTTTGGATTGAGTGTAACGGGCAAGCCTTCTCTTCCTCGAACTGCAATTCCCAGTTGATAGTGGCCAAGGCGGTGGCCTTTGCCCTTGAGAACTCCCACTCCCTCCACCTGAGTGGGCCTCCCTGGAAGGCGAGCGAGGCTTCTATCCTCACCAACATTGGATTTCAAGCCCCCCCTAGCCCCATCTCAGCCCCCTCCCCTAGAGATGTGACTAGGTGGGTCGCTCCTCCTCCCAGGTGGGTCAAAATCAATTTTGACAGTGCCTCCAACGGTAACCCTGACCCCTCGAGAGTTGGCGGGGCCATCCAAGACTACTCTGGGACCTTGATCTTGACTTACATTGAGGCCATCGACATGAAAACCAATAACTTCACATAAGCAACATCATTACTCCATGGGGTCCTCATCCTCGAGAAGGTCCCTAGTAAAGTGATCATCGAGGGTGACTCCCTTAATATCATCAATGCTACCCTCAACAATGGAGACAACTCGTGGCACATCTACAATATTATCCAAGAGGTTTAGGCCATCCTTCTGATGCCACCCCAACATTTCATCCGCCACGTCTACATAGAAGGAAATAGGGTGGTTGATTTTTTGGCCAATCTCGCAACTTCTTCGAAAGGGTTCAACATTTGGACCAAGGATTTTCCCATTATGCTGGTGCAAGCAGCATCCCAAGACCTCAATATCAATGCTATTCCAGACACCTAGACTCCCCTGGCATTGTGCCTGAATGACCTAGCTCCATGTCAATTGTAATTGCACGTAGGGCATTGTGGGGCATTGACCTTACTATGTTCCTATATTCAGTGGCAGTTCCCAATGACATCCATGATCACGGTCATTTTAGGGTGACCAATAGGCTATGTAGTTCCAGGTTTCTCCCTCCCCAGCATCCATGTCAAAGGTATCCCACATACCTCTTCTTTTTTTAGCATTCCCACCAGGCTCATAGTCAGCACATCATGTGGGCCTGTGCCACCTAAATTTGAGTGCCTTGATGCTAACTTTGTGTCCTGGTATTGTCCTAACCTAGTAGCCCAAGCATGGCGACCTCCTGTGTAAGACCAACCCTTTGTGCCATCTTAGCTGGTGCACCATGTGGAGTCCATCCCTAGGTCTCTTTCCCCTCATCGCCAAACCTGCCATCCACCTCGTTGCCCCTATTATTCTCTGCTTGTGTCTTCCCCCACCCTAGAAACTGACTCCCAAGGCATGTATTCCCTTACTACCTCTTTGGATTCCTCCCCATACCTTTATATCCCCCTGAGGCATGTAGCCTTCACCTTCATTTGCCCCATCCATCCTGTATTTTCCTGGTGAGCTTCCCCCCTATTAGACCCACTTCCTTCTGGAACTTTTTGCCCTATGCGAGCTATGATTCCACCATGTCAACTCCCAAGGCCATTTACATCGAGTGTAAGACCCTTTCTCTGACTGATTCTGCTAGGGTATTTATTGATGCCAATGAGTATACCCCATTTATAAGAAAATTTGTTAGGACTGATGAGGATATCACTAGGGCTTCCTAGACACCTGGTATGAGGGTGAGGTCCATGTGAAAGGGCTAAATTTTAGAGTCACTAGGGATTTCCTATTTGAAGTCACTAGTCTGCATCATGAGGAAAAGGGGAGGTTCATTCGTTGAGACAAGCACAATTGGGAGGAGGAGCTCTCCCGCTTCCCAGAATAGAATTGGGATAGGATGACTCTATTCAGAACTGACCTCCCCAAACCATTTGATGAAGCCCTGGTTCTCATGATGCAATTTATTACATGCGATGACCCAAACTAGAAGCTATTCAGTTTCCATATGAGTTTCATTAACCACCTTCATGGTGCCACCTTGTTGAGCACTCCCTATTTTTTGCTTTACTCCCTAGGTCTTGCCATTGATAGAGCCCAGAAAAACCACTCCCACCCTTCCCACCAAGGACTTATGGCCATCCTCTACCACCATGCTCTAGCCCATCATCCCTCACTTTAGAGTATTCCCCCCTATTGTAAATAATATTTTGGGACCCTTCAAAAACCCGTTGTATATAAAATTTGCTACTTATCAAAAAAAAAATATGCTCTATAATATTTTATTTCTTTTCTATCTTTTCCTTCACATGCAAGCTTCTTCAAAAATATATTATTTTAATGCAAGGAGGGATTCCCTAGAGATAAGGTATAGGCTGGCTACATGTCCTTTGTCCCCCAACCTAAGAGCACTAATACTATTGAGAGCATGGGTGCTCAGATTTGGAACTATTAAAGATAAGAGGGGAAAGTCCTACAATCCTCCCAAAATTGCCATGTGTAGGAAAGATGTAATATTTTATTTATAAGGTAGTCTTTTCATTTTTTGGTCCAATAGAATTTGGACAGGTCCATAAAAGACAAGCCACCTAATTTCTTTTCAAAAATGGGGTCAATCAATTTAAACAAGCATGCTCAAACAATTAATCTCTACTCTAGAGAATGCTTAAATTGTATGCATAAAGGTATATATTTTAAAATATTAAAATGCCAAACATTAATAAATATGCATTTTCAAGGTAGACTTTCTTCATGCAAATTAATGATGCAACCAAATTATTTCACATAAATAATATGCAAGCACTCGATGCATTTGCTCGTCGTTTCCCATCACCATTTTTCCTTTGAGTGGCGGGAGTTTGGGAGTGATTCCTCAGGTAACACCGCCATCAGGGAGGTAACTAGTGATGATAGAAACAAGAGCTTTACCTGATGAGTTGTCTTTGTCATCATTTCCCTTTTTCATCTCTCGGTGGTAAATCTTCCACCTATGAGAATACCTATTCCTGCAAACAGTAAATGCATGCAACATCATTTTCTCTTGACTAAAATGGATATAATGCAAATATATTAAGCATTACAAATCAGCCATCACAATACAAATAGCATACTAATAGAGTTCCTCCAAGGTGGGTCATGACATACTCCCCCCTTAGAATAAACACAATCCTCTGTGTTTCCTGCAATATTACATATTAATCAATAAAACATAAGGTTTGCTTAGTTTTCCACTTTCATAAGTGGTAAATGTCTCAACCTGTATTATTACATAGCATCATCAAATAACATCATCAAATAAATAAGGAAAATGTCTTTTTATGTCCTCCACTTTTTCCCAAGTGGAATTCTTCTCAGAATATTGGTCCCACTGGACCTTGCATTGCTCAATGTTTCTTTTCCTCATAGCCTTGGAATGAAATTCCAAGATCTTCACTGGTTTCACCTCAAAGGTTGTCGGATCTACCATCTGCAAGTTAGAAACATCTAACACATGATTAGGATCAGCAATATATCTCCTAAGTAGGGATACATGAAAAGTGTTATGGATCTTTGATAGGTTAGGTGGTAAGTCAAGTCGGTAGGCTACAGGACTTATCTTTTCCACAATCTCAAATGGTCCCACAAACCTAGGGTCCAATTTGGTTGATTTAATTGCACTCTTTTTAGGTTTCACTCTCAAAAACACCCTGTCACCCATAGAGAATTCTCTAGGAGTTCTTTTCAAATCTGCATAACTCTTCTGTCTATCCGAGGCTTCCTTGAGCCTTTGTCGGATCAGTGCTAGCTGCTCCTCCATGATTTTAACCATTTTTGGTCCAATGACAACCTGATCCTTGGGATTGTCCCATGATAATGGTGTCCTGCATCATCGGCCATACAAGGCCTCGAAAGGGGCCATTTTCAAAGAAGAATGATAACTATTATTATAAGCAAACTCAACCAGATACAAATAGTCCTCCCAACGGGACTTCTGGTCCATGCAATACATGCGTAGCATATCTTCTAGAACTTGGTTTACCCTTTCTGTCTATCCATCTATTTCTGGATGATACATAGAACTAATATTCAAAGTGGTGCCAACTGCATGATGGAGAGCCTGCCAGAACTCAGAAGTAAACCTAGAGTCCCTGTCTGAGATTATCATCTCAGGAAATCCATATAACCTAAAAATTTCCTTAGCAAATCTATTGGCAACAACTACAACATCATCTGTAGTACTACCTGCTATGAAGTGTGCAACCTTAGTGAGTTTATCTACTATCACAAAAATTGCATCATGCTGATATTTTGTTTTAGGCAACCCGACAATAAAGTCCATTGAAATCACCTGCCATTTTTGAGTAGGGATGTGATGAGAAAACAACTTTCCTATTGGATGTTGGTGTTCAGATTTCACCTTTTGACACTGTAGACATCGTGCCATAAAATCGGTGATGTCTTTCTTCATGCCAGACCAATAGAAGGTCTTTTTCATATTTTCTCTCATCTTAGCTCCTCCAGGATGAGTGGAATAAGGTGAGTTATGAGCTTCTCGCATAATCAATCTTCTTAGATCACCCTTTTTAGGAATGATCACACACTCCTTAAAGCATAAAAGTCCATCCTTTATGCTATAATCCGGATTCTCATTCAAATTTTGTTCTATTTTAATCTGAATTTCTCTACACCCTGGATCCTGGCATTGCATTTTCCTGACTCGATCCATAAGATCTACATGACTACGAGTCAATGCTGCTATATGCCTTCTTCTACTTAAAGCATCGACAACCTTGTTCTCTTTCCCTTTGATATACTCAATACCAAATTCATACTCGGCTAAAAATTCTATCCATCTTCTTTGCCTAGCATTTAACAATGGTTGAGTGAAAATATATCTTAAGCTCTGGTGATCAATTCTTAACTCAAATGGTTTACCCACCAGATAATGTCACCAAATATTCAAAGCATGTACAACTATAGCAAGCTCTAGGTCATGAGTAGCATAATTGACTTCATGCTTTTTGAGTTTCCTAGACTCATATGCTACCATGGAGTTGTCTTGGGATAGGACTCCTCCAAGTCCTTCTAATGAAGCATCAGTGCAAACTAAAAAATTTCCAGATGGATCCAGTATTTTCAAAATAGGAGTTGTGGTAAGCTTCTGTTTAAGCAAATTAAATGTTGCTTCACATTTTTCAGTCCACTTGAACTCCTTCCCTTTTCTTTGAAGGTTGGTTATAGGATAAGCAGTTTTGGAGTAATATTTCACAAACCTCCTATAATAACCTGATAATCCCATGAAGCTTCTAACTTCTATCACATTAGTTGGAGGTGGCCAACTCAAAATAGCTTCTATTTTCTTTGGATCTACAACAATACCATCTTCTGATATTATGTGTCCCAAATAATGCACTTGGGAAACATAAAACTCACACTTAGACAAGTTCCCATAAAGCTGATTTTTCCTTAACAATTCTAATACTATCCTCAAATGCTTATCATGCTCTTCTTGGTTACGAGAATAAACCAAAATATCATCCAATAAGATCAACACAAACCGATCTAGCTGATTTCTGAACACACTATTCATCAAATTCATGAATTTTGTTGGTGCATTGGTCAAACCGAATGGTAAGACTATGAATTCATAATGACCATATCTAGTCTTGAATGTGGTTTTGTGTGTGTCTTCATCTTGGATTCTTAGTTGATGATACCCTGATTTTAAATCAATTTTGGTAAAAACTGACGCACCCTTCAGTTGATCAAATAAATCTTCAATCCTTGGCAATGGATATCTATTTTTTATTGTTGCCTTGTTCAACATTCTATAATCTATGTAAAGTCTCAATGATCCATCCTTCTTCTTAACAAATAATATGGGTGCTCCCCAAGGTGATACACTCGGCTTTATTAATCCTTTATCAAGCAATTCTTGAAGTTGCACCTTCAATTCTTGCATCTCGATGGGATTCATTCTATAAGGAGCTCTATGGATAGGCTCAGTTCCTAGAAATAGTTCTATGGTGAAATCAAACTCACGTTTGGGTGGTAAACCAGGTATTTCATCAACAAAAACATCCTGATATTCTTGCAATAGTGGAAATTTGTTAAAAATTTCTTCCCTTGAAATCTCATCTATTTCTTTGATTTTTACTGCATAAACCATTCCTCCTTTCTTAATGGTCTTCTTCAATTGCATAGCTAAAATTAACTTGGGTTGGAACTCCCTCACTTCACTATACATTCTTTGCCTTTCCTTGCTTTCATTAGTGAACTCAATCCATATTTCATGGAAGTTTACCAAGGCTTCATGAGCCTTCAACCAATCTATCCCCAAGATGATATCAAATGCATGTAAGGGTGCTACAAATAGAGGCCACCTAGTAAAGCCATTAGGTAAGGTAATTTGAGTTGAGGGAAAACATTGGTTAACTTGGTAAGTCTGTCCTGACCCATACTCAACTCTCCACCCTTGTGCCAAAGATCCTGGCTTTTCGGGTATATCCCTTGATAGATTACTAGAAATAAAACTATCTGTAGCTCCACTATCTATTAGGATTTTAACATCTCTATCAAAAAATTTACCGTTCAGAAGTAGAGTAGCCTGACCATCTAAGTCTTGCACTATTTTCGTTGTATAGATCTTGTGATTCGACCTTTCTATGCTGGTTTTGGCACACTTTGGGTAGTTGATATCATAATGTGGACCTCCACAATCAAAGCATCTTATCTTTGGATTTGAGTTTCCCTCCTGAACCTGCTTCCCGGTGTCTACTGCTCGTAGTGGAGCTGGCTGTTGAGGAGTTTGAAAGTCCCTATTATTATTCTTGTAGTGGAATTCTTTCTTGAAATATTTCTTGCCACCATTACCATGCTTCCCAAATTTTGAATTTCCTTTGTTTTTCTGATTTTGCCCATTATCCCATTTTCTCTTCTTCTAAAATTTTTGTCCTTTGTGTGTCCACTTTGAGGAATTATTTCGGGCTTCCTTAGCAGCCTGATTAGCCTCTGCTCTTCGGGCTCTATCATAGGCTTTTTGCATAGTTTTCTGAACATGCATGTTTACACTATCTCTAATTGCAGGCCTCAGTCCTTGGACAAACTTCTCTATTTTCATTTCATTGTTCAGATTTTGAGATGGTACATACTTAAGGAGTTTTACAAATTGCTCATAGTATTCCTCCACAGAGAGTGAGCCTTGTTGAAATGCAAAAAACTCCTTATACCTATTCAGATAAAATTGCTTGGTAAGGAACCTATCCTTAAAGGCTTCCACAAAGACTTCCCACTTCAACTTATTAGGGGATACGTCAAGGTCCTTACTATAGGCATTCCACCAGTCAACTCCTCTTTCTCCTAGATGAGAAAGAGCGAATACCATTTTAGTGGTAGAGGAATAATGTCTTATGGTGAAATGAAGTTCTAGTTCTTCTATCCATGCTTCCACCACAGTCTCACCTCCCTTTCCAGTGAACTTAGTCACTTTGATATATTTCAGATCATTGCCAATTTCCTTCTTTGTGCGGATCCTATTTGCACGTTCTTCAGGATCTTCATTCTCTCTAGCCTCATCATCTGAAATGTCCATCTCTTGATTGTTGGTGGGGTTATGTTGAGAACTTATAGCTTGCAAAATCTATTGGATTTGATCTTGCATAACAGACACAGTAGCGACAAGGTTTTCTACTTCTTTATTCGAGTTTCTAGAACTTTCCCCTAACTGTCTGGCTTCAGGAGTATTGGGACTAGCTTGTTGTGAGGTCATTATCCTCTTACCTCTCCCTCTTGTTGCCATGTTAACCTAGGATAAAGAGTTGTATTAATACTTGCTCATTTCCAAGGTTCAAAATTCTAATTAACCAGAATAGTTTCCAAATAGTTTATTGTTGCTAGGTTGAATCCTAGTTTTCTTCCTCTAACTCTAGTTGAAAATCATACATACTTGAAGTAAGTAATAAGTAAGTCATGAGACACAGATGCCGAGTAGTTTCCCAAAATAGTCTAGGGTACACCGCTCAAAACCCATACAGGGGGGTTCACCTAGCTCTTCCACTTTTTGAATGACTATGGATCTACTCGTGGGAGAAAGGAGCTCGTGCACCAGTGATCTCAATAACTGACTTAATCCTTAACAAATATGCATCTTCAAGAGTTAGGGAGCTCATGTTATGAACCATGTCCCAAATATTTTCACTAACCTAGATTTATCTAAAACCTATCAGTTAGCCTAAGCTCTGATACCAACTGTAACAACCAATAATTTGACACTACATGTCCACTAATTTTTTTTATATATATAGGCTCATTGTTCACCCATTGATAAGTCAGAGTTATAATAAGATACCAAGACAAGATTTCCCCATTAAAAGTAAGTGATCCGATTTGCAATAGATTAGGTATATAGAAGCACCAACTTCTATAATTTATTTTAAGCCAATTGCAAGTAGGAGCACCAACTCCTACATTACCATCTCACCATCCCATACTGGTAGATGGGTAATATCATACAAAGGCTTTATTCCCTTTATGTAATTGCTATGTAGCAAGGGACATCATATGGTTGTATCAACCACTTAGGATAGGGATCCTCACCAAAGGATAGCCCTTCTCCAATTCTCCACACTACCAATGAAGGCTAGTGTTTTAGGAGAATCATCATTCTATTGCAGCTTGTGGTTACTTACATATAACATGGGTTAAATGTCTTAAGCATTATTATAAGATTCACTTATCTTCAAGGTGTTGTCAAGTTTGGTGGTGGTGGTACTTAGCCCATGAGTTTTGAGTCTTGGGAATGCTTCTTCTGTGTATATGTTATTCATGAATTAATCTTCATCTAACTATGTTTCGAATGTTTGGTTCTCATGCTTACATTTCTATAACCTTAAAGAAGTAAATATACAAGCAGAATAGAGAAACAATTCTAATACAACATACTTCCATTGAATATTCCTTCCAAAACTATACATCATCTTCACCTATTGATATGATGACATAATTTACAATGCTTCCTTGCTATACATCATTTGCTATCTAATGGATATGCTTACATCAATAGAAAACTTCCTTTCTAGTTTACAAAGCAGTAATAAAAATACATCCAATATTACATCACTTGGCTTTATCTTTTCAGCCATTTAAAATTACATTAATAATGAACATAATCAAATATATATCAAAGAGTCTTCAATAATGGCTTCTTGAATCTTCTCTGGTTTCCTTGCATCTTCATGAGGTGAGAGAGATGAGTTTGTAAGGGATCAGGACAACTCGAATGCAGAGTATGCCAATGCAGCACAAGCAAACCATGCTTATGCAATTAAGCATTCAATCATTATGCCAAATGTATATTGCAACTTTCTAATGCAATCACCAAGTATGAAATGCTCAATTCATCCATTCCCACATTCTTGCACAATAAGGATCAACTCATAATGTTATTCATCATCTATGTACTTACAATTTATAATTCCATCCATCAAATGTTTGGATTATCGCCAAACATAGGAAGAGTCCCAAACCTCTTCCCGAGGGTTGGACACCCATCCATTCTCAATAATCAATAATATTTCATATCAATTCTTTTAATCCATTCATCCCATTTATAGAATTCAACAATTAACTTAGAATAAATCCTAGTTCTAGTAGACAAAATAGATTTTCAAACCAAAGGTAACTTGTCACAAATTCATTCAATTGTTCTATCTAGTAATTTTATTCTATTTTGGTCTCTATATTTGATTACTTTATCACCTCACTCTATTTTACTTGAATATAAAAGTCATTGTTCACAAAAGAAGGAGTTCCCTCCCTTAAAAAAAATACAGACAATCCAAATAAAGCACGATTTCACAAGTACCTAGGCTTTAATCCATATCTTAAAATGTACACCCATAATCACTAATGCTTGAGTTAAAATTTCAATATAATTATTATGCACCTCTTTAATCAAAGAATAATCAAGCATATACCACTATGGAGAGCTTCAGATAAGTTCAAACTGCACTTTCAGTATCTAATTTTAGGAATCACACAAAGGTAAGAGGGGTTATTCCCGAAATACCAAGTTAAATCTACTCTTTCCCCCATCCTTATATACTACAAATGTATCAATGTCGATTTTAACAACTAGACAACTCATTCATCATATTGGGGAAAGGTTTCAGATGTATGAAATGAAATGGTATAATTGGTTTTATCACCATCTCCTATGGTATTGGTAACCATTGTTAGTAACATCCTATACTATTCAAAAAATCAGTGCAACTGTCAAAGTGCACAAACCTATAATATAGACTAGGAAAAGCCAATTGGTTTTACAACAAGCAGATCATATCCCAATATATTTCCATAATAGAACTGTTGAGAAGCAACACACCCCCACTGAAAAATGAGATTCCATCCTTAGAAAGCCCTGAACTTCCATTTTTGCAGTAGGGACCCTCTTGATAATTTTTAGGTTTTAAATCCAAATTTGCTTGCCTCCTTTTTAAAGTTATGTTTTCCTTGCTTTCTAGCTTTGATTATCTCAAGCTTAACTTTCTAGATGCTAGAATCATTCATGCACAAACAAAATCTTGCACCGGTATGAGAAAAATGCTAAAAACAGATAGAAAATTCATGAAAAATCAAACTTTCCATTTTTGGTAGTGTCGCGATATCGCGACACTTCCATTTTCGGAAATGTCGCGATATCGCGACGAATTTTGGCAAAAGCAGCTAAGTCGGAAAAGTGTAGCGAAATCGCGACACTTTTCATTTTTGGAAGTGTCGTGATATCGCGACGTTTCCATTTTTGAAAACCATCGCAAAATCGCTACCGGCCAGAGGAGAGAGAAGAAAGTTGTACGGAAGGGCACGATTTTGTGACATGTCACGAAATCGTGACATGTCACATTTTCGCGATAGGAGAGAGAAAGTGGGCTGCAGAATGAAAATCGGCTAAGTCGCAAATGTGTCGCAAAATCGTGGTCAACGCGGTCAATGCATGCAGCTACGAGAACTGTCGCGATATCGCGACGTGTTCTATTTTTGCGGGTTGTTGATTGAAAAATGCTTAAGTACAAAAGGTGCAGCACGTCGCTAACATGTCTCAAAATTGCGACATGCTTGAAAAAGTTGTGCGACAGCTAGCAGGAGGCACGATTTTGCGACATGTCACGAAATCGTGACATGTCACATTTTCACGACCAACGGGGGAAGAAGTTGCATGGCGCTGGGGACGTCACGATTTTGCGACATGTCACGAAATCGCGACATGTCTCAGAATCGCGATAGGAGAGAGAGAGTTGCCCAAAGGGCCAGAAGTGTATTCCAACTGTAAACAGAAGGTTTCTTGGGATAGCGACACGTGTCAAAGTGCATAACAGACAAACAGAAGCCGACATGCAAGCTTGCTTTAGGGTTTTTAGCCTGATTTAATCTGTTTTAACCTTTAAAGCTTCTGATTTAATTAAAATGCTAATCTAACTCATCTTTTGTCTTTCATGCAGGATTCCATCTGGCACTTACGGGACAACCGAGAAAGGCCATGAAGACAAAGTTAAAGTGTAGTTTTAATCAAGGACCGCCATGCTAGAGGAGAGGAGGCCGGTAAAAGCATTCAATGGAGATTTATTGCAGACTTAATAGCTTGAAGACCATTTCAACTCAAGGATGGATATGCAGAGATGGAATAGTGGAGAAGTGATGACTCATCCGGCTCACCCGCAGGAATTAATGAAGGCATTTATTTGCATCTGCGGATGAATGCAAGTGGCTTTAGATTTTATCTTCTCCATTTATGGCAGCTGACTCCCCAGATTTGCAGAAGGGTTAATTTCTATCCGGACTTTGGTCTTAAGATGGCTTTTTATTGTAAAACCCGGGTCCTAGGGTTTAGAAAGATAATATTTGTAGTTAAAGAAGAAGATATTTTTGAAAATATCAGGGTCTGTCCTGAGTCTATAAATACTTCTTCTCAATGTAATTGCGGGAGGCGGAGACTTAGAAATAAAAGGCTTATAAGCAATTTCTTGCAAATTTTGTGAAATCCTTTGTTTCTGGACTTGGAGTTGATGTGCTTTAGCTTTTCTGTGATAGCATGGCCAGGAGCCTAATCTTTTGTAGAGTGTGATAAGTGTATCTTATTTTGTTATCCATTCCATTAAAGTTTGTTAGATATATGTTGTGGATCTGTATTGTCAAGATTAAATATGTTGTTAGGCTTCAGTTGTTCTATTGTCTGCTAGGGGAAATTACAGATTTGAGGTTAAGTTTGTTCTAATTGCTCTGTCTTCACTGTGTGAGCTAGGCTGCCGGTGAAAGATACCAGTTTTAACTAGATGCCCTTGGGTTTATAATTTTCTGCTATATCTGTTTCACTTTGCCTTGTGCTCTTAGTTGAAAGTGATCTTAGACTGACTGGACACTTTCTTCTTTGATTTGTTCTGTTGTGAAGCTAGTAGCATAGATAAAATTGACAGTTTAAGTTTTACAGTTTAAAGTCTGATGAAATTCTCTTTCTGCCCTACCCTACCCTCTCTTTGTTTTCGATAAATGATCCATTTTTATTTTTTTTATTTGCCTTTTATTTAAATCTACTGACCCATGAGAGCTAGATCAAGAATTCAAGTTAAATCTGATAAACAAGTGACAACTACTGAACAAGTTCAAGAACCCCCTATAAGGTAACAGAACAGTCCATATTGAAATCTATTCCAGAAGTGAAAAAGAGTGAATAGCCATTCGACCCAACTCTGTAACTCGCACCTTGGATAACCAGCTAGATCCTAAAGTGAGTGGGATTCGTCCCGTGGGTGTCTCCGGAGCTTCCTGCCCATCCTTCGCGGGGTGCGTATGAAAGCCGGACCAACACCTAATTGGTGCTAGAAGGAGGGCGAGAACAACTCAGTTCAAGTATTGTAAAGTTGTATGTGCTGAGTCTGGTATTTTATCTTTGAATCCTTTTCCCTCCTCCTCAGCTCTTTTAAATTTTGTTGTTAAAGTTTTTGCCTGAACAGCGGGACTTAACACCAACATCTAATTGGCGCTAGAAGGAGGGCCTGTTGAACTCAGTTCAAGTATTGTAAGTTTGTGAGTGCTAATTTAAAATTCTGTGGTTAGAGTTTTTTCCTGAACAGTGGGACTTAACACCAACATTTTAAAACTGGCCCAGTGAAATTCGGGCAGTATTGTAAGTTGTCAGTATAGTATTTAAAATTGCCAGAGAATACCTCAAGTTAAGAACAGTTTTATCTCCACTGGCAGTTATCCAATTACAACTCAGAATATCACTGTTAGCCAAGTAATAATGGCAAATTGGTTGGGCTCCACAGCTTTGAACATCTCGGGTATAGCCCATGACCTGCCCAAAAGCCCGAAAAGGTATCTCCCCAGATATAAACATGATGGGACAAGAACTACAGAAGAACACCTGCTAGCTTTCAAAAATGCTTCAAAATTGTTAAATATACAGCATGAAGATGTTGCCTGCAGATTGTTCCCGTTCACTCTCCAGGAGGGAGCTTATGACTGGTTTCTAAATCTCACCAAAGAATTCCATTACTAGTCGGGATGACCTGAAGAAATTTTTTATATCACAATTTGGGGAAGTGATAGACCCCAGTGTGTTATACCAATAATTTTCCAGCATCAAGAGAGAGTCGGGGGAAACTGTCAGGTCTTTCAATATGAGGTTCCAAAGAGCTTACGATAGAATGATCGGCCATTACATCCCAAATGCAAATCCGGCCTTAGAAATCTACAAGAATGCATTGGATTCGATGACCTCTCTTTTCCTCAAGAGAGACATCAATATCACAACCCTGGCAGGGGCTTATAAAGAAGCCTTAATTCTTGAAAGACAGTTAGGGCCTCAAATTCTGAGCAGTCCTTTGATATCCTATGTTACATAGAAAATGCCTATTTTGAATCTCATTCCACATCATGAGTTAGTGCCAACATGTCATGCTCTACCCAAGGAAACTCCGTTAACTGTCACATCCACTCAGCATGTGCAAAATATAGAGAAAAGTTCTGACAAGTTCAAAGTGGAAGTGTTTGAAGTAAACACTGGTGATCTAGCATCACCCAAATTTGAAGTTTTTCCTGGTGAGTTAAATTTTCCTAGAGATCAAAGAAATATTGATATTTCTGGTTTATCCAAAAATAGTACAACCAGGGTTTCAGATTCTGTCACTTTTCCCGAAGAGACAGAAAGTCTTGTACAGACTCCTACGGATGAAATGCAAGATTTTCAACAGTTCAAAATGAACAGTTATAATTTGAGATGTCAGAGTCCAGAACCTAACAATGATCCTTCCTCATCAGAGGATGATGAAAGTGAGATTCAATGTCACTATGCAGAAGTAATCGAGGAGGATAACATCATTGAGGATATGAGGGAACTTAAAGTTGACATCACCCTCCATGAACTGCCCCAGATTGTTGAACAAAAGGTTAACTTGATTGAGGCTTACTCTGGACCACCTGTTGGATTTCAAGAAAAGGAGGAAAAGATAATAAATATGAATGTGGTCAGCCAACTTGGAATTGATGAACTGTCTCAACATAATCCTGCAACTTCTCAACATAATATCAAAGAAAAGGCTATAAACTGTGTTGATACAAATATTGGAGTTTATAAGTTGGAAACTGAAAAGGTGGGAACGGTTACAGCTCTAATCAATCACAACAATGATGTTTGGATATTACACATTGATGAGGTTAAATCTAAGCAAGGCTTAGGTGAAAAGAAAAATTGTAAACATTCTGCTAGAGGGATAAAAATTGAAGTCCTGGATATTGAAGCAGTACAACAACCACAAAATGTTCAAGTTGTTAAGAACCAGGGCATACAGATAAAACATGATTTCTTTCAGTTGTCACATAATTTTGAAGATGTGGTGGTCCGGGTCCGTCAAGATTTTAAGGTATTTGATCCTCGGGGTTTTTTACATTCAGATCCTTTTGAAAGAACTCTGCAAACCCTTCAATTAGAAGCATAAACATGTTATCATATGATTTGTTATTATATGATTTGTTTAATTTGAAGGAGTTGCAGATTTGTTTTTCAAATGGGACAGGGAAGACAGTAAACACAAGTCTTTCCCAGATAGCAAATTTTTGAAGCACAGTCTAGAGTGCATTTCGTCAACAGGACCTGAAAGGTAATTTTTATAAATTACTTGCACATGGTCCAAATTTTTTAAGACACCATTTCTCTGCTTTCCCAACTGCTGCATTTTTTGAGTATGAAGGGAAGTTGTAACATATGTATACATTGTAAGTAAGCTTTGAAGTTTTTCAGTTTTATTTCTTTGGTAGTGCAGTTTTATTTTTAAATGTCTGTACAGTTTTAATCTGTTTCAGTTTAATTTTAATGCTCTGCAGTTCTTTTAGTTGCTTCATCTTATTGTTTTTTCTTTAATTGTCTGTACAGTTTTAGCTTGTGCAGTTTATTTCTTTTGTCAGTGCTTTTTATTTCCTTTCTTTGTCTTTTTATGTCAGCTTGATGTTTATGTCTGTACAGGTCTTTTGTTTCAGTTTTATTTGCTTTAGTTCTTTATTGCAGTTCTTTTTCTTTGCTGTCTGTACAGTTGCTTTAGTTTATTTCAGTGCTGTTGCAGTTTCCCTTTGTCAGTTTTTGGTTGCTGTGTTTTTAGTTAATCCTTGCTTGCTGTTTTAGTCTATGCATTCTTTGTTTCAATTTTATTTGCAGTTTGTGCAGTTTTGATTCTGTTTTTCTTTAGAAGCCTGTGTCTGTCCTTGAAAGCCTGTACAAAGTCCTTCAGCTCTTAAAATTCTGTCCTTTAACCTCTGCCTGAGCAATCAATGAAAAGTCAGCCTGCTGAAAATTATTTTATTCCTAGCTGATCAATCCAGTCTCCACCCATTGCTCATTATTCTAATTCAGATAGTCTGCTTAAACTGAACTGTAGAACTATTTTTTTATTCAGAACAAAGGTAGAGAGATGATGGGATCTTGTGTCTTGCTTGCCATAATTGTTTTAATAATAGAAAAACTGCTATGCTGTTTGGTTGGAGGAACTTCCGGGGAATCCAAGAAAAGCTGGTTATAAGAGGGGACTATGGTTCATGCAATTATTTGGGTATCCATAGAGGCTATCAATGCTTAGACTGAAACAGTTCCAGATTGATCAAATGATAAAAGAAAATTGTAATTTCTCTAATGCCTTTCAGGTGTTGATATATATAAAAAAAAAAAAAGAAAAAAAAAAAAAAAAGAGTTATATGAGAGAGAGGCAGCCAGCTTCCAAAGCTATTTTTCTTTTACCAAGTTGAAGATCCTTCCTTAAAGTTGTAAATTTGGGTCGTGTAAATCTAAAGGGTAACTCTGTCTAGGCTGTAAAAGGCTAAACTAGTAAACAGAGCTCTACTCGGTTTCCCCTTTTTTATGATTTAGAAAAGCTGATCAGTCCAAAGTTCATCATTCAATCCAGTCATCCTGAAGAAAGTTTTATACCCTTTGTAATTGCACATCAGAAATCTTCCTTGAAGTAATTTAGCCTAGTATGTCCTTGGGGAATTTTAACAGCTAGCAGTTGGCAGTCAATTTATTATGAAGAATGTCTGTGGCAAGGCATGACGCATGGTCTTTTTGTTTTGAAACTAGAGTCCTGGGTTCTAAAATAGTGCTACTATTTTACCCGCAGATATCGCAATTTGTTGAGAAGCAACACACCCCCACTGAAAAATGAGATTCCATCCTTAGAAAGCCTTGAACTTCCATTTTTGCAGTAGGGACCCTCTTGATAATTTTCAGATTTTAAATCCAAATTTTCTTGCCTCCTTTTTAAAGTTATGTTTTCCTTGCTTTCTAGCTTTGATTATCTCAGGATTAACTTTCTACATGCTAGAATCATTCATGCACAAACAAAATCTTGCACCGGTACGAGAAAAATGCTGAAAACAGATAGAAAATTCATGAAAAATCAAACTTTCCATTTTTGGTAGTGTCGCGATATCGCGACACTTCCATTTTTGAAAATGTCGCGATATCGCGACGAATTTTGGCAAAAGCAGCTAAGTCGGAAAAGTGTAGCGAAATCGTGACACTTTCCATTTTTGGAAGTGTCGTGATATCGCGACGTTTCCATTTTTGGAAATCGTCGCAAAATCGCTATCGACCAGAGGAGAGAGAAGAAAGTTGTACGGAAGGGCACGATTTTGCGACATGTCATGAAATCGTGACATGTCGCATTTTCATGGTAGGAGAGAGAAAGTGGGCTGCAGAATGAAAATTGGCTAAGTCACAAATGTGTCGCAAAATTGCGGTCAACGCGGTCAACGCATGCAGCTACGGGAACTGTCGCGATATCGTGATGTGTTCTATTTTCGCGGGTTGTTGATTGAAAAATGCTTAAGTACAAAAGGTGCAACGCATCGCTAACATGTCTTAAAATCGTGACATGCTTGAAAAAGTTATGCGACAGCTAGCAGGAGGCACGATTTCGCGACATGTCACGTTTTCGCGGCCAACGGGGGAAGAAGTTGCATGGCGCTGGGGACGTCACGATTTCACGACATGTCACGAAATTGTGACATGTCTCAAAATCGCGATAGGAGAGAGAGAGTTGCCCAAAGGGCCAGAAGTGTATTCCAGATGTAAACAGAAGGTTTCCTGGGATAGCGACACATGTCAAAGCACGTAATCAGACAAACAGAAGCCGACATGCAAGCTTGCTTTAGGGTTTTTAGCCTGATTTAATCTATTTTAACCTTTAAAGCTTTTGATTTAATTAAAATGCTAATCTAACTCATCTTTTGTCTTTCATGCAGGATTCCATCTGGCACTTACGGGACAACCGAGAAAGGCCATAAAGACAAAGTTAAAGTGCAGATTTAATCAAGGACCGCCATGCTAGAGGAGAGGAGACCGGTAAAATAATTCAATGGAGATTTATTGCAGACTTAATAGCTTGAAGACCATTTCAACTCAAGGATGGATATGCAGAGATGGAATAGTGGAGAAGTGATGACTCATCCGGCTCACCCGCAGGAATTAATGAAGGCATTTATTTGCAGCTGCGGATGAATGCAAGTGGCTTTAGATTTTATCTTCTCCATTTATGGCAGTTGACTCCCCAGATTTGCAGAAGGGTTAATTTCTATCCGGACTTTGGTCTTAAGATGGCTTTTTATTGTAAAACCTGGGTCCTAGGGTTTAGAAAGATAAGATTTGCAGTTAAAGAAGAAGATATTTCTGAAAAGATCAGGGTCTGTCCTGAGTCTATAAATACTTCTTCTCAATGTAATTGCGGGAGGCGGAGACTTAGAAATAAAAGGCTTATAAGCAATTTCTTGCAAATTTTGTGAAATCCTTTGTTTCTGGACTTGGAGTTGATGTGCTTTAGCTTTTCTGTGATAGCATGGCCAGGAGCCTAATCTTTTGCAGAGTGTGATAAGTGTATCTTCTTTTGTTATCCGTTCCATTAAATTTTGTTAGATATATGCTGTGAATCTGTATTGTCAAGATTAAATATGTTGTTAGGCTTCAGTTGTTCTATTGTCTGCTAGGGGAAATTACAGATTTGAGGTTAAGTTTGTTCTAATTGCTCTGTCTTCACTGTGTGAGCTAGGCTGTCGATGAAAGATACCAGTTTTAACCAGCTGCACTTGGATTTATAATTTTTTGCTAGATCTGTTTCACTCTGCCTTGTGCTCTTAGTTGAAAGTGATCTTAGACTGACTGGACACTTTCTTCTTTGATTTGTTCTGTTGTGAAGCTAGTAGCATAGATAAAATTGACAGTTTAAGTTTTACAGTTTAAAGTCTGATGAACTTCTCTTTCTGCCCTACCCTACCCTCTCTTTGTTTTCGGTAAATGATCCATTTTTATTTTTTTTATTTGCCTTTTATTTAAATCTGCTGACCCATGAGAGCTAGATCAAGAATTCAAGTTAAATCTGATAAAAAAGTGACAACTACTGAACAAGTTCAAGAACCCCCTGTAAGGTAACAGAACGGTCAATATTGAAATCTATTCCAGAAGCGGAAAAGAGTGAATAGCCATTCGACCCAAATCTGTAACTCGCACCTTGGATAACCATCTAGATCCTAAAGTGAGTGGGATTCGTCCCGTGGGTGTCTCCAGAGCTTCCTGCCCATCCTTCGCGGGGTGCATATCAAAGCCGGACCAACAAGAACGAACAGGTGCAAGCACTTCCAATATATAATGAGGTTTCGGTCAGCCTTGAGTGTCTCCCATAGTGACATTGCTATTAGTTCGAGTAAATACAAATTTGAATTGTAGGTTCAAAGCTATGAAGTATGCCAAGGAGCAGGAGTTGAGGAAGTGGTATGGCATAACACAAGCTCTTGATGGGGAAAACCTCTGTAGACCAGATTAGTTCCCAAATGGGAACATCAATTGTAATGTCGCTACTTAACAAGGGCTTTGATTAGTTCATTAATCATTGCAAGCTACTTCCATATGAATATACGACCACGACGATAGGATAAAATTTTACCATATCGATGCTAAGAGGTTTTGTCAACAATTATCATAATCACATATTGAATCAAGTAGCTAGTTTAGCCAGTCGTATCGCATGGGAAATGATGCAGGAATATAAGAAATTCGATATTCTACCATATAAACAATGCTATTGGTCAAATATGACCACGGTCACTATAAGGATCATTACCTACAAATCGAAGAGGCTATGTTAATGCGTAGAGGCATCGAAGATCCTGGACGAAGCCACCGTAGGTCAATAACTTATTGGAGGCTGGTGGAAAGACACATGTAGAATTTAAATGGATGTAATGACAACACATTCTTGGCTTCGAGCCATTACAATGAGATGTAGAAGACTAGAAATTGATGCGACGACAAGTGTATACCATAACACGAATTTTCTATCATGTATATAGTTTTAATATACAACTCAGTCTTGTGACCCAAATATATGTTGGAAATTTACTTATGGTAAAAGGTTAAAAATTAATATTTTACCTTGGGTAAATTTACTTACATTTTACTTTACCTGGACGGCAGTTGGACGGCAGCAAGGTTGGGCGGCAGAAGTGATTTGTTTTAATTAAACTTCTTTTCCCCTATCTTCTCCTATTCCCCCCCTAATTTCTCCTATGGTTATTCTAAGCTTATTTAAGCGAATGTAATCTATTTTCCTAAGTTAATATGAATGTGAAATACTTATTTGGTTTCATTTGGTATCAGAGCTGAGGAGGCGCGACGAGGCCTAGATCCCAAGGCACTATCTAGAACTTGCACAAAAATCAAGGCGCTGCTTTGATTGACTTGTATCTTGAGGCCCGATGCAGCCTTAACCAGCATGGATCTCGAGGAGTGCCTCATAGCGGCCCGGATCCTGAGGAGTAGGACCTGACTGATTGGAGCTAGCATGTAAACCAAGGCAGAGACTAGCTGGAACTAAACACGTGGCAGCGTACGAGCAGGACACATGGCGGTGTGTGGCGATGTGCGAGCAAGACACGTGGCGGCGTGAAGTGGTGACATGGAATGCAAGAAGATCACTGGCCGACAATTGGGACCAATCGGACGTGACATGTGGCAGCGAACAACCCCACCACGAGACGTGCCCGCAGGCCACCGTTCGGCCTAGCAAAATCATCTCAGTCTCGATTGCCCACAGGCAATTGAGAACTAACGCACGACAAAGGGCTTTTAAAGCCTCTAAATCCATCTGCATGATGGATGTGGGACAAAAAGTCCCGGTTTTATTTTTTATTTTTAAGCAATGGTGCGACGGAGGGTTTAAATAGAAGGCAGTCGCCTTCTGTACCCGTCGAACGTGCTAGCCTGACTGGTTATTTAGGCTAGCGCCAAGCTTGGCCACGGGAGGTCGCGAGGTCGAACCCCACGCGTGGCAGAGATTTTTTTTTTGCTTAAAAAATATATAATATTTTTTTTTATTATTTATGTTTTAATCTTTTTTATTTATAAAATTTATATTATATAGATAAAAATTTTAAACACTTAAAAATTTATCTATATATATATTTTTTATATAAAAATTGATTAAAATTTAAAAAATTTAGCATTTAAAAAATAGAAAATTTTGAAAATGAAAAGGAAACTATTTGTCAAATTTTTTTGATAAAAGGCATTTCCTAAGAGGAAATATATATAAAATTTCACACTTTGATAGGTGAAATTTTGTTAAAAATAAAAAAAGAGGAAACATTGCCTAAGAGGCAATTTTTGTAAATGATTGGCACAATTGCCCTAGAGGCAATCCTTGTAAAAAGGCTTTAAAAGAGGGATATTTTTTGCATCAAAAGTGAGGTAATAAAATTGACGGGAAGCCTTTTGGAACCCCGTTGAAGGGTTAAATATTGTGATGGAATATTGATGATTGGACATTTACAAAATGGACACCAAGTTTGAATATGTGAAGGTGCTAGTTTTTGATGGTAAAGACTATCAATTCTGGGCAATTAAGATGAAGACTTTATTGATTGCAAAAGGGTTTTGGGACATAGTCGAAGAAGGATATGAGGAACCCACATGGAACAAGCTACAAGGAGACGAGAGTAAAGATATGAAAGGGAAGCAATATGACAATTGCTTAGCCCTTATGGATTTGAGGAGAGGAATGGAAAAGAGTGTTTTTCCTCTCATAGCCAATTGTAAATCAGCTACAGTGGCATGGCAAGTGTTGAAGGATGCTTATGGGTTTGATGCAGACACCCATAAAGACATGAGTGACAATCAAGAAGATTGTTTAAGCAAGGAGGAGCCTTGCTTCCTTGAAGAAGCTTCTGAATTAGATCCTTTTCAAGGAGATTTTGAAGAGTCTTGTAAAGACTCATATGAAGACATGTCTTGTGTTGGCATGGAACCTTGTATATATCAATTCTCTGTTTTAAATGGAGAATATGATGAAAATTGTCAATTCTCTCTTTTAGAGGGAGAATATGATGATGAAAAGAAAAATTATGTGAATGAGGTTTTTTGTAAGGAAACAAAATCAGTTGAGAAAATGGCATGTTTGGAAAACATGGACATTGACAGGGAAAGTCTCATTTACGAAACAATAGAGGAAAGATCATTATATGGGAATGATGCATATTGTGAAGACCACTCCAAACTGGATGATGGCTTGCTTAAAGATTCAACCCAAAATTGTTGGCATCTTGAAAATATGGAAGGATATTCCATTGATGACAATTTCTCAAGAATGGAGGAATGTAACATTGCAGAAAAGAAGGACAAAGATATGAAATCCCTTCATGGACAAGAGGATGAGAAAAATAGAGATCAACCCTTATTCTTTGAAGATGTTTCTTTGCAGAAAGAAGAGGCTTATAAAGTCTATGAGGAAATTTTAAGAAGAAGAGGTATTTATGCTTCAAAAGGAAGAGGAGGCAAGAGAGGTTTTGCTTCTTGTAGAAGCTTTGTGAGTTATGCAGATGAAGAGGTTGTTTGTGAAGCCCTTGACAAATGCATTGTTGATATTGAGGGGGAGATTGAATCTCCAAGTATTGCTATTCCAGATTTGTGCTTCATGGGGGAGGCACCTACAGTTATTGAAAATTGTAATAGTCAATTATTTCTTTTAGGAGGAGAAAAAGATGAAAAGAAAAATTGTACTAATGAATTGTTTGCAGGAATGGAATGCTTTGAAATCATTCACATTGATAGCAAAAAGGATGAATGTCTCAATGACGAGACAATTTCTCAAAGATCTTGTTGTGAAGATCATTCAAAAGTGGAAGCAGAATTTGAAGTTGAAGGAAGAGAAACACTCACATTGGAGTGTTCCTTGCTTGCAAATCACCTAGATGAGGTGATGTATGATGAAGAATGTCTCATGGAGGAGACATATGAAAAAGAGTGTCTTATGGAGAAGACACCACATCATTTATTTGTTGTAGAATGCTTCATGGAGAAAGCATCTACAAGTCTCATGGAGGAGACATATGAAGAAGAGTGTCTTATGGAGAAGACACCACATCAGTTATTTGTTGCAGAATGCTTCATGAACAAAGCATCTACAATTCTCATGGAGGAGAATAAAGCAGATAATGATGGAGAAACCCTCATCATGGAGTGTTGCATAGTTGAAGACCACTCACATAAAGCAGAGACAAATGAAGAGTGTATTATGGAGAATGCACCTAAAATTCTCATGGATGAGAATAATGATGAAAATGACCTCAACCAAGATTGTTGGAATGATGCTGGAAAAGCAATGTTCAAGGAAGACCATTGGATTGAAGACCATTCACTTGGAATTGTTGTGTGCTCTCTTGAAAGAGCAACTAAAAATCTCCTTGAAGGAGATGATAAAATTGTTCCTCTACAGGGGGAAGAAAATGATAAATATAAAGATGAGATTGATTCACAAGAAGTATGGGATTTTGATTCCCATGACATTGTTGATAGAGAGGAGATGAAGACTATAAGTTTCATTCTCAATTGTGAAGATCACTCATCAGGAGTGAAAAATAGAGATACTTCTTGTCCATCAGTCCAAGAAGGTTATGTGAAGAGAGATTTTGTGAATCTCAAAGATGACAATATGTTGTGTGAAGAAAAGAGCACAAAAGATTATCTCATTTGGGAGAAGAAAAGTGAGAAAGCACATAAGATAGAAACAGAAAATAACAATGTGACTACTGATTTTCTTGTTGTAATGGCCAAGGAAACATCACTCATGATTGAAGATCACTCATCAGGAGTGAAAACTTTTTTGTATGAGGAAAACTATCTCAAAGAGGAGCTAGAAAATAGGGAGATAGTCATTGATGAACTTCATGGTGAAATGGAGGCATCATCAAAGGAGATTGAGAATTGTCTTGAAGAGACAATTGTGGATGGAGATCACTCACTTGGAGTGACTACATTGCAGAAAAATATTTGTTTTGATAAAGCAACAATGAATGATTGCTTGGATGAATGGTGTTTCAACACACCAACATGGATTGAACAAAGGAGGAGAACTCTTAGTGAAGAGTTGATGGTTGCTCTTGAAGCAACATACAATGAAGAAAAATTGCCACAAAGCATCTTTATGGGAAGCACCAAATCTAATCATAATGAAGGTAATATTTTTATTATTAATGATTTGTTTTTTGTGAGCAGGTATGAAAAGAAAGGAGAATGTCTTCCAAAGGCATTATTTAAATGTGATTGTCTCATTGAGACAACTTTGATGAAGATTCTTCTTGGAGCAAAGACAGTAATGAAGAACTTGGGTCACATGGATCCAAATGATGTGTTTAAAATTCCTTGGGAGAAGGAATATTGTAAAGCCATTGTTTTGAGAGAACATTTGTGTGAGGAGCAACTTTATGTTACATATGTAATTTGTCATTGGATGGCCATATTTGTTGTGATATTTTGTGTAGAAATATTTGAAAGAGTTGTATGGTATAATCATCTATGTGAGATGATTAATTGTAAATACTCATGTGGAGTATTTTTTAGTGATGAAGATGTAAAAGATGATCAAAATGTGAAAGTATGGTTTAAAGACCATCATGATCAAGATGTAAGAGAGTGGTTGCTAAAAACCACAAGAGGAGAGACTTTTGTTGAAGGGAGAGCTAATCAACAAAATATGGCACTCAAGCATTTGCGTTATGGAGCAACACCAAAGATGAATGAAATTCCAATGCATATTACATACTCAGGAGGAGTATTAGGAGATGAAATATGGTTTGAAGATCATAGAAAGAATAATGAAAGAAATGTGCTAGATTGGTTAGTGAGAACCAATACATGTGACATTATGGGAATGTCATTTTTTGAAGAAGCTTTTGATGAAGGGGGAGTAGCTCATCAAAAGAGGGCACTCGGTTACTTGCAGGAAAGAGTAGCAACAAAGATGAAGGAGATCCCACATGAAGAGTGGAAGGAGTGCCACCACAAGTTTTTTATAAATTTTGATTACTTGATACAAGATTGGAGGAAACGTAAGAGAAATGTTTTCTTCCAATGTTGTGATGCTTAAAGAACTCTTGCATGAGTGTCTTTAGCATCAAGGGGGAGAATGTTGGAAATTTACGTATGGTAAAAGGTTAAAAATTAATATTTTACCTTGGGTAAATTTACTTACCTTTTACCTTACCTGGACGGCAGTTGGACGGCAGCAAGGTTGGGCGGCAGAAGTGATTTGTTTTAATTAAACTTCTTTGCCCCTATCTTCTCCTATTCCCCCCCTAATTTCTCCTATGGTTATTCTAAGCTTATTTAAGCGAATGTAATCTATTTTCCTAAGTTAATATGAATGTGAAATACTTATTTGGTTTCAATATAGTCTCATTAATACAGTCAATGGTAGGATTCGTGGAAAGAAAGGAAAATTAAATTCTTATTTTAATGCAAAAAAAAGCATTTCAGCCAAAAAAACATCATAAGGCTTAAATAGAGCGAGATCCTTAAATCAAATCGTTTCATCATCATAGCAAAAGAAAAGTGTACAAAGTGCAACCAGTATGAGAAAAAAGAGAACTGTCACACCTGGTTCTCTCACAAGACCTCTAGACTAATATGTTGGACAACCCTTATTCTACTCCTGATCTATCCTTCCTCCAATAATAGCATAACTTAGCATACTTTTTCCTCATTCTCAATACTAATTTATAGATCAAATTCTTCGAGACAAGAAAGATGCTCTATAATATTTTATTAATTTTCTCTCTCTCCTTCACATGCCAGATTCTTCAGAAATATATTATTTTAATACCTAAGCGATTCCTTAGAGATAATGTATAGGATGGTTATGTGTCCTATGTCCCCAAACCTAAGAGCACTAATACTACTGAGATCATGAGTTCTCATATTTGGGACTATTAAAGATAAAATGGAAGTCCTACAATCCTCCCAAAATTGCCATGTGTAGGAAAGATGTAATATTTTATTTATAAGGTAGTCTTTTCATTTTTTTGGTCCAATAGAATTTGGATAGGTCCATAAAAGACAAACCACCTAATTTATTTTCAAAAATGGGGTCAATCAATTTAAACAAGCATGCTCAAGCAATTAATCTCTACTCTAGAGAATGCTTAAATCATATGCATAAAGACATATATTTTAAAATATTAAAGTGCCAAACATTAATAAATATACATTTTCAAGGTAAACTTTCTTCATGCAAATTAATGATGCAACCAACTTATTTCACATAAATAATATGCAAGCACTCAATGCATTTGCTCGTCATTTACCATCACCATTTTCCTTTGAGTGATAGGATTTTGGGAGTGATGCATCAGGTAACACCGCCATCAGGGAAGTAACTAGTGATGATAGAAACAAGAGCTTTACCTGATGAGTTGTCTTTGTCATAATTTCCCTTTTTCATATCTTGGTGGTAAATATTCCACCTATGAGAATACCTATTCTTGCAAATAGTCAATGCACGCAACATCATTTTCTCTTGACTAAAATGGATATAATGCAAATATATTAAGCATTACAAATCAGCCATCATAATACAAATAGCATACTAATAGAGTTACTCCAAGGTGGGTCATGATATTTGCTTCATCATATATGATGAAGGTCTACTCCAGTATTGATGTATTGACAGTTGATTGTAAAATCAAAGGCTATGAAGAAGGTTTATGGACCTATCCTTTGGGATTTTGACTAATAAAATAAGGTAGGTTTATGGTCAAAAGGATCAATCCCAAGTAATTGAGACTTAGTACCAACATAATAGTTGGAGGGTAGCACTCAAGGATAGGGTAGTACCATCTATTGGGATCTTCAACATAGTAATTTTTTGAAGTGAATAAGTCCCTAACTAGGCTTGTGGACATATTTTGAATTGGTATTAACATGGGTACTATCTACTAATTTAAATCTTATGATTGACTGGGATTTCTATTGGTTGAAAATGAAGGCTTATGATATTTTTTTGGAGGCAGTTGAACATTCAAGTTTTCTTGTTGGAAAGGAGGCTTCAGGTAACTTTGGTATGGAAACCTTTGGGTATTATATTACCTCTTTAGGGCTATTATATCATTAGATAAGGTCCTCATCATATTCTATAATTGATCAATCTTAGCAATAAAAGAAGCAAGAATATAAGATTACTCTAGGGTCATGGCTAGGATAGTCAAATTGGTGGTAGGTTGTATAATCAAAGAGGGGTAATGCAAGAAATAAATGGAAGGAAACAATAGTAGAGGGGGTATAGGGTCTAGCCTTACCTATATGATATTTTTTATTTTTTCTAGCTATATCGTAGGCCTCTAATAATGAGTCATCTCCCTAGATTTTACCATTATGATAATTTCAAAATTGAAAGCTTTCAAATAGTAAATAAATGCCCTAACCAAAGGTGGTCAAATCTCATCAATGATCCTCTACCAAGTCTTGTGGAATGGTACATTAAAATTATCTATTACTTCTAAAGGGACCCTTTTGATGATCATGATTTGCTCTAGGATCAAAGCCCCATTTACCTTTTCTTTGAATCTGCTTATCAGGAGTTTCACAAATCGGTCTTGAATTTTGATTGATTGAGGATTGTTGAGTGGTATTTTCACCCGATTGTGAAAACACACTCTCCGATAGGATTTGGGTTCCAAATCCTCTCTTGCAAAGAAATTAAATAAATAATTTCTCCAAGGTCTCCGCTATATTAGCATTTTACATTTGTGTATTAATAATCTCAAATAAAGATATTCAATTTAAATGCTTGGAACACCTTAGTGGTTGCAAGTAACTGAAAACAAGGGGCAATGTTGGTTTATTTTATTGTGAAACTTTAATGATTGTTTATTGAACCCAAATAAAGCAAATGTGATCTGGCCCTTATATGACCACGTTGTAACTTCAAAATGGAAATTGATGAAATGCCATAAAACATAACTCCTTCAATGAAATTGGAATTTTCATGAAGGGAATGTCATCATCGGCTCATGAATGAAAAACAAAACTGAAAAATGAAATTCTGGCCCTGAAATGGAAATTTTCTATTTTCGAATTTTGAAATTTTTTAATTTTTATTTTAATGACTATAGAAAAAGTAAAATGCAAAAAAAATGAAAATAAAATGCAAAGAATGAAAATGAAATGCATTCAGGGTGATGCTATCCTATTTCGACAAAACCGAAGATATGAGGTTTTCTGCATACAACCTAACCTATTGGACCTGCAGAACATGCACAATCCAGATAAGTTAAGTGCTAGTTCCTAGGGTTTTAATTATGGTTTTCAGATTTAGACATTCGCTTGAAGCAACCAAGATAACTTGCATTAAACTTCACCTATAAGCCTAAAATCTGAAAAGGGGAAAAATAAACATTTAATCTTGCATGCAGAAAATAATTCCTCTTTTCTTGTCCATGAGATGCAACTCTCTAAATTTTTTGTATTAAGAATTGATCAATTTACAATGACAGAAATCTCTAGTTTTCTCAAAACCAAAAAAAGGGGAAGAAAAACACTCCAAAGCAGGCCCAGAATGGCTTATCACCCTCAGCTCTGCAACTCTGCCCATAGCAATTTTCGACCCCTATGCCTATCTTCGCTTCTACTTTTAAACTTTCTGTTACGGCCCTCTACTTCACTCTGTGACGCTTCGTTTCATCTCCCAGGTCGCTTCATTTCATCTTCCCGCCTCTTTGCTATTTTGGCTTTTTGCTCGGGTTTGAAACGTTTGGTCTCCCCAATGAACTATAACTGACGATCCTAAAATATTATCATAGCCCCTCTATCTCTATGACACGTGTTCAACACTTCCCTGCACATTCTGTAATGGCCCGCCATGAATCACGACAAAAAATAGCATGTCATGATATCACGACATTTTTATATCTACAACTTTGCTCCTCTACCTGTATCGCGAAAACAAGACATGTCACGATATCGCGACATTTTTATACCCGTAGCCTTGTTCACCTTCATGCACCATGAAAATGAGACATGTCACGATATCATGACATTTTTCTGTCAGAAACCTTGTTCGCCTTCATGCATCGCAAAAATGAGACATGTCATGATATCGTGACATTTTTCTCCTTCGGGCCGCGTGGATGCAACTTGTCGTGAAATCATGACATTTTTTTCTCCTTTGTGTTTTGCTGTACTTAGCCACAAAAATGACATGTCATGAAATCGTGACACTTTTTCATTTCGTATCATCTCGCTGCTTTCTGTCATGAAATCATGACACTTTTCTCTTTCCTATATAGATGCAATCTGTCGCGATATCACGACGTTTTTTCTGTTTGCCCTTCATCTCGTCTTCAGATCGCAAAAACATGACATGTCACGATATCGTGACAATTCTAACGCCTTATCTTCTCTCTCCTCTATGAACCGTGATTTCATGACATGTCGCGATATCGTGACATTTTTCACTTTGTCTTCTCTCTCCTCTGTGAACCGTGATTTCATGACATGTCACGATATCACGACACTTTTACTTGTTTTTCCCATCTTAAAATGTCACGATATCGTGACAATTTGAGTCTTCAACTTAGTTCTTTGTCTTGTCGTAAAATGACGTGTCGATATCATGACATTTTTAGCATCTTATTCTGTTTCTTTGACCACGATTTCATAACATGTCACGATATCACGACATTTTCTCATCATGCTGCATTCTGTTGCTCTTAGCCATGAAAACACGACATGTCATGATATCGTGACACTTTTCATTTCGGCAACATGTCGCGATATTGCGACACTTTTCATTTTTGCTTCACGTAGCAAATGTCATGATATCGTGACAACTTTTCATTTTGGTCATGACGGAGCAACATGTCACGATATCACGACAACTTTTCATTTCTAGCCACGACGGAGCAACATGTCACGATATCGCGACAACTTTTCATTTTTGGCCACGACGGAGCAACATGTCACGATATCGTGACAACTTTTCATTTTTGGTCACGACGGAGCAACATGTCGCGATATCGCGACAACTTTTCATTTCTAGTCGTGATGGAGCAACATGTCGCGATATCGTGACAACTTATCATTTCTGCTTTTCTTTGCTCTTTTAACATCTGGGCCACTGCAATCTTCTTGGAAAGTGTGCAAAAAAGGGGGTCCCCAATTTTGGGGTGTGTTGTGGAGCAGCCACAACAAATGGCGACTCTGCTGGGAAATGCTCCTGAGCATTTCGGTGAGAACCTAACCTGAAATACACAAGCTTAGATACAAGCGTCAACACATAAAAAACAAATGCCGATAGATCAGAAATACATGAACCATTAGAATCATTAAGTATCAGCTCGGTGTGTGCAGTGTGTTCCATTCTTTATCGTTTGAAATTGATCCACATTCCATTGTCAGTTTTACATGAATGCATATGTGAGGTTGTGAATGATTTGCATAGCCTAATTAATGGTCTAGAGATATAACTACCTACTTTATAAAAGCTTTAAACCTTCTAATATCATATACAAATATTTAAAATTATCAAACCCTCTTAGGATCAACTATATGTATAATGAATTGCTTTATTAGATCCCAAAGTTGGTTATGAGTCACTACTATCTTGAACCCATGTGCAAGTGAAAGTGAAATCGAGCTTTGGGAAATCGGACTCCCAACCTAATCGAGATGGGAGTTTAACCCTATCCTTACTACTCTAATTTGGAATTCATTACCTCACTTTGAGCAAAATAATTTAACCAGTTATGGATGAAATGGTCATGCTAGTCTATCCGTTTGAACAATCAGTGGTCTTGTTTTTAGACAAGACATGCTGCCACGCATGGGCATACTTAACCCCATAATCCATGATTTGGCTTCATTCATTCTCTTTTTTTTTTCTTGGACCTTTGGGATGACTACCCATCCTTGCGAGGGACATGTAGTATGATCCTTCCAATCCAATATTAAGATGAAATGGGAAATATTAATTTTTTACTTCTTGGACCTTGGGGATGACTACCCATCCTTGCTAGGGACATGTAGTACGATCCTTCCAATCCAATATTTAGATGAAATGGGAAATATTTAGTTTTTATTTCTTGGACCTTGGGGATGACTACCCATCCTTTGCAGAGGACATGTAGTACGATCCTTCCAATCCAAGATTTATGATGAAATGAGACATAGGAGCTTTGGGGAATCGGATTCTCAACCTAGGCGAGATGAGAATTATGCCCTATCCTTACTACTCCATGTAGGTCAAATCAGAGCTTTGGGGAGTTGGATCCTCAACCTAAGTTCGATGAGGATTTAACTTGATTTTAGGCTTTAAGCTTTATGGAAGTGGTAAAAACCACTGTTTTAAGGATCATGTTGCATAATAGGATAGACATGAAATACTTCTTTCGCCTGACCTTTTCTTCCAAGTCTAGTTTTGATCATTTTGCTCAAGATCCTCTTTAATATGAATAGAATGTGCTTGGTTCAAGATAGTTCGGGCATCAGTTCCCAACCTTAGGATTTTTTTTATTTATTTTTATGTTATAGAATAACCCTAAGAGGACTTGACACCTTTCAAATGATTGTATCTGAAATGCATATGCAACTAAGATGGCATGTATATGCGAAGTGGGATGTAATATGAATGCATTGCCCTTTTGAATTGCAGATGGAGTATTGTCATAATTTGTAAAACCGACTACTTCATGCATCACAAGTTTCAAACGATATTATTTAACATGTTTGTGTTACTTGTGGAGCTTTTACAACACAATTCCAATGTTTCATATTCTCCTGATCTTAGGCATGAGTTGACATCTCAAATTTTTATTCATTTTTTTTTTTTACAAACCAAACATGTCCAAAGGACTAACACACAAAACTTAAAACCAAACCCAAAATGCAATTCAAAAATGAAAATTTGAAAACACAAACCAAAACCCAAAAACCAAAATCTATATACAAATGTACAATATAATACAAGATGATGCAAAGCTTGGATTATCACTTTCCTGGATCCCAAACATGATTAGAACATTTCAACAAAAATATAACGTGATGTGCATGCCAAATGTTGTAGGAATCCAAAAAAAACAATATTATACCACACCATGCAACAACTTTTAACTTCCCTTGCTCACCCCACCAATTAGATTTAATTCCATTAGTACTCTCATAGGTGAGCGTTAAAATACTAAAATGATTAGACAATAAATGATATTCAATTTTATCTTGTCTATTCTTGAAAGTATCCATTTCATAATTCGATTCATGATTTAGAAGTAGGCTCTCTTTATCCAAAATGAGACTTTGTAAGCAAGAGCCTATTTCTAAAAATTTTAAAGCCAAATCATTTTCCAAATTTGTAGGCCAATCAAATTTGTGTAACGGTTTGCAAGCATCTAGGATATTTACTAAATTAGGATCATTAACAGTTTTTACCCTAGATTCAATTAGTAATTGTTGATGAATTTGATTTAACAATTCAAGTGCATCAACTTCTTTTCCATTCATTAAAACAATGTTGTCAAAGGTGTGATTAGAAATCATACCTTGTTTTTCATTCACCTTTAACGACATTTCACCATAAACATCATTCAAATTCAAAACATGGTCATGTACCCAGTTGAAAACATGGCCCTCCTTTTCAACCCTCAAATGTTTTTGGTCAAAGTGTATGTCAAGTAATCTGTTTTGATGATCACTTATTCGAGTTGCTTCCAATTGATCAATCTCTTTGTCATTTGGTTCTAATTCTTTGTTCACTATCCATGGTATCTCTTCATGTGAATCCTCAAAATCATCATGCAAACTTGTATCCGCATCTTCAATGAATTTATATTCAACATGATCGAATTTTGCCACCTTCTCAAATCTTGTGAATGTGAGATCTTCGTATGATGTAGAAGTTTCAACATCCTGCATATCAAGTGAAATATGAGTTTCATCTATAGGGGTGTGAGAAAAGAATGCATTATCATATCTCCCCCAACCATTGTAAAAATTATCATCCAAATTTGTGGGATGAAACTCCATGATATTTGTGGCATGATCTTTTGATTCATTCATCAATTCTTTTTCTTCTTTGTCCTTGGTAATGGAATCATTATAATCTTCCAAAATTTGATGAGATTTGAAACCCTCTTCCAAAACATCCTCAAATTGTACAGGAGTTGTAATATCTTCCTTCGAGTAGGCGATTATGTTGTCCTGTATATCAATTGGCACACAAGTTTCATTAGCAGTTTTGGAGTGAGTGTAGTCTTCCCACTTCTTCCAAGCATCATAATAATCATCTTCCAAAATCAAGTGGTGACGTTCAACTACTTCTTCAACATCTTCCAATTCATCAATGTGTTTCTCATCAAATTCACCTTCACCTTCCTTAGATGGTTCAATTATTTCCAAAAGTGGGTCGTTTCTTGAATTCAAATTTGTAAGGCTATCATCGTCCAAATTAGTAACCCATGATTCAGTTTTATCACAATTTGGAGGGTGAAGAATTTCTTGATCATTAATTGTACACATCTCATCAATAGTATCTTCCAAGAACAAGTGGTGAAACTCTATCATATCTTCAAATTCATTTATTGGTTTTCTTCCAATTTCACTTTCAACCACTTCATTCAATTCTATGGTGGGTTCCGTCCTATCACATATATCAAACATTGTTGAATTTGGGACCCCTTCATCCGAATAATCGTGTATCTCTATGAATGAGATCATTTCTGCATAATCCTCACTAGCGGATGTTGGCTTAGCAATTTGCACCTCCTCTTGGACTACATCTAAGGTGGTTGTAACATTTGGATATTCAAATTCATCCCCTTGATCATTTACCTTAGGTATCATTGGAGTGGAGGGTGCTATATTTGATGGTTGGTGTAGGTTGGCATCAATATCTTTAGAAGGACAATCTCTCATGTGAACATGTTGTGCCTTTTCTTCTTCAAGACCTTGTCGTTCTACCTCTTCTAGGATCTCATAGATTTTCTCTAGAGACAAGCCACCCATTTTTTCCTCAATGAGTGAAGCAAGTGTGGGGTGTATGGCTCCCAGGTATACTTCCATGGCTTCCTCTTCTAATGTGTTAAAATTTTCCCACATTTGGGAGTGCAACTCACGAAATCTTCCATTGAATTGACTCAAGGATTCATTAGGCTCCTTACATATGGAGGTAAACTGATTTTTCAACATTTCTAAGTCAACCTGATTACCAAAATGATAAAGATAGGTTGCTTCTAGTTGTATCCAAGAAGTCCTAACCTCCATGGGTAGTTGGTTGTACCAAAAGAATGGTTTATCATCCAAAATGTATGCAAATAACTTACAAGCCACCTCCTCATAGAAAATCTGGAATTGACATAATGTATCCTTGTAGACGTACAGTCTTTGCAAGTATCCTAGTGGCACATCTTGATTAAAACATCGTAGAAACTCCAATAACAATTTAGGAATTTGATAGGGTATCACATGTATAGACAAACCCTTATAATGATCCTCCATCATAGATACCATTCTTTCTCTTAGAGACATCATTTCTTCTCTCAGGGATACCATTTGCTCCTCAAATGTTGCCATTAGTGAAACTCAAAATGTAACTTTAGAACCAAAATCTGTTAGTCAAAAAGGGAAGGAATCCCGACACATCCGCATGAAATGACTAGCAAATATCCAACCTGCAATGTATAAAAAATCAAGTTAGCATCAACCAAGAGATGTATTCATTAAAATCAAATGAAAGTAATTGTATGGAAACAACACTTCGTTAGTCAAAACCAAAATTTTCAAAATTAAATCAAATCACATTATTTCTGTATGAACAATCAAAAAGCGTTAGAATGATATACATCATACCTGAATTGTTTAACGTAAATAGAAAAAAGTAAACCAATTCAGGCCCTCCTTTTAACAGTCTGTCGAGTGTTAGAGGAGTAAAGATAACAATCAATATGGCATGAAATATACAAAAAATTTAAATCTCACTAAAATAAACCCATCCAGCCCTCCTTCTAGCGCCAATCTGTTGAGTGGTATTTTCACCCGATTGTGAAAACACACTCTCCGATAGGATTTGGGTTCCAAATCCTCTCTTGCAAAGAAATTAAATAAATAATTTCTCCAAGGTCTCCGCTATATTAGCATTTTACATTTGTGTATTAATAATCTCAAATAAAGATATTCAATTTAAATGCTTGGAACACCTTAGTGGTTGCAAGTAACTAAAAACAAGGGGCAATGTTGGTTTATTTTATTGTGAAACTTTAATGATTGTTTATTGAACCCAAATAAAGCAAATGTGATCTGGCCCTTATATGACCACGATGTAACTTCAAAATGGAAATTGATGAAATGCCATAAAACATAACTCCTTCAATGAAATTGGAATTTTCATGAAGGGAATGTCATCATCGGCTCATGAATGAAAAACAAAACTGAAAAATGAACTTTCGGCCCTGAAATGGAAATTTCCTATTTTTGGATTTTGAAATTTTTTTAATTTTTTATTTTAATGACTGTAGAAAAAGTAAAATGCAAAAAAAATGAAAATAAAATGCAAAAAAATGAAAATGAAAATGCATTCAGTTTGATGCTATCCTGTTTCGACAAAACCGAAGATATGAGGTTTTCTGCATCCAACCTAACCTATTGAACCTGCAGAACATGCACAATCCTGATAAGCTAAGTGCTAGTTCCTAGGGTTTTGAATGAGGTTTTCAGATTTAGACATTCGCTTGAAGCAACCAAGATAACTTGCATTAAACTCCACCTATAAGCCTAAAATCTAAAAAGGGGAAAAATAGACATTAAATCTTGCATGCAGAAAATAACTCCTTTCTTGTCAATGAGATGCAACTCTCTGAATTTTTTGTATTAAAAATTTATCAATTTACAATGACAGAAATCTCTAGTTTTCTCAAAACGAGAAAAAGGGGAAGAAAAACACTCCAAAGCAGGCCTAGAATGGCTTATCACCCTCAGCTCTACAACTCTGCCCATAGCGGTTTCTGACCCCTATGCCTATCTTCGCTTCTACTTTTAAAATTTCTATTACGGCCCTCTGCTTCGCTCTGTGATGCTTCGTTTCATCTCCCAGGTCGCTTCGTTTCATCTTCCCGCCTCTTTGTTATTTTGGCTTTTTGCTCGGGTTTGAAAAATTTGGTCTCCCCAGTGAACTGTAATTGATGATCCTAAAATATTATCATAGCCCCTTTGTCTCTATGACACGTGTTCAACACTTTCAATCCATGAATCATGACAAAAATAGCATGTCACGATATCATGACATTTTTATATCTGCAGCTTTGCTCCTCTACCTGTATCACGAAAACAAGACATGTCACGATATCACGACGTTTTATACCAGCAGCTTTGTTCGTCTTCATGCACCAAAAATGAGACATGTCGCGATATCATGACATTTTTCTGTCAGCAGCCTTGTTCGCCTTCATGCATCGTGAAAATGAGACATGTCATGATATCGCGACGTTTTTCTCCTTCGGGCTGCATGGATGCAACTTGTCGCAAAATCGTGACATTTTTCTCCTTCTGTGTTTTGTTGTACTTAGCCGTGAAAACGTGACATGTCATGAAATCGTGACACCTTTTCATTCCGTACCATCTCGTTGCTTTCTGTCATGAAATCGTGACACTTTTCTCTTTCGGGCTGTGCAGATGCAATCTGTCGTGAAATCGCGACGTTTTTTCTGTTTGCCCTTCATCTCGTCTTCAGATCGTGAAAACATGACATGTCGCGATATCGCGACAATTCTAGCACCTTATCTTCTCTCTCCTCTATGAACTATGATTTCATGACATGTCATGATATCGCGATGTTTTTCACTTTGTCTTTCTCTCTCCTCTATGAACCGCGATTTCATGACATGTCGCGATATCGTGACACTTTTTGTACTTGGCTGTTTTACCCATCAAACATCGTGAAAGCACAACATGTCACGATATCATGACAACTTTGAGTCTTCAACTTAGTTCTTTGTCCTGCATCACAAAATGAGACGTGTCGCGATATCGCGACATTTCTAGCATCTTGTTCTGTTTGACTGCTTTGACCACGATTTCACAACACGTCGCGATATCGTGACATTTTCTCATCATGCTGCATTCTGTTGCTCTTAGCCACGAAAATGCGACATGTCGCGATATCGCGACAACTTTTCATTTTCGGCCACGACGGAGCAACATGTCGTGATATCGCGACAACTTTTCATTTTTGGTCACGACGGAGCAACATGTCGCGATATCATGACAACTTTTCATTTTTGGCCACGACGGAGCAACATGTCACGATATCGCGACAACTTTTCATTTCTGGTCGCGACGGAGCAACATGTCACGATATCGCGACAACTTTTCATTTCTAGTCATGACAGAGCAACATGTGATATCGCGATAACTTTTCATTTCTAGCTGCAACGGAGCAACATGTCGCGATATCGTGACAACTTTTCATTTTTGGTCGCGACGGAGCAACATGTCGCGATATCGCGACAACTTTTCATTTTTGGTCATGACGGAGCAACATGTCGCGATATCGCGACAACTTATCATTTCTACTTTTCTTTGCTCTTTTAACATCTGGGCCACTGCAATCTTCTTGGAAAGTGTGCAAAAAGGGGGGTCCCCAATTTTGGGGTGTGTTGTGGAGCAGCCACAATAAGGATTAAGGCTAAGGTATTATTCATGAGCCTTCTATTTGAAATAAGCCACCAGTAGTCATAGAAATATATCTTATTTTTTAATGAAATGCATTATGCACAAGCTCACCAAGTGGTGCAAATACCTTGTCAAGGTGATAACATCTTTCAAGAAGTAAGGTAGGGATTTGAGAATCAAGGCAAGAATTGGGTCCCATACATTAGGTGGAGTAGGTAAGATCAATGGACCCTTATTGTTCCACACCAAAAACATTCTAGGATGATTTTTCAATAGGACTACCATGTTGCACCATTGGTTCATCCTCATCCTTCCTTGATTGGTCTCCCACTCATATAATTTTGAGCATTTACCTTGAGAACAGAGTCACCAAGTGAGGAGATAGTACTTCAAATAACTTATAAGAGAGAGACCCTCACAAAAATCTCAATATAAATTTTATCATATGACTTCTTCAAAGTATTTCTCTTTAGTGGAGTAACTAGAATAATATTTCGATGCTTTCCTACAAGCAGATTTATTTATAACCTTCACCGGGATCAAAGTTAGGTGTCTTTTTTTAACTTCATGGGGTAAATTTAGAGGCTTATCCCATTTTGCATGTTAGAAAAATTCTTTTTATCTGTAGGTGCACTAACCTATCAAAGTGAAATCCCAACATACCTAGGACACTTTCACCTCACATAAAGCGACATAGCAGGAAGCACCACGTGTAAGGAAATTGCCTACAAGGAAACCTCTAGTGTTTTTATCCAAGGTTGGATCCTCGATAGATTAACATTTGATGTGCAAAGGCCTTTACAAGCTTAGGCCTACTTTTCTTGGGGGTTTGCAGGGAAAGGAATTGCAATAAAAGTAAAAATTGCAACAAACATAAAGGAATAGGGAAGTAAACTTATGAAAAATAAAAACTCATCTACAAGGATGATGCACCAAAATTAAATTTTCCCAACTACATGAACAAGATATAAATAAACATATTTACCACAATCTAATAGCTAGATATTGAACACACTACACTAAGCATAACCTAAAATTAGAAACACACTTAAGGGAGTAGGACAAAACAAAATAATTCACTTCCATTCATGTGTTAGAATGATTACAAGGCATGTGGTATGAAGAGGCTCGATGTTCCTCAGACAATAACTCAAGGTTTGAACCCTACTTATACAACTAAAGAGTGAAAGGAAGAGCTCTCAAGACCAAATATAAGATATAGGTTGGCAACTCCTAATGCATTTACAATGTAAATCTAGGCCTGTTTAAAAGCTAAGAGGAGGGTTTTTCCCCTTTGAAACTCTATGCAAAAGGTCTTATTTGTAAGGCCTATTTATAAGCGAGAGCATATACATTGGAGCAATGCCAGACCTAGAGAAAAAAATAGTTCTTATTTGTATTAAACCTTATCTCTTTATATTTTAGAATTATTATTTTTTTATATATAATTGTATAGTAGGTTTTCTTGTTTTTTTTGCATATGATTTGCAAAGCAAAAGAAAAATAAAGTGCACATAGCCTAGGAAATCTATTTTACTAGTATTTTTATATAACGCAATGCTTCGATCTGTTGGTACATTTTCAAGGAATATTAAATTGCACACTAGATAGGTTTTTATCTACTGCATAAAAAAATCTTACACACTTATCTTTGTTTCACATAGAGAGTAGATTATTTTGTAGATCTAGTGAAACCAAGGTTGATGAAATAAGAATCAATTTTGGCATACCAAGCTCTTGGTGTCAAGATTGATTCTTATTTCATCAACCTTGGTTTCACTAGATCTACAGTAGAATCTACTCTCTATGTGAAACATTGGAAGAACCACATTATTTTTGTATCAAAACCAAACGCTCTCGTGCACTTAGTCAACCAATCCTACCTTCATGTCATGTGTTTTGTGTTTTGTGTTGATATGTTGAGATAGGATAGAAACCCATTAATCTTAAAATAAAAATTATTTTCATTTATAACATTGAAATAACATCCGCATATATTTTAGTGGCTTGTTACGTGCATCTTATATTTTTGTATATTTAACATAAGATAACAAAATAGTTTTAATTTAATCAAATATTAAATTCTTCTTTCTAAGAAATGTAAGGTAGACTAGAATCTTTAGGAAACCTAGGTATTTCCAATAAAAACATAAAAATTAGATCTTGCAATCTCATCTAACTCCCCTTATATTTGAAGTGGGTAAAGGAACTAGTATAGGGATGAAGGAGGTAGCATGTCTCTCTCCATCTACCTTAGGATTTCCATCCCTCCATACATACTAAATACTTTAGTTCCTTCTAATGGAGTTTCTATGTAAGATATGCATCAACAACTTGTAGATTATTTGGTTTCCAAGAGTTGTACAATCCTTCAGGATGCCTAACCCATTCTCTCTCAGAAGTAATTATTGGAATACCCTTAATTAATCCTTGGTTTTAAATTTTTATGAATTTAAATATGCTCTCACTTACTCCTACCATATTTGTAGAGTATGAATCATTGATGAATAATCATACATGGAAGCTTGTTCATCTCTATAAAGGTAAGAACATTACTTCTATAAGTGGGTCTATAAGACTAAGAATACATTTGATGGTTAGGTTGAGACACATAAGGTATACCTTGCTGCTAAGGGTTTCTATTAGAAGAAAGTAGTTGACTACTTGGATAGCTTTTCCCCTACTACACGAATGGACTCGGTTTGGATGATTCTCTCTATTATAACTTCCTATGAATGGGAATTACAATAGATGAACATAAAGAGTTCCTTTATTCATGAGGAGATATATATGCAAAATCCAATACGTTCTAACCTTGATGGGATTATTCCATTGGTATTTAGTCTTAAGAAGTCCTTGTATGGGATTAAGCATGCTTCTCATGCTTGGCATAAGATGATTCATTCTTTCTTCCTCAATTATGAATTTTGGAAATACAATGCAAAATATGATGTATATATCAAGCATTATGATGGACAATTTTTGGTCATTATGTTCTATGTTGATGAACTTCTTATAATAAAAATCTCAACATCTCTAATCTAGAATATGAAGTTTTGTCTTTAAGAATCATTTAATATGATATATTTGGGACTTCTTCATTATTTTTTAGGGATCTATATTTATTATTCACCCTCTAGGATCACTATTTCATGTCCCAAGTATACCTTGAGTCTTTAATAATAGTTTTATATGGATGAGTATAAGTGCACTTAGAATTCATTTGCTTATGTTTTAAATATTTGAACAAATTGTACTACTTTGATGCCACCTTCCTGGTCATTTGTTGGGGGACTTTGTACCTCATCCAAACTTGGTCGAATATTGCATCTATTATCATTTATTATATTTGGTATATTCAAGCACCTTGTGAGAGTTATTGGATAGTGACGAAGAAAATCATTTGATACATTAAAGACATATACTAAATGGATGTTTACTATCTAGTTGGATATCCTCAACTTTTTATGAGATACTTTAATATATATCAGGTAGGTGATCTCTGTTATATTTTGATGTAATGAGCAATGGGAGATAACAATCACAAGATGAAGAATAATATAAACGAAAGTAAATCTACAAGATGATTGAAGTATTTTGAATAGAAATAACATAATTGCATACAAAGTAGCTATGAAGTAAATGAACACTCCATTAATGAATCTATTGAACTACATTGTACCCATCACAAATATATGGTGATATACACAACACTGCACTACTACCAATGACTATGCTATAAGCAACTCTATCTATCTATGTCCCCATTTTTATATCTATTTGACAATGAGGCCTTTCTTATATAGAAACACAAGTTCCTTGGACAACACTCTACCTAGATGTGCAAGGGACAACCTGTATATATACAACTTGCACATTGACACTTGTGCATTTATTACATTGCATGAATTAACTAGATAACTTCCTCCTAAAGTAATATAATTTCCTAAGTATGTACCTTGGAATATACATTTACATAACCCAAATGATGGAATAGACTCTATTTCTAACACACCCCTATATTACATTATTTGGGTATTAAAGACTTTAGTCTTCAATATGGATCTTCCTCTTGATCTTGGTGCTCTTTCTATTTCTTCAGTCTTCAGATGATGCAAAATAGGCTGAAGCTATAGGTTCTTCTTTCAGTTGATCTTGCATTGTATTCCTCCTTTATTGCTCATTGTATTTAGGTTCTACATGTAATTTTTGTCTTCTATCCAGCTATCGTTGTAGTTCTCCTTGTAAGTATATTCATTTGGTTCTGATTGTTTATGAATGAGTAAAGCATGGTGCAATTGTTCTCTCATCTTCATTATTCTTCTATGCTTACCTTTTTAGTGTACTAGTTCTTTATTTTCTTCTACCTATTCCTCTGTAAATGTGTTAGCATCATTTTGAAACAACACAATATCTTGAGATATTTCCATTGCATCTAGGATGTATGTATTTTCATGGATTGTTCTTGTTGCTTTTATTCCATATTGATTCATAATGAGGCATGTATTGATCCCATCCATATATCCAAATTTGATCATATAGTTGTTTTCTACTAGCTTGCTCTATTAGGAGGAAAACCGATGAGATATATTGTACATGAAAGAGATTACAATATATAGGCATAAGCCTATATGAAGGACATGACACTTGTCAAAGAGAATGACAAGTGTCAAGATAAACTGGCATAGTGCACATTAACAATATTCTAACATTCCCCCTTAATGTGCACTATCCTAACTATAGAAAAAAAACAAGTCAACATTAGGTAACATTCCCCCTTAATGTTGACTTATCTAAAAGCAACCTATCATCCTCTTTTATTGTTGATTTGGTCTAGGCTCGTGCTCCTTGCGCTTGGCTCTCCAACTATGAATAATGCTAGATCAATGGTGTATACATCTCAGTCTGTTGCCTCAAGTTTAGCCACTTCCACGGGTCTATTTCCACTTGGTCAGCCGTCTAAGTGCCTCAGGGTCATCATGGGTGCCTCAGGGTCAGCCACTTCTGGATTTGTTGCCTCTGTAGGTCATCCTCAGAGGATGTTGCCTCTCGTAGGTCACTGACTAGATTCACCATGAATATCAAATCTCCCCCATGGTGAACTCAATCTAGAAGGTGTCGGTCTCTACCAAAAATGCACCTTAATACAAAAGAAATACGAGCCATGAAATACAATAAAATTGAGCCATAGATCCAAATGTGGAGGAGAGGAAAGAAGAAAATAGAAGAGAATATTCTGAAGTGTCTATGTTTGTAGTCTTCAGAAGTGGTAAGTGTCCTTATGGTAATCACCTCATCTTATTGAAATGCATGGGTAACCAGCCGCTGCATCCGCCAAGTGAGATAGAGGAGAATACTAGATACTAGGTTCACTTACATAGAGTTTCGGGTTCAACCGAAAATGTACTCTAGAATACAATAATATTTGAGCCTAAAAATAGTATAGAAAACAGTCTCAAAACTAAAAATGGACCCCACCATTAGGTCTGGATCAAAAAATATTTCCAACGACTATATATAAGACTATAGTCGAATCTAAATAAGTCCTCCATATATGAGAAAAACAACTGCCTTCCTAGGCAGCAAAATAAACCTCAAGAATATCCCATTATAAAAAATGAATTTTCAAAATTTGAAATTTAAAAATGGGCAACACTTTTGAAAAAATTAAAAGTGGTCACTGTACATTGATCCATGTTGAAGCTCCATGCACTTCACATTTTCGCTGAGAGGGATGGCTCTTCTGAGAGCCAACATAGTCCATCAACAATACTAGACTACACACCTGTAAACTATAGAATTGGAGATGCAGATTTACACCGTGAAAATGTCTGCACCGCGGGAGATTATGAGGTCTTTTTGGTAGCAATTAAAATTAAAAAAATTGTTTCCAAAGCTCCATACCATGAACAAACCTCTTGCTGATAATGTAGCTTGAACGATAGCTCCACTGAACACCACAAACCTCCATCTTCTGTACTGTGATCCATCATGGGAGCTTCGTCTTGATGAAGAGGCACATTAGGGTCAGTGGCTATCAAATAAAATCTTCGTGCAGAGCACAATAAAACAAATAGCATTGTGAAAGCATTCTTCTCTTCGTTGGTCTTTAGGAGGCAATGAAGAACACAGTGTCCCAATACACTCCAAGCTATGGGTTACTACGCTATAAAAATAGGCTGATGAAATAGCTAAAAAATGGGTAAAATAGCCACGCAGCAACATCATTCATTAGCGGATGATTTTAATTTCAACAGGAACATTGTGGGGAGCATGAATCTGGTGCTATGAAAATTTTCTACAAGTGTTAAGTTGAGAAGACCTCTGAGAATTCTCTGCATGCATGACCAGATTTGAGTATCCTCTACTTGCGGACACTGATCACTGCATTCTCCATTTATGCCAAAGGCATCTTCACATCCGTCCCACCAAACTCTTATCAACCCAGATGTCAGGTTACGCAGTCAAAAAAAAAATAGACAAAAGAATCATGCGTGTAGCAGTCAAACAACACCTCCATTTGCGTCACTTCGAGAAAAAAATAAGTACAAAACATGTGTACATGGAGAAAAAAAATATTGGCCAATCTGCATGAGTGCCAATTTGTAATAGCAAAAAAAAATGTCAATCTCTATGAATTGCACTGGCCTTCAGCTTGAATAAAATAACACTTTCCACCATAGCTTGGGCTGTTTTGAAAAAAAATCAATCACTTGAAACATGCTATAACACCACGACACTCGGTGACCACGAATGTTGGCCCACCAGGAGCTATCGAAAAGACTTGCAGTCGTGTGGGAATTCTCTCGCAAGCCCAGTAAAAAACCTACGTAACAATAAACTATCCCCGTTACCCATCGTTGAGTCAACCAAAAAACTTCCACCAATCACGACAAATCATGCCAAGCTTTATTGTTGCCAAAGAGCCCCTCCATGTCTTTCTTCACACCATTTTTCTCTAGTAGTAAAAGGTGGCAAAAGCGACAAAACTAGACGTGCTCTCTTCACCGTCGACGCCATCGTCACATAGGTTTGCATGGATGTCACAAGCCACCGACAAATTACCAGAGCTGACGCGTAGTCTGGCCAAATGGCACAACATAGAAGGACTAATATTTGTGGCAGAAAAATGGTCTTCATGGTTCAATTGGAAAGATATGGTTGACAAACGGTCTGTATTGCATATGGAAGCAGCACCTGAAGACAACCATGAGCGAAACAATCTACAGAAATAGTGACCCCCATTTTCTCTATCGTGAATAAAACCTTGGTCTGCTACCTGCAATACAAATGTGAATCAAATGTGGACGTTCGGTGGTGGCTAGGAAATGCGAGACGGACTGCACCAGCTATCTTCTAGTGGTTTCTCAACACTACAATATGAAAAAAACATTCATGTTCCATGTTCTCAAATGCAATATCTGTAAAAAAAAATTAAAAAATCCTCCCTTACGACTTCTTCAGTTCAACAAGTATCTTCACATCCGGGCTGGCAGATTTCAATGGCACCCTCGTCTGCCTTGCTATCACAAATAACATTAACTCATAATCTCTCTCGGATCACTAAGGAATATTTTGTGTGTGTTGTTGTCAATCGACTATATGGATATGGTGATCATCTTCCATGGTGACCACATCATCGTTCATCACCCTCACTACTCTTCCAACGTAGAAGCAACACACTAGGACACTTCTCATGGTGGCATCACGATGTTATCGGCCAAGGGTTCGCTAGCATCAAGTGAGGTACCAAAAATCACAAACATGTACATGGTGGTATTCTAGAATGGTGGCAAAACTGATTAACAATTAAATTGTGTTGCTTGTTTAGATCTACTCAGATGTATCCCAAAAAATAGATCCCCAACTGCCCTTCAGCGGCTCACATGGATTAGGTCCCCATGCAGATGGAGATTCTTCACATGGTGCGACACAATTTCAGTTCCACTACGATCACGTTAACAGAGTTAAATTTTTCAAATTAAATTTTCATACGACCATCTAGAGGTTTTCAGGTGTTGTGCATTGTGTTCGCTCCTGTACATAGTGTTTGTTCTGCTGCATGTGGTGCCAAATAGCCACTCGAAACAAGATATTTAGTAGCTTTCTCACACAACTTCACCACCATCGTGAAAACAACTATGCACAAATTGCTTCAAAAATTTTCTCTAGTAGAAACAACTTAGGTAACAGGGCCATCAATGCTGCACATTTCACCGCTATGCAAGAGGTGTATTCATTTGGAAATCTGGTCATTATATCATCTCGGCTTTCACCAGCAATGATGCTAATCAAACATGCATTGATCCTGATTAACAGGTGACATCGAATTGAGAGAACATCCCAGGCCTGCAACAGGTTGAAAAAATATCTCCTACATAATGGACACCATCATGAACACGTAAATCTGGCAGTTTTAAGTAGAGATCTGCCTCTCTGTAGTTTCATGAGGATAACCATGAACCCAAACAAAAAAATATATTTAAACCCAAAAACTGAAGTGAAGGGGAGCTCTCTCTCTTTTGTTGTACATCTAGTTTTTGATCCATGTCATGGATGGAGAGCATACTCCCTCAGTATGCAAAAAAAAATTGGAGGGCTAAAAAAATGGGGAAAGGATGAGGCGGGATTTCCATGAGGGAAATATCCCCTCAAGGATTACACAGGCAGGAGAGCAAACCTGCTCTGATACCAAATGTTAGGAGGAAAACTAATGAGATATATTGTACATGAAAGAGATTACAATATATAGACATAAGCCTATATGAAGGACATGACACTTGTCAAAGAGAATGACAACTGTCAAGATAAAATTTCATAGTGCACATTAACCATATTCTAGCATGCTCACTTAAATGAGATTGAAAGTTAATCCAAGAACATACAATAATTTTTCTAGTAGAAGATTTGGAAATGATTTTCTAGGTGTCACACATCCATATCCATGTATATGATAGGTTTGGTTATCTACAATTCTTAGTATGTATCCTCTAGCAACTTCAAGAATGTCAAACCATTGTATATTTCCTATCATATGATGACTAGCTCTTGAGTCAATGTACCACATGTTTTCATGTTTTGTAGACTGGTTCTTGTTGGAGCAAGTTTTACATTCATTGTATGATATTCCTTTTCCCATTTGAAGAAGTAGAAATGAAGAAAAAATATAGAATTTTAGTCTACCTTATGGCTCCCAATATTAGAATATATAAGCTTGATTTGATAAAACCTTAGATTTGTAGACTTCCTTATGTCTCCCTAGTGATGAGAGTATGAATACCTAATTTTTTTAGGTTTCTATAGAAAACTTATATCTTCCCAACTTGATAATATTTGAAGAATAGTATTATAAGTTTTGTATAATGCCTTATGACTCCCTAGAGATATAATATAGTGCTTTTGTAAATATTTAATTCAATTTTGGTTGATTTTGTACAAATTTTGTAAAGATCAAAAATCAACTTCTTAACAACTTATTACTCCTATTGAACTAAGTGCTTTTCAATTTTGAAGAGATTTAATGTTGGATTTATTTTATCCCTTTAAAAGAAGTGTTTGAGACAAGAATATTATAATTTTCCAACCTTAAAAAGCTTCAATAACCTCTTTTTATATCCCTTGGATTATTTCTAATTTCTAATAACCTAGTTTGGAGTTGTAGCCCTTATGACTCCCAAATTTGGAAATTTAGAATACATTAATATTTGCAAATTTTAAATGAAATAATTCCAAGTAGTATTCCTTATTTCTCCCAGGTTATGATTTTCAAATATTAAACATTTTTAACATTTAATTTCCCTAAGTTTTTCTTTCAAATGAAGATTGATTTCTTTCAATAATTCAACCTTATAATATAACCTTATAACTCTCTTTATATGGAAAGAAAAATATATGGAAATTGTACATTTATAAAACTGGTGGTAGACTATCCTTCTTGGGCACTGTGAGTAATGGAAGATTTTTCCACATGTAATTTGCTTCAATGCTCACTTCAATGCTTCCTTTGCCCATTTGCCCAGGAGTAATGTGCTTCATTGTTTGCTCTTGAAATGCTCTCCACATTATTGTCGATCTGATGTCATGTAGTTGTCGAGCTACTATTGTGATACAATCGAAATGCTACCAATTCACTTTAGACTCACTTACTGACATTGCTACCTTACTTTGACTATCCTTTCACCTCCTTGACCATCCTTTTTATGGAAGATAAGTCTTGAATTTTGTGATAAGTGTCACAACTATTATGTATGAGTGCTCAGTCCTTTTTAACATAAAAATACTTTAGTAATGCTCTTCTAGCTTCTTGGTTGCCTTGTAACACATGAACACTTGTGTGAGCACTTGTAACTCCTTCATGAGTTTTCTTGGATGTTAAGAAATGGGATGGCACCTTAGAGAATTCATTCCAAGTGGATTTCAACCATTTTGCATGGATTTATTTTGTTGTAATGCTTCCAAGAAGAGTATAACTCCTTTTTGTATACCTCCTCTTTGCTTGCTACATTTCTTGGAGTGCAAGCAACCTCATCTCTTGTTGGTCAATCATTGAGGTGATTTTGGAGCTTTGAATGGAATTTTAGGTGATTCTTTTGGTGTACAATCTTCACCAAGCTAGAAACCTCTAAATATATCACTTGTTCTCCTTGTTCCTTGTTCCCTTCAACATGCTTCTTTTACGATGTTCATCCATGTTGATTGTGTTGGCAATTTGAAATATTTTGTGTTGTCATTGATGTCATATGGATCACATTGAGTTTTGGTGGTAAAAGCACTTCATAATTAATAATTTATGATATTTTGGAGAGAAAGGATATATACAGGGGTTTGTGGCACAAGAGGCATATAATATTTAATTTTTTAAATATTATACTAATGGTTTTTATTAAAACCAATGGTAAAGGTTTTTATTAAAACCAGAGGCAAGGGTTTTTATTAAAACTGTTAGAAAGGGTTTTTATTAAAACCAACGAAAAGGGTTTTTCATTAAAACCACTATGATAAGACTTATCCAAATTATGATGGATGAAAAAGGTTTTCCAATAAAACCTAGGTGAAAAAAGTATCATGACGAAATTCAAAATAATGAAGGAGATAACCAATTCAAAGTTAAGAGGTGAATTATTAAATTTTTATTTAATAATTCTAAGGTCTAAAGTTGAATTACATTATCTGTCGACATAATTCAAGGATGGAGGTGCATATAAATAAAAGGTGAAAAAAAAAAATTTATTGAAGACCATAGATAGCACATGAGAGAGAGCCATCGAAAGGGGAGCAATGAAGAAAGAAGGATAAATAAATTTTGATTTGAGAGTAAGGTCAAGTAAACAGCATGGTAAAGTGACGTCACATAGGAGCCTATAGCATAGTTGATAGCGCACGAACTTTGCACAAGGTAGGTTCGTTGTTCAAATCCCATCAAGGGCAAAGTGTTTTGCTAAGTAAAATCGAGTTTCAAATTTGAGCACAAGTTAAAGTTGGGTGTTTGTGATTAAAATCCCAATGTGGGATAGCGCCCATGTGGTAAGCGCTTCATAGCACTAAGCGATAGGAACGGAGTTCGACTCCCGTGAAGGTGTGAAGGCACATTAATTTTGGTAAGGCATTTTGGCAAAGATGATTTCGAAGGTTACGAAGATAGTGAATTTTATATAAAGGTATTTATCTCCAGCGCATGGTAATATTTGTTATTACCAAATTTTTGGTGCATTAAAATTATTTTTGTGATAACTAGGGAGTCATAAGGAGTTTAGGGAAATAAATGTTTGTTGTATGTGTTAATGTGCTTAGGGAGTTATAAGGTGTAGAATTAAATATTTGTTATTGTTGTGTGTGATTAGGGAGATATAAGGTGTGGAAATAAATATTTGTGATTGTTGTATGTGGAGTTATAATGTGTAGAATTAAAAATAAAACCATAGGTGCTTGTTATATATGTTAATGAAATTAGGGAGTCATAAGGTTGAAAAGTGTTGAACTTGTTATATGTTCTAGTGCACGATTTAATTATGAAATTAAACTAGGAACTTGAGACCTAGTTAATTGCTACCTTGAGTTAGAATACATGCACATGAGTTAGGGTTTGAATTTGAAGACAAATTTCTTTATTATGTGCCTTGGCTATTGAGAGGAAGTGGATGGATTAGAAAATAAATTTTATGGATAAAATTGATACTTGAGTTCCATGATTGCTTTAGTGGAGTTCATTGAGAGTATTGCCATTATTGAGGAGGTTTTTGCTATTGCTTTGAGGATATTATTGTTGGTTACTTGTTGAGTACATTTCCACTATTTGAGACCATTGAGGAGATCATTTACTAGTCACTTGTGGATACATTTGCCTTTCATTTGAGGAGATCATTGTTGGCTATTTGAGAGCTCTTTGCTTGAGGAAGTTGTGCTTGTTTCTTGAGAGCTTATTGACATTGCATGAGGATGATATTATTGAGAACCTATTGCTATCACTTGTGGAGATTGTCCTTGGTTGGTTTAAGTCCTCATTGTTATTGCTTTGAGAGGTTTTCATTAGAGAGCTCATTTTCCATACGTTTGAGAGTACATTGTTGAGCATCATTGTCATCCATTTGAGAGAGTATTTGTTATCCATTTGAGAGTACATTATTGAGCATTGTTGTCATCTATTTGAGAGTACATTGTTGAGCATTGTTGTCATCCATTTGAGAGTATATTATTGAGCATTGTTGTCATCCATTTGAGAGATCATTTGTCATACATTGTTGAGATCATTGTGGATCATTGTTGTCATCCATTTGAGATATCATTTGTCATACATTGTTGAGATCATTATGGATCATTGTTGTCATCCATTGAAGAGTACATTGTCATTCATTGTTGAGCACATTGTTGAGTATTGTCATCATTCATTTGTTATCCATTGTTGATTTCATCATTGAGCCTTGCCTTCGTTGATTTATGGTTGAGATTTGAGTGCTACTTGAGAGTCATTGGTTGAGCCTTTTGTGAAGGCTTTGAGAACATATTTGGGACAACATTTGAGTAGGATTGTTTGAGCCTTTTGTGAAGGCTTTGAGAACAGATTTGGGACAGCATTTGAGCAGGATTGTTTAAGCCTTTTGTGAAGGCTTTGAGGATAGATTTGGGATGGTATTTGAGTAGGATTATTTGAGCCTTTTGTGAAGGCTTTGAGAACATATTTGGGATAGCATTTGAGCAAGATTGTTTGAGCCTTTTGTGAAGGCTTTGAGAACATATTTGGGACAGCATTTGAGTAGGATTGTTTGAGCCTTTTGTGAAGGCTTTGAGGATATATTTGGGATGGTATTTGAGTAGGATTGTTTGAGCCTTTTATGAAGGCTTTGAGAAAAAATTTGAAACAATATTTGAGCAATATTTTTTGAGCCTTTTATGAAGGCTTTGAGAACATATTTGGGACATCATTTGAGCATGATTTTTTAAGCCTTGTGAGAATGCATTGAGGCATATTTGTGAGCAGTGAAAGAGATAGGACAGAAATAGAAAACATATCAACACCAATTGCCTAGTTGAGCATATCAGTGGATAGCCTAGCTGAGCAGATTAGTGGATAGCCTAGCTAATAAAATCAATGGATAGCCTAGATGAGCAGATTAGTGGATAGCCTAGCTAAGAAAATAAGTGGATAGCCTAGCTGAGCATCCTAGATGAGCAAATCAATGGATATCCTAGCTGAGAAGATCAGTAGATAGCCTAGCTGAGTAGATCAGTGGAGAGCCTAGCTAAGCATATCAGTGGAGCCCACTTGAAGAGATTAGGATAGCCTAGCTTTGAGAAGATCAAAGTAATAATTTGTATTGGGATAAGGATCCCTATTTGTTTATGAAATATTATAAGGAGAATATCTTGTGGACTACCCCACATTGGGGGAACCACGTTAAATCTTGTGTCTCAATTGTGTGTGATGATTTGTGCACTTGCTTACTATTGCTACCTATTTTATTAATGCACACTGCTATATTTTGTTATTGTAATTGAGGACACTAATTGATATTGGTTTGGAAAGAAAGTAAAAAGTGGGCGCTATACTTTTCATCCCCCTCTCAGTATAAGCTTGTGTTCTTCATATTGAGGTAAAATTTGCTACCTTTTTTCTAGTAAAAGAGAGATCCCTTTCTATCTATGTAAATGTAGGTTGATAATCGATTGATATATGCATTACCTTTTGTAGGTTCATCCGTCCAAGATGTGAAGTGTGAGACCATTCAAATGGATCCTTGTGTTATGTATAAGGAGTGCTTGACGTTCAACCTTTCTTGCTTGATGTTTAACCTTTCTTGGCTGGATTTCCCTATAGTTTTTTTGCCTTTAGTGGCACCTTCAATCTACCCTTTTCCTACAAATAATGTAATGCAATACCTTGTAATCTTATATGATAATAATTCGTTCTTATTGAACCCTTTTTGCACTCCTTCTTGTTGGTCTTATAGTCTAATTTTGTAGCATATTTTGAATGCACAAATGAGGGTTTTGAGGATGTCCCTTTGGATAGACTCCTTGCCGTCTTTGCTTGGATATTTAATGATATATCCAAGATTTACAAATGTTATATATATAGAATATTTTTTGTATTGCACTTAGCCTTGTAGTGCTTTGGATTTGAGACTCACCAAGTCTCAATATTTGAAATGTATATTTTTGTTTTTGGTTAGTTGTATTCTTCTCCAATGTTTGGAGGATTATACTGATTTTGTGGTTTCACTTGGCCACTATGAGTTGAAAATTTTATGCACTAATAGTGTCTTTAGAAACTTTGATAATATTTTATTTTATGCCCTTCTCAAGTACATAAAAGCTAATCTTTTGAGAGCAATAGAATAGTGCAAATGAATATAGTAGTCTTTCTCTTTTAATGCACTAACAATTTCACCTTATCACTCCAATCAACTCTTAAGAACATGCACTTAATAAAATTTACTGCAACTAATAAAGAATAATCTAAAATGAACCTTCAATAATTATTCTATAATTTCACTATAATCAATATTGTAGGACTTAGTCTCCTTTTTATTTTTTCAAAGTAGATGATAGGTATTTGATAGAAGTAACTCAATTTTCTAATAAACTCCTAATCAATTTGTATTTGAACCTTAAAAAAAATCCCTTTTTTGCACTTTTGAAGATTGTAATATAATTGCAACTTTAATCCAAATTCAAGTGCTTTAACAAATCTAATAAGTAATCTGATTAATAAATCTACTTGCACCAAGAAGTTGCTTTACCTTTTTTCCGAAAGATTCTATAGCTCCTATACCACTTTTGTAGAGGATGTAGATCTTGGTGTCTAGGATCACCAAGTTGCTACTTCGAGTAGGATCTTGTAGCTCTTTGTAGACTATTTTGAAGAACTCCTTCACCAATTGTTGGTCTCAAAGTTTCTTTCATGAGCCTAGGATTTTGTGGCTTGTTCTCCTCATATGTTCTCATCCTTATGCTGTAGATTTGGAGAATTATTTTATCTCTAAAGTGATGCCTTCTTGTTGTGGAAGGTTATCTTCAAATCTCTAAGATTTGGTGATCTTCTTATATTTTTAAGTCTTCTTGTAGAATTTTGAATTCAAGCAGGATCTTATTCTTCTTAGATTTGGAACTTGTTATCAAATTCTCCTTCTCTTGGGCTTGTTTTTGGATGGCAAAAATTGTCACAATTCCTTCACTATCAGAGGATTCTCCTTGGTAGTGGATTTCAAGTTCTCCTTTGATAATATCTTTAGTCAAGCTCTCCTAGCCTTTTTTTGGATGCTCTATGAGACCTTCCCAAGGTCTTTGATATCACAAATTTTGGTGGTATTTCCTTGAGACCTCTTCAACCTTATGCTCCTGGAAGTGTTTGTGGTGAGTTCTACTTCTAGATCTCAGATTCTACTACTTTTGGATTCGAGCAAGACTCTCCTTGTCCTTCTTTTTCTTCTTCCAATTTTGGCATTCCTTTAATGATATATTTTCCTAATCTCTTTTGCTTTAGGTGTTGAATTGATTATAAAGAAGATAATCTTCCTAACTTTCTTTTAGGAAGTTTTCCAACTCACCGAATCTTCTTTCCCTACAACAAAGTATTAGTATTGAAATATTTAGTATGCTTCTAAATCATATATTCTCTTTGAACTCTTCTTTAGGATCAAGGCTTATGTGGCCTTTTTCAGTACCAAGGCTTTTGTGGCCTTTTCTAGTATTAAGGCTTCTATGGCCTTTCTAGTATTAATGCTTCTATGGCCTTTATAGTAGTAATACATCTATAGCTTATCCTTCAAGGCTCCTATGGCCTTTTATTCAAGGCTTATATGCACTTTTTATGTCAAGGCTTCTATGGCCTATTCTTCAACTTGTAAATTTCTTCAATTCAGCAATGAAGATCTTCAGTCTCCTATCTTCACCAGAGCTCTTCTCCATAAGTCTTCTTTCGTAGCATTCTTCTCTTGAATAAGGAACCAATATCTGCACTATGAAGGCATACCAACCTTTGAGCAACAAATTTGGAGTATCCTATATTTCAATCTTAGGATGAGTCCCAATCCTCTGAGAATCAATTTTTTACAACAAAAGAAATTTTAGGTAATAGTTAGCAAATTCTAAATATCCTGGATGATCCTCATTAGATGATTTGTCAATCCAATGGATTGAATGTTGAGTCATATTCTTCATGAGTTTTTCCTATAACTCTGTGGAAAGACTCTAGTCAAATACAATCTCAGTATTTTCTAGAACTGAGATTTCTTTCAGTCCTCACTCGTGACTCTCCCTAATTATACGACCTAGATTCTTTTGAGAACTTTTGACAGTGGTTGGTCCAACGGTGCATCAATTTGACAAAAAACTCAGGCTCAAATATAATGGTGGTTTCCCTATTGACCTACATAGACTAGATATATTGTAGCTCTGATACCACTATTATCTTTTGATGTAATGAGCAATTGGAGATAACAATCACAAGATGCAGAATAATATAAAAAAAAGTAAATTATGCAAGATGGCTAAAGTATGCTGAATAGAAATAACATAAATGAATACAAAATAGCTATGGAGGAAATGAACACTCCATTAATGAAGCTACTAAACTACATTTTATCCATCACCAATATATGGTGATATACATGGCACTACACTACTACCTACGACTATGATGTAAGCAAATTTATCTATCTATGTCCCCCTTCTCATATCTATCTGATAATGAGGCCTTTCTTATATAGGAACATAGGTTTATTGGCCAACACTCTACCTAGTTGTGCAAGGGACAACTTACACATATACGGCTTGCACATTGACACTTGTGCATTTATTACATCGCATGAAGTAACTAGATAACTTCCCCTAAAGCAATCTAATATCCTAAGTATGTACCTTGGAAGATACATTTACATAACCCAAATGATGGAATAGATTATATTTCTAACAATATCAACTAATGATGATCAACCAATAGCTTTGTGTTTTATCTTGGTTTTAGACTAGCCTCTTCATGTTTTCAATGATATTTCAACATATCTAGTTCTTCTATGAAATTTATATAATGTAATTCCAATGAGGCTTCCAAACATCTTCATTGGATGCTCATGATTTTGGAGTAGTGGGTCTTTATCATTAGTTTTTGGTGATCCTTTATTGTGATAATTAGAATTCCATAAAGCTTTATTATAAGATATTTTTTCATCAATAGACAAAGCATATTAAGGTTTGGACACATTATTTTCAATGGATTCATGTTTGTGGGATGCTTAACCTTGTCTGTGTATCTTCAATGGAATAGAAAATGAACATCCTCACCAAATTCATGTCTAATTTGTTGTTTGTATGATTATAGGAATTTCCTAGACTAGGAAAGTATCCCTTAAGGATGAATGATTAATAAGGATATTTTTTAATGTCCCTTATTCAACTTGTGGGGGATGTTGAAATATTTGGTGTTAGTCTTTACTTGAATCCATAGTTGACCTTGTATTGTATTTATTTGTATATTACCCTATGGGCCATTGACACCTTTTATAGCAGGCTTTATTATATCATAATAATAAAAATTAAGGTTAGTTCTTTAACCTTGACCTAAAGTCACTTATAATATCGGTATTTATGCTTCTTGAGTCCAAGCATTTCTTTATTGGTTAGAAATGCTTATTATTTTATTAGTGATATTATTTGGTGTTTAAAGGAGCCTTTTTGACGTAACCGTGGAGCGCGCGCCTAGCTAGTGTATTGATCCATACCATCGTAAAAATACAAAGATCCACACAAATGCACAAATGGAAAAAATAAGCCAACTAATGCAAATTTTCTTATATTAATATTTGAAAGGATCTCGGGTTACAAAAATACCCTCTCAGGGTCACTCCAAAGATGATATGGATGTTACAATTGCCAATGCCCTTAATAGGCTAGGCACGCTTATTTTTTTCTTTGGTGATTACTCACAAACTACCTTGGGGTAGATCTAACCCCCTTCTCCATGATGTGGAAGGATTATGATATAGGCTCCATTTTGCACCTGTATCCCTGCGAACAAGAAACAATAGTGCACGATTACAAATTTTGATAGCCTCTCGTGATGAGGTCCTTTAAAGAAACATACATGTAAATACCATTAAACTAGTAAAACAAGAAAACATAAATTCTTTAAGCTATTCTAATCACATCAAGAATTATACTACAACATACAAGACATGAATAAGCAAATGATGCATTGAAAAAATATTGAATTAGAAGCAATAAAACATTTAAAAGATCCAATATACTCCTACCCAATGCAACGCATAAAATGCCTAATTCCTATGATTAGAGTTTTTCTAAAATGCAATAAAACCTATGAAAAGACTAACATGACTAATCTATGTGATAAAAAGCAAAATGAGTATGGTGATATTTAACCTGTTGCAAACTGCAAATGTGAGGGGTGGTCTGCATTGTGAACCATGGTTGACAGCCACAGTTTGACCTCTGATGTGTTTTTCCTCAGAATTAGGGGCAGTGGGCTTGACCTCATTTTTTGAATTGATGTTCAAGGGTCGCCTTTGTCGTCCTATGATATATTTGGCGGTCAAGTCGCTATGAAGGGCCTTGGTTCACCCAAATTTGTGTTTCTTGATCCTCCTAGGAACCTAGGGAATCCATGGCTAATTGGTATTTGGATGGATAGCAAAAGGGGATCTAAAATGCATAAGGTCGTTATGCAATTTAATAAGGCTTCGCTGATCTCTTTATCAATCAGCTTGATCGATAATTTGCCAGCACTTCGCTATACAAATTATCTCTCTTCTTTATCATCCCCGCTTGGAGTGGGTATTTGTAGTATTCCCCTAGGGCTAGGGGTGGCTTCATGGAGAAGACAAGACCAAGAAGGTTGGTTAGGACAGTTGGGATGGAAGCCTTTGGAATCTTTCATCCTCCAACTGCCTCCTTCTAGATCTCTTTGCCATTCTAATCGATTTGGCTCGGATGGAAGGCCTAACTGAACTTCGGTTGACTACAAGTCAAAACTACGGTCCAGAATATAGATTGTAGGTGTCAACCATGGTTTAGACTGGAGATCATAGGTCTGGGCTACAGTTCAGACTGCTTAGGCAAGAATGCCTAAATTGAGTGGTTAGAACCATTGCTCTATCTTGGAGTCTATCCAATATCCTTCATATGGCTTTGTAGCATGTCCATATGAGTAGTCACCCTTGGAATGATGTGTTTTAGGTGTCTACAGATGCCCCTTTTGAGATGTGTTGTGATATCGAACAATGCTAAGCAAAATAGACCTCCTAAAATGATACCATAGGTTCTATGATGATCATTAATCTGATCAACATTAGATGCCCCAAGTCTAGCAAAAGGATGCACATCCTAGAATCATTGCTTCTAACGTGGGAAGGCTTACATTTGAAAAGTCTACACTCGTCAGACATTCGAGTAGCTTTGGTGCTACAATAGGAGTTAGGCCTATATAACCGAAGGATGAGAGCTACAAACAAAATTTCATATTTACTATTTACCCCAAGTAGAGGGGGAATCTTATGATAATTGTTAGCAATGATTCGCAAGGACGAACACAATTTTGACAAGATCAAGGGATCTACAATCTCCGGGATCTTCTATTGATTTTGATTATGACATAAAATTATGACTACCCCCTCAAGCGACGAGTCGATGAGGGTAATGACAATGTCTGAAGCGACAAAATCGCTTAATCATAATGAATGATACTGAACAACTTTAGATTTGAGATGTTTAATGCCTTGGCTAGGCCTAGTTCAACTTATGATTGCAAAGCTTAGTAGTATTTGCACATCTTTCTCCCATGGAGCAGTCAGGCTATGATAGTCATCTGAGAGAGTCAAGATAATACAAATTCAAGAAGACTTGTGTTGAATCATATTGTCGATGATTTGCTGAAAGATGTCATAAAAGAAATGATAATTTTGCCCCAAATGTCCTTATTGTGATCTACTCATCTTGCTGGATTGCATGGATCATAAGTCACTACAATCACAAATTTTATAGGATAAATCACTGAATACAAGGCGCATTTGGTTTTTCATTGTTTGATTTTTTTTGTTTAATTTTGTATTTATTAGATTGACCATGGTGCTTTTAATGTCACCAAATTTACAATTTTGATAATTTATTTTGATTTTTATCCACTGGAAGTCATTAATTTGTCTTTTCAAACCTTCCCACGGTGGGTTTTTAGTGCATTTATTGCTAGTTGTAGATCGCGGGTACGGTATGCGGTTTAAACTACCAAATTTTGGGGACTGTAGGTCAGACCTGCGGGTAGAAAACCCTAGTTTTGGAACCATGGGTGTTAGCTATGGTCCGTAGAGACCAAGAGGACCTATAATTTGAAATTCCATTTACAATTTTTCATTATTTTCTTGTAACCTTTAGCAAATTGATATCTCTAAGAGAGAAAAGTCATTCCCTAATACGGAATGCTATCAAACTGAACCATATTTACACTCATCTTCCCTGATGGCAGATCCAGATTAGCCATCGACTAGCAGGGGGTAGGGTGCAGTCAAGGTAACTCGAAATCGATACCATGCACTATATAATAGTAAAATGAACCACACTTAATAAATGCAAAAATTGAACCTCATTAAACAGCCAGTAATGAACCCCACTAGTTTAGGTTAGACTAGGATTTAATGTTTATGCATTAGTGGTCTAGGAGGGTACCTGCTATGGGTGCCACTCCTAAACCGTAGCTAATATCTGTGGTTTCGAGGTGGCAAAATAGGAACCGCAGGTTTCAGCTGTGGCTCCCAATTTTAAAAATTGGGTATCGTAAGTTGCAACTACGGTTCCTAATTTGCAAATTGGGGACCGCAATTTGCAGCTGCAGTTCCCAATTTGCAAATTGGGGGCCGCAAGTTATAGTTGCAGGCTACAATTGCTTTTTTTTTTTTGAAATTTTTTGTTTTCTTTAACTCTTCTTAGCTAGATTTAGCTTACATGATGTTTCTTTGTTTTTTGTTACTTTTTAAAAGTTAACTTCTAGAGCGCAGGAGCCTGATTTGATGAGGACTCTCCACGAGGCCTTGTCGGATGAGATCGAAGGTGGTTCCAAGCTATAAGGTTTGGTAATGTCATGGATCTACCCACCATTAGGGTAGATCAGGCCTATATTACTACATTGGCCTAACACTGGAATACACAGACCAACACATTTCACCTGCCTCCTGGTGACATGACCATCACACTGGAGGATGTCTATAGGATCTTTAGGATCCCTATCGACGACGAGGCTATCGTTTCCTCTACCTACATGGCAAAGGATGTCATTTTTACTACCATATTCGATGATTAGAGGGCCGACGCACAGGATGATGCAGACCATGGATGGGTGCATAACAAGGACTGGTATCCGGATGACTTCTTCTTTGTTCGAGAGGCCTTTTTTATGCACCTCATCATTCATATTGTCCTTCTAGACTCATCGGGTGCGAGGATTCTCTAGAACATGTTGGCCCCTACTTGGAGGGTGTTTTAGAGCTTGACGGAGGAGCCACTATTGCTGGCCTGAGGGAGCACCTTACTATGCCATCTCTATAGGGAGCTATACCAAATTACGGATCAAAGCTATAAGGGCATCAACTATAGCCTATTTCTATAGATCTGGGGGTGGCAACACATCCATATCGAGTGTCCTATTGATCTACCTCTATTCATAACTACCCTAGATTACGATCATCAGTGTTACACCACCTACTGGCCTCATGTTGAGGAGGGTGTCCATAGTAGGGCTCATGCTAGGGATACATAGTATTACATTATCAGATTTACAGCACTTGGGTCGATGGATATTATCTGACGCCCCTACATGGATTGTCTCGTATGGACGAAGGTGGACGAGTGGCTACAATGGGCCCATCAAGATAGATGGCTTATTTGGCATAAGCTAGAGGTTTGAGAGTATCAATTTTTCTCTCGTTTCTTGTGACAGTTTGGCATGGTGCAGGACTTTCCAGATATGCCCTTGAGGTACAAATGCCTGGATCTAGAGAGGGATCTCCCATTGATAGTTCCTCTATCACTAGGAGATGCACACGATGACTTCCAAGAGTTAGGGGTTGAGATAGCTGGGACCACGCTCGACTATGATGGGTGGTGGTCTCTATTTAGATGGCATGGTACCGAGCCTCTGGATTGAGAACCAATAGAGGTAGAGGCAGAGGCAGATCCTGACAGGTTGTTGAGGTGTAGAGGTCATCGTTGAGGACTTTCCGAAGATTGACCCTAAGGAGTATGCTCTAGAGGAGGGTGAACTCCCTCATGAAAGTGTAAAAGGATAGTTGTTGGTGTAGGTTGCTGACTTGTAGAGTCATATTGGGTGCTTTCGCACGTAGCAACATGAGAGAGATACCACCATTGCCACTCTAGAGGTGAAGGTGGCTAACAGGGAGCGGTACCTAACTAAGGTGCAGGTCCAGGTACAAGAGCTCATGACTCGAGCTATCAATGTAGAGGCCCAAGTGTAGAGACTTTAGACTGCCCTAGATTTAGCATAGGTATAATGGACTACAATAGAGGTAGAGCAGGATCTTGCACGAGTAGTAAGGGGAGCTATTATGGGGCTTACTGTGGTACCAATAGTAGGTACAACAACTATACAAGATCCGACTACTAAGGTGACGTGACTGAACGGTATGTTCATGAGGACCAATGAGATGCACATAGCCTAGCTTGCTCATGTTAATCATCTAGTCAGCTACATAGAGATACATGGGCTCCAAATTCTTGAGGATCCTTTTATAGCAGAGTCATAGCGTACCAGGTCTAAGACCTCAAGGCAGTCCACAACAAGCTTGAGTCATAGAACTCATAGGATTGAGAGGATGCACAGGTCCTCTAACACACACACAATGAGATCGTAGGTCAGGGCTAGAGATCCAGGGTAGACATCAAGGGCCTCCAGTTAGAGGACTAGCCTACTATAGTTACTAGTTTCCTATGTGTTGGGTGTGTTAGGCTTTGGAGACAAGCAGGATCCACAACAACATCCACCACAGGTTCCAGGTCATCCAAGAGAGTAGGCTCCAAAGCACAGTGCAGAGGGAGGTGACGAGAGCTCCAATATAGGGGGAGTAGCCTAGATCCAATTTATAGCAGTTGATGACTGCAATTTTGATGTATCATTTTGTTTTTAAAGTGAAGGACCTACATAGTTGTAGCCTACGAGCATTTTTTACTCCCTATGTACTCGTTTGGACACACACATATATGATATGATATTTCATGGCTCATTATGTGTACATGTGTATTTATTGTTTTTGATTTTATATTTATTTGATGCACATGGATGCAATGCATATTTAAATGCTATTTTTATATGATGCGATGTATGGATGTCATGCATTAGATAACTATTCTACTTTATGATGATGATGTGCAGTGATATAGATGATTAGATGTGTGACATATGATGTATTTAGATGGATGCAATGTTTATTTTTAATGCATATTTATTTTTGCTTTGTGGGCATGCATATATTTTATGCGGTTTATGATATGCTATGCAATGTATGGTAATGCATTATGTACGAAATCATAATCTAATGGAGATGAACTTTTATGCTTTAATCACTTAAAACATAAGGAATGAATGTAAACTGTGTATATCAATTTTTAAAATATGACACCATAGAATGTATAACAATCATGGAAAATAATCGACAATTCTTATTACAATAACTTAATCAATTAATCACCCATTTATGAAATGCAGTAAAATGGATTGGTGATATTCTAATGAATGATTGTCATTTTGTACTATATAATCAGTGGATGTCTAAACATCATTTTTGATCTTCATGCGATATCTATTTTATATATTTTATTGTACTTTGTAAAATGTATTTTGATGAATGAATGACTCATATTTCTACAATCTAAAGATATGTGATATCTTGTTGCTATTGGAGCACTTTTTGGGATTTTCCTTGAGACTCAAACACCCTAGTAAACCTCTCCAAAAATCACATAATAACTATACCAGGCTTATATTGGACAAGGCTTTTGTCGTGATATACCCAACTATTCCTAATCCCTGTGTGTGCATGTGAGTATTTTTAGATAGATCGTAATCATACCTTGTATGTCAGTCGGGACTCTTTCAACCCATATGTGAGATAAGGTTCCTCATATGATCGTATCATCCTTGTTTCATATTTTTTTAGACTTGTACAGCTAGACAATCCTAGGTACCTAGAGCTAGCTCATCTTGCAAATTGATTAGGGTTACCCCTCCAAATGCAAGTGGGACTCTTTCAACCCATTGCTACGTTTTGGGATCTCCCAATAGAACTACCCCTCTGATTGTAGGCGAGACTCTTCTAACCCATTGCTGCAATCGGGGATCACTCTATGGTTTTCAAAATGTGTACAATCTAGGGATTTAAGTTCTCACCCTTCTTACTTGCTCAGATATAGTGATAAAAATCACTGGTAGTCCACGCATTACCATTTTCTTTGAGCAAGGGATTTTTATAGTGCTTTTGATTCACTATGTCACTTTATATTTTGAACTTGAAATTTGTATATTTTTTTGCACTTTGTAACTTGGGATTTAACTTTGTGACTTTGGGATTTATAGGGAAAATTCTTGTCCTTTTTCCAAAGTAAACCTTTATAAACCGACTATTTGCAAGATAAGCAGGTCATGAAACCCATCTCTATAGATACCTAAGACCGCTTTCACAGCTTTCATCCTCTCTCATCTTAGCAGGATTTTATATTTTTTTTCTAAGGGACGATATTTTGATATGTTGAAGGACTATCCCAACTAATGACCTTGTATATAATAGCAAAGCAAGCTTTCTACAATATCTGAATAACCCACTGGGTATGGTTGAGTGACAAGAAAACTTAATATACATACATAAGTCTCCACAACATGTATCATGTATGAATGCAATGAATTATGATAAATGCAAGGGTGCATGATTGTCATACAAACATGTGAATGTTGGTAAAACTTTGATAAACACAATACACTCTACTGTGGAATGCAACGGATGAAAAATTCCTAAATGCAATATGATGATGTGAATGCAGATGAAAATGCAAAATGTAAATGCAAATGTTTTTGGATTTTAGGCTTTATCCATTTTTTTTGGACTTTTATATATTTTTCTTGATTTTTATAGGTTTTTGAGCTTTCATATTTGACCAAACGATGAGTACATGTCCTTGGAGCTTTTTAGTGTTGGACAACTAATTTTTAGAAATCCTTGGAGCCCTTTGAATTGACCAAAGGTTTTACAGCCGCCTTTGGAACCTTTTAGTTGACCAAACTCTCAGCAAGAGGGCATGGTGCCTTTTGGGATGACCAAGAAGTTATAGGAACTCTCAGAGCCTTTGGGTTGACCAATAAATTTTTGGAAATCCTTGGTGCCTTTTCTTGACCAAGCTTCTTAATCAGAGAGCTTGGGGCCTTTTGGGGTGATCTAGCGGTTTAGAAAAAACCCTTAGGACTTTTGGGTTGACCAAAGGCTTACAAATGCCTTTCGTGCCTTTACTACACTCTCAAGCATAGAATGCCTTAATATGGAAGATATTGAGAGGCTCAAGCTCTTCCACACCCTCTAGTTATGTTATGTGATAGGTTCTTGAACCAATATTTTTAGATATGATGTAAGACCCTAGCTAGTTAGCCACGAATTTGTCTCGCATGTCATGCTGTAAATTCGAGTTCTATTGGTTCTCTTTCAGCACAAGATCCCCAACTTCAAAGTCTCTCTAGTGGACTTTGATTTTGTAAGCTCATTTTAATGACTCCTAATAAACATGAAGATGCTCGAGGGCATTCACGCGACGTTCATCAAGCAACGTCAATTGATCGATGCAAGCTTGTCGCACGGTGTCATCATCGATGAACTCTTTCAATGTGACATGCAATATTGGAATTTCCAACTCTAAGGGCATAATGGCCTCAGTGCCATATACTAGTGAAAACAACATTGCCCCAATGGGCATCTAAATTCTAGTCTTGTAAGCCCATAGTGCAAGGGGCAGTTGTATATGCCAATCCTTATGGTGTTCTTGCACTGTCTTTTTTAAGATGGCTACCACAGTATTGTTTGAGGCCTCAACTTACCCGTTTGCTTGTGGATAATATGGAGTTGCAAAACTATGTTTAATGTGGTATTAAGACGTTAAAGCCCACATAGTTTTGTTCTTAAAAGAAGTTCTATTATCCAAAATTATCTTGGATGGTACCCAAAATGACATATGATATGCTCGAGAATAAATTTTGTGATGCGAGCTCCAATGGTCATTGTAAGGGGAATGGCTTCCATCCACTTTGTAAAATACTCAGTAGCCATGATAATGAATGTATGTTATCTTGATGATGGAGGGGAAATCTTGCCAATCAGATCTAATCCCCACTAATAAAATGGCCAAGCCACCTGAATGGACTGTAAGGCCTATGATGGCAAGTGCATAAGATTAGCATGATGTTGATATTTAATGCATTTCTTGACATACACATTGCAATCCTTCTCCATAGTGGGCCAATAATAACCCATGTGAAGTATGTGTTTGATGATAGTCATGCCACTGAAATGGCCATTGCACATACCATCGTGAGCTTCTGATATTGCCCAAGATGACTCTTTGGGCTCAAGACATTGAAGGAGGATTCCTTTGTAGCTACGTCGGTACAAAATGTCTCCTATAAAGATATACTTGGTTGCTTTCTATTTAAATGTGTCTTGCAGCATGCGACAATCCCTCTAGGATCATACCAAATTTTAAGAAATCTTGGATTTGCAACATCCAGCCTTGACAAGCCTTAGCTTCGACTGCTAAGATGGTCTGCTCCCCCTACGTATTTAGCTTTGTAAATGTAGACTGGGAAACAACCTTGTGGTGAATGGTAGTACCAATCCCTATAGGACTCTGAGAAGTTAATGAATCCTAGGGTGCTTGCTTAAGAAATTATTCCGCTCTACACAACCAATCAGGTATTGGTTCTACGACAATCATGTTGACTGATTCTTTGTTATTAAAGGTTGCACGCTCCACTGCTAGGTGCGAGAGCGTTCTAACATGGATGGTCGTAAAATCGGTAGATGGATTTTGATGGATCAAGGACCCCAAAGATGCCATGGTGTCTATGAACCTATTTGAAAAACAAGAGATTGCATCTATGTCATACCATTCAAGTTTAGCCAAATAAGTGGCAACAAGATCTTTGTAGGATTTCAGTACGAGACATCGACACTGGAAGAGCCCCTTAACCTGGTTAACTATGAGCAGAGAATAACCAAAAATGTTCAATATTTTAATACCCATGGTGATGGCTGTGTGGAGGCCCAAAAGTAGGGCTTCATACTTAGCATTATTGTTGGTGCATGAAAAGTCTAACTTGAATGACAAGGGCATTGGATCTCCTTGTGGCATGAAAAATAGTATTCCTACACCACCCCCTTGCTCACACTTTGAACCATCGAAGAACAATGTCATATCAACATTACTTTTTGGTTCCTCGGGTTTGGGAGCTTTAGATATTATGAAGACCGCATCATCTAGAAGCTCAATGGTTAGAGGCCTACTATTGGACAGTGGTGCCTCATCCAATTGATCAACTTTGACTTTTCCCTTGATGGACTTTTGGCTGATGAATTGCAAATCAAATTCTATCAATAGCATGATCCACTTTGCATTAAGTGTGTTATGATATGTCTTGCTCATCATGTACTGCAAAGGATTCTATTTTGATATAACATATGTGGTATGACTTAGCATGTAATTCCATAATTTCCTGGTAGCGAACACTACTGCTAATTTTTTTTTTCAACATATGTATATCTTGACTCATAACTCACCAAGGTGCGACTGATGTAATATACACCTTGCTCTTTGCCTTGCACATTATTTTGGGCTAACATGGTCCCTAATGCAAAGTCGGTTGCCAATATATATACTAGAAAAGGCTCATCTGGCCTTGGTGGAGCTAGTACTAGCAACGTTGCTAGGTATTGCTTAATCTCAGCAAAGGTTGCTTGGTAGTCCTTGTACCAATAAAATGGGACCCCCTTGTGTAGCAGTCGATTCATGGGTCAACACTTATCCGATAATTGAGCGATAAATCACTTTATGGATGCTACTTTGCCTTGAAGGCTTCTTAGTTCTTTGATATTAGTGGGAGGACGCATCTCTAGAATAGTCGTGACCTTTGCTGGGTCTACTTCGATACCTTGTTTAGAAACTATGAATCCCAAGAGTTTTCTTGAAGTTACACCAAATACGCACTTCTTAGGATTCAACCTGACACTGAAAAAAAAATGGAAAATAGAATATATACTTATATATTGGACGAAAATATACAAAGATTTTCCTGAAATTTTTCACCGCGTAAATTTGATATCTTTTATCAAATTCCCTTTTGATTAGAAGTTTTGTTTCGTTCAGGATGTCCAGTAGGTCCTTCACTACTTTCAGTAGTTTCATTAATTGAAATTTCATTATTTTAATTACCTCCTTAAATGAGTTTCAATTTGTTAAGAGATCTTTTCCCTCTCTTAAATATAATTAAGTTTGCCCTCTTCAAAATATCATAAATATTTTTATGGAACTTAGCCCCTTTTTTTTTTTTTAAGGAAATCTAGAAGAGGAAGGAATATTTCAATAAAATTCCTTTTTTTTTCGATCATAAAAACCCACTACCCAAAGAGTTATTCTTTCTCTTTGAAACTCAAAGATCATTACAACAATTTTATAGGTAGCTCATTGGGCTAGATAGACAATAAAAATACCCCCTCGGGTAATGTATACGAGGTTTTACCCTCGTACGGCTCGAGCAAGAATTTTTTGGATAAGATAATCATCTTAGGGTGGTCTTTTTATCGACGGATGCTTTTCTTACACTCGTAGTTTTTGAAGGATGAAAACTTACTATGTAGCATCTACACAGGGAATAAAAGTATTGTATACGTCATTAGTCTGATCCTTTGTAAGAGCTACCCGTAATAACTAACTTGCGAAATCTCTTTGTTTATTCAAAGAGATTAGTTGTTTCTGACTTTGCTTTACCTTAATTCAATAAAAAAAATATTGCAAAAAAAAACTTTTGGTAAAAGTGATGCCTTAGTCCGACTGGGGGTAACAGTCCTTTTTTGTTCTGCATGTCCATAGAGTTTTTAGAAATAGAGACATCTTTAGAAAAGAGTTATTATAGAGGGAATAATTTGTCAAACGAATCGCACTCCTTCATATACATCGGGGGTCCATTGATGAAAAGGGACTAAAGAAAGTTTGAATCCAATTCCTACAGTTATGGATATAAGCGCAATCCAAATTCCTGGTGAGTTATACATTTGTGTATTTATAAGACCATTGACTATTTCTTGAAGCTCAATCTCCCCTCCGGATAGACCATATAGCCAAGAAAGACCATAAACCAGAATAGAAGAACTTGCTCCGCCCATAAGTAAATATTTCATAGTAGCTTCATTAGACCGTACATCTTTCTTGGTATATCCAGATAATAGATAAGAACATAATGATCTCTCACTTTTCTCTCTTCTGAAGTAACTGCTCGTTCTATTCTGTATATTTATAATATATCTATATCTATATAGATATATATAGATATATCGGGGGTTCTATAACTAATTACCTTTTCACCAATGTCAGAAATTGACATAAAAATTACCGATGGATCATGTTGATATTAGGTAGAGCTGGATTTATGTTAGCATGGACTTGACATAAAGTCAACTTGACATAAATTTATAAAAAATTTAAAATGATTAATGATTAGGGTTCTTTTAGATTTTGATCATGTTGATATTGGATTGAGCTGGATTTATGTTAGCATGGACTTGACATAAAGTCAACTTGACAAAAATTTATAAAAAGTTTAAAATAAATATATCATCGGTTGTTAATCTTTCATATAACAAAGTTATCAATGTATCTCCTTCGTAAATAATCTCCCCATAATGACTATGAACAGTTGCTCCTCCAGTACCCAAATAGGGTTTAGCCAATCTCATGACTAAAGATTCCTCATGAACGACTAGAATTTGACCAGATTTGGGGAATGGCTCATCTTCGGATATATATTCACTTTCACAAATTAATTGTCCCGAGCTAACTACTGGAAATGTTTTTTTACAAACATTAGATAAGGAAGAGCACCAATTAGAATTGAAGAGCTTGGAAATGATGCTCCTGCATGGATCGAATTTATAAATTCGTGTAAATTGAAAAGAAAAACCAACTACCTTTTTTCAATTCTCTAATACAAGACCATTTTCTTATGAAATAATCGTATATCTCCTGTATAGGTATATTATAATCTTCATAATCCAAAAACCAACCGGAGATGATTCCAGGCATAGGCTCCACAAGTGGTTGGAGCGTGTGGTGCAACTCCTTATAGGAGGAATTATACTTTATCTTGTTCCTCCAGAAGTAATAGTCTTTCGTTAAATTAAACATGTAGAAGGGAAAAGAGAATAAACGAAGAATGAAATACCCAACGACGAAAGAAACAAGAAAAAGGACCAAAGATTCTTCATTTTTTATTAGTCCATTTCTTACATATACCATAAACCTTTCCATCATTTTCAACCTTTCCATCATTTTCATTTCCTTGAATTCTTTGAATGTGAATTCCCGAAAAGCAAGGAAGACCGATCTTTCTGCTGAACCAAATTTATCAAACTTGTTTGTATAATTCATTATACCTTCTTGGTAAGTTTCAGCTAAATATCGTAAGTAAATAAGCCCCGGCTGCTCAGTGATATATCCAGCAACAGGGATATTTGGATCATCAGTAACAGGGAAAGTCCTCTTAAAAGAGAAATCCTTAGGATTGGTAATCAACTTCAATTCAAGTGGAGAGAAACTTTTTTCTTTAATTAAAAAATGAGCTAATTCCCTCTCTCGTTGATCTATGCTAGAGTAATTTGTCTCTAGCAATGTTGTGTAAATTGAAAAGAAAAACCAACTACCTTTTTTCAATTCTCTAATACAAGACCATTTTCTTATGAAATAATCGTATATCTCCTGTATAGGTATATTATAATCTTCATAATCCAAAAACCAAACCCGTCGATGTGGACTCTTGGGGAAGATCAGCCTGTTATCCCTAGAGTAACTTTTATCCGTTGAGCGACGGCCCTTCCACTCGGCACCGTCGGATCACTAAGGCCGACTTTCGTCCCTGCTCGACGGGTGGGTCTCGCAGTCAAGCTCCCTTCTGCCTTTGCACTCGAGGACCGATGTCCGTCCGGCCCGAGGAAACCTTTGCACGCCTCCGTTACCTTTTGGGAGGCCTACGCCCCATAGAAACTGTCTACCTGAGACTGTCCCTTGGCCTGTAGTCTTGACGCAAGGTTAGGATTCAGGCTCTTCTAGAGTGGTATCTCACTGATGGCTCAGACCCCCCCGGAAGGGGGCCTTCTTCGCCTTCCACCTAAGCTGCGCAAGAAGAGCCCAAAGCCAATCCCAGGGAACAGTAAAGCTTCATAGGGTCTTTCAAATCATTTTTTTCTTGGTCGTACAAATACCAATTCTTATTGGTAAGGAAGGACTGTAAAAAGGAATTGCCCGCGCTAAGAACAATTTTTCTATTTATTCTAGACGTAATGACCAAAAAAGCTATTGATGATAGGGATCCACATAAAAGAGTTGCATAACTGAGCAATATCATACTTACATGCATCATTGACCAATGAGATTGTAAAGCAGGTACTAACATTGCAGATTGCTGCATTTTATCCGGAAGACCTAAAGTAGCAAAACCGTGGGTTAACATGGCACATGGCGCGGTGATTGCACCTAACCAACCACTGAGTTAAGTGGGTCATTTATCATCATAGATAGAGTTGGGCTTATAAACGATTTTAAATGGAATTCCACATATAGACAATATGCCCCTAACTAAATAATATCAGATAATATTAGATCATGAAAAATATACCTTGACAGAAAGTGATACATTTGATTAGTATAATATATCATCAAGACTGTCAAGGGCTATAGCTCAGCAAGGTAGAGCACCTCGTTTACACGTGCGCCAATGATTTTCAAGAGAGTTTATCGATTCGTCCGATCCAGAAAATAGATCTTATGTCTGGCATTGAATAGCCCTGAGATTGACCATATCAACTAGATCTAGAATTCGAATCAGATCGAATTTAATCTTTGTCATTAGAGATTTATATAGGGCCACTTATTTATTATAGAAATATATAGGTCGAGGGATTATAGAAGCCTCCTTGCCTTAAATCGATTATATACGTATTTAGAAGGATGGGTAGGCCGGAGACAGATATTAGTATTGGACAGCAAGAAAGGTATCAGAAACCCCGTATTTTCTCACGTTCAACCAATTCCACTCTAGAGCATCGACGGAAAGTTGCCATTTCTCTGTTTGATATAGCAGCAAAAGTGACTCAAGCTATTTTCACTCTAAAGCATCAAATGAAATAGCTATTTTGTCTGGTCCGTATATCTGGAAAAGCGACTCAACCCGATTTACTTCATGAGCCGAGTCTACAAGTCGCCAATTGGCTGTTGGATATAGCTGGAAAAGTTACTCAACCTCATTCTAGGAAGGGAGGGTCGGATTGGAGTCGTCATTTTAACGCGATCCGGATAATACTTAACCAATCTCAATCTCCTCCAACTTGAATTGCAACTTCCTCCAACCGATTTTGAAGAGCGACTGACCGAGAAACACAAATGAGAGAATCCTCCACCACTTTCTCTCCCCTACCCAGCCCCTGTGAGATCTTAATTAATGAGGATTGGTAGGGCCGGCACAACCTCACACGGAAGACCGGATCCTTTAAGTGCCATTTCAAGATCCAATCGCGGTTTCTAGCCTTTTCTAACGCCTATTTTCAAGTTGTTAATACGTATATAAGAGAATCGACTACATCTCTTTTCTCCTAATAATGAGCTTTGAAAGCTTTTAAATAAATTGGTTTGCTCTCTATTTTAAAATTGGTCCAGCTGCGATACATAAGCTGCTGCCATGCCACTCCCATTTCTCCGTTCCCGGCCCTCTCTATTTTAAAAGGGGAGAGGGAATAGGGGGTGGGGGGGTCATGTCATTCCTAGTGGGTAATTAACCAATCCTTGGAAACGCCACCTTAATATAGTTCCGATGCTTATATAAGAGAGGCACCCCCCTTTTTTAAAATAGAGAGGGATTTTTCTATATCAATCAATTAATCAATTGGTTTAGTTGTTGGCTCATCAACCTCTCTCTATTTTAAAAGGGTAAAGAGCTCTCTATTTTAAAAGGGTTGTTTGTTGGCTCATCAACCCCAAGCCCGATTCATTACGGTCCTTATTCCGTTCCAGTACTTCTAGATCTTAATCTAGAGAATTTTATCTAGATTATAGATAAAGATAGAATCTATTCATAGATTCTCATAGGTAAGGGTAGAATTTGGGATAAATTTATGTTATGTTGAATGAAATTCATGGATGTGAACGATAACTAATATTGATTTCTATGGGAGATATCAGAATTATATTCTAATCATATCACAATCTCCCATAGAAATATGGGAGATATCAGAATCATTTCTATAATGATACAAAATCACAAATCACAAAATATGAAACCTTAAACTAGAGGTGCATCCAGCAGGAATTGAACCCGCGACTTCCCTTTATGAGTTTTGAAAGAGAAGATATTGTCAAGAAAATGGAATACATAGAAAATTCCCACCCCCTATACTCGTTCTTTCTATAAATCTAACGAATATTTATATAACTTCTATTGATGGGAATATGTCATTCGTATCAATACCTAATAGCCCGAAGTCAACCTGTGATGGAGTCGGAATTGACTAAGATGAATTAAAAAGGAACCTGGGGGCATTTTTATCTGGTATTGTCGGAGGAACCCAGAACGGAATTTATGCCCCACAAAATAAGCAGAACAAGGGAAAAGAGTCATACAAAACAAAATTGGGTTAATTACAGGGACTATTCTATATATATCTATATAGATATATATAGATATATATAGAATAAAAATAGAATAAAACTCTTGCACCATTACATAATTGGTTCTGGATCAAGTGAATTTTTTTTTTTTACAAAAAGGGAATCAAGACAATTTTTTTTAATTATCGAAAACTTACAGCAGCTTGCCAAGCAAAGGCTAAGAGAAAAAAGAACACAGGGATAACTGGCATTACATCAACAATTGGATCGAAAATTGCATAAGCTTCGGGTAATTTAGCAAAAAAGGGAGTATTCAAATGAAAGGCGGCACCGTCTAGACAAATATTGAGCATAACTGGCATTTTGATTCTCCAATGAATAAAAATGATGTAAAGCCCCATCCAAAAGTCTTTTGCCAATCAATCGAAGCTTTTGGCAAGATTAGACTTTTAGTCTTTGGGTTAGAAAGGATCATTCCTTCATACAATATTTTACCCGATCTGCTAGAGAATGACCAATGAATGGTTATTCTTGTTTCTTTTTCCGTTCCCCCTATCCTATAGTGTATGTCCGATTCTCTCAAGAATATATATCAAATGATCTCTCCAGTTTTTCTAGACCGAATGGGCAAGATCAAAAGAACAAATCTGGAATCTCTATAGATTGACATAATGATCAAAAGGGGTTATTATGATGAATGAGTATCAAATGGAATGGGGCGTGGCCAAGCGGTAAGGCAGCAGGTTTTGGTCCTGTTATTTCGAGGGTTCGAATCCTTCCTCCTAGTGATTGGTGTACCTGTCGCACTTGCCTCTCCTAATGGTTGGTCAAGTAGCAAAAATGTTTTATTTTCGGGTGTATCATTATGGATTGGATTAGTCTTTTTAGTAGGTATCCTTAATTCTTTCATATCTTAGATATGCTCTAGATCTTTTTGTGAAAATCTCTCCCCCCCCCTCCCCGAAGGAGATTATAGTTCGGAAGGGTATTTCCGACAAGTCCCAAGAAACCAAAAGAAAGTGCTCAGGGGAGGGGTTATTTCAATGATGAAATAATGAAAATTTCGTTATTTCATAAAATAGATCTGCGTACAAATATATGGCATAATATATATATATATTATGCCAAGAACGAGTCAAATGCGGGTATGGTTGAATGGTAAAATTTCTCTTTGCCAGGGAGAAGATGCGGGTTCGATCCCCGCTACCCGCCCATCCGAAGGATGGAATAGAGCCAGGAATAGTTATGGGTTTGGCCGTAACTTTTTCTTACCTGTCATTCCATTCTCAAATGACAGAGTCATCCTCTTTGGGCAAGAAAAATTTACCGTGTTCTAGCGGAGACGGGATTTGAACCCGTGACCTCAAGGTTATGAGCCTCGCGAGCTACCAAGCTGCTCTACCCCGCAATATCCTATTATTATTTTTTTTATATAATAAACAAACACGGTACACCGAACAACCATTGGAAATGCTATTTCCCCCCCCTATGTAGGGAGGGGCTTTTCTATTAATAATAATTTTTTTCCTCCTACCAACTCGATTTTGTTACCCCGGGCAACAAACATGCGTGAGCTCTCTCACGGAGTATATACCCGGATAACCCAAAGTCTCTATAGTTGGCTCTAGGTCTTCCAGTCAAAGAACAACGTCGATGAAGACGTGTAGGTGCACTATTACGCGGTGAAGATTGTAATTTTCTATGAATTTTCAATTTTTCATCCAATGATGAGACTTCCCTTATCTCTCTTTTCAAAGATTGACGAATCAGATTGTATTTCCGTTCCAATCTTTGTTTCTTTTTCTCTCTCTGAATGAGACTTTTTCTTGTCATAATGGTTCTGTCAGTTGGTATCCTCTTTTGCTCTCTCTGAATAAGACTTTTTCTTGTGATAATGGTTCTGCCAGTTGGTATCCAGGAATAAAAATAAAGATCAGATTTGAGATGGATAAATATTACGTTGATTTATCAAAAGAATCTGGGAATGTTACTAGATTTAAATTAACCGCATTCAGTATTAGCTCAAGACACATAAGTGCTCTAACCATGTTCCGACTTGTTACTAGCCCATAAATGCCAATAGATAATAAATAAGCACCTAAAATAAGCGCATGCTCGAGCATAATAGATTAACTCCTCATATCTCGGCCTCTTCAGATACAAACAAAAGTTGCAAATGAACGTTCTCGTGCGTGTTATTAGGATAAGTAGGATCTTTGATCTTCTAGATCATGGAGGAATCCTTTCATTCATTAGATAATGGAAAATAACCGAAAGCCCGCAAAGAATAACCAAACCAAGGTTGTCAACTAATCGGATATTGAGACCTGACCAAAGCTTCCTATCCGTATCCATAACTTGAAGGGTTATGGAAACCCTCTACCTCGAGACGTCGGTTATGGCCGGTGTGTCTCGAACAGTGACAAAAGATACATGAACAAGATGTATTTCTTGTCTTGGAAAAATTCCCTTAATGAGTTCCACTTCTGGCCTCCTTGCCTTAAATCGATTATATACGTATTTAGAAGGATGGGTAGGCCGGAGACAGATATTAGTATTGGACAGCAAGAAAGGTATCAGAAACCCCGTATTTTCTCACGTTCAACCAATTCCACTCTAGAGCATCGACGGAAAGTTGCCATTTCTCTGTTTGATATAGCAGCAAAAGTGACTCAAGCTATTTTCACTCTAAAGCATCAAATGAAATAGCTATTTTGTCTGGTCCGTATATCTGGAAAAGCGACTCAACCCGATTTACTTCATGAGCCGAGTCTACAAGTCGCCAATTGGCTGTTGGATATAGCTGGAAAAGTTACTCAACCTCATTCTAGGAAGGGAGGGTCGGATTGGAGTCGTCATTTTAACGCGATCCGGATAATACTTAACCAATCTCAATCTCCTCCAACTTGAATTGCAACTTCCTCCAACCGATTTTGAAGAGCGACTGACCGAGAAACACAAATGAGAGAATCCTCCACCACTTTCTCTCCCCTACCCAGCCCCTGTGAGATCTTAATTAATGAGGATTGGTAGGGCCGGCACAATATGGGTAGGTGTGACTAATGAGTACCCCTCTAGTGCCTCCCAATAGCCGTTCTTTTAATAATAAATTGTTTCGAGTCCCCAATCCAAATCGGTTGTTTTGAATCTGTTGTAAGAACAGATTGAAAGAAAGAAACATAGCTGTGCTTAGCAGAAAAATGCTAATAAGAGCCCATGTACGGCGAAGACTCTTAGTTGCTCCTGAGAAAAGTAAAGATCCTAATCCTATTGTCACAGAAGCTGAAAGCGGAAGGAAAGGCACGATCCAAGCATATTTATATAGAAATTCCATAGGAAGATCAAATCATTATTATAAATTTTTATATTCCCATTATGGGTTTCCAATCCACTAGATCCTAAAGAGAATCAAATAAATAGAAGAGGAAGAGGCTATCGAACCAAGAGGAACGATAGAATATGGATCCCATCCATTTCATATTCCTTTTACTTTTCTTTTAACCTTTTTTCTGCAAATACCAGATTTGCACCGATCAATACTAATCAAATATTTCTCAGATGAACAACAAAGAACTCTAGTTCCTAGTTTTCAGTCTGGGTATTCACAATATTTATTCCATTCAATATTTTTAATTCATTCTGGAATCTCCTCCAAGATCAATAAAATCAATAGGAGTTTTTCTATCGATCTCATCAATCTCTATGTAAATTTTTTATTACTACCTTTTTTTATACAAATGAATAGGAACAAGAAGGAGTAGATCTTCTTCTAACTCATAGAGCTAAATAAAATAGCTCTATTCGTTCTTTTTCTTCTATTCGGAAAGAAAAAGGAATATTCACCGAAAAAAAATAAAAGTTCCTTTCTTTTCCATTCACCTTTTCTTTTCTTTTTCCATATCCTAACTCCAATCCATTTTCTACCGGTGGAATCACCAATGTCAAATGTTTGGTGTCTATTATCAACTTGTTGTAAGATCGAAAGATTCATGTTTCTATTTCTTCACAACTATTTCTATTTTTTTTTTTCCAAAGTAGGGAAGTCATAATAACAAGAGTAGACATTTCAAATAAAGTTAGAATTTTAAATTGCTGACAGAATTGGTAAAGCGCAAAAAAAAAAGAATGAGAAATCAGTTTTCTGGATATGAACCTGGGAATAGAGGGACTTGAACCCTCACGGTCTAAAAAACCGACGGATTTTCTTCCTACTGCAATTTGCATTGTTGTTGGCATTGACATGTAGAATTGGACTCTATCTTTATCCTCGTACAATCATTGATTCCAAAACCCGAGTTGACTCTCTCTAGAGAAGTTCCTAATTCAATTACTTCAATTAATTGTTCCTTGAACTTGAATTTGAACTAAGCATTTTACTCAAAAATTTTAGTAAAAGTAAAAGTAGTGAAATGTATAGAACGATTCAAGTTCTAATCGTGAGTTTTGTTTAATTGATGGTATATTAGACTTTTTCTTCAAAGTCTAAATATAGAGAGCACTCTATAGATACAGTGTTGGGTCAAATGATATTCATTCGTTAGAATAACTTCCATTGAGTCTCTGCACCTATCCCTTTCTAGGAAGAGAAACTATTGTCTCTAGAAACCGGATTTGGCTCAGGATTGCCCATTCAAAATCTCCCAGGGTTCCCTGGATTTGGAAGCTATCACTTAGTAGGTTTCCATACTAAGGCTCAATTCGATCAAGTCCGTAGGAGGAGCCCTCTCGAACTAAGGCAGTAAAGAGAAAAAGGCAAGTGGATTAGGAGCCCTCCTAAACGCTGCACCCCATTTTAGATAGAGTCCTAAGAATGGAGGGCCGATCCTGATAAGCCGGAGCGAGGACGAGCCCCTAAAGGCTCGGACGAACGGAGGCCTTTCCCTCTAAAACTTCCCTCTCAAAATGGTAAGTGCCGGTGTATGCCTTTCCCTCTAAAACTTCCCTCTCAAGCTGAGGCAGTTTTGAGAAAATGGTAAGTGCCGGTGTATGCCCTCCCAAACTAAGGGCCCTTAAATAGAGTCCTCGAAATGGTAAGTGCCACGCTCAAGGAACCCTCCCATCCCAAAATGGTAAGTGCCCCTCTCAAACTGACCTTTAACCCAAGTTACCTTTCTTTCACGATTTCTTTCAAGACACCTTTCAAAACTTTCAAAACTAAAAAGTCAAAACGAAAACACCCAAGACTCTCCATAGTCTCCCCGTATAACCATTCTTGCTATCATAGAAAAACGATATCCTATGATAGAGCTCGGAATAGAACTATCTCAACTTTGCCAATCTGACCCTTCCCTATTGCATGACATCTGGATGAGTGGATCTTCAGCTGGGGGATTCGGATCACCCCAATTGGTTGTTTCCTTACTTCACAACTCGCCATAAGTAACCATCTAGCCCCGAATGAGCCTTACCCCAAACCATTTTGATCGAAAAGATGGAGGGAAAATGGAGGGAAAAAGCTCGTCTTGAAAACCGGAAATAGCCCGCCTCGCCTTGCTCTTAGGGGTAACTGCGCGGAAACCTCTTTCTAAGGTAGGGGCTCCTCGTGGAAGTGAGATCAAGTGCACCTTCATCTCTTACTACTCTCTAAATCCGGTTATTAAAATTCGGATGGCTGACAAAATACTTTTGGGGGTTCACTTTGAATTCACTTTTCTTGTTCTTCTTTACTGTCATGGCTCCTCTCTATCGAAACCTCTTTTAACGGAAATCGCCCGATCTCGCATTGTCTCTGCAGGCTGCAAGGTTCATGTGTGACCCCATCCTGAAGGTGGATGCTTCACGTGGAGGAGACTGGATTCTCTCAGCCACCTCTCCTCCTTTAGCGAATTTCCGTTATTTGGTAAAGAGGTTCCAGGCCTTAGTACCTTGCTAGTCTCTATTGTAGATCAAATACCGGTTCCTTCGGCCTAGCTTATCGATTGGATGGGTAGGTAATGCACCCACCCGTAGGGAGAGATTCGCGTTTGCTCTATTCCTAAAGATAACTTGGGATTCGAACCCAAGATCATGCTCCAGCTAATCTCAGAGAAGGAAAGAAACCTTCAAAAAAGATAAGATTTAAATCATCTCATTATTTACGTTATAACATCATCTTTCCTATTTCTCAGATTCGGTATTTCAATTATTCGGATTTCCGATTCTTAATGGATACTGGATCTCATTCGGATGCTCCGAAGGGATATTGAAACCACCCCGACCGAAGGGAGGCTTACTTCTCTGTCTCCATGCCTCCATTCTCGCCTCCTAAAGAAATAGACCCGTTAAAGAGATGTCTAGATATGCCTTAAGATATGCCTTTTTTGTTAAGCTTCATTAGAAATACTACTATTCATTTGCAGTATAAGAAGTTTCAAAGAAACTAAAATATCTCTAGCGCTTTAGTTCCTAAAACTAGATGATAAGAAATCATTCATAAAAAAAAGGTAGGTGTACTTGTACACAACTCTCTCTCTATATCTGAATACCCGGATCGAAAACTAGGAACTAGAGTTCTTTGTTGTTCATCCGAGAAATATTTGATTAGTATTGATCGGTGCAAATCTGGTATTTGCAGAAAAAAGGTTAAAAGAAAAGTAAAAGGAATATGAAATGGATGGGATCCATATTCTATCGTTCCTCTTGGTTCGATAGCCTCTTCCTCTTCTATTTATTTGATTCTCTTTAGGATCTAGTGGATTGGAAACCCATAATGGGAATATAAAAATTTATAATAATGATTTGATCTTCCTATGGAATTTCTATATAAATATGCTTGGATCGTGCCTTTCCTTCCGCTTTCAAATTTTGTGACAGTAGGATTAGGATCTTTACTTTTCTCAGGAGCAACTAAGAGTCTTCGCCGTACATGGGCTCTTATTAGCATTTTTCTGCTAAGCACAGCTATGTTTCTTTCTTTCAATCTGTTCTTACAACAGATTACCGGCGATCCCAGCTCCAATAAGATCCCCATGCTTCATTGGCCCATACTGCTCCAGAAAGAATACCTATAGTTAAAAGAGAAAACCCTAGACCAATGGCACTATAACTCCATTGATCTAATTGGCTTATCAATTGACATTTACGAGAATTTGTGAATGAAAAACAAAAAGTGTCTTGCAAATCATTTTTTTCTTGGTCGTACAAATACCAATTCTTATTGGTAAGGAAGGACTGTAAAAAGGAATTGCCCGCGCTAAGAACAATTTTTCTATTTATTCTAGACGTAATGACCAAAAAAGCTATTGATGATAGGGATCCACATAAAAGAGTTGCATAACTGAGCAATATCATACTTACATGCATCATTGACCAATGAGATTGTAAAGCAGGTACTAACATTGCAGATTGCTGCATTTTATCCGGAAGAGAATTTTATCTAGCTCTTCTGCTTGAACTTCCATTCCTTCAATATTTAGTGCAGCATCCTTTTGCTTTCGAACTAGGAGATCATAATCCTGCTCCTAATCTATGCTATCCCCTATTCGAGTTGGTGGATTCTAATCCCGCTATCCCCCTCTCTAATCCCGCTATCCCCCTCATTCGGTATCCATGAGGGGTTGTGTCGGTTTACGGAGTAGATGTATCGAGTCCACCCGGGAGGGGTTTTGATAGATGCTTGATCCCTGCTTCTAAAGGTGGTAGCTTGAATCTGATATAGTTGGTGGATTCTAATCCTTCCCCTTATAGAGAGGAGAGATGAGGGCCTCTCCCTAATCCTTTAATAGCCCGCCCTCCTCTCCTTGTTTTTAAAGGGGAAGAGAGAGAGGCGAGCCTCTTTTAATTTGAAGCTAAGAGCTTATCAATCCTTTAATAGCCTGCCGGGGCGCTTATCAATCCTTTAATAGACAGACTTTTAAAGGGGGCCTTCAGTTGTTAATACGTATATAAAACGACCTTATTGAAATAAACCCGCTCGCTTATCAGTAAAAAAGAAAAGAGGCTTTTAAGATTAGAGAGCCTTTAATTAAAAGGTTATAGCCCTCTTAAAAACCAGCCCTCCCCTCCCCTCTTTTAAAGGCTAAAGGCCCGGAGGGGGCTAAAGTGGTAAAAGCCCCCCCATGTTTAAAAAGGCAGGCCCCGGCCCCTCCCCAAGCCTCTCCTCAGGTTTGTTTTAAGAGAGCTCTCCTCTCCTCTCTAAAAAAGATATAGCCTGCCTGACCTCTCGCCTTTTAAACCGCCGGGGCACTCGACCTTAAAAAGATAGGGAGAGCTCTTGAGAAGGGAGAGGAGAGGCTCTCTTTAATTCCTCACGAGCTTATTCTCCTTTTATATAATATACGCCCTCCTTTAATCCTTAGAATAGAGAGGGCTTGGGGGGGCTCGGTTCAGCAGGTTCAATGCCTACTGTATCGGAAAGAATCATACTCAAAAAAAGAGTTTGATCCTGGCTCAGAACGAACGCTAGCTATATGCTTAACACATGCAAGTCGAACTTAAAATGCTTCCGCTTCAAAATAGAAAGATTGAGACTGATAATAGCTTCTCTATTAATAGCTATGAGATGTCAAGAGCGTGGAAGCTTAAAGTAGGCTTTCCAGTACTCTTCATCGAATCGCGGGCATTGCCAGATCTGTGGCATGTTGAACCCCAATCACCCAATCGTGAATCTAAAGCATATTACGTATTCGATAAAGGCACTCGCCAACAAATCCAGTTTTGCCAGCAATATAAGACTAAGAGATGAAGGGGTTAAATCCGGGCTAACAGAATCAACTATTTTCTATCTTCCGCTTAGTTGCTATTTCTCCCTTACACCCACCCATGAATGGCATTACCAGTCAAGCTATCTCTAATGACCTTCACTGCTCTTTCCGCATCCCACCATTCCCGTCCACTCTATTGCTTCCGTATAGGATCGGTGATGAGCCAGCTACCCTCTTCCTTCTCCCACTTCCTTCCCCGGTCACCTGGGTATGGGTAGGACGAAAAGAATTGGTCTGATTCACCTCTCTATTTTAAAAGGGATGGAATACCCCTTTAAAATAAAAGGCTAGCGATGCCTGTTGAATCACCTTTGGATGCATTTGCTTTCTGTATGGAGAACTGTATGGAGAAAGGATTTACCAGTGATGTATGGACGACTATAGCACCAGTGATACCTGCTGGACGAATCCCTTTTTCAATCACCGACCTGAATATAAAGCTCTAACCTCCCATCCCGATACAAACCAGTCCAGTTGTACTAGACTGGGTACTTGAATTCCCACCCACCTTGGTTTTAGGCCTGGGTGGGAGGGAGCTTAACTATACTCTCTATTTTGAGAGCCTCCCACCCACTTTTTAAGTGCACTTCCCACCCTTTAGTTCACTTCCCACCCACTACTACACTTCCCACCCACTCTCCCCCAGGGTCGAGTGCGTCGTCACACTTAAAATAGAGAGCCCTCTATTTTATTTTAAGGGCAGTCTTATTTACGAGATAGGAATATACACCCGCCCGCCCACACATTGATCTTCTCAACCTCCAAAACCGATCAGCTCTTCTCAACCCCCTTCCTTGATCAGAACATTCCACGCCTCTCTATTTTCAAATGAAGAAAAGAAAGCAAGGACTAGACTTATAGAATCACCCTTCCATCCTACAATAGACCCAATCAGACGATCTAGTTACCTCACTTTAAGACGATATGCATCAGAGATTATCCACACCTTATTATTTGGAGAGGAAAACTATCAGACCTTCTTATTAACAACGGTAGGCGGTCGGCCCACCTGCTTTATCACATTCATCCGAAGGGGTGCCCTCCACAACTTGAAGCGACTTCTCACCTTATAGAATTGAGAGCCAAACTCCTCCTTCATAAACTCCGGAGACAAGTCCAGGTTTTAAAGGAAGGGCGAAACCACCCAACACCCAAGACGATTCTATACAGACAAGACAATTCTATACAGACAAGACGATTCTATACAGACACAGAACCAAGAGCTATACTTCCTACGATAGAAACATACCCTCTTAATGAACCTTAGAGATTATTCACCCCCGAATCCGCTTGGGCATCCGGACACTCTCAGATACTTTCCATCATTCAGTCACATTTTTTAGGATAAGGCAGGGGCTCTTAAGTTCTCATTGGAATTGGAAAGGGGCTCCAGCTCTTTTAACAAGCTCCCAGCCCCACCATTTAAAGAGAGGGTTGGATTCCTCTCTCCCCTATATTTAAAAAGGGCAAAAGGGGGATTGACCTTGAAAAGCAAAGCCCTCTTTGAAATGAAAAACAACCTTGAGCTCTCTCCTCTCTATATAAAGGTGTTTTTCGAGTCAGCTATCCATAGACGAATTCTGTACCCGAAGCCGGCGCCTGCTGAACCTTCGAAGCCCTCTCCTCTCCTCTCTATTTTAAGGGAGTAAGCTCGCTTTTTTATCCTTCAACAAAAAACCCACGGAAATACAAAAGAGCGACACCCTTACAAATAAAATAAAATAAAAGTTCTTTCTCAATCCCCTTTAAAAGAGAAAGCTATTAAAACCATTAGTTTGGAGATAGAATATAAGGCAAGACCAGCAGGGGAGCTCGAATTATACATCATGCTCTTTCAAATAGAGAGGAAACGTCTTTCAAATAGAGAGGAAACGAGGGCACTTCCATCAACTTGTTTATAAGGAGCGCACTTCCATCAACATGAAGGAGGGCACTTCCATCAACATGAAGGAGCAGAATCAGGCTCAACCCCTTCTATTATCCCCCTTTATTTGATGGTTGTTCCAGCATTTGAATTTGAAGGAAAGACCAGCAGGGAGAGATTTATGTAGCTATATTCAATCACCCGATATTTTTAGGGGCAGGACACCAGAGAGGGTTTTATTACACCATAAATAACTACTTGGGGATAGGACACCTTTATTCACCTATTAAACACATTTAAGACAAGCAGAGAGGCATTTATTACACAATATTCAATAACTACTTATTCAATCACTTCAATAACTACTTATTCCATCACTGGCCTACTAAAGAGCGCATGTCGTAGACCAATCAGATGAACTTATCCCATTACCTTTGGGACATAGGAGGAAGGGCGGGGATAGAGTGCTTAATGGCCCCCCTTCATTCCCCTCATTACCATAATGCAAGCCTTCTCGCTTTTCCCTTCTCCTCCCGCGATAATAATAATAAGGGCGGTTGTTAAGGCAGGCCTGCTTCCCCCCTTCTTCCGGTAGTAGCACTCCCCCCCTTTGTTTCGATAATGAGGCAATTCAGTCTGAAGCATCAAGTGCTGCTTTCTGTCACTCAAGCTCCCCTGTCCATTGCGCCCTCCCCGGCTATTCCCATCGGTAGCTCCATATCCATCCCCTCTGTATATTGCCGCTACATCCGTTGCGTTCCGTAGGCGGCAGTAAACGATCAAATTGATGAATGAAAATAAGGGATTGGGAATTGATGAATTAATTCTTCCAGATAATAGATAAGAACATAAACTCAAGCATTCTAAAGCTACGAAGATAGTTACTAAATCATTAGCACCACATAAAAAAATTCCTCCCTTAGTAGTTGTTAATATGCATAACAAACTCCATTATATTCATTTCTCTGTACATTGAATGTATTCCACGGATAGAGGAATACATAGAGTTGAACATAGTAAAATTAGAATTTTAAATATTTTGTTGAAATTGTTCGTTTGGAAATTACCCAAAAAGCTGATCATAGGTTCTTCTCCCCATCGAAATAGCAAGATTGCTATGCTCAGTACTAAACTTGTTAAAGAGATGAAATAGAACCAAGCTGTATCTTTTTGATCAGAGATTAAATCAGTCATTAGAAGAAGAAATAGTCCAAAAATTAAGATAAATTCTGGAAAAATAGAATTTCCATTGAAGAGAAGCAAATTAAGCTCTTTCATAAAAAAGATTTAAGGGTATAATTGAAAATGAAGTTTTCATTTTTTACATACCAGATCATGAATTAGTAACTTTATGGAATCTCAGAAAAAGTTTCAATCTTTTTCTTCAACTTTTTATCTTGAAAAATAGTAGATTTCAGATATCCTTATTCTTCTTATTCTTATTCCTCTTCAAATGAGCATAAACATAATAAAACATTTCTCTTGTATATTTTTTTTAATATAGAGCCCTCTATTTTATTTTAAGGGCAGTCTTATTTACGAGATAGGAATATTTCTCTTGTATATTTTTTTTAATAAAGAGCGTGGAAGCTTTTAATATTGGGTCTTTTTGTTTTCGGATAAGGAGATAGCTTGAAAGATGGGAGAGTACTCGACCCAGAAAGAAAGGATCGGAAGAGATGGATCGGGAGGTCGAGGGCGGTCAAGGCTTAATTAATAGGTGTTGATTCATATGTAGTATGCCCTTTTAAAACAGAGACACTTTAGATGAGATGCTCTCTATTTTAATTTAAAAGGACAACCTCTTTTTTATCTCTCTCTTATATAGGATTTTCATAGTTAGCTTTAATAATAAATAGAGGGGGTCGAGCTTGAAATTCATAACCGAACCCTTTCGAATCATCTTAAGAGTGCTTACCACCTCTTCATCAAGACCGCTATCTCCCTGATGTCAATATTTAGTGCAGCATATATGAACAGGGGGAGCTCTCTGTTCAACCATCTCAAAAATAGATGAGATTTATGTAGCTATTAATGCTCTCTGATGGTTTTGTTGAAGCGGATTCCATACTGAGGACAGACAGTTGTATTAAAAGCTTCCACGCTCTTGACATCTCAATCCTCTCCATCTTATAATACTACCCGAGCCTCCCTTAAAATAAAATGCTTTAAGAGGCCCCTCCCTCCTGACAATAGATACCCTTAGCCGATAATGCTCTCTGATACTATCCCTCCGCGAAGAAAAAAAAAGTGCTCTTTGAAGAGTTTGGAGACTGCTCCTTCACCGGTGTGGATGTGGCCCCCTTTTTAAAACAGAGAGAATAGTTTGGCCTGCTTGTCTGAAAGGGAGGCCTTGTCTCCTCTCTCCTTCAATGCCCAATTCTTTGATAGCATCATAGGTGATGTCTACCTCCTGTGAAGGCTGTGGCTGTATCAATCCTGGATCAAATTCCTCCTAAATGGAGTGTAACCAATCATCTTCAATGGTTATGATTTCCTTCTCAACTGGTTGGGATTGGTAAAGCTTTACCTGTTTGAATTTATCCCCCCTTTCCCAAAAAAAGCAATTGTTTAGAAGACTTTATAATGTCCCCTCTTTTCCTTCTGACGCATGAGGGGGAGATACATAGGGGACCAACCTCTGTGCACTGACTGCTTATAAAGGCATCTGCGGAATAAAATAAAAGCCCAGAAGAGAAGTGTTCACCCTTTTAAAATAGAGAGGGGTGTCTCTGCTGCTCTGCTCTGGAGGTGCAGATCGCAATTCAGGGGCAGTCTTATCAACTGGGGTGGCTTGTAACTCTGGAGTAACCTGCTCTGTGGGTGCCTCTGGCACAGCTGGATTGTCCCGTCCTTCTGGGGTTACTTCGGGTTGTGTTGCTCATTCATCCACATCTTTAGAAGGGGTACATTGACCCAGAGCTCAAAGAGCTCTTTAAATTGCAGAAAGGTACTCTTCTCTTCCCGCCTCTGTGTCTGCTTCATCCTCTTGGGGATTCCTGGAAGAAGTGGCTCCTTCATCTCCACTTCCCTCATCACGTATGACAACAGGTGCTGAGGGCCCTTAAAAATCAGTTGTCGTTCCATAATAACCAGAGGATTCTTCTGAATCTTGATCCTCTTCCTCTTCATTCCCAGATTCTCTTTTCCTCTCGCCCCTTTCCATATATACCTGTGCGAGGGCACTCTTTTCAAGTTCTCTCTCTGTAGCTCTCTATTTTAAAAGGGGCTATCTCCTTCTAGGTTTGCTTTCAGATCTTCAGGGCCCTATTATATTGAATTAAAAGCGAGTGCCCTTTGAATGTTTTGCTGTGTTTGGTGACCCAGGCACTGAATTTCAAGCCCTTTTGATAAGGATCATATGCCATACTAAAGATCATTCTTAACTTGAGGCTGGTCAGTGCTCTCTATTTCAAGCTATGTCAGCTCCTGCATCTCGGGTTGCCTTGTGCCCCACCCGGATTATAAGGGCCCACTGTCCTTTCTTGGAAGCTGTGGCACATCCCTCTCTATTTCAAGGTTGCATAGTTGTCTGATTAACTCTAACCAGAACAATGAATTGAGGACAATTTTATTTTAAGGGTTCCCCTTTTAAACATGGGGGGGCGCCCTTTTGAAATAGAGAGGGGACCCAAACATCCTAATGTATTTGAATTCCTGCTCATAGAACCTTTTGAATGGCCAGGCCATAATTTTAGAGGAGAGGAGAGGAGAGGAGAGGAGAGGCCCTTTAAAAAACCCAGGCAGCTCTTTCCCGTGAAGATATTCTAGTGTACAGCGTGATGGGAGGTGCAGGACATCTAAATACAGTATAGACAACTTCGTTTATGAACTTGTGAAATTCATGGTATTCGGAAGTCTGAGTCATATTAGATAGGGATCTTCCACTCAGGGATCTCTTCCTAACTCCACTTAAGGGTATGGGGGATAAAACATGCTAGGGTTCTTATGAAAGATGAGATATACTAGGAAGGATTAATATGAAAACTGACCTGTATTTTCGAGATAAAGGTTCTGTTCGCACTATTTAAAAGGTCAGCGATTAAAGAACCCCAGACCTTAAGGGAAATGAATGAATGGAATGGAATAATATGATACGACAATGGGGTATTTAAAATAGAGCCCGCTTGAGGTTGATCATTTACATTGAGTGATTTCGAGTGATTTAAAGAGCTCTCTAAAAAATGAGTAATTAATCATTTATGATTATTACGACGATTGTTATTATGTTAATAAAAGATGCGTACGCTCTCTCTCGAAAGAGCTCTTAATAAGCGGTGGGATATGAATGACCAATGGGGGGAAAGGGGAAGAGGGTTAAAACCTCTCTTCCTTTTCAAATAGAGAGGTCCGACCGATTTTTAGTCTCAAGAGCTCGCTTGCATCATATGATGCATAGGGGAGGGAGTAAGAGAAGATGGATATTGATCCAAAAAGGAAGATTTTAAAGCCCTCTCTCTCCCTCAAGGTTCTTGGTTCGATGAATGGCTTTTTCAAGCCTGGCTTCTTCGAGAGAAGGAATCATCCTTTTTAAATGGATGAACGCCCCGCCCGAGCCCTTTTAAAATAGAGGCTCTTACCCTTTTAAAATAGAGGGGAGAGCGCTTTCTTTTTAAGGTGAAGCGGGCGGACTTGAGGAGCCGGAAAAAGGGAAATCCGATGAAGCTGACTAGTGACCATAGAGACATGAAATGGGATGCCTTCGATTGATCATTTCATTGATCTTCTTTTCCGGGTAATCACTATAAAAAAGATGTGATTATTGTTATTGTCATTATCATTACGTCGTTAATCAAAAGATGCGCTCTAAAATGACAGAGAGCATTTTATTTTAAGGGGGGCAGGCCCCGGGGAGGGTTAGAAAAGAGGAGAGGCAGGGAGGGTTAGAGTTCTTTTCTTCTCTTTTCTTTTCTTTTCAAATATCTCTTTTCCGTTTCTTTCTGTTTCTTTCTTTTCGGCTAAAAACCATCGAGAGTAAAAACCCAACCCTCTTTTAAGGGCAAGGAGAGTTTGGTCCTTTTCTTTGGTCGAGTTTGGCAGGGAGAGTAAAAACCCAACCCTTAGAGAGAAAGCTGTGGAGGGCTTTTCAAATTTCCCTCTTTAATAGTCGGAGCGCCGGAGCGCTATTCCTTTCTTTTCTGCCCGACCCAACAAGAGAAAGCTTGGCCTCTCCTCTCGGAAAGCTGGCTAAGAGAAGAGAGGAATAGCAATACTCGCTATTACTTATCTTTTCAATGCTGGCTATCGATTACAAAGTGAGGGCATCTTGCTGGCTAGCTTTATCTTTAAAATGCTGGCTAGCGAGTTGGGGGCTTCCCTTCCAGTGGATCTTGGTACTTGGAATTGAGGGAGAGCTTACCTCACCTCGGGAATGAACTAGTGTTTTTACCGAGATCTCGAATATTCGCATAGTTCTCTTTTCTCTCAAAAGCGGAGGGGAGGGCCTTTCTTGAGTTCTTTTCTTCTCTGAAAGGGGATTATTTTAAAAATCAAAATCTTCCTCTCTTCTTCACCTCTTCTCTTTGCTTTTCTTTTCTTTCAAAGGCTTTTCTTTTACCGATTGAGGGGAATTCCTAGCTCTCGGATAAAAAAGCCCCTGACTCCTTCCCCTTCTTAAAGTTGGTTGTTAATACGTATATAAGAGAATCGACTCCTTAATAATCTTCAAAGCTGCATTATTTAAATAATTGCTTTTTCCAGAGAAAGGTGCTCTCTATCTATAATCGCCCCGGCGGGCCGGGCCCGGGCTTTTAATAGGATAGATAGGTTGGTTTTTAATAAAGAATATGTTTTCACTCTCATGAAGAGAATGCTCTCTATCCTCTCTTAACCACATGATATTTTAAAAGCTGCATTCCGGTCAATCAAGCAATCCGATTATAGATAGAGAGCGGGAGGGGCCCTCTCTTATATAAGGCCAAGGAAGTTTGATGCGGGGTGGGGCTGCTCTTTCCCACCTCTTAGAATTGGAATAGGGAACCAGAACCAGGAGCAGGCCAGCGGAAGGAGGAAGTGAGGCGTGGCCCGGAGGGGTCGTTCCCAAGGTGTTGGAGTGGGTGACGGCGAGGGGTGGAGGAAATAGAAGCGAAGGGATGGGAATATAGGGTTGGGTAGGAATAAATAACGGAGAGCGGGAGCGGTAGCTCTCTATTTTAAAAGGATTTCGTTATGTAGTAGTACATCATTACAAAGTCATGGCTCGCCCCTCTATTTATAAGGGCTAAAGGGTGTTCAAGGGGTGTGGAAGAAGAGTGAGAGAAGAGTGAAGGAAGGGAGTTATGTTGATTCCGCTATTATGGTTGTCATTAGATAATCATGATATTGGTGTGAGAGAGGAGTGAAAAAAGAGTGGAAAGAGAGGACAGGAAATAATGGAAAAAAGGCTAATAGCTATTAAAGCTCCTTCCATGCTTAAAGTAGGCTTTCCAGTAAGAGTGTCGCTCTTTTTGTATACATGGTTCCATAAATCTCTCCCTGAGCTCTCTGAATGGGGTGGGGAATTCCTAGTAGAAGTTTTGACGTATATAATAGAGCACGCTTTCTTTCCAGTTCTGTCGAGAATTCATGATCGTTTGTCCACTCGCCTGCAAAAGTTAGTCGAGCTGAAAGGGGGAGGGAGCTAGAAATAGTTGATGTGTTCTCTCCCACCCGGGTGTCAGTGCTTTTGCCCCCCTACCATTACGAGGGAGGAGCATGATTGGCTGTAAGAAATGGGTGGGAAGAAATAAGCTTATTGCCCTTACGCCGGAATCGAAACTTGGCTAATGATCTCGACCCAAGGCTCACTCACCAATTGCTTTTCCATAAGGCAGCGTCGACTCTAAAGCGGAAATGCAAGGGGCTTAAAGATACCGCGAGCGAGTGACACAAATTGCCGAATTCTTGATCCAACCTGTAGATCGGTCAGGCTATCGGATTTGCGAAGGTAACACGAATTGTCGGATAAAAAGAAAGCATGGGCATGGGCATGTTCCCGCCATTATTACTGAGTCCCGTACCACTGGTTCGAGAAGCAGCGAAGAATCAAACTACTCGCCATTAGTGAGAGCGACTTCTTTCTAATATGTATGTAATATCAACCAAAGCTTTAGGGACCGGGGGTCTCGCCCTGAAATTACAAATAATAATGCCCGAGCGATGATGACACCGGGGTCGTGGGGAATCTGAGTTCTTTTCTTTATTGAGGGATAAATAAAGAAAGGTTCCAATTTCTCTAAAGAATGCCGAGAGCCAGAGCCTTTTAATTTCATTTAAAGAGCTCACATCATATTACGTATATAATACGTCGATGGGAAACACCTTAAGAATCGGTATGACCTTAGATCTCGCTTGAAACTACTCGATTCAGATTATGTATGCCCTTTTAGAACAGAGAGCGAACCAGGTCCTTTATATCTCAAGCTGTCGCGATTATAGATAGAGAGCTCAAATATAGAGAGGAGGATAGAGAGGAGGTGAGCCTATTTTTGAAAAGCTCTCTATCCTTGTTTTTGTTTTTAAAAAGAGGGGAGAGAGGGCCCTTTTTTAAAGTGAGCTTATTAATTGAAAAGGAATTATACACCCGGTTCCCTGCACCCTTAAGATATAGACCCAGTTCCCTGCACCCTTAAGATATAGAACCGGTTAAGTGATTTTATAGATGTCTTAAATGATGGGCTTGCCTTAAAGGGATACATCCTTGCCTTAAAGATGTGGAGATATGTCTTAAATTAGGGAGGGGATGCTCACATCAAAGTGAGGTTGCAGGAATTAGTAGCCATCGACGAGCGAAAACGTAGTCAGGAGGTTGATTTAAAGTTGAATAGACAGGCGGAACGGATTGTCGAGCTGAAGACACAAGTGCGAAACCTTGAGGAAGAGCGCGCATGGCTGCGAGCACAGGAACAGAAACTTAGAGAAGAGCCGGACCAATCGCGCAAGCAGTTGGAAGAAAGAAAATGACCCCTTCAAAAACTTTAATAGTTCACTCCTCGAGAATAGGTCCCCAAAACTAACTCCTCGGGAATCGATCCCCGAAACAACCCGGTCGACAAGATCAGAAGAATCGGGTCGACCCTTTTCGTCTTGTTTGTTAAAACGAGCAAATCTTATTTTGATTAAAACAAAATAAAAGAAAATAAGATGCTCTCCTCTCTCTTTTTAAGCGGGCGGGCTCTCATCTATCTCTCTATCTCCTCCCCTCTTCGTGCTTTCCTGTTTCATTAAAGAGCTCTCTATCCGCTTTTTCTTTTTTGAGCTCTCCCCTTAGAAATAGAGAGCTAAGGGGAGAGGCTCCAAACACATTCAAAAATCGAAGACCTCCCTTAAGACCTTTGCATGCTCTGCTCGCAGCAATGACTTAGCTAGTAATTCATCGATATAATCTTCTAAGATTTTATGCATGTAGTCAAGAAAGATATATGTCATAGCCCGTTGATATGTGGCACCAACATTTTTAAGACTGAATGGCATAACTTTGTAGCAAAATGTCAACCATGGTGTTATGAACATGGTTTTATGTTGATCTTCGGGTTTAATCCAAATCTGGTTTTATCCAGAAAAACCGTCCATAAGGGAGAGTATTTTGTGACCTGCATGGCATCTACCAGAGCATCAATATTTGGCAACAAAAATGAAACTTTGGGTGTTGCCTTGTTGAGATCTCTAAAATCCATACAAATACGAACCCTTCCATCTAGCTTTCCTATGGGCACCATATTGGATACCCACTCTGGATAGTCGATGGAGATGACGAACTCTATGTCCAACATTTTTTGCAACCCATCTTTTACCATTAAGGCTACTGTTGGATGCATATTTCTAAGTTTTTGCTTGACTGGGTCCTTCGATAGATCTAGCGAAAGGTTGTGAGTAACCAATTTTGGATCTAGACCTGGTATGTCTTTGGAAGTCCAAGAAAAGATATTAGACCTCTCTTTCAATAGAGGGATGATGCTATCATGCTCATCCGGAGTGAGACTCTCTCCAAATCTAACCTTCTTTGGATTGGTGGGATCTTTATTGATATCCACATTGAAGGTATTCTCTACTGACATATGTGATCCCTCCTCAAGATGGTGAGGCATAGGAATCAGATGGATGTCATCATATGGGTTCACATGTTCCTCTTGGGAAGCATTCTCAATGTGACAAATATCTTGAGCACAACCTGGTATGAAATGAAATGGTTGTAGCATTTATTCATTTGGGAAGAAATATTCAGGCCAGACTGGCGAGTCAACGCGATCCCAATCGATAGCATCCATGTTTAGATGCAACAATTTGGATGGATCTAATGGATTACGAAGTGGAGTGGTCAAATAAACAGAGACCATATTGATGGAATGGAATTGATCTTCGAAACCACATGGATAAAACTCTATCCCTGAAGTGTAGCTTTTGTACTCAAGATCTGGTTTGGAGGGTATGGGCACAAACGGATCCTCTCTATGGGATGTCCATATAACTAGATCCTCTCGGTGCACTGGCTACAAAATGGGATCTCTCGACTCAAGGAGCTCTGTGTACATAGGTAGATCGAGAAAGAGTTCTTGATACCTATCTTCAAGATCTCTTCTTTCCCTCAGGCTACGATGGAGATTAATCACCTGACACAAATCTAAAGCTATAATAGGTGGGGGACCTCTAGGTGGAGGTCTATTACGTAAGTGGTGAGGTCCCAAATAGGCCATATCCACCAAGTCCTCATCATCATTGTACAAATACAATCCATCACTTCCCCCCTCTTCTAAGGAGCAATTAGGCATATGTGGTCCCATGTATCTAATTTTGTGGTTGCTATCATCACTATCCAGATAAATATGATAGAATGATCGTATATATGATACTATCATGTAAATTAGAGCTACTCCTTCCTCAAAGCACTCAGTGTTGGAAGGGAATTTCTCCATAACATGCTTTGATTCCCTAGGCAATAGATATTGTGGATACACAAGCTTGGAATCGATCCTCTCATCTACATCACTATGGTCACTACCATGGATGGGCCACTCTATTGTGTCTATGCATAGTGGGAGATCAGCTGGGAAAGGATTTAAGTAAGCCTCCTCTGTTTCATATTTATAATCACTATTGACTATGAAGCGCTCGTTCGTCTCTTCCACTTGTTCCATAGGTAGTAGATGGCATATAAATGTCAAACCTAGAAATGTCGGCTTGATTTCCTCCTCAGATTGATCATTGTTTGAGGACTCATCATCCGCATCATAACTAGGTCCACTCATTTCGGAGGTGGACTCCTCCCCATCATCATCGCAAATATCTCTTGACTTGAGATCACCTACAGCATGGGGGTCATGCCCCTGCATACCAGTGTTGTTGGTAGCACCATGGATTTGGTTACCTAGGTTGTCTCCGGGGTTGTCCTCTAAGGGGTCATCATGGTATGAATTAGGTGGCCCTATGGTAATAAACAATACCATCTGGCAAGTCCTCAAATAACTGGAAGAATCGGGATGATATGGAGTAAAATCCACATTGTCCTCCAGACTCAAGTACATGTGATCTACTGATGCAGCAAGCAAATTGTCATGACCCTATACTTGTAACCCTAACCTGAACCTATCAATAGCTAAATGATAATGAGGTTCGAGTGGAGTTCTGTGTCCTTGTTTGAAAATACCAAGGTTGCACCCATTCCAATGATACAACTCAAAAGTATGCATGGCATATTCCAGGTTGGATAGATAGCACACATTCATAGCAAATGGCTCATCATCATCCTCATCTACAAGAATTTTGGTGGGCACTTGATCCATCCCTATGTAGACAAAGTTTTTTTGGTTGGGTGGCTTACCCAATGACACTACAGATCAAATCAAAAATCGATGGGCGTGCAGTCAGCCCATATCTTGTGTAGTTTTTAGGATAGGTCCAAAAGTAACATTTTGCACAAGATACTCACCCAACCCTATGCTGGCCAAATGAACGGTCACCTGCAGTGCAAATGACCCTATTGAAGATGTAGGTGAAGCAGGCTAAGGTGCCTCCTTGACTTTTTCTTGAGGTTAGTCCACATCCATGGGAGTGGGAGTCTCATTGACAACTGATATGGGCACATGACTTTCCCCTTTCTCACCCAATTTTACCTTTAGCTTCTCGAATTGTCAGTGCATTGCCGATGTAGTATGCTTTATAGAAGTTGTAGTCATATGCTCATATCTGTGTGACACATATTTCGATGGTTGAGCATGGGCTACTAGTTTGCCTATTGGAATCTTAATCGACAAGACATGTCAGATATCCAAATGCATCAACGAGAGTACAAAATCCCCAGGCAAATCTACTAGGTTCACAAACTTGAATGATTCTTCATTCAAGGACACTACATGAACTTGTCCCTCATGAATGTATTTCACACACTAATGCAAAATAGAGGGGACGCAATGCATTTCTATGAATCCAAGGCCTCCCGAGTAGAATATTGTACTACATGGTGCCCTCTATCATGTGACACATCACAGAGATGGTCTTGAGTCCCACCTAAATAGGTAGAACAATTTTGCCAACCGTCGAACATAGCGCATCGTTAAATTCTCTCAACATAAATATGGTATGCACAATGTGTGACTTGGGTAACTTGAGGTGGATCAATGCCTTGGTCGTGAATATATTGATCAAGGACCCAATGTCGATCAAGTCCCTTTTGAAAGGCATGTGGTTAACACATGCGATAATATGCAGCGGTAGGTCAGCCATAATAGTAGGAACCATCTTCACTTCATGATCATAAAATTGTATCATGGTTTCTTGACACTGTTGTACATGTCCCATGAAATTTGTAAATGCATGGGCATATTGGGATTGTACCTCAATGGACCTCAAAATTTCCATAAGAGTCTCCCTATGTCTAGGGTACTAATGAATAAGCTCTATATTGACAACTTTGCAGGAGTTGTCTACAGGTTCTAAACCAACCTACTCCTTATGGTCACCACTGGTCTAGCTGGTGGGCCTAGAATGTTTTGATCTAGTCATTGATCTGACATAGCTTGTATTCTAATGGGAGCATGAGGTCAATTTGGTTGATCGTACCTCCTGTGTCTCGTAACAACATTGACCATGCCTACGAACCCTTGGGTAGATGGTTCAATTCTCACTTGATTGACCTGGCTAGCATTTTTATGAGCCGCCTCATGATTAGGTAGTGGATTTTTCAAAATCCCCATATTTTTTTTATCGAGTGTCTATGGGTTTCCTGGTATTACCAGCTCTCCTTTTTCTATCATGTTCTACATGATGTGTTTGAAGGACCAACATGTCTCAATGTCATGGCCTTTCGTTCTATGGAATATGTAGAACAAATCATCTTGATGTCACTTTGACTTTGGCACATTTGGATCTACTAATTTGACCTCAAGAAATCATATGGCCTTGGCCTCGCATAGTTGATGAAAAATTGAAGTCATTGATTCCATCAAGGGTGTGAATTGGCGAGGTGGGAGCTCTTATTTGTTTTTGCCCTTATAGTTGTTTTTGTGTATCTCATAACATGTAGGAGGACGTTGAGCCTGATAATTAGGCTTTTACTATCCCTTGTCTTCTCCTCTGAGATTTACTACTACTTGATTCACGTGGGCCTGCTTGCCCTATTATTTCATAGTACTATTTTTAAACTCATCTTTCCTGATCTTGAGCTTCAAGCTGCCTTCTTGCAACTTGATGTCCTTGATCACCCTAGCTTACGCCACAGCTTCCTCGAATGAAGGGTACTACTCCAGTTGTAACAGTAGTGAGATGTTCTTGGCACAACTCTTTGTAAACATTTGGGTCAATTCAACTACAAGAATAGGAAATGGTAGTTTCACCATTATTCTACACCACCTCTTTCCATATTGCTCGATGGGCTCTTCATCGTGCTGAGCTAGCACAACTAAATCAGAAAGGTTGGCATGTTTATTGATGCCAAATGAATAGTGTTCAAGAAATGCATCGGCCAACTACTCAAAACCAGTAATACTGTGTTTCTTCAGTTGGTTGAACCACTCTAGGGCCAGGCTAGAAAGTGCGCAACAACAAAGCATCCTGACTCTCTATCTAGAAACAAGCATCCAAAAAACTCGTAATATGTTCTTGTGCATCCTCATCACCCTTGAATTTTTCCAACCGAGACATATCAAAATGCTTGGGATATGGAGGTGTAGGCACCAAGGGGTCTAGAGGTTCATTGTGTATCTTCCTCAGTGTCGGATTTTGCATAGTCGTGCCCTGCCTCTCTATTGCTTTGACCTTATCGACCAAAACCTTGTACGCCTTAGAAGATAAAAAGTCCTCCTCCCTAAGCTATCGTGGAGGCAGTCTAGGAGGTAATGTCTTCTTCAAGGGAGGTGGAGGACATGGATATTCCTCCTCCTCAACTTGAAAACTCTCATGGTATCCCTGATCATATATATCTACATCTACGTGCTCATGTTGCCTCTATCTAAGATCATTGAGTGACGACAGTCGCTCCCTTTGTTGGGCACTAACATGAGTACAAGCGTCTCTTCGCTCCTCATGCATATCGGCTAGGGACATAGCCCTTCTATGCACACACTCTCTATGCTCCTTGGGAGGGTATAGGCCAAACCTAGCTAGCCGATCCTCATGCTCTATACACTCCTTCTGAGCTAGAATACGCTCCTCGTGCATACGCTGCTCATATAATATATATCGTAGGAGCATTTGCGCTTGAATATTTTCATCTTCAATATGCTACCTCTCTAGGTGAACATCATCCAATTAATCTTGGAGGAGCTGACATCTTTTCTCAAACACCAGTTTGTGTGATCTATCGATCTGGTCGGCCATAGGAGGCCTCTAGTGTGCATGCTTTGTGTAAGCTACCTTATGGGTTCCATACCCAGTAGACAGATATGTGGATGGTGGACGTGTGACATGAGGGTGCTTAGAAGCCTCTCCATGCTCTCTAGTGATCTTGATACAACTTTTGCTATGCTCAATCGGAGCACGAGTGGATAAATCTATAAGCTTGTAGCCTAGCTGGTCAAGAACACTACCTAGACCATCTAGCTATCTAGACCTCCACCACTCATGCAATGGTGTTCCATTAGCTCCCACATTTGATATATCAATGGTGATCTTGTGTGGTGAGCCACATACGAGAGTATGGGTGGACCTATGCTTAGAAGTGAGCTTGTCCTCTTGCCCCTAAATGGACGGATCTCTGACTCGTCTATACTGTAATGGTGGAGGGTTAGAACCTCTTGTGGACCTAGTACGTATGGGAACCAACTTGGTCCCCTGCACCACATATTCATCAGTCGATCTTGTGGATGTGCATGCAGTGCAGTCTCAGTAATGGATTTGGGGTAGAGCATCCTCATGCTGAGAAGCTCTACACTCAGTACTATGCCTAAAGGAGTGTATTGAAGCTCCTCTATTGGAGGTCTGCTCAATGGGATCTCCCTATGTCGATTTGTCACCTCTAATGCTTGCTAAACATCGGTCGGTTTGCTCATGTGTATGAGGACTCGACACATGCTGTCCCAGTTGGGGGTTGATCATGGGCATCAGTCCTAGACCTTTGTCGATCATCCCTTGTGTTCACCATTTGTGTACCTGACGTCTAGATGTGTTTTATTGTGCAAATAATGTAAACAAATGGTGATTATCTCTTTTAAATTTTTATTGTGAGCCCTAAACTGTTTGATGTTGTTTTCAAATGTGTTGTATTAGTGTTATAAACTCTCGCACGTTTTGAAATATTGTTGGATTTTAAACTCATTTAAATTGGCTTTCACCTATATACTCGTACAAGCCAAATATGGTAATGACATCCATACTCAACGAAGAAGCATAGGTACTACTAACCCTCACCCAGCACACCGTGTGTAGCGATACACCCTTCTAAAAAAGAGTGCATGCTATTTTGCACGGATAGGATAGTTCTTGGGTTGGCCTTGGCAATGAGCGAGTCCCGATAATACAATTTCAAATGAGCCAACCAAGCGGTAATGACATTCACTATTGGTCTCAATCAAGCGGGTTGTATGTGAGAGCCCAATGCCACTGATGTTTAAATGATATGTGGTGTGTGTGGTTCCTTTTATTTTGCAAAAATGACAAATGCATCACAGATCATAATTACCATTCCTACATTATGTACATGAAAAGAAATGGAACATTTCGAATTTAGACATAATGCATGCTAATGTCCTACATGATATTTTGATGATGCAATTACAATGACATGGCCTCTTATTGCACCTCAAGCATACAAACGACACACAATATTTATCAAGGTCACTATATTTAGGGGCAAACTGCACTCAAAGGTCTGCTATTCCCAACAACACCTTTACACTGAATATAAATAAAAAATAAAGGACTTGTTCATTGACCCCTTATATTTTTGTTCCTAGTTTTCAATGATTCGATGATTTCTGGAAAGATGCAAAGCAAAAAATTCAACACAGAAGGTGGAATTGGGATCTACCTCAGCTCCTACTTTATTGCCTACTGATTTCCTTGTTGTCTGCTTCTTCCTCTATGAACCGTAGGTCTGACCTGCAAGCTATAGTGGAGACCGCAGGTTACAGTCGCGAGCCAAAAAAATAATTGTAGCTGAAAGCTACGATTAGCACACGTGGAAATAAAAAAGACAATAATAGTCAAAATTCAAGGCTAAAATTGTGGGGTTCCATCGTGATCGCCATCTGACATAACTGCAGAGCGCGCACCTAGCTATATCACCTGTATTGATCTATATCATCCTAAAAACACAAAGATACACACAAATGCACAAATTAAACAAAGAATTCAACTAATGCAAAGTTTCTTATATTAATATTTGAAATAATCTCAGGTTACAAAAATGCCCTCTTAGGTTCACTCCAAATACAATACAGATGTTACAATTTCCAATGCCCTCAGCAAGGTAGGCATGCTTATTTGTTGCTTCGATTATTACTCACAAATTGCCTTGGGGTAGAGCTAACCCCATTCTCCGTGATGTGGAAGGATTATGATATAGGCCTTCGTTCACCTGGATTTGCGTTTCTTGATCCTCTTAGGCACCTAGGGCATCCATGGCTAATTGGTTTTTGGATGGATAGCAAAAGGGGCTCTCAAATGCACAAGGTCGTTATGCAATTTGATAGGGCTTTGTTGCTCTCTTTATCAATTAGCTCGCTCGATAATTCACCAGCACTTTGCTATACAAATTATCTCTCTTCTTTATCATCCTCGCTTGGAGGGGGTATTTGTAGAATGCCCCTAGGGCTAGGAGTGGCTTCATGGAGAAGCCAAGACCAAGAAGGTTGGTTAGGATAGTTGGGATGGAAGCCTTTGGAATATTTTGTCCTCCAACTACCTCCTTCTAGATCTCTTGGTCGTTCCAACAGATTTGGCTTGGATGGAAGGCCTAACTAAACTCCAGTTCAGACCGCAGGTCATAGCTATGGTCCAAACTATATATCATAGGTGTCAACCATGGTTCAGACTGGATATCGCAGTTTTGGATTGCGGTTCAGACTGCTTAGGCCAGAATGCCTAAATTGAGTGGTTAGAACCATTGCTCTATCTTGGAGTCTATCCAAGATCCTTCATATGGCTTTGTAGCATGTCCATATGAGTAGTCGCCCTTGGCATGACGCATTTTAGGTGTCTACACTTTTATATTTTGTTGTGCATATATGAGTTCTAACTTTTCTTTGTTAGGTATAGTGTTCACTATGTTTGTTCATGAATATATTGATAAATATTAAAAAAATGTCACCAATACCTTAGATAAAATTATTATTTTATTAAAAATTATACAAACTATAGGAATTTAAAATAAAATGAATAGAAAGTAATAGAAAATGTAGCCACAAAATAAACTATGATAAATGATCATTACATTCAAATTGGTTAAGTGGCATATTATATATAAAATATTATTATAGTAATTATAATAATATTATTATAATATTGGTTCCTATGGGGTTGAAGTTTGACTAGTGAGAATGGTTTTCTCACAAATAGTTCATAAGGGTCCAAATCCCATAGGTGTCATAATAATACAATCTGTTGTAATACTATAACATATTGAACGACTACCGTAACACAATCATGATGTAATTTATATGGGGATTATTTTAATCCCATAAAACCAATTAAAAAATGATATTTGATAGGCGCTACTAGCTTTTTAGAATCATGTATGATTAAAAAAAAGGGCTTTATTTTAAGATAATGCTCTTTAATTTTATGTCTCTTGAATAAGCTAAAATATCATTGATAAAAAAATTCTCTCTTTGGATTTAAACATAACATATGTATTTTTATCTTTGATTGAATGCTTGGTTTTGTGTGAAATATCCATTTTTATTAGTATCAATGTTAATTTTTCTTTTCCTTGATGGAAATTTGATATACTATATATGTGATGGTGTCTATTACATATAATATGAGAATAGAATATTCTACCTTCATTAAATTCTAGATTAAGGATACTTTATCTCTTCAATGAAACTATAGATTGAATTTTAAAAACTAGCACAAGTGAATTATTATTCTTATTTTCTGTAAAATACATATACCTATTTGGATCTAATGCTTCATTTATATTTTAGAGCAAAGGTTCTAGTTAGATTACATGTTTTCAGGTTCTTGAAATACTTGCCTTTATTTATAATATTTGAGGTTGTGTGTATGGTTTAATATTTCATGATATTTTTTTATCATGTAATTTTTGCAATATATAGCATAACATACACATGCATTCAAAAGTACTCTTTAAATTTTCCCTCATAAATAAACAGTTTAGTCTATAAATGCTAAGAGGACAAAATCTTAGCATCCTCTAGCCCACAATGGATGTAAGCAAAAGTCTAGCATAGATTTTTTGAAAATGTTAATAAAATCTATTTTAGAATCTAATAATTCAAGAATATTAGAAAAGAAAATGAACCAAATGTTTAAAAGAAATATTTGTTTTGCTATTGATAAAAATAATGTTTTAAAAGGGTCTTGTACCCTTCTACAAAATAATTGCATCAACAAAATTTACATCAAAATTTTTTTAAATCATTGTCTACTTAATATCAATTTGGAAGGGTCCACTCCCTTTTAAAGCCTGATAAACTTACTTAAAATATTTAAAATAATATATAAAATATAAGCTTCAAATCAAAATTGAGCCTAAACAAAATTATTGTTACTAAATTCAACTGCACACAACCATATATTAACCATAATAAGTTTCTATATCCAAATACTATGTATTGTGAGATTACATATTCCCAATGCCTTTACTGTCTGTGTAGTCCTTATTTTTCCTTTCTATTATTACTTTAATATTTCTCTTTTTCTTGAAATTGACCAAATATTGAGGAAGAATATCTAGTGGGATCCACCTATTATCCTCTTCTATTAGTGTTCCCCATTTTTCCAACCAATTAGCTACTTTATTTTCTTCTCTATATGTATAAATTATTTTGAGCTCCTCAAATTGTCTAAGCATTTAATCAACTTCCTATATAATTTCACTTTCCTGCTAACTTAGCTTGTTCCTTCCTTTAAGACTATTGATTATATTCAATGAATCCTCTTCCACTACCAACTTCTTAATTTTCATATATTTTGCCAACTTGATTCCTTCATGTACTGCTCTAGCTTTTGCTACATGACTGGTTAGTACCCCATAGAACCCAACATATGCTCCCATTATAAATATCTTTGCATTACTATCAACACCCCTCCTCCTACTTTCCCTAGGTTGTCCTTTGATGCATCATCGAAATTCAACTTCATACATGTCTTCTATGTTTTTTTCCATCTTATTTATTTTCTACTTATCTCTTGTAGTGAATTTCTTCCTTGTCCTATACATGTCCACCATTTCCTTGCTATTTTCTTCTTCTTATTTAATCTCTTTACTAATTCATATTTTCATGATAGAGATTGTCACTAATGCTACAATTAGTACTTGCATAATTCCTTATATTGATCTTATTTCATTCTTAAAATCTCTTATTCCTTTCTGGCCATATTCCCAAAGCAAATTGAAATGGTATTATATACCATATGGTATTTAGTTTCCCACATTTGAATGATCTCTTCTAAGGTTAGATCCAATCCAATATGTTATCTTGCATCATCCAACAAATACCGAATTCTTGCATTATCCCTAACAAGACTTCCATTGATTACTTCCATTGAAAGAAAATATGATTTATTGATTCTTCCTCACACAGTGGACATCTATTAATTATTTGGAATCCTCTCTTCCTAAGGTTATCTATCACTAGTATTATGTTTTGAACTACAAGCCACAAAAATATTATCATTTTTGGTCTTTTCCCTTTATTCCATATTTTTTCCATGTGAATCCATCTTCTAGCTCTACAATTTATACTTCATAGGCTAATCTAACATTGAGTTCATCATCTTAACTATTATACCATATTATGGTATCTTCCTTAATAATATTGCTCAATAAGAAGCATCTTAGTTTGATATTGAGCATCTTGTGCAGTTCTTCATTTTGAGAATTACTCTCCAACTTCTTCTATCCTATGATTCCATATTTTTTATCTATCAACTTATATACCTTGCTTCCACACTTTATTTCTACTTCATCTCTAGTTATTGGCATTCTATTATCTTTAAGTAATAATAAATTCTCCTTCCATGCATCCTCCCAAATATGCACTTTATCTCCTTTTCCAATTTTCCATTTTGTTCCTCTCCATAGGACCTCCCTGCCTCTTACTATATGATTCCAGATTATTGATCCCCTACAAGGATCTTCAATTGTTAGGATTCTCTCTCTTTCATTGTTGTCCATATATTTACTCTTTAAAATATTCACCCACAATGCCTCACTCTCCTGCATTATTCTCCATCCTAGTTTTGCTACCAATACTTTGTTCATAATCTTTATACTTCTTAATCCTAGCCCTTACTTGTAGTATTGGCCTACATACCCTTTCCCATGATACTAATGGAATTTTATTTTTCTCTTCTATTCCCAACCATAGGAATCTCTTATGAATTCTTTCCACTATATTCACTATTTTACTTGGAATGTTGAACACTAATAGCAAATACATTGGAATAGATTGTAGTGTGCTCTTCAACAATTGCACTTTCCCCGCTTGGCTTAGGAGAGAATATTTCTAGACCACCAATGTTTTCTAAATTTTATCCACTAAGTAATCTCACATAATGCTATTTCTTATTCCTAATAATAGTACCATATGGTTGGAAGATATTCTATGTTGCATTCTAATATTCTAGATATTTTCCTCTATTTATTCTCATATGTGTTTATAAAATATATCTTACTCTTGTTCAAGTTTATCTTTTGTTGTGATGCCTACTAATATAATACCAATATTCTCTATATTTATTTCACTTCCTTCATAGTTTTTAAGTCTATTTATGTCATCCATAAATTAATTATGGGTAATTGCCCCTATGGTCAAGCTCTATCTTAGGCCTATAATCTCTCCTAAATTTTGAGTTGCCTTAATACATCTACCCAATGCCTCTACCATTATAATGAATAAGTATGGAGATAGAGGATCCCCTTGCCTTAATCCTCTTTCACTTCTAAAATATTCAATTGGACTACCATTTATTATAATAGAGAATTTGGGGGAGGAAATACAATTTCTCACCCAAAATCTCCACCTTCTATTGAATCCAAATTTGGCTAAATTTTTTTCCATGAACTTCCATGATACTCTATTGTATTTTTTGTTCATGTCCAACTTTAACATCATTAATTCCATGCCACTTCCTACTATAGATTGTAGTACTTCATGAATTGTGATTACTCCATACAAAATTTGTTTTTTTTTTGGTATATACCCCTTGTTTTGATATTATATTTGGAAGGATATTTTCCAACCTTAATGCTATCACCTTTGTGATGATTTTATAGATGGAATTGCACAAGTTGATTGGTCTATAATCTTTGAAACTTTGTATTCCTTGTTTTTTGGAGTTAAAACTATAAAGGTATTGTATTTCTTAAGAACATTATCTTATCCCAAATATTCTTTCATTGTAGCTACCACATCCTCTTTTACTATCCTCTAGAAGGCTTGATAAAATCTAATCTAGAATCCATCTAGTCTTAGAGCCTTTTCTCTTCCTAATAAGAATGTTACCTCTTCTAATTTTTCTTTCTTTCTTTCATAAGTCCCTCATTATCCTCATTTGTAATAATTCTTGGGATATGATCCAATATTCTCTCAATGGATTCTATATCTTCTTCCCTCTCCTATGCAAATAGTGTTCTAAAGTATCTTATAACCTCTTGTTGTATATTATAAATATTTTAGTGAGTTTACCATCCTCCATTTGTATCTCCCTAATCTTTGTTGAGTTTATATGCTTTATTATGGAAACATGAAAAAATATTATGTTCCTATCCCCTTCCTTTAGCTAGTTATTTCTATATTTTTGCTTCCAATAAGCCTCTTCTTTTGCTAGTATATTATAAAATTATGATTGCAGCTCTTTCTGCTTCTAATACAATATTACATCTATTTACCTCTAATAATTTTTTCTTCCAACTATGATATTTCTTGTTAAAGGTCTAAATATGTAGACCAGTTTGTTCCATACTTTGATTTCTTTTTTAATATTTTTCAAATTAGCTATTACCATATGTATCTTTGATCCCTACACTGTGTAATTCCACCATTCTTCTATTATTTCAAAATTGTTTGGGTGTTGTAACCAGATGAACTTAAACTTGAAAGGTATACTAGTCCTCCTAATTTCCTAGTTTATCTAGAGGACCAATGGATTATGGTTTGATCCTACTCTTTGTAATGTAGTCAAAGAAGGTTCTAATATATCCACATACCATTCTAGTTGTAGGAGAATTATATATAGCTTCACTTTAATAATATTATCTCCTAGTTGCTATTGGTCCATGTAAATTTTGCTCTGTACACCTCCATATCTTTCAAATCACTTCTTGATAGTAAGTTACTTAGATCTTTCGTACTTTTTGAGTATCCTTGAGTTCCTCCTTTCTTTTATATGAGCATAAGTGGAGTATTAAAATCCTCTACTACCGACGACTTTATTCCAACTACATATTCTCTTATCTGCCCCACTTCCTTCCATTAGTCATTCATTTTCTTACAATTATTAGAAGCATAAATATTTATCACTAAATATATCATTTTACTTGTTTTTATTGTAAGCATCATAATTAATTTATTTCTCCCTTTGAACACTACCTCTCCCTCCAATTTTTTAAATTTCATATTATTACTAAGCCTCTTTAAGACCCTATTACTTCTATTTTCTTGTTGTTACCTTCTAGATACTTTTTTTAACTCCTTCCCAAACCATTGCTTTCATTTTAGTTTTTTGGAGTATCTTTGGTTGGTTAACCTTATAATGGATCTCACCAACCTTTGTTTGTTAGGGTCATTTATTCCTCTAAAATTCCATGTTGTCATTTTTATTTCACCCTACTATTGGAGGGATTCTACCCACCCATAATTATTCTCAGTTGCTTTCCTTCTATTAGATCCTTCTTTGTCTCTTTTTGTCTATTCTCCCCTAATGGTCTTCTTACCTTGTTGTTTACTTCTAATACTAGATCTAGATGTTTCTTTACACTTTATTTAATTCTCATATTTGAGCCTTCCTAAAATCTTGTCTTCATTGGAGATTTATATTTTTCCTTCTTCTATTTTCTTGAGAACTCCTTAAATATTCAAGGAACCACTTCAAGATAGATTTCTTGTATTTATTCATTTTTAAATGAGTATTAATTTTTCTTATTTTTCTCTTCCTCATGTTTTTTCATTATTTTATCCCTCCTTTTGAACTAATTTTGAATCCTCTACATCTTCCTTATTCCCTTATTCTAAGGGTTTCTTTGTCTCTACCTTGGATTTATCATCTTTTTTATCTTTATTTTCAATTATTTCTCCCTCCACTTGAACTAGTTATAGATCTTCTATATCATTCCTATTCCCTTCTTCTCTGGTGTATTTTATCTCTATACTAGATTCTTCTCTTAAGATTTTACCCTTGTCTATATCACTTATTTGTTCTTTTCCATCTCAACTTTCCTCCTCCTCTAGGTTTTCCCTATAATTATACCCCCTCTTTTATTTTCATTAGTCATAGTATTTTATCAAATAACCTATCCTTCTACATGCTTTGCAATAGAAGAGGTCATTTTCATATATGATTGGTTGGTTCCACTCTCCCCATTTTGAAACTAACTTAACTTGGTTAGGGTCTTATTTTCTAGGTTCTTTCATGACACACATCCTTTCAAAGAAAACTCTTTTTCTCTCTTTTTATGTAGTCTAATAATGTGTATCTTTCAATATAATTTACTATTCCTTCCAGAAAATATTCCTCCTAAAATTCCAATGGTAATCCTAGAATTTTAATCCATATTAGAGAAATATTATTTCTTTTATTATCTAGGTTGAAACCTAGAAACCAATTTTTGAGGAATAATCCTTCTCTACCTCAACTATGGTCCTCCACATAGGATATTCATATATTTTTGTTCTTCTATGAAGGATTCCATAAAGGATCATTTTAGGAGCATTGTGAATTCTACCCTACCTTTGATCTCCCATTGCCTCATGACCTAACATTTTAATTTTTCTAGATTTTGTTTCTAGTATAAGACCTTCTCTATAAGCCTCTTGTTCAATTTTTTATGTGCTATATCTAGTATATTATCTAGAGTATTTACTTTTATTCCTCCTGCACTAGTATATGAGTGGATTGTAGTACACTTATCCAGGTTATTGTCCTTTATATTTATTTTTAACAATCTCTACCTAGTTGTGAATATTATTTTTTATTACTAGAGTATTGTCTTTATACATATCTAGGTGGTTATTTTGCTTCTCTTTACCTGATAATAATTCTTTTAGATCCACACTCCCATTCTGATTAGTTCTTGACTCCCCACCTATCTTCTCCTTGTGTTTTCACTTACTTTTCCCACTACCAAGAATATATATCCATATTTATTATATCTTATCTCTCCTAATATATCTTTCCTTAGTTGGTTTTAATTTTGATTGCAATACTATTACCTAGATTCAAATTTTCATTTGGGTTTGAATCCTTGTTCACCATTACCTAGATTAAAAAATAGAAAGATTTAAAAACTAAAGGTAAAAAAATGAATTAGATCAAAGTGAGATACTATGAAACAAATGATAACCATGAGTAACTAGATCTAATATTGTCCTAAAAAATAAAAAATAATAAGGGCTTCTAGTTATTGTTTTAATAATAATTAAATAACTCATTCCCATGCCTATAATAATTACTCTACATAGCAAACAACATCACTTAATCTATAAACCCAACTCAAAACATCTGATAGAAACCTTTGCATATTAAAAAAAATCACTCAATCTACAAGCCCAACTTAAAATATCTAACAAAAACCTCTACACAACATACAATATAACTTGATCAACCAACCCAACTCAAAATATCTAATAGAAACCTTTACACAACACACAACATCACTCGATCTATAAACCCAACTCAAAATCTCTGACAAAAATCTCTATATAACAAATAACATCATTTAATCTGCAATCCTAACTCAATATCTCTGACAAAAATCTCTATATAGCAAATGACAACTCTTGATCTATGATGATCTATGAACTTAGCTCAAAATCTCTAACAAAAACCTTTACACGACAAACAACATTCAATCTACAAACCGAACTTAAAATCTCTAACAAAAACCTTTACACAATAAATAACATTACTTGATCTACAAACCTAACTCAAATTTTCTAACATAAACCTATATATAGCAAATAATATCACTCAATTTGCAAACCTAGCTCAAAATATTTAACAAAATCCTCTATGTAGCACACAACATCACTTGATATGCAAATCCAAATCAATTTTTTTTTATAGAAACCTCTACACAACAAACAATATCACTCGATCTACAAACCCAACTTAAAATATATGATAGAAACCTCTACATAGCACACATCACTCGATCTACAAACCCAACTCACAATCAATAGCAAAAATCTCTACATAATAAACATCACTTAATCTACAAACCTAGCATAAAATCTCTAACAAAAAACTCTCTATAGTAAATAACAACACTCGATATACAAACTTAGCTCAAAATATCTAACAAATACCTCTAAAATAAAGAAAAATAATTCTAAAATTAAATTAAACCATATATAATTTTTTTTTTTGTAAAATGTTAGTGGTTGTAAAATAATCTACATAAGAATCATTAATAGTATTTTACTAGTAACTTTATATGTAATATATTTTTTATTTAGGATAAATATTGAGAGTTCGCTATAGGATTCTAATTTCTAACATGATAATTTAATTAAGGAATAAACATCCACCAAGAAAGCCACAAAACTACAATTTATTTTCCATGCAAAGTATATGCATGAATTATCAAGTTATAACTAAAGGATATAAATTCAAAAGTAATAATAAAGAGTACAACATACTTTACAAATACTATGATGTTTTTAAAATTGTCTATACTTATATAAAATAGATTTACATTTCAAATACAAGGAATAAATTTAGTTCTTAATTCTATGCTAGTATAAATGTTTTCCATGTTTTTCATACATACAATAAAATAAACTCAAAGCTAAATAAACAAAGAATGTGTTTGATATATAATATAGGAAGCATTCATGGTGCAATACAACATCATTTTACTAAATCTATATGAGTGCATGTAGTTGATAAAATTACTCTCCAAAGAACTAGGTTGATAAATAATTTTGTTTACTTGCCATATAGTATTCCAATATGACATGCCTCATAATGTGAGACTTTTAGTAGCACTAATGATGAGAATGTAAATAAGTGTCATTTTCTTCAATAATCCATGCTAAATCTACTACATTTAACAAAGTAGAGCATAATATAGTAGATAAAATCAATGTTATAAATAACTATAAGGGATACATACATTGATAATATTCATTCTTAAATTTAATTTTTTATCATATTAGTTTTTAACCTTGACCATGATGTGTGTTTCTTACTAAAATGAGAAGAGGATTTATTTACACTCTTCACATACATTGCCACATGAATATAAATGAAATAACCCTCATTGAAATAAATCATATTCGTGGAACTTAACATAATACAATCAATATATATTCTTGTAGATTATGCCAAAATTGGTAGAAAAAAGTTAAACTATATTATGCAGCCAAATTTATGGTCAGGATTACATGATAAAAGGAAAATTCCTTTGGTGAAATGGTGCAAGTTGTATGATCATAAAAATATCTAGTAAATTTTTTCGAGGGGAAAGGCAGGGAGGGCAAAGAGTTGCATCTGTGTTCATTTTTTTTGGTTTTTTTGATGAAGGATGGTAGCCACAGGGCAAAGGGTTTTAAATACAGTCTACAACAGTGCAGTCGTAGGGGAAAGGTAGGGAGGGCAGAGAGCCACATCTGTGTTCATTATTTTTTGGTTTATTTGATGAAGGATGGTAGCCACATGGCAAAGGGTTTTAAATATAGTCTACAATAAATAGGGTTACCAGAGCGACGATGGAGAGCGGAGTCCTCAAAAATGGTCTGAGCGGGAACCAAGATTTTCAAATCAGCAAAGGTGAGAACAAACAAAATCAAGCCTCTGGAGTGCAGGAATATGGTCATGGGGAACACGGATCTGGAGCCACATCAGAGGATGCAGATGAGGATCAGGCCAGACAAGAGCTACCGACTAAAAAAGTGGAAAAATTTTGGGGGGATAAACCTCCTGACAAGGGGCCCGACAATGGGCCCCCTCCCCACAGATATGGTGAGGATACCAATGCGGGAAAGTCCTATGCTGATATTCTTAAAGAGATAGGCAACTCCTCTACCAACTCATCTATCTCACTTAACCCAGAAGGGAGAAAGTTAAAGGTTTTTGAAACCTTCATGTCAAGTTTTCTCTCGATGGAGGCCTTTTCTTTGGTGGGAAAGTTTATTGGAGGTAGGCCTGACCTCGAAACAATCAAAAAATGGGTAGTGTCAAAATGGAAGACCATGGGAAGGATGGATATTGTTGCCCTATCAAGAGGTTTCTTCGCCATTCGCCTGAGTAACCATGATGATGCAAGTAGAATTTTAACAGGAGGCCCTTGGTTCCTTGGGAGACGAAGTCTATTTCTACAAAAATGGGCTGAATATTTTGACCCAAAAATGTAGGATATAAATTATGCTCCAATATGGGTCCACCTTCCCAATATCCCAATGCAGTGGTGGCATGAGGTTTTCCTTCGAGGAATCGCTAAATCCATTGGAGACCTGGTAGCTATTGACCGAGCCACCTTGGCTAGGTCAAGAATGATAGTTGCAAGAATTTGTGTTAATGCTAACCTGGCTTCTGAATTACCGACCTACATAGAGCTGGAATACGGGATATATTATCACAAACAGGCTTTGGAATATGAAAATAAGCTAGCTTACTATGTTGAATGCCGCACATAGGGCCATTTAAGGAACCAATGCCCTTATTTAAAAGAAATGGAGGAATTACCAAAAAAGGATGTGCAGTTCAATAGGTTCCAAGGGAGGAGGAACCAAGGGCAAAAAGGACAATTCTGGCAGCAAAGGTCAGGTCAAAACCTACATGGAAAGGTTTATCGATAGAAATAGAGTGGAAGTGGGCTTTCGGGTGGAGAGACTTCAAATCCCCAACAACCTGATCCTGACAATGAAGACCAACAGGTTGGTTTTGCTAAAACTCCAAACCAAGAAAAGGTATGCCCATATTTTACCTCTCCAAATAAATTTGATGTTCTTTCTAAAGATATATTAGAAGAATGCGAAGAGGGTGAATACATCAAGGGCAAGGAGATTGAACTTCCCAATAACTTAGACTCTCCTACGAAATCTGGGCCATCTCACACTCCTGTTGAAAATGTTAATAACCTAGATAATTTTCTTGAAGAGGAGGATCTGATCCCTCTAAAAGAGCTTATTTATTCTGAAGGAAAGTCAAAACATGCTCATATGGAATACCAGAGTGCAATTCATAAGATTAAGGAAAAGGGTAGTCCCATCCTACAACAAATTATCCCCCCAAAACCTAGTCCAAAATAGACTAGAAGTTCAAAAAAATCTCCTATTGATTGTGGAGGTGAAAAGAGAAGAGGTAGGATATCAGCTAGTGAGCAATGGAAAAAGGATATTCATAATGATATTGCTAATGGGATACAACTAACCCTATTTCCAAATATTATTTCCCAATCCACTGATGAGAATAAATGCACCAAACCCCCCCAAACACAAGGTAAGGGGGAAGAAAAACCAAACCATCAAAATGAAAATCCTCTCCTGGAATGTGAGGGGGTTAAATGGGTTGGCTAAACAAAGGATAGCCAGATCCATTAGGAGAGAAGTCAAACCTACCATATTTATCATGCAAGAAACCAAGATAGATGAAAGTTGGTCTATTCAAACAACCAAAAAAGTTTGGAAAATTTGTGAAGCCATTTTTAGCCATGCAAGAGGAGCCTCAGGAGGTTTAATGTGTCTTTGGGACCCATTAAATATAGAAGGCAGATTAATACATTCATGTGATAGAACTACTAGCATTTTGTTTTTTGACAAAGATAAAAATTTTCAGTGGATTCTTACAAATGTTTATGCTCCTAACACACCCACTGGCAGAGCTATGCTATGGGCAGCCCTTACCAAGCTAAGAGAAAGTTTTTCTTCTATTCCCTGGATCCTGGCAGGGGACTTCAACACACCATTGTATCCATCTGATAAGAGGGGAGGTTCAGGTAACCCAACCAGAAGCATGGAAGAATTTAGAGAATTTATCAATACCAATGATCTCATGGATGTTAACCTCAAAGGGAACCAATTTACTTGGAGCAACAGACGAAGTGGAAGCCAATTTATTCAGGTGATATTGGATAGAACATTATTGTCCAAAGAAGCTATAAATATTTGGGGAGATGCTAGTCTCCAATCTCTCCTTAAAATCGGGTCTGATCATAGCCCTCTTCTATTAGAAATGGATAATCCAAAAAATTTCAAAACCCCCTTTCATTTTGAAGCAATGTGGGTTCATCATCCAGATCTTAGGGAAAGAATGTTGCAGTGGTGGCCAACCTTGGTCCAAGGGTCACCTTCTTACAGACTAGGGCAAAAACTGAAATTAGTCAAAGAAAACCTTAAAGTCTGGAACAAAGAGATTTTTGGGAATATTTTTGACAACAAGCAAGCCATTAAGGAGAGATTAACCATTATTGAGCATAAAATCCAAAATGGATTAAATTATGAAGAGATCATATTGGAAGAAAAAAATGCTTTATCAGAATACCATAATGTTTTGGCCTGTGAAGAGACATTTTGGAGGCAAAAGTCTAGAATCACATGGTTAAAAGAGGGAGATGCAAATACAATTTTTTTTCATATCTCCACAATGAGGAATAGAAGTAATAATAGAATAAAATAACTGCTCAAAAATGACGGGACCATCACAACAGACATCAGAGAAATAAAAAATGAAGCAGTTTCCCATTTTGAATCCCTTCTTGAAGCTCCTCTTCCAGGTTCATCTTTGGCCAAAGAATCATTACTATCCCATATTCCATAGGTCATTCCTAATGGGGTCAATCAAAAGTTGCTTACTACATTTTCAGAGGATGAAATCAAAGAAGCCCTGTTTTCCATGAACCCTGACAAGGCCCCTGGACCAGATGGATTCCCTCCAAGATTTTTCTAGACTTTCTGGGATATTGTGGGTGGTGATGTTTGTGCAACAGTCAGAGAACTCCAATCTTCCAAAGTGGTCCCTCGTAGCTTCAATTCCACCTTCATAGCACTAATTCCCAAAAGCCCAACTGCAAGGAGTTTAAATGAGTTCAGACCAGTCAACCTTTGCAATGTTATCTACAAAATCCTCACTAAATGCATGGTGAACAGGATGAGGGATGTGCTTCCTATGTTTATAGACCACTTTCAAGGAAGCTCCATCCAAGGAAGGTCAATTTTAGATGGAATCATAACAATGCATGAGGCTCTCCATTCATCGTCTCAGAATAAAAAAGCTATTTTTTTCCTCAAACTGGATATGAACAAGGCCTTTGATAGGGTTAATTGGGATTTCCTCTTTGCTATTTTACTCAAGTTTGGGTTTCATCTAGAATGGGTGGAACTGATTAAAGGTTGCATCTCAACTGCATGGTTTTCAGTTATTGTAAATGGTTCCCCAGCTGGTTACTTCCAAAGTAGTAGAGGTCTTCGACAAGGAGACCCTTTATCTCCCCTACTTTTCATCATAGCTGTGGAAGCTTTGGGGAGGACAATTCATGCTGCCAGAAGATCAGGTCTCATCTCTAGAATTAAAGCAGCAACTCAAATTGATCCTGTTACTCACCAACAATTTGTGGATGACACGATCCTATCCACTTTTGCCTCCATACTTGAAGCTAAAGTAATCAAATACATTCTTTTGCTATATGAAGAAGCAACAGGCCAAAAAATAAATTTCCAAAAGAGCAAAATTTATTTCTTGAACACTCCTCACCAAAGACAGATCAAAATAGCCAGGATCTTGGGATGCTCAATTGCATCATTCCCTATTGTTTACTTAGGTCTTCCTCTTTTTGTGGGCACACCAGTTGAGGGGATGTGGAACCCAGTGATTGAGAGAGTTCAAAAAAAGTTAACTGGCTGGAAAGGGAACCTTCTGTCCCAAGTAGGGAAAGCTATTTTAACCATGGCATACCTCCAAAGTATCCCAATCTATTTCCTTTCAGTGTTTAAAGCTCCCTCAAAAGTGTATGATAAGATTGAACAAACTCAAAAATAATTCTTATGGACTGGGGCTGAAAACAAAAGTCATTTCCATCTGGTAGCCTGGGATAAAGTTTGCAGATCTAAAGACCAAGGAGGAATTGGATTGAGAAGACTTAAAAACTTAAATCTGGCATTAATGGCTAAACAAGCATGGAGATTATTATCGGAAGAGCAAGTGGAGTGGATCACTATAGTCAAGAGGAAGTATTTGCAGGGCACAAAGTTTCTAAATGAGACAACACCCACAAATGGCTCAACTTTCTGGAAAGGAATAATCCAAACAAAGAGTCTATTGAGGAAAGGACTCAGGTGGGAAATGGGGGATGGTAGATCAATAAACTTCTGGTTGGATAGGTGGATAGGAAATCAGCCACTCATTCAGGCTCAAAACATCAGGATTCTCAAAGACTTTACAGATGCAACCTTTGGATACAAAGTGGTTGATTTCCTTCACAAAACAAATAACATCTGTAGGTGGAAAAGCATTCACAACATCCATCACCCTGAAGAATCAAGGGCCTTAGAAAGACTGCTCAATTCCATAATCATCCCCACAGGAGAAGTTAAAGATAACATTATTTGGGCCCCAATAGAAGATGGGAATTTTATAGTCAAATCTGCTTATCAGCTCCTCATTCCCCAGGAAGAAACCCAAATTCCTTTCAATTTGGTATGGATCAAACACCTTACCCCCAAAATTGCTTTCTTTGCTTGGCTTGCCATTCAAAATAAAATTTTGATAGTTGATAACCTCATTAAAAGAGGGATCATTATCCCAAATAGATGTTTTTTATGCTTATCTAACTGGGAATCCTCCCACCACATCTTTCTCAATTGTCCCTATTCCATTTCCATTCTTGACAACCTCTTCCAAAGGTTCCAAATAAGTTGGGTAAAACCTCCTTCTATTGTGGAGTTGTTCATTCAGTGGCCTCAACCTTTCCACCATCCCAAGCTGAGCACAATTTGGAGGTTCTGTCTATATCATTTTCTTTGGAAAATATGGTTAGAAAGGAACCAAAGAGTGTTCTCTAATTTTTCCAAGGATATTTCATCTCTAACTAGTAGAATTATTTCCTTTTCCAAAGAGAATGCTTCCATTATTCCGTATGATCCAAGGCCTTGTTCTAGGTTTGAAACTATCATTCTTCATTATCTGAACATTTCCCAGGACATGATTGTATCTCAACCCAATCCTAGAAGTAACATTAAATGGTGTCCCCCACCCTAGGGATGGGTCAAATTGAATTTTTATGGAGCAACAAAAGACAATCCAGGCAAAGCAGGAGCAGGAGGCATAATCAGAGATCATAAAGGAAACTCGATTTTAGCTTTTGTTGAATACCTTGGTGAACAGTCCAATCATATGGCTGAAGCAAAGGCATTATGGAGAGGTCTTGCATTAATCAAACATATCCCAGGTAGAATCATCATTGAAGGGGATTCTCTCAATATTATTAATTACATGAAAAGCTCCAAAAGACCATCTTGGAAAGTTAGAAGTTGCATTGAAGAGGCCAAGAAACTTGCTACTCACCAGCAGGAAGTTATCTTCCAACATGCTTTCAGAGAAGCAAATAAGGTAGCAGATAAACTGGCAAACATTGGGGTTGATGGTCCAGGTTTGTTGACTTGGACAGACACACTACCACAGGAGGTACGTGCATTAGCCACTATTGAAAAATTTGACAATGATTAGTTGGGTTACCATATTTTTTATAAGTTTCCTCACTATGTGTAAGAGTGTTGAAGTTTCAAAAGGTCCTAGTAGGACAATAGGCACCAAATTTCAAAAAGTCTTTGAGGTCTTGGTTTTCTGGCCCATCCTTTTGAATAACAAATTCCATCATTTTCATGACCCCTTCTCTCTGTGGAACTATCAGTTGGATGGTTGTCTCATGATCATCTGGACTTGTTTCGAACCCATTCATCTCACGAATCTTAATCTACATCATTTCCATAATAGGTGGGTGTCCTGTCACATAACCCCTAGCATGTCTGGTATCTATGTCCATTGCCACATGATCTATCCATTTCTCCAAAAAATTTATGATTTTTCAACAGCCAGGAGTGATAGTTCATTCCCAAAGCCTACTAACGTCTCAAACAGAAAGTTTGGGAACAAATCAAAGGATGTTTTTTGTAGATATAGTGGGGACATCAACAACGCAAATGGAGATCTCACTCTTTCCAATTCGAGCGATCCCTGCCGCATGTGGAAAGATCATTGGCACCAAAATATTTTTAGAGATGTTTATTTGAAGATTGACAAGATTTGCTCCAGGACCAAGATAGGAAATCTGACAATGCTGGGAATCATCATTTTTGAAAAATCCAGAAGTCTTGGAACCATCACCGAATGTGATAGGGTGGGAAAAATTTGTTGCATCGAAAGCAATTCAGAAAATTACTCGCTTCTTCCCAGAATTCTCAGACTTTGGGAGGAGCTGAGAAGAATCCAAAAGCTTCTAGCAAAAATGTGGACGAACAGAAGGAGGCCATGGGCAGTCCTGATCAGTAGATTGTTGCTCGGATGTTCCTACTGTTTGGTTTGGGTAGTGCCCAAGGGGCTTCTTTGTTTTTCTTGAGTTCGGCTTTCATCTTGTAGTCTTGAAGGATGGATCCTTTTCTCTGTGTTTGTTGTAGTGTTTTCTACCGATGTAATAGGTGAAGATTTACCTACTTTTCTGAGGGTTTTGTATACTTCCTCTTGGGCTTAGGTTGATGCCTGTTGTTCCCTGTTGATGTAAAAGGTATTTGGGAGCCTTCATATTTCCCGACATAATATAATATCAATTAACTTACCAAAAACAACTAGGGGAGGTCTAGGTGTAATAGTTCTTACAAATGTAAACTTAGCTCTAAGGAGAAAAGTAATTTGGAGATTGTACAAAGAGAACCAAAGAAAAAGGACAAGAATTCTTCTAAGTATGTTGAGACCAATGACATAAGATTAATATTTACTACATTATCACTATTATATGGTTTTGCATTATGGAATGGTTTTCAAAAATCAAATGATCTAGAAATTAAAGGTATAATATGGGTGGTGGGAGCTATAGAGGATAATTCTATTTGGATGGATAGTTGGTGCAATAAAATATCGCTAAATCTAGATCTAGTTTTGAAACCATGGATGAGATTACTTTAAGATAAATATGGTGATAGGGTTTCAAAAATTATGTACAAGGATCAAGAAGGAAGATGCAAATGAAAAACAAATTACAAGTATACTAGACAATGTTTTTAGAAAGCAGTTGAGCAAAAAGATAACAACAATGATTTTTCTAAGAGGATTCAAGGACAAGTTGATTTGTAAGTTGAATAGTTCAATAGAATATTTTAATAACCCAAAATCTAACCATATCGAGAGGAATTTTTTTCTCTTTTCACACAAGTAAGGTTCACCAAATACATTCCAGATAGATTCAACAGAAGCTTTCTACCACATTTTGAGTTTTAGATGTTGCAACATCCCTCAAGTGGATAAGAGTGGTCAATTATCCTACATCAACTCTAGGGATTCACCTTGTACACTACCCATACAACTTAAATGATACCTCTACATGGTCTCCCCATTTCCTTACCTTCCTTTGAAGGATATTTTGACCATGGCATAGGATTAACCCTATCCCATTTAGTTGAGAAGGGAATGCTAATTCCACTACTAGTCTGATTCAATTTCCACTACACCATGTGTAAAACTATTATTCTCAATTAAACCATCCCCTTGATAGTATAATTGAGGTGACTATCATCCTTGTGATATATCTCACCTAGAGGGTCAATAGTCAATCAAGATTTCCAATGACTCACACCCAATTATATATCTCATAGGTTCATAGTCAGTCGAGAACCTATGACTATCATCCACATGACATCTCTTACATGGATACCTCACAGTCCATTAGGGTTCCATCACACAAACCTAGTTATAATGGGATCCAGGCTTATCTCACATTTTGGCTTCATTTCGGTGATCCATTATCGATGTGCCCATTGTAACCCTAAGGGATTGCTACACCACAATTTCCTTAGTTTCAGTACCATCCTTTAGGGTCTAGCTAGGTTGGTTTCCTATGGATAATCCCTCCTAAGGAAGAACCCCAAACCCCAAAGTAACTAAGTTCAAGCTCCTCTCTTTCTTTTGTATATTACATTTACATAAACCTTACTCTATTGCAAGTGTAAAATAAATACTTAACATTCATCTTACTCTACCAAAGCACAAGTACTTCGATTACAAGCATAACATGATTAAGTATACAATTCTATTTTCTCTTCATATACATTTCATAGCAACTCAAATAATCAGCTAGATACTTACATGCATATAATAATTCCAAAGCAAGATCCATAAATGATACACATATAACACATCATATATCCTAGGAAACCCTTACGGGAAAACCCAACCTCAAAATATCCATTTTCATTGCATAAAGCTAGCAGTCATTGATACAACTAAATAAAGGAATCCCTTTTTCCTTTTTCCAACATATCAAAACCATTACATAAGAATTCCCATAATTCTTATGTCCGAAAAAAAATATAAAACATTTGTAATTCTCTTTACAAAATAGAGAGAGAACCCCATAATTCTCTCGAATGAGTTCTACCCTCATTCTTCTATTAATAGATACTTAAGAACCCCCTTTAAGTATCTTCCCAAACAAAATAATAAAGGGACCCCCATAAGTCCCAATCTATCCATTGGGCATCATGCCCAATCTTCCATATTTCAAGGATATTTTCATGAACTCATAAAGAAATAATAAACCATCCACTAATATTTACTTACTTTCCTACAATATAATAATTGCTACTCTTCATTCAAAAATTACAACATTGATATTTCCTCTATATCATCATACCAAACCAACTTCCTAATATTTCTAAAGATACATATAATACATATATCTTGCTTCCTTTCTATTGATAACAAAACTAAATCAATAATACAATTTACTTATAATAGATTGTTTTCCAATAGAAAGCATCATTTATAACTTAAGTATTTCAAGGGTAACTTTCAAAATCTACAAATGAAAGTATAATTTTTTTCAATCAACTTATAGTCTTCAAACCCAAAAGATAATCCTATCTTTATAAAACAATAATTCATTTCATCTTTATAAAATAAAGATACATTAAAATTTCCAATAAACTTATAAAGCAATAAATCCATTTCCAAACCACAATATTTCCCCAACTATAAGTAGGCTTTATCAAAATAAAATTACTAAGGGACCTTTATAACACAGTTCTATTTTTCATTGCAATTTTATTTAAAGCTAAATATTTAAACAATTGTAATAAAGTGAGGGTGCATCTTATAAATAAAAGGATACCCCTATTTTTTTTATCGATAAAAAAAATTCATTAAAAGTGGGTTTTGAAAGGGACCCCAAAACCTTTTTACAAAAGGTCAATAGACCAACCAGAAGGCCAAAGGGTAGGCCTAAAGAGAAAATGAGCATAGGGGGATGGTTCCGAAGGGACCATCACCGAAATACATTTAAACATATACATTAAAGGCAGGAAAATTTAAAAAATCTCGCCCAGGGCAAGAAAATTTAAAAATCCCCAAATTTAAACATATTCATTAAAAATCCTGCCTACGATAGGAAAAGGAGACCCCTACTTAATTATACATACATTTTCCTTTTCTTTAAAGGATATTTATATCACTGTTTAAAATATTCAAAAGAACTTATAATACAAGGTATACATTCTTCTACATCCACTACCCAAACATTAAGCAAGCTAGTCACATATCCCCTTGAATTGGTCAACACTACAACTTTGGTTGTACATTAACCCTTTAAGTTCTAAGTTTTAAACAATGATAATTGTTGCTATCCACTTATGCTATGGCAAGGGTTAATAATTTGAGCAAAATAAAGATATTATTCCCTATGCCTAGCATAATTCTCATTAGGCTATAGTTAAATCAATCCACGATTTGCACAATTGGGCCAAACCAGGGTGTACATCATGCTGGCTAAACTCCTATTCCTTTGTAGACACCTAAAATACATCATGTCGAGGTGACTACTCATATGGGACATGCTAACAGACCATATGAATGATCTTGGATAGCTCCAAGGTGAAGCAGTGGTTTTAACCACTCAATTTGGGTAGAGTTGGCTAACTCAGCCTTAGCCACGGCTGAGACCCATGGCTAACAGAGCTAGCTATGCCTCAGAGCCACGACTAGCATCAAAACTATTTTGAATCTGAGCCAAATTCGGTTACAATGGCCTGGGCAATGAATCCAAATGGCTTTTGGGTGGGGAAGCCTCTAGAACTTTCCCTCCAACTGCTCCAACTATAGGTTTCTTGTTCTTGGCTTCTCCATGAAGCTAGAGCAAGGCCTTCAATGTGCTATAAGACCCCCTCCAAATTGGGGAGAAGTTTGAAGAAATTTTGCATTTGAACTTAGCGAAGCTCTATCAAATTGTAGAGCCACTTGCTACCCTTTGAGGAGAGTCAAAATGTTGCCCAATTGGGAGCATGACATGCATTTGAAGCCTTCAATGGAGCTTCCTAAGGACTAGGAAGCACAATATCACAATTGAGCCTCTTCCATCATGAATTCAGACAATTCACACCACCAATCCATCAGAGGACATTAAGGCGACCCTTGACCATCAATTCAACAAGGAGAATTGGAGATCCAAGCCCAAATTTGGAGAGCAAAAAGATTTTCACCTCAGTCATGGCTAATAGTGCTAGTTGTGCCTCAGACCCATGATGAGGGTTTGATCTCTAATTTCCCTTATTTTAGCAGTAGATTTATATTTTTATGCATTTATTTTGATATATTAACCATAGATTAATCTTCTTTGATACATTTGTATGGTTAGATCTAGAGATTTAGGATAGATTTCCTTCATTTCTTAGCATTTGGCAATTAAACTAGTTTCCTTGTTATTTCCATGCAATTCAAGTTTCTAATGGCTAATTAGGATGCTTCATAGCTAGATTTATGCTTCTTTATTATGCTTTATTGCAATTTAATGATTTCTTGCATAGATTGATAGATTTACATGCTTTCTTACTTTCTTTAGCATTCTTTATGCAAGATTCCTCTAAAAGCCTCATCAAGAGAGGCCACCTTTGCTTTTAATCATGTCTTGTTGTTTCTTGAATGTAGGGTTTATAGGATCCATCCATTGTCAAAGCATTCAAGGTAGCATATGCCTCTTACAAGGAGAGAAGAAGGTCACCATTGATCTTGAGCAGTTCATGTCCTATTGGAAAGTCTACAGATTATACCACCCCTCGTTTAGAGGGTTGATTGTATTAATTGTATCACAAATTTAGTATCCCTAAGAGGGATATATTGTAATCGAATTGGAAAATTTTAATAAAAGAAATCCTTTATTGTTAAATTATTATTGTCAATTTTATGCTTTAATGTTTGATAGTAATTGGTACAATAGCTTAGGTATATGCTTTCTGGATGGGTACATATGGCGATCATGATGGGAACCCTACAATTTATGCTATAATATTGATTATATTTTTTTTTATTATTTATGGTGAATATTTCTTTGTAATTTTTAGTAGTAGAGGATAGAAAAATTATAGACATCAACTTCTTCATCAGACTTGGATCTCTGGTAGGAATCATTTCTCTATGTTTTCTTTTTTTTTATGTTTTTGATATTAATGAGTAGATGATGGTTAATTAGAAAACTAGAGAAGAGTAAAAGGAAAAATTCTTAGATGCTCTTAGGTTTCTACTAGTCATTGCTAGGAACAATGGACTTCTGATTTTAATCTGCCCTAGTCTCCAGTGGTCTAGGTTTTGTTTTTGAGTTTGCATGTATGAGGCCCAATTAGTGGCCATTCCTTCATGATTAGTGTGCATTCTCTAAATATCATTTAGCATAGATGTGCATTCTTTGAAATATAAATATTCTTTTGAAAATAAGCATGTAGGAAAATCATTTGAATGCTCTTTGATGCATTTTATTTCCATGCAAAATTAAAATGAACCACACACACCACGTACTATCTAAATGCTAGTGAGTTGGAAGTCATATCCAACCACTAGTAGGGTTCAATGATGGTGGTAGTGATTTCCATCCATTGGCCCAACTCCCTCGATCCTTGTTACTAGACCAATATCGGATCCGAGAACCATCATAGCCCATGGAAAATTTGCATGTATCTCTCTTTGGAGAGGTATATCATTGACTATGGGTGAATAGGGTGAGGATCAGGAGGACCTATGCTCCCTGACCATGTGTGGACTTCATTACCACATATTATAGGTTGGATTACATGACCTTGACTTTCATTGCTAGGTTGTCGAGCTATGAGTATACAGGTGAAAGCCTTAAACTATTGAGTATATCATCAACAATTTCAAACATGATGAGAGTAGTTTAGAGTTTTCAACAAATCTCAAACACATCAAACTAGTTAGGGCTCACAAACAAAAATTTAAAAGAGATAATCATCATTGTTTGCTTTGTTTGCCTTAAAATTTATATATGAGATAATATAATATCATGGTTGTCACATGGAGAGGTCGATCTCAGCATAGAATCGAGGTCAAAGCTGAAGCTCCACCCAATGCACAACACAATGTAGAGAACCCTCAATCACAAGATCCTCTCGAATGATGTTCGATGAGCATTAGAGGGGATAACTCTATGCGTAGGGGTTCTCATCAGAATACCCCACTTAGAGGAGGCAATGCACATGCCTCACGAGATAGATCCGAGTATGGAAGATCCCAACATGGGGCCTTCAAGCATGGGAGTATATATCATGATCGTACACCTCGTGGATCCATTGGATCCATTGAAGAGTACATCATCGAGGAAGGAACAGTAAATAAGTTAGTTCCCATCCATACTCGAGATAAGGGTGGCTCAAGGCCCCCATCAGTTCAAAATAGACAAGTAGAAAATCCACCCATTCAGGGGTAGGAAGAGAGGAATGCTTCAAAGCATAGGCCCTCATAGACTCCAAACAACAATCAACCTAGCAAGTTCACATTTGACATGTCCAAGATTGGAGTCAATGGTATGCCACCACATGAGCCATGGTGCACTAGACAATTGGATGGTCTAGATAGAGTCTTAGGGTAGCTAGGGTATAAACCCTTAGTTGCACATTCTCATTCTATGAGTTCTCATAGTGAGAGCACACGTCGGACCATTCGAGAGCTAGGAGAATGCTCTAAGCATCCTCATAGTATAATTGCCCCATCGACCCATGCGGGCATAGAGTACAGACAACACCAGAATGTGAATGCCATCTACATAGACAAGGGCAAGAGCATGGCAAACAAGTCTATCGAAGGTCATACCGATAAAGTTTCTAGGATAGAATGAGTACACCAGAGACCACACACGATCGATCTTATAGATCGATCATAGAGATTGGTGTCAGAACAATGATAGCAGATTCTCCAAGATCAATTGGAGGATGTTCACGTAGAGCATGAGCACCTCAAAAATGAGGATACTCAAAGGTAGAGGTTGCATAGGCAATATATTTTTGAGCAATGCATGCATGAACAATGCATCCTTGATCAAAAGGAGTATGTTGAGTGAGAGGATCGATTGGCTCGAGCTAATTTACCCCCTCGTAGTGAGTATAGGGAGTGCACTCATAGATGAGCTACTTCACAACCTGATTTACACCCTAAACATATTGAGAATCATACTCATCACATGGCCCAAAATATGATGCAATACCAAGCATTGGAACATCATGGGCGTACGTAGTATGAAGAAGAAGTGGGAGATGATCAAGAACAAGAATATCCTGAGATCTCCCTAGTAGATGTGGAGGATGATCCCATTCCCCCACCTCATCTGAAGAAGAATTTACCTCCAAAGGCTCCTCATGGACCTCTTAGAGAAGAGGAAATTCTATCTTCGAAGGCCTATCAGGCCTTGGTAGACAAGGTTCGAGCTATAGAGAAGCAAGGGATGGCTTATCAAAAGCCTACCTTGAACAAGATTCACAATGAACCTTTATGCCCTTCGGTGCCAATTCTAGTGTATCTCGAGCACTTCGAGATGCCAAAGTTGGATAAGTTTCAAGGTGAGGAAGATGCTCAGGAACATGTTATGAGATTTATGGATATGTGCTTTCAGATTGAAAGCAATGATGCTCTAATGTTGAGAACCTTCATCACAACCCTCTCAGGTCCTACCCGAGAGTGGTTTAATCAACTCATAGCATAACATAACTTTGAATAGTTGGCTAATGCATTTCTTGAATGCTTCTCCTTCGACATCAAGAAGAAGGCTAATCTATCCGATCTGGCTGCTTTATTGCAACATGATGATGAGCCGATCATGGATTATGATAAAATATGGAGAAAGATAATGGTAAAGTTACCATTTTCCATTCCGACTATCGAACTGACTCGGATGTTTACCAAGAGTTGTGTGAAGCACATCTCATTACTATTGTAGCTACAATAGTACCAAATATTTGAGGAGGCCTTGGTGCAAGCCAAGGTGATAGAGGACATCAAGTTATAGGAGGGTAACTTGAAACTCAGGAACAAGAAGGAATGGAACAAAAAGAACACCCATAATTAGAAGGAATAGGCCAAGTTAACCCATGTCAACCAAGTGGTGTTAAACCTCTAGAAAGGGGATAAGGGGTAACAATAGAATTATCAAGCCCAACCTCCTCCTGCATGATACGATCAATGTAATAATAATAAGAAGGGTAAGAATAATGAACAATGCCCACCTCACTAGTTCACACCTTTGTCGGAATTGATGACCTCAATATTCCATCAACTATGTGAGGCCAAGGCCATAAACTTATCGAAGATCAAATTGATAGACCCTAATCAACCCAAGCCAAAGGGGTATAGGGATGATCTGTACTATGCTTTCCATAGGGTGAAAGGACACGACATCAAAGTATGTTGGAGTTTCAAACATTTAGTATAGAACATGATTAAAAGAGGTGAGTTAATAATATGCCACCCCCCCCCGGGCGGAGGGGGGGCCCCCCCCGGTGGGTTGGGGGGGGGGGGACCCCCCTGGGTTCACCTTAGCAAAGGCCAGCTCAAAATATTCTAGGCCCACCTACAAGACCAGTGGTGACCATTAGGAGTAGGCTAGTTCAAAGCCTACAGATAACTCTAGTGAAGTTGTCAATATATGAACTGATTCAGTAGTCTCCTAAGCATAGGGAGATACTCATGGATATTCTAATATCAATCAAAGTTTAGTCCCAGGACCCTAAAGCATTTATAAACTTTATGGGACATGTGCAGTAGTGTAGTGAATCGGTCATCCAATTTAGTGATCATGAGATTAAGATGGTCTCCACTACTATAGCGGACCCATCACTACATATCATTGCATGTGTTAATCACACACCATTCAAATGGGTTTTTATTGATACAGGGTCATCAATCAACATAATTACAACCAAGGCATTAACGTATCTAAAGTTGCCAAAGTCACATATTGTACCTTCCACTTTCACCTTGAGAGCATTCAATGATGCGCTATGCTCAATGGTAGGTACCATAGTTCTTCCGATTCAGGTTGGACTAAAGACCATCCCTGTGATGTGTCATGTGATCGAAGGTGCCATGCAGTATAACATCCTTTTGGGGAGGCCTTGGATTAGAGAAATGCATTACGTTCCCTCGATCTTACATCAGTGTATAAAATATATACATGAGGGACAAGTTCACATGGTACCTTCTGATGAAGAGCCATTCAAATACGTGAACTTAGCAGATTTTTTGAGGGATTTCATTCTCCCCTCAATGCATCTGGATATATGACCGATGTCACCTATTATACATCTAGAAGGTAAACTCAAAGGAGTGTGCATGGGACCTTCCATGGTAGCACCATAGTTATCAAAGCACATTATAGTAGCTTCAACTAAACTTATGATATCCAAAGTGCCTAGGAATGACAAGAAGCTTAAGGTAGTTATGGGTGACAAAGAGTCAAAGAAAAAGCCCAAGGAAGCAATTATCGAGGGTCCTACTCCCATGGATGAGGGGGATGCTCAAAATATAGTCGAGGAGGCACCTCAACCTACCTCACCTACATCTTCAGTAGGGTCATCTACACCATCGGTGACCATGCATTGGGTTAACTCTAGGTTAGTAGAGTATATTGTGTAGAATGTGATGTTCATACCAATTATCAAAACTACATAAGATATGGGCTGACCACAAGCCCATCACTTTCCCATGGGGATGGTGGTACCATTAGGGGTGCCACCCAACCAAACAAACTTCATTTATGGAGGGCTAGATCAATTGACAAATCGTATGCCCATAGATGAGGATGATGATGAACCATTCATGGTGAATGTTCATTATCTATCTAACCTTGAATTCACCTTGTGCTACTTTGATCATTACCATTGGCATGGTTATGGCTTGGGCTTATTTGAGTAGGGGTACCATATTCCCATCGAACCATAGTATCAGCTACCAACTGATAGGTTTGGGTTAGGCTATCATATTCAAGGATGATATGAGCTCCTAGTAGCATCTTTAGATCATCTGAACCTCACTTTGGGGGATGATGTGGATTGGAATCCTTATCACCCTAACCCTTCTTATCTATGAGGGGGTAATAGGTTGGTAACCTATGTCTCAGAAGTGCCACTAGAGATCTATCATGAGCACATTATGGTAGAGGTAAATCAAGGAGATAATCCAAGAGCTGACTTGGATAATGAAAGTCATGAAGCTATCGATGACATAGGCATGCAGATCTAGAATCTGGGTATAGCAGAGTCCATTATCGAAAGTGATGGACCAAATTATGATTTTAGAATAGATGATGATGAGATATCCTCACATAATGAATGATATGAGGATGAAATTGAGTTGGCCTACCTAGGCCCTCTAAATCTGTATCATCTATTACCCATGGAACAAATGGGTGAGACTGAAGAATACTTCATGGTTGATAGTGACTATGAGGATGAAATAGAGTGGGCCTACCTTGGGCCCCATCTTGCTAATCACCCAATTCTAGTGGGTAGGGGTGAAGGACTCATATATGATAGTGATGATGAGGATGAGACTGAGAGAGCTTATCTCGGGCCTCAATATTTATGCCATCATCATGAGCCGATTGACATCGATGAGATGTATCGATGAGTCTATCCTGGCCCACACCTCAGAGGAAGACCACCTAATTTGGATATGATTTATCATATAGTCTTCCCTGATCCATCGATGTACATGGAGCTCCTTGAGCCCAGTGATCCTATTTTTGAGTCTATTCATAGATCGGATCTAGAGATCCCCATACCCCTAGAACCACATCTCAGGGATGGAAGTTATATCAATGTAGAGTCACATTCACATGGTCCTGGAGATCTAATCCATTCCATCAATATGATCTCCATTGATTTGACCACTCCACTTCACAATCCAGCTGATCCCTCCAAACCATTGTATCTGAATGTAGATGCTATTGATTGGGATCACGTGACTCACCACTAGAGCCTAAAGATTTCTTCCCTAATGAAGAAATATTGCAACCTTTTCATTTTGTGCTAGGCTATGCACATGATGTTTATCATGTTGAGGGAAATTTTGATGTAGGACCTTTAAACCTAGTTGATGACATCCACTTGATTCCTACACCTCACCAGCTTGAGGAGGGATCACATATGTCAGTAGAGGAGACCTTCGATGTGGATATCAGTAATGATCCCACTAATCCTAAGAAGGTCAAATTTGGAGAGAGTCTATCTCCTGATGAGCATGCCATACTCATCCCTCTACTGAAAGAGAGACCTGACCTTTTTGCTTGGACATACAAGGATATGTCGAGACTAGATCCAAAATTGGTTACTCATAACCTTTCGCTAGATCCCTCTAAGAAACCTATCAAGCAGAATCTCAGAAGATGCATCCAATAGTTGACTTTAATGGTTAAATATGAGTTGTAGAAGTTGTTGGATGTAGAGTTCATTATCTCCATCGACTATCTAGAATGGGTATCAAACATGGTACCTATAGGAAAACTTGATGGAAGGATCCATATTTGTATGGATTTTAGAGACCTCAACAAGGCAACACCAAAGGATTCATTTTCATTGCCCAATATAGATGCTCTCGTAGATGCAACTATGGGTCATGAGATGCTCTCCCTTATGGATGGTTTTTTTGGTTACAATCAGATTCAGATTAAAGTCGAAGACCAACATAAAACCATGTTTACAATGCCATGGGGGACATTTTGCTATAAAGTTATGCCATTCGGCCTTAAAAATGTTGGTGCCACATATCAATGAGCCATGACATATATTTTTCATGACTACATGCATAAGATCTTGGAAGATTATATCGATGACTTGTTGGCAAAGTCATTATTATGATTAGAGCATGTTGAGGTCCTGAGGAAGGTCTTCGATCACTTGATAGAGCATAATGTCAGGTTGAATCCCAAGAAGTGCGTATTTGGCATAACTTCAAGAAAGCTCTTGGGGTTCATCATTTCAAAATGAGGCATCAAAGTTGACCCAATGAAGGTCAAGGCCATTTTAGAGATGCATCCTCCAACAAATATCAAGGAATTAAGAAGCCTTCAGGGCAAAGTAGCATCCATAAAGTGATTTATCACACAATTATCAGATAAATATTGACCCATGAATCGATTGCTACACAAGGGGATCCCATTCAATTGGGATGAGGATTGTCAAGCAACCTTCATTGAGATCAAGCAATACTTGGCAATGTCGCTAGTGCTAGCTCCACCAAGACTAGATGTGCCATTTTGCTATATATATCAATGACTGACTTTGCATTGGGAACCATGTTAGCCCAAAAGAATGTGCAAGGCAAAGAGCAAGCCATATATTACATCAGTCGCACCTTGGTGAGTTATGAGCTCGGATATGCATATGTGGAGAAGTTGTGTTTAGCAGTAGTGTTCACAATGAAGAAGTTGCATCATTATATGTTAAGTCATATGATATACGTAATATCCAAACAAAATCCTTTGTAGTATATGATGAGCAAGACATATCATAATACATGTACTACAAAGTGGATCATGCTATTGATAGAATTTGATTTGGAATTCATCAGCCAAAATTCCATCAAGGGATAGGTCATAGCTGATCAACTCGGTTGAGGTACCTCTCAAGAATAGTAGGCCTCTCACCATAGAGCTTCCTGATGATGCAGTCTTCACATTATCAGAAGCACCCAAACCTAAAGAACCAGATAACAAAGTTGATATGACTATGTTCTTTGATGGTTCGAAGTGTGAGCAAGGGGGTGGTGCAGGAATTATCTTCTTCATGCCACAAGGTGCTCCAATGCCCTTGTCATTTAAGCTAGACTTTCCTTGTACTAACAATAATGTTGAATATGAAGCCCTAATATTGGGCCTCCAAACAACTATCACCATGAAGATTAAATGATTAAATATCTTTGGTGATTCCCTTCTCATAGTCAATCAAGTGAAGGGACTTTTTCAATGTAGGTGTCCCATCTTGAAAGCTTACAAGGATCTTGCTGACACATATCTAGCCCAGCTAGAATGGTATGACATCGAGGCAATCCCTCATTCATCGAATAGATTCGTAGACACTATGGCATCTTTGGGATCCTTAATCCCTCAGAATCTATCTACTGACTTTACTACCATTCATGTAAATATGCTATCGCATGTCATGATGCAATGTGTAACTTTTGATAATAAGGAATCAGTCAACATGATTCATATAGAACCAAACCATGAGTGGTTCTATAAAGCTAGAGACTTTCTCAAGAAGGCATCTTGGGGGTCTTTGATCTCATAGGGTCCTACGGGGAATGGCACCACCATTCACCATAAGGTTGTATCCTAGTCTGCATTCATGCACAGCGAAATGCTAGGGGAACAAGTCATCTTGATAGTTGAGGTAGAAGCTTATCAAGATTGGATGTCACAATTACATGACTTCCTCAAACTTGGTTTAATCCTATAGGGATTATCACATGTCACAAAATGCACATTTAGATAGAAAGTGACAAAGTATGTCTTGCTTGGAGACATCTTGTACCGTAGAAGCTATGATGGAGTTCTCCTTCATTGTCTTGAGCCCCAAGAATCAGCTTGGGCAATTTTGTAAGCTCATGATGGTACATGCGGTGGCCATTTTAGTGGCATGGCCATTGTCAAGTGCATCCTTCGAATGGGTTATTATTGGCCCACTATGGAGAAGGATTGCACCACGTATGTCAAGAAATGCATCAAATGTCAGCATCATGCTAATCTTATGCACTTGCCATCATAGGCCTTACAACCCATTCAAGCGGCTTGGCCATTTGCTCAGTGGGGTTTGGATCTAATTGGTAAGATCTCTCCTCCATCATCGGGTTGACATACATTTATTATAATGGCTACTGAGTATTTTACAAAGTGGGTGGAAGCCATTCCCTTAACAATGACAATTGGAGCATGTATTGTGGAGTTTATACTTCACAATATCATTAGTCATTTTGGGATACCATCCAAGATAATCTCGGATAATGGAATATCATTCAAGAACAAAATTATGAAGGCTTTAATGTCTAAGTACAATATACAACATAGTTTTGTGACTCCATATTATCCATAGGCAAACGGGTAAGTTGAGGCTTCAAACAAGATAATGGTAGCCATCTTGAAAAATATGGTACAAGAAAACCACAAATATTGGCACATCCAGCTACCCCTTGCATTATGGGCTTATAGGACTAGCATTCGGATGCCCACTGGGGCAACTCCATTTTCACTAGTATATGGCATTGAGGCCATTATGCCCCTAGAGTTGGAGATTCCAATGTTGCATGTCGCATTGAAAGAGTTCATCGATGATGACACTACATGACAAGCTCACCTAGATCAATTGATGCTTCTTGATGAACATCATGTGAATGCCCTTGAGCATCTCCATTTACCAAGAGCACTTAAAATGAGCTTACAATAGTAAAGTCCACTTGAGAGACTTTAAGGTTGGTGATCTTGTGCTGAAAGAGAACCAACATAACTCAAACCTACCACCGCACTTGCAAGACAAATTTATGGCTAACTGGTTAGGTCCTTACATCATCTCAGAGCATATTGGACCTGGAACGTATCACTTGACATCACTTGAAGGTGTTGAAGAGCTTGAACCTCTCAACATCCTTCATCTTAAGGTGTTCCACACATAATAATTCAAAAAACTTAAAAATATGGAAAATTTCAAAATCCATAAAAATCAAAAAGCAATAAAATCTAAAAATATTGCATTTCATTTGCATCATGCATTTCATTTTGCACTTGCATTCATTTAATTGCATTGCATTAGGCATTTCCATCCATCGCACTTGCATTAGGATAGGTTGTGTTTGCAATCTTACAAATGACACCATGTTTGTGTTTCAATCATGCATCTATGCATTATCATCATCACACATCACCCTTGTGAGTAATTATGTTTCTCAACACAACCCCTCCTATTGCTATGAAGAATATACTAGGGTTTTTCGGTCATTCAACCATACCTAGTGGTCTTCTCAGATTTAGTAGAAAGCTTGCTTTGCTTTTGTAGATGAGGTCTAGTTTTGATAGCACTTAGCATATCATAATCCTATCACTAATCAAACACATTTAACAATCCTAATTAGGGTAAGGAAGGATGAACACTACAAAAGTGGTCCGGGTCACCTTAGGTGAAAGGTTTTGTTACTTGCTCATTTTGTGAGGCGCAATGGTCTAGAGTAGAGGTCATTGGCAAAAGGACAAGTTTACCCCCTACCCGAAGAAATCCCTTGCTTACAAATGAAGGAGCAAAATCCTAGAAATCAAATCAAATCCCTTGCTCAAAAAAAAAAAAAAAAAATACAAAATAAATAGTGATTTTTATCACTATATATGAGCAAGTATCCCAATAAATTGAAGAAAATAAGGGGGTGAGCTTGAATCCCTAGAATGATCAATACTCAAAAATCATAGAGTGATCCCCAATACAACAATGGGCTGAATGAATCCTACCTGACATTGGGGTAGGTCTAAGCAATTTACAAATGAGCTAGCTTTAGGTGGCCTGTATTGCCTAGTGGTCTAGTCTAACTAAATCCAAACCTAGGATCGGGTGGACATTTGAGGATCCCCAATACAACAATGGGCTGAATGAATCCTACCTGGCACTGGGGTATGCTTATGTCTCATCTAATATATTCATTTGCACACATAGGGGTAATGAATAGCTTGGTCTTTCATAGCGAAAACTTTATTTTTTAGAAGTCTAGTATAGTCATTATACAACTTTTGATAAGTCAACTAGGGTGTTTGAGTTTCATGGAAAACCTCAAAAATTCCCAAATAGCAACAACCATTTCAATCATTCAATTATCAATTTCTTTTATGAGAGTTTGTTTATTAGGATTGTTCATAATATAGGTTAGATACCGGATGGATATCAACAATGATATTTAAATGACCACTGACTATGTTGTGCATATTCTTTTAACTTACAAAATCTTATGAATAGAAACAATACATCATTTCATAGCACATATGGGTGTTTAATTGATTAATTCTTATGATAAGATATATCAATTACATTCATGATTATTATACATTCTGTGGTGTCATCCATTAGATTGTCAAACTCATATTGCATTCATACATTATGTTTTAAGTGATTAAAGCATACATGTTCATTTACATTAGATCATCATCATGTAAATAATGCATTACATACATTGCATTCATCATATCATAACATCATAAATTAAATGCATACAAGTATAGTAAATTAAACATGCATTTAACATCAAATAGTGCATCCATATGCATACATCATAGTAGTCCATATACATATCTAGATCACAATATCTAGTCATACATCCATCAATCTAGCTAGTGCATGTCATCCATACATCACATCATATAGCATCAAATAAATATAACATATAAGCATTGCATCCATATGCATCTCATAAACATAAAATAAATAAATCTACACATATAATGAGTCTCATAAAATTAGATCATATATATATGTATAAAAGTAGAGAGTGTATAGGCATATGTCCAAAATGCTCATAGGCTACAACTATGTAGGTCCTCGACCTTACACTCAAAAATGGTACAAAATATCTATAAGATCTGTACTAGGTAGCACCTATCCCCTAGTCTGTGAAGGCTCCTCCAGTCCTCCACCCTCCCTTGGTGAGTCTACCTAGAGCTGGTACTTGTGGACCTCTCTATCCTGGGTGTCCTATGGTTAGGTCAAGCTGAAGACTACCCTATCTCTTGAGTTTGAGTCCTCTGAGTCCTTGGATCTATGGTCCTCTCAGGAACCTCACCCTTGAGTAGCTCGATCTCTCCCTCTAGGTGAGATATATGAGTAGCATCTGATGCTCGCTCATCGAGGTGATGCTTGAACCAGAGCCTGTAGCCTCTTGATCTCTATATCTGGATCCAAACTTGTGCATCCTTATGTAGCTAGAACCATAGGAGTAGCTTATGGAGTTGAGGGCTCCCCTCATGCACCAATCACCTGATCCCTCTCATGAGTCATAAGTTGTAGTTGAGATCATGCTAGATCTCACTCGAGTGTCATCTTCTCTAGGGTTGTAGTGGCACTATCAATATATGCTTGGTGAAGGGTCTTCTCCTCTTGGTAGCTCTACCACTGATCCTATCCCTATCTTAGTTGGTCTATGTTGTACTCAACTACACCTATAGAGTAGCCATGATGGTATCCCTCTATAGGATCTACATCTATAGGGTCCCCACCTATGTCTATAGGTTGGCCACCTAGGCCTAAAGCTATGTAGCCTCATCATCAGGCTCCTCCTCCTCCTCCTCAACCTAGGGCACATCCTCAATAGTTTTACCCTCTCCCCATCCACCCTCGGTCCATTGGTGAATCTTATACCCATGAGGATCTACTCCCTCTGGATGCACCTCACTACCTCTACTCCTATGGCTCCATCTCCATCCCTATCGAGTGGGTTATCACCTCACTAGATCATAAGAGTCCACTAGGCATCATAATCTATAGTGGTCCCCACATCTTCTAGCCTTGAGTCCTACTAATCATCATCCTCATCACCCAAAGGGGTGACCTATGACCATGCTAGATCTCTCTCTAGATTTAGGTGATGGTAGAGAGTAGGCATAGGTGGAATGTCTTGGTAGATACCAAACTACCTCAGGATATGTGAGAAGTGGAAAAACTCATGCATGTCAAGCTTACGCTCGATAAGCCACCTATCTCATCTGGTACACCTCAGGTACCTATCTACCTCTAGCCATGTAGGACAATCCATGTAGGGCCTCCATAGTACCTATCTAGGTTATAGTCATGAAATTCGATCGATGTAGTACTCTAGGTCTCCTACTTGAGTCCTACTCTAAAACCCCTCAGCCTCTCTGGGCTAGCAAGTAATATAGCACTGTGAAGCCTCTATAATATCACCAATATAATGTGGAAGTCCCCTTGGATGATCGATGGTGATATGCTACCATACCCATATCTATAGAAGCATGTTACAAGTGACTCCAATGTGGCCCTATTATGTAATCTTATATAGCTCATCATAGAGCTAGGCTAGGAGGGTGCTACCCCATGATAGAATCATCGGCTCCTCTGTAGTGCTCCCAAGAAGATCCTACATCCTAGAGAGGAGGTTCTAGGGGAACCTCACTCTTGATGTGTCTAGTAAGAGGATGTGGATGCATAGAAACATCAATATGGCCTATCTCTAAGAAGATGTATGCCCTGTACCAATGCTCTATGGGCACACCCCCATGGTCAATGTCCTCTAGTGTCGCATCACTCTGATCATCGAAGATCCATTAAAAAATTATAGTCTTCATCATAGTAGGTGAAGAGGTGATGGCCTCACCATCAATGGGGATGTAGAAGATGTGGTAGACATCCTCCAAGGTGATCATGATCTCCCTATTGGTAGGTGAAATGTGTTGGTCTATGCATCCCAACGATGGGCCAACGTAGTCATATAGGCCTGATCAGGCCTAATGGTAGGGAGGTGGATGATATAGTCGAGCCCTATAGCACTAAACCACTCTTGATCAACATTGCTAATCCTTAGAGGAGGTCTTGATAGAGCTCATATTCCCTCGCTCGGAGGTCAGCTAGAAGAGCACATAATAATAAACATAAAATCAATCAAAAACATCAAAAAATGAACCTAAAAAGTCAAACAAATTCAAAAATATTCAAAAAAGATAAAAATATTCATAAATTGATTGATTATTACATTAAAATATAAAAATTCAAAAAATCAATTAAACTAGTTAAAATTCAAAAAAATTGAAAAAAAATTTTTTTCTAAAGTTGCCTAATCATGGCTGGGACCCATGATCGACAACAATGGTCAAATTTATGACCATTGGAATTTGAACCTAGCCATGGATGATAGTGGCCCCCAATTTTCTAATTGGGAACCATGGTTGCCACCCATGGCTAAGATCAGTGACCTTTTTGGGGTCACATCCCACCCTAAAAAAAAGATAAAAAATTAAAATTAAAACCCTCCCCTCTAAAACTAACCTAGACTAATCCTAAACTAGGGTGAGGTTCTTTACCGATAGTTTAGTGTGGTTCATTTAACCCATTAATTAATGAGGTTCATTTTATTGGGTAAATCAAATAGGAGAGTTGCAGTGCCTACCTTAGTCACACTGGCTCCACCACTAGTGGATGTGTCCATCGGGTCCACCATGTGTGTGCTTTGTAGGGTTTGTGGCAATTTCGTATCACAATTTCAAACTCACCTCTCAAAGCTCTCAGATTTGCAAGTTAGAAATTGGAAAATAATGACGTCGAAAATGATAGATTTTCTTTTATATTTTCAATTTTCCTTCGATCCACTAGCACCCATGGCGTAGAATTAGGGTTTTCGATCATGTGTCGAAGTCATGACTAAGAAAATTAAAAATTTGGCTAGTCTAACACATGGCTAGAATCTAACAATAAATACCCTCAAAATTCAACCATGAGGGGCTTCAAAATGCAAAATTAAAAATATCTAATGGGCCAAAACCCTCAAAATTTTCAAAAATAACAAAAAATTAGATAATTCAAAATTCAAATGCACCTCGTATCCAGTTATTTACCCTATACACTTGGCGGTTGTAGTGACTTGCGATCCATGCAATCTAGCAAGATGAGTAAATTACCATAAGGCCATTTGGGGTAAATTAGTCATCGTTGAATTGATATGCTTCACTTCAATCCCTAAGAAGGCCTAGATGGTTGGACTGCTCCATGGGAATGAGGTATTCATCTCAATTCTTCTATGATATTTTTAGCAGATCATCGAACATTATGATTCAACATAAACCTAATTGGAATTGCTATCATTTTGATTCCCTAAGAAGGCCATTATGGTGATACTGCTCCATGGGATAGAGATGTACAATTACTATTAATAGTTGCAATCATGGCTGAATTAAGCCTTGCCAAGTAATCAAAGTGCTAAAACCTTAAATTGTTCAAATCACTCATTGTGGTCAAGTGACTCATCACTTCATTAAATTGTCCTACTCTCATCGACTCATCGCTTGAGGGGGTAGTCATTATATCAATTATCATAATCAAATTCAATAGGAGATCACTTGATCTTGTCAAATTGTGTTCATCTTATGAATCATTGCCAAAGACTATCATAAGCTTACCCTTTGTTGGGGCAAAAAGCAACTATGATAGTTAAGTTAGTAGCTCTCCTCCTTTTGGATCTATATGGTAAGCTATTGTAGCACTGAAGCTACCCGATCACCATTGGAGCTTGCCAAAGCTTTGCAAATTTAAGCCTTCCCTCAGTTGGAAGCAATGATTCTAAGATGCGTGCCCTTTGGTAGGACTGGGCATCTAATGTTGATCAGATCAATGATCATCATTCAACCTATGACATCATTTTAGGAGGTCTATTTTTGCTCAGCATTGTTCGTTCTCACAATGCATCCCAAAAGGGGCATCTGTAGACACCTAAAATCATCATGTCGAGGTGACTACTCATATGGGACATGCTAATAGACCATATGAATGATCTTGGATAGCTCCAAGGTGAAGCAATGGTTTTAACCACTCAATTTGGGTAGAGTTGGCTAACTCAGCCTTAGCTATGGTTGAGACCCATGGCTAATAGAGCTAGCTATGCCTCAGAGCTATGACTAGCATCAAAGTAGTTTTGGACCCAAAATTGGTTACAATGGCCTGGGTAATGAAAATCCAAATGGTTTTGGGTGGGGAAGCCTCTAGAAATTTCCCTCCAACTGCTCCAACTATAGGTTTCTTGTTCTTGGCTTCTCCATGAAGCTAGAGCAAGGCCTTCAATGTGCTATAAGACCCCCTCCAAATTGGGGAGAATTCTAGAGAAAGTTTGCATTTGAACTTAGTGAAGCCCTATCAAATTGGATAGCAAATTGATAACCCTTGAGGAGAGAAAATGCTGCCCAATTGGGAGACATGACATGCATTTGAAGCCTAATGGAGCTTCCTAAGGACTAGGAAGCACAATATCATAATTGAGCCTCTTCCATCATGAATTCAGATAATTCAACCACCAAATCCATTAGAGGACATTAAGGTGACCCTTGATCATCAATTCAACAAGGAGAATTGGAGATCCAAGCCCAGATTTGGAGAGCAAAAAGGTTTTCACCTCAACCGTGACTAACAGTGCTAGCTATGCCTCAGACCCACGACAAGGGTTTGATATATGTTTTTCCCTGTTTGATCCATAGATTTATAGTTTTATTCTTTCATATTGATAGATTAACCATAGATTAATCTTCTTTGATACATTTGTATGGTTAGATCTAGAGATTTAGGGTAGATTTCCTTCATTTCTTAGCATTTGTCAATTCTAGACTAGTTTATGTTCATTTCATGCAATTCAAGTTTCTAATGGCTAATTAGGATGTTTCATAGCTAGATTCATGCTTCTTTACATGCTTTACTACAATTTAATGATTTCTTGCATAGTTTCATAGATTACATGCTTCATTTGCTTTCTTTAGCATTCTTTATGCAAGATTCCTCCAAAAGCCTCATCAAGAGAGGCCACCTTTGCTTTTAATCATTTCTTGTTGTTTCTTGAACGTAGGGTTTACAGGATCCATCCATTTGCAAGGCATTCAAGGCAGCATATGCCTCTAATCATGGAGAAGAAGGTCACCATTGATCTTGAGCAGTTCGTGTCCTATTGGAAAGTCTACGGATTACACCACCCCCTCGTTTAGAGGGTTTTCAAAATTGTATTGATTGTATCAACATTGAGTATCCCTAAGAGGGACGTATATGTAATCAAATTTGGCAAATTTTAATAAAAGGAAACCCCATTTATTGTTGAATTCATTATTGTCAATTTTGCATGCTTTAATGTTTGATAGTAATTGATGCATTAGTTAGGTGTATGCTTTCTACATGGGTACATCCCTATACCAAGACACTAAATACATACAAGCAGATGCTATTATCGCAAGTTTGCTAGAGATGTCATCGTCAATTCCAGAAATTACATGGAGTGTGCACACTCCATGAGAGCCTTGACGATTAACATAGGTAAAGGGTTTGAGATCTAGCATTTCCATTGGTAATATATACACACAATTTCTTGGTTAGACATCTTCTACCAGGGTTGGATATGTTTATGCTTTATGATTTGAAGGAAAGTCATAGTTCCTCTTTCAAAGGTATTCTAGGTATACCATTATTGAACAAAACAACATACCCAAGCCCATTTCTGAATACATGTATAGCAAAAGAGGGATGACTATTTTGCCAAATTACCTTATGATTCTCTCATAATAGGTATTCTATCTTACAGGTATGCAAAACCAACAATTGCACTAGATCAAACCATTCATTATTGATTCTTATTTATAAATTAAAGCAACTTCTTCAATCAAATATATATGACACAAAGTACCTTATTTGTAGATGAAGATATAGAATTGGAGAAGACCAAACTAGAACAAGTCGACAAGGTTCCTTGTGCTCTATCAATTCTTCAATCCTTCCTCTATGTTTCTCAATCTTCAATGAAACCCCTCAAAAACTCCTTTCGATGAAAAAAATGTCCCTTTCAAATTCTTTCCAAGGGGGTTTTGAAGAAACTAGTAGAGGATTCGCTCCTAGAATGAACTCCACAACTACCCATATGACATCTTATTATGTTTGGATTTTAAATTTATTTAATACAAAGCCATTCCAATATTTTTGGATATTCAAAATACTATTTTCATTCACTATTATTAATAAATCCTTGTTATTTTTTTTTTCTTTTTGAATTTACATGGTGGAATCGGTACCCGCCATGAATTTGGGTAGGCTATCTAGATTTTATGGCTGCCATAGTATTCTGTGTTGTCCATCCCAGAAGCCGCCACACAGATCTTCACATAGTCCGCCCCTATAACCACCATGCCATAATCATTTTAAACCTTTTATGCCGCTAAAAGCACCGAGAAAGGGACAAGCATTCAGTCTGGCGCGGCCCAAGATTTGAATAAATCCTTGTTATTAATAATATATTGGAAATCCATTTTAAAATCCAAAGATATAGAATATTAATAGGAAATATTCATTAATATAATTTTCATAGGCAAATTACTATTTGCAAGCATAAGATATTAATCATTCCTCCCTACTTCCATTCCTTAAAAGCAAACACCAAACATGCTAGGTTACTTTATATCAATCTAAAGTAATTCAAACCTCATGAAGATTTAGGAATGATAACAAGCACTCAGATGTAGGAATGACAAATGTAAAATGCAAAAGACATGAATTAGGTCTAAATATGACTATCAAGTATTGCATAGATTATACCATTCTATCCATCATTTTCCTTTCCTTCATGGAACACTTCACTCTTGGTGGTCAATCCTTTGCCCACCCATGAGGTTACCTATTCTTGAAAACACACAAATCCATTAGCAACATCATATCCTTCAATAAAATAAACAACTAATCAACATTTAGTCATTTAATATATCATTAAAACAATATATAAGTTCATAAGTCCAACATATGAAAAAAGTTAGCCAAGGGAGGGTCATGACAAATACACAACAAGAAGTAGATATAATGTAAAGCATCAACAAAATAGGAATATTTCAAGAATATGAAGAGATATGGATAATGCAAAAATTCCAAAAGTCAAAATGTTTGTATGGATAGTAGGTCACATGAAAATTTTATCCTAGGATAACCTAATGAAAAGGGGTTTTCATGGCCCCTCATAATGTGTTCTATGTAAAAATGAGGAGGGTATAGACCATCTCTTGGGACATTTCTCAATAGTCTAGAACTATGGTAATGGATTCTTAATATGTTTGGTAAATGTATGGTGATGAATGACAAAACTTAAGAATGGTTAAAGCAATGGCAAAGCACTTTTAAAAGTGAGGTGTTATAGATAATCTGAGATACATAAAAATATACAATACTTTGGATTGTATGTATGGGAAGGAACAAAAGAGTTTTTAAAGAAAAGAAATGTAGTTTAGAGGTAATGAAAAGAGAGTTTTTTTATCCATGCAGGAGTCTAAACCAGTCCTATAAACTCATCCAATCCCTAATCTTGAAGTAGAGAGCCTTGATAGATGAACTCAAATCATCAATTGGAATTATAATGGTTGATATAGGATAAACAAAAGGAAGATAAAAAATATAAAGTGGAAACCACCGAAAGTAGAGTTAGTCAAATTGAATTTTTATGGAGTTTCTAAAGGAAACCAGGACCAGTAGGAGGAGGATGAATAATAAAAAATAATAAGGGTGAGGTTTTATCACACTACACTTTTAATAGTGGATTTAAGACAAATAATGAAGCTAAATCTTGGGTGGATTTGGAAGGATTAACCATAAATACAAATGAAATGAAATAGATTATAGATGGAAGGTGATTCATTAATAGTAATAAATGTAATTTTGAGGAAAACAAAGGCTCCATGGACCATACAAGAGATCATTATGGAAATACAAGACCTTGCTATAGATATTGAATAAATCAAGTTTACACATAGGTTAAGGGAAGAGAACAAATGTGTAGATAAGATAGCCAATAGAGGGGTTTTAATAGAAGATCGTAAAGTTAAATTCTATTTTCCATGGTTAGAGGAAAAATTAAGTTTAGTTGAAGCTAACAAGAAAAATTTGAAAGGAGAAAATTCAAAATGGACTATAAAATATTTTAGGGGATCCATTTATAGATCAATGCATTGGAGGAAACTAACAATCTAGATTTGGTAAAGCAGACTATGATTTTGTGAAGCAAGTAGAAGTTTTGTATGTTGAAGTAGAAGAAGATGATATCAGATGGAATTCATGGTTGAATGGATTATTTGAATTATTTTTGGCTAATTAATGGGACATGGTATGGATTGGAACTTTTAAGTTTTTGAGACTCCTAAACTCTATTAAAATAATACCATTATCATTTGTTAAAACATCATTATAACATGAATGGGATTAGTTTCATAACTCATTAAAATAATAAAATATTTACTTAATTAATTATTTGGGATTAAAATGAATTCCACTTGTATTATATAATGACCCATAGTTCAATTATTATGCATATATTCCTTGAAAATATTTAATCATAAACTTTCAACTTTTGGGGATTGCTAAACTATTTATTAATGTTCTTATGGTTTCACTTTTGCTTTAGGGAGGAAGCTAATAGTCTAGAGTTGGTAAAGTGGACTATGATAATGCAAAGTTATGAAAATATTACTCTACGAAGATACAATGCATAGATAGTAGAGGTGGAGTTTTGGTATTGTAAAGGCTACTACAGGAAAATATCAAGAAAAATAATGTTGAATTCTAGAATATTTGTATTTCCAAAGAAAATTGAAGAAGATCCAAAAATTTAAAATTCAAGAATTCAAACTTTTTATAAAAAAAGTATAGATATCTAGCTATAGCAACTCAATTGAAAGGATAATTGAATCTATTTTTAAACTCTCAAGCTCTAAAGGATAGAGTTGTAATTTATCAAGGGTGGGAGGCCCAAGTACAACCTCTTTTTCTCAAGCAAAAGGAAAAACATACTGCAATCAATGGAGTTTATCTTAATGGTGTTCCATTTATATATGATTAAACATTTATCTTCTTTTGAAAATAATTCAATATTTATCAATATATAGACAACAAAAATATATAAGACATTATATGTTGGGTGTCAAAGAGTTTGATGTTATCTCATGTAAATGCCATTTAATAGTGGAAAATACATCCAAAAAAATCTCACAATCAATATATACATTTATCAAACTCTAATATGAAAATAAAATAAAGGGTCTCAATTACGTGCTCGAATGCATTGGCTCAAAGTAGGGGACAGAGTGACCAAAGAATTTTTTCAGTGCCTCGGACCTCCTGCTCAACATTCTCAGTTTCAAGCCATTCAAGTTGATGGGCAGATATTTAAAAATCTTTTAGATATTGTCAAAGTATTTGTTTCACATTATCAAGGTGTTTTTTCTTCTCAACCCCTTGATGATGCTAGAAGGCAAGCTCTTGCTGATTGTACCGTTGTTGTCCCCAACAATATTTCTCTTGAGCAAATGTTATTTTGTGACACTCCTCTTTCTTTGGAAGATCTAAAAACTGCCTTGTCACTTATGGCCAATGATAAGGAACCTGGGCTTAAAGGTTTCCCATGTGAATTCTATAAAGAATTTTGGGATATGCTTGGTTTTGATCTCCACAAAGTTTATCTTGAAGCCATGCAATGTGGTTCACCAGGTTCCATTATTAACAAAGGCAATGTTAAATTTATTCCTAAGTCTAGAGATCCTGAGCTCATCACCAATTGGAGGCCGATCACCCTACTTAATGTGAGCTACAAAATTATTGTTAAAGCCCTTGCGCTTAAGCTTAAATCTATTCTGCCTTTGATTGTCAGACCTGAACAAAATGGCTTTGTTAAGGGAAGATACATTCTTGATAATGTTCTTATTGTTTGGGAAGGTATGGATTGGGCAAGAAATTTTGAACAAGATGCTTTATTCATTAAGATAGACTTTGATAAATCCTATGATAATATGGAATGGTACTTCATAATTGCCATGCTTCAGGCTCTAGGTTTTGGGCCAGTATTTGTGAGCACCATTCTTATGTTATTTCAATATGCTTCAGCTGTTCTTACCTTGAATAATATTCAATCTCATTCAATTTCTCTTGGTTGCTCTATGATACAGAGGTGCCCTCTTGCTCCATCTCTTTTCATTCTTGCTACAGAGGCTTTTGGCTATTTTTTGGCCCATAAGATGGATCAAGAATTAATCAAGGGTATTGCTCTCCCTAATTTTGACCGTCAGTTGGTCAATGGTCATTTTGTATATGATTCCTTCTTAACGCTTCAATAAGATGAGCAATCCCTTTCCTCGGCTATTAGTTTCTTAGAGGTGTTCTTTTTAGCCTCTGGTTCTTCTATACAATGGAAAAAAACATCTTGTTTTCAGCAATCTCAATCTCAACTGCCACACTGGTTACATAAATTCCAATGGACTTGGATTCATCCAGGTGAGGTGTTTAAATTTCTTGGAATTCCTTTTGCATTTCATAGTTCCTCTGCTCAATTGTGGCAGTATGTTATTTATAAAGTGGAAAAGAAGCTTTCTTACTGGACTAGTAAGAAAATTTCTCTGGCAATAAAATTTCAGATTTGTTCTAAGGTTTTAGCCACTACCCATGTCTATTATTCATCTTGTTGGGTTCCATCCAAATCTTGTTATAAAAAATTGGATAAGATTCTGAGAGAATTCTTGTGGGCCAAAGACTCTGTCAAGCAAGGTTTTCATCGGGTAGTCTGGGAAATTTGTTGTTTTCCCAAGGATTGTGGAGGCATGGGTTTGTTTGATTGTCACTGACAATGTCTTTCCCTTTGTGCTAAATGGATCACCCGATATTTAATTGGGGATGAATCTTGGAAAGTGTTGGTCAAGCATTGCATTTCTTCTGGTTTGCTTCAGGGGAAGAAAATTTGGAAAGGGGTGGGATTGCAATCCATTCTTACTACCCCTTTCCCTATTAAAGTTAAAGGTTCTTTTGTCATTCAGAGTATTTGGAAATCCTGGGAGGCCTTCAAAACCTGGCTTAGTTGGAAAGGGAGTTTTCACAAAGCAGGTGCCTCTTTGTCTTCCATGAATATTTGGTGGTCTCCTGTTATCACTTGGCAAGGTTCTCCCTTAGCTCTAGTGTAGTGGGTCAGAGCGCAGAGGTTCTATAAGTATGGTATTGCTTCCATTTTTTATTTCTTCTCCTGACATGCCAGGTGTTGGATACCCTAGGAAATTTTTTGTCAAATTCACAATTTAAATCCTGGTGATAGAGACACTTATGAGGTGGTTATTGATAGTATTATGTTTTCTATTTGGAGCAAACTACATAAAAATTTTCAAAAACCCCAGTGGTCAGATTGGTGTTGGCCTGGGGAGCTTCCTATTTTGCAATATAAAGCTCATATTGGTTACAAATGGCTCACCCCAAAAGTTCCAATGGTTGATAAGCTCACTCTGAGATGGAATTTAGTCTCTCTTCCCTCCCAATGGAATAAGAAGTTTCGAATTTCTTGGGCTACTTATATTGAACCTAAATAGAGTTTTTTTTTCTTGGAGTCTCTTACATCAAGGGTTACTTTTTGGCAGTAGGCTCAAGCATCTGGGTGTTCATAATCTCATTTGTCTATTTTGTGGACAAGTGAAAGATTTACTGCATGTTTTTTGGTCTTGTGATCAAGCTCAGTCAGCTTGGGAGTGGCTTCTTGAAATTTTTAGACCTTTTATGCAGGAGGATTTTACTTGGGTGCATGCTATTTTGGGTGACCCTATTGTTTTTTCCTTCAACTTAGATGTTGTTTGGAATATTTTTTTAATTGGTACCTTGTTTTATCTATGGAAGTCCCAGAATAGAGCTATTTTTTCTCAGCAAGATGTCGAACATGTCTTATCTGTTGCTGATAAATATGATATATTCTTTGATTGATGGTTACAGATTCAAGTACAGGTTAAAAAAGTATAGGTGGAGCTACAGTAATTGCGTACCCTCATGGATTATTGGGGGAATGCACCCGGCATTATGATTCATGTGCATCTTCCTTCCCCTTCTAGGTGGCAGTAATTTCTCGGCTTCTTTCTTTTCGAATGCATATTTAATATTATTTTGGTAGTTGTTATTGGCATTTTGTGGTTTGTTTCTGACACTCTTGTATACTCTTAACCACAATGGTTAATGTATTGGTTTACGGGGTGTGCTAATCCCACCCACCCTTTTTTGTATGATTAAACATTATTTTATTAATATAATGGCTTTTTCATCCAAAAACATAAATTATTATTTATGTGATTACAATCCTAATTTATAATTAAAATATTGACAAGATAAGTCTAAAAACTTAAATGCAAAAAGTAATAATTTTAACAAAGTTTGAGAATTTAATAAATAGAGTGTAGTCGGTACAGTAAAATACCAAACACATTGTGTGTATGTGTGATAGGACTATTGACATAGTATATTATCTTGCACGTGAGATATCTACCTTAAATTGTATACTTTAACAAGACTACATTTTAACAACCCAAAAATCCAACCACTTTTTTTTATTCGAAAGCCTAGAGTCAAGAACCACATAAGATCCATATCTGAATTACTACTACAATATTTCACACATAGGAGAATTGGAAGTAGTTGCAGGGTTAAAACACTCTACAGGTTAACCATTTTTTTATTTATTGACATTCAGTTTACCATCTTCCTCCCTTTATCTCCTTTGAAAGGTATGGTAGATGAACCAGTTGACTACAAAAGCATTTCTATGTAGGAATACTTTTTATTTTCTATCCCTCGAAAAGAAACACCCATCCCATAAATTTACATAAAAATTTTAGTGTAAAAATTCCCCTTTTTCTTCTATCGAAAGGGTTTGAGCAAATCTATGCGAGCTTCATAGGTCAATCAATGAATATGCACTATGTTCAAGATGGTAGGTTTTTCCCTTAACCTAATGTGGGTCTGGTCTACATGGCAGCAATCGTATATTACACTATTTTATTTCAAAAATGGGACTAGAATTCCCTCATCACAACTGACCCGAAGGTTTAAGGTGCTACAAAGGCTAAGCTTCATTATTCACTACGAATGATAACCACGTCCCACAAGGATGTATGTGCAACAACTAATGTAAAATCCTGTCTAACTCCTAAAGTTTTTGCATGGACCAACAAACAACCCAAATAAGGATTTACACCTCCTTTAGGAGTGTATTAAATAAAAGGATTCCACATTCCATCTTTTGACACAAGGTAGACACCCATTTTAACAGAGCTTCACTCTGGATTTGGTTACGTTATCAATATTTTTATTACTTCAAACCTCTAACTTTGCTAACAAGGTAAAGGTGAAGTGCTTCCGAAAGATTAAACCCATCCTAGATCCAGATGCACTTCTTCGAACATCTAAAGCATATTAAAAGTCATCCCTTTTTACTTTAGAGTATTATATATCATTTCGTTAAGTTATTTGCAAGTTTAAGGAAATTTCATTCCTAGAAAAATTCCTCTCTCAAAAGCATATGCACAACACAACTTTGAAAATAAATATCATAGAAACTCAACGACAACATCAAAAACCATTCTCTGGAAAAGTATACCCATTCAGTAAAACGGTGCAAAAGATTAAACACAGCATATCATAAATATCTTGGCTTTGGCTTAACCATATGCTCATAATTACAACTAAGATTTTCTAGAACAACCTCTATTCCGCTCATTAAAGATAACTCCACATAAAGCTAGAGTCCATCAATATATTACAATACTCATCAACAATTTACATCGAGGAACTACTAATGCCAAGAAGACTATCCAGCTTAAGTGTTACATAAATATTGAAAGCTTTCTTTTTCACAATGAGAATCATATTTTTGCTTCTTTGGCTGAGACTCATCTCGAGTGTCGATCAATTCTCCTTTAATCTGTTCATCAAAAACCATGCCTATTACAATGCAACTCCACTCAAAAACTCTCTCGATCACTAGAAAGAGAATGTCCACTCATCAGGATTAGAGAGGCACCCAAGACACTCAGAGGTTTGCAATTATCCAAAAGAAAAACTATGTCAAAATCAATAATACATGAAAACATGCCTCATTTCATGTTCTCTACTTTGTACTAAATAAGCAATCAATTTTAGAAACACATGGAGTTTACTTATCATAGTCATCAATCAATAACATATAAGGATGCAAGGTTATGCATAAGGGGTCGGACCCAAAATGTACTTGTAAAAAATAGGTGAATCCATTTCGAAACTATGGTGAATCCTGGCCAACCTCATGTCGAAGGAAATGGTGAATTACCTTAGTTTTTAAAAAAATTTGAAAAAAATGGTGAATTTGATAGTTTTGGTCGGACCGAGTGGAAAACAAGACCTGAATGCAAAATATGGTCCGACCCTAATTAAGAATAAGGTTTAGATTAATCTTGGTGTAAAATATGGTTTGGCCTGATGTATAATAATTTTTAGATTAGGCTAGGTGCAAAACATGATCTGAGATCAGGTTGCGTGCAAAATGTGATCTGAGATCAAGTTCGATGCAAAACATGATCCAAGATTAGGTCGGGTGCAAAACACAATCTAGTATTAGGTCGTGTGCATAATATGGTCTAGCCTAATACAGAATAAGGTCTAGATCTGGTCTGATGTTGAATATGGTCCAACCTCATATGAATGTAGTCCTGTATCGAACCTGATGCAAAATGTGGTCTGGTGTTGGACCTGATGTAGAATATGGTCTGATATTGGGCCTGATGCACAATATGGTCTAGTATCGGGTCTTATGTAGAATATGGTCTGGTGTTGGGCCATTTGTATGGTTCGATGTCATTCTTGATGTAAAATTTGGTCCGATATTGGGCTTGATGTAGAATATGGTCCGATATTGGACCTAATGCAAAATATGGTCCGGTACCTAGCTTGATATAAAATATGGTCCAGATGCAGAAAATGGTCCATCATTGACCACCTACCATGTGTCACACAATCGATCACCCATACTGCATGTCCAATACAATTCTGCCACATGTCGACTCCATCCATTCTATCTATAAAAGGGCATCAACTATCATTTTTCGAGTTCATTTCTATGACTGCACCCAACTAGAGTGAACCATTACCGAGCAACCAATTTCTCCTATTTCTCCTATTTCCAAGTTTCCAATTTCTAGCAATGGCCACTGCTTCCACCCCTATTCCAAAGTTCAAGAACATTTCTTGCACTTTAATTTTAGATTTGTTAATAACCCCAGGTACAGACTTATCATGGTTAGATGATGCAGGTTTGACAACCTTGGTGTCAATACCACATTTCAAAATTGATAAAGTCCTCTTGCAACATATTATTGGTGGTTATGACCATGACAAGGCCATAGTCAAAATGAAAATATGGAATAGAAATTTGTCATTCACCATCATAATTGTAGATATTAAGAGATTGATAGATCTTCCTTTCAATGATTGTCCTCTAGTGTCAATGAAGTGCCAACTCTCTACATATGAGAAAGGCTACCTCGACAAAATGTACCAACTCAACATAGAATATTTGGTAGGTATAATTCTTGTGTCTTAGAATCTATTAATGCTAAAAATTTCAAATTTGTAAATTGTTATCTAATTTTTTTTTAGCTTCCACCGCCAAGTCAAAAAGAGGGTTAACAATCACCGATGTTAAGCATCCAACTCTGAAGGCCATTATTGAGTTCTTCCAGGCAAGATTGATTCTTCTTGGAAGATCAAAAATTCTATTTTGGGCACTAGCCTATGTTATTCATTATGAGCATCATGAGAGGTTCGATTGGTGCACCTATATTGCAGATCGCATCAGGTCGAGTTGCATGCGGTGCAATTGCAAACCAGCAACACACAACCCATTGTGGCCACTATTAATTATATTTTAGCACTGTATTTTGAAAGTTTTCATAATTTGCAAGATACTCCTGTTCCTACTGTAGTGCATGCAACACTACAAGCCATTGCCTTGACACTAGATGAATTGAAGGTAATCAATCAATATTTGACAATCAAATAGTATTTTATATTTTAGCATATTTTCATTTTTTAATTTTTCTTTTCATCTAAATGTAGGGTAGGGCAGCCACCATAAGGAATAAATAGGATGTTACCAATAGGGGTCACAGGCCAGAGCAAACTGGTGATTCTAAAGACACTGGATCAAAAATATCACCATTATAGAGGTTACAAAAATGTTTGAGGCAAGCTCCTTCTCCTAGTGGTTCTCGTACGCCTAGGTATGCACAAAATGTGTAGGCTGAATCTAGTGTGGCCACCCCCCCATCGGTACCCAAATTCAATAGATTTCATCATCTTCAGGTAAAACAATGTGTATTTACTTTGAATTAAGGTTTTTTTCTATTTGATTTTTTGAATAATGCTAACAAAACTTTTTTATGTTTTTAGCCACCTCTCAATGACAACTTATGAGAATGAGAGGCCATATGGTGGCACCACTTCCACCATAGCCACAGTTTCCACCACACCCATAGTTTCCACCATAACAACTGCATCCACCATAGCATTCGCATCCACAACAACAACAACAAGTACAACCTACACAAATGAGAGGCCAAATATGGGTTGGAGGTGGAAAATAATTTTTTCATAGAGATCATGATCAAAAGCACCAAGTTCTGGGCCTGGGTTCTCATATTTTACATTCCACACTTCTTCACAGGCACTAGAAGTTTCATCCATTGGATTGGATAATATCCAACTTGATGATGATTTTCTGTTGTAGGGCAACATTTTAGGCTTTAAGGCAATGGATGTGCTTCAAGATCCACTGGGTGAAGCACAACAAATGGAAGCCCCTATAGCTGAGCAGACATCATTCCCAGCTCCTCAAGGAAATGACCCTCTTCCTCAAACTGAGGATGACATTGTTAATTTTGATGAAAATGTCTTAATGGTTGAAAATATGGAAGCAACCGTGAAACAGATTGTGCTTAAAGATTTTCAAGAAATGAAGGATTGGGAATATCGGGCCAAGGTCCTAATAAAGCAAATAAATGCCCGATATAAGAATTACACAAAAAGAGATTCAATTTTTTCTTTGGTTTAGTATGAACCAGAAAAGCTTAGCGGCCTCCTTAATCAGGCCACAATAGGAAAAGTCAATTCAAAAATTATGTATGATGATGATGTTTTAAATATTGTCGTTAGTAGATTAGAGAATATTAATGTTGAAGCCCAAGATTTTTATAACCAATGGGCTTTCGATAAGGAAAAAGTTGCACTTGTTGAGTCTTCCAGGGATGTGGTTGAGGTAAGAAAATGTTTATTTATGTTTCAATTTTCTTTTGTAGTTTATTTTTTATATTTCATTAAAACAAGTAATAATTTTTTATATAACTATTTTGAATGATGTTTTCATTTTCTTTTTGCAGTCAAATTTTGAAAACTTAAAAAGGCAAGTTAAGAACATGCATGTTAATATCAATGTGGCAAAAATATTTTTGCAAAATGCAATGGAAATGAAGAAAAGAATGCAATTAAAAGTGGTGGATAATAATATTTTGAGAAAATATATCAGGGATAAGCTCAATGAAGATCCGAACATCGTACTACAACACCAGAAAGCAAAAGAAACACTTCCAACAATACTCGAAGATCCAAACCAACAAGAAAGTGCATTGTTGGGGAGTATTGTGAAAGTACAAGAAAATCTAGTCAGACTTGGTGCACTATCGAAACAGGGTGTCAAGGAAGGAGATAAAGGAAAAGAAAAGGTCGTTGCAAGTGAAACTGAGGTAGCTATCCCGAAATAAGATATTTAACAATGTAAAAATATTTTCAAGTTGACTGCAGTCAACAATTTTGTACAATGTAATATATTTCTAATCGAATTAATGAAAACTATATTTTCTAATTTTGTGTCTTCAATCATTCAAAGGTTGTTTGCATTTATAATTTTGTGTTGCTTTTCTAGTATTACTCACCAATATTATTTACTATCTTCATCTCAAACAACAAAAGAATATTTTTGTTGATCAATATTCATACATTAACAATACAATACCAATACTGTGATATAAAATATAAGACAATGATTTATCAAGGAAGGTAGTTGAAACACTATGATATAAAACATACAATATTTAAAAGCACAATGTGATATAAAACATACAATTTTTAAAAGCATAATGTGATGTAAAACATACAATTTATGAAGAAACATTGTGAAACAACATTGTGAAATCTAGAATGAACAGTTCTCAACTTGTCCAGAATCAATATTAAGCATAGCACATTTTAAAACAATATTGTGAAATCTGATAACAAAGAAAGTCAAATTTTACATTGTTGTGATATACTAGAAAAATCAGAATTCAGGTAGCTAAAATGAACACTTCTCAACTTGTCTAGAATCAATCTGTGAAGCCACCATTTGATCACTAAAAGCATCATTTTCCTCCTTATCGGTCGTATTCATGATACCCCTTCTATCTGCAATTGAATTCTAGTATGCCAATGCTCTATCATATGGAAATTTGTCCAGTTGATACGATGACACATAAATTCTTAAACAATTTTCTAGATTTTTGTCTAGCCTATTGTGGAGCTTAGATTTAACAAAATATAGTGCACTAAAAACCCTCTCATCTTCCATAGATCCCAAAATCATTGTTTGACATAATTCATATAAACAAAAGTATTCACTAATCGTATCTTGTAAGATACTACTTGGATACAACTTTTGCCACAAACGTGCAATGGAACCAGTCTCATGGATGTTACTCAAAAGTGATGCTTGTTGAACCATTGTACTTCCAAAATGTTGTGACTATTGTCTTAAAAGATCTTTGTTGAGAATACCTTTTATTTCAACACCATTGACTTCCACACTTTTACTGAAATGCTCAATAAGGATGCCCATATATTTAATAAACAACTCTTGTGTAGAATTGTGATCATTGCAAGAACCCCAAAACAAAGGGTTAACAACACCCATGGCCTCAAGCAACTCATGTCTTTGAAACCGATCTCTTATCTCATTTGTCAATGATTTTGCTATGTTGAACAATTTTTTCTTAGTATTGTGTAAAACAACTTCGTATCTATTGTGTGTTACACAAACTTTTTCAACATCATCAGTAACTATACTTGACTACCTTTCATAACAATATAGAGGTATCATCTTTCCATGAACATTAATACAAATATTATCATTGATGTCAAACTTCAAAAAGCTTTTTGCATCATTCATGTTTGTCAATGTTTTCCAACTTTCAAATAAGGGATCTGTAAAATCTGATTTGGACACATATAACCTATCAATAATCATACATATTTGCTTTCTCATCCTCATGAAATCAATGATATAGATGGATCTCTCTTGTGCAAGTTTAGTCAATCTGTTCATTTCTTGTAACATTGGAAGAATACCACATAATGTTAAAAGAGTTTCCAAGTTAGTCAAATGGAACAACATATCGTTTGCCTTATCAACTGCCCTACTATTTGCATACATAAACCCTGTTAAAGATTGATATTCTATAAAAACTCTATGTGCAGGTTGATACAATGAAATCCACCTTGTATCCACATCTTTCAACAATTTTTTTCCTTCTATAACTCCTAGTGCAAACTATTGAAACTCTGCAAACCTTTTTGGACTGCAAGAAAAATAAGAATGTATTTCACGAATAAGGTCTTCCACTCTAGCAACATTTTCAAAAGTGCTCATGATTTTATATGCAAGATTCACTCTATGAGCCATGCAATGAATGGGTATCATATATGGGGCAACTGAGGTTTGGAGTCGAACACATAGGTCATTCTTGTGCCCTTGCATTATAGCAACACCATCAACTCCAACGCAAATTAACTTTGTGGCTATGTCTATATCATTCATTCTCGTAATTTCCTTTAAACTAGTCAAAACAACATTATAGATGTTTTTTGCATTTGAAATTTCCACCATATTATGTAATCCTAGAAAACTAGGTTGCCTTACATGATTTTGAAATGTGTACACATGCATGCAAATCCAAGATGTGTTGTCCACAACCATCACCTCATCAATAGAAAGTGAAATGAATCTAGAAAGTTTTACTTTCTCCCTTAGGTCCTCCTTCTCAACTAAAGATAGACATTTTACCATTTCCCAACCACTTCGATCTGACCAATGGGAACTAGGAAGGTTTTGCACATCAGCTAGTTCATACAGGTGCTTATAATCAATAAAATCGGACATGGGTCTACCCTTTTTGAGAATACTAAATACAACAACAAACTGCAAACTTTTTGAAGCTAAAATGGTCTTCTTCATTTTATGAAATTGGGTTTCAATCGTTCCACATTTCTCAACAAGGGATTGTTGTTGCTTTAAGTGATTCTCATAATCTATTGCATATCTGACATGCATACATTCTGATGCATCCTTCCACCTAACATATTTTTTAATTTTACCATCACTTCCTATAACTTTTACATATACTTTGCCAACATGTTTTTCTATTGTATCTTTTTTATTTTGCAACCTATGATCCTTACCTAGTTTCCAACTACAAATTTTGCATCTACATTCTTTTTTATTGACTTGGTTGTCTGCAGTCAAGACCGACTCAATCCAGGGAAATTTTTTTGCCCATTCATTCTTAAATGACCTTCCAATAACCTAGTTAGATTCTGTCTTTCTCTTTTTAGAATTTTTTCTTGAAGATTCATAAGAAGTTTGTAGTGTATTTGATTTATCACTTTCATTTTCAACTTGCATATCTTGGTGAGGAATATCTTCAAGTGATTGTTGGATGTCATTGTTAAGAGAATTTTCATTAGAAGGCATCTCTTGGTGAGGAATATCTTCAAGTGAAGGCTTATCATGGTCAACAGGGTATTCTGCATAGTAACATACAATAATATTCTTTATCATTTTTGGATTTTAAAAAACTAACTTACAGATAGAAAAAATATTCATATCATTGAGCACATACTGAGAACTAATTGTTTGAGGAAGAAAGTAGTATTGAAAATAATTACAAAATATACAACTAACTATTTAGAAGTCAAAAATCATTTGTACCTCAAATTTGTATGGATGTCGATGGCTTGTTTGATTTCGACGTATGGCTAAAATATTTGAGGATACTCTTTTTAGTAGAATATTTGGCCCCCTTCTTTCCATCATCGGTGGGTGACATTTTTCTTGTAAAGAAAGTGTTTTTCATTTTAGAAAAGTAATAAAATGTTAAAGAGATGTTACTTCTCTTAGGTCTCAAGATAATATTGTAACTAGAATAAACATATGGTCGGTTGCTAGAAAATACATACCTATTTCCTACCATGTTTTATTATGATTTTGTCAGTGTATGCCACTACTGCATTTTTTGGTGATAACACTTGTAACTGATAAGAGCACAAAAAATTTCAATATACAAATTCAAATTAAATTAAAAAAAAAGTTTTGTATGCAAAAAATAATTAGAGATACATATATGGAACAATATCATATTATAGTACAGAAAAGCATTTACTAAAGTATTTACCTATTTATAATATTATAATAAAAAAGTAGATCTGAATAGAAATAAAGAATCAAAGAGTTTTAATAGAAGGACAAAAAAATAGAAGACAACATGCAGAATAGGGCAAAATAGAGAAAAATATTTGAAACTGAGCATTGACATATTTTCTACAACTACTTCAACTTATATTTAGAATGTCTTAAGAGAAACAGAGAACCTGGTGTAGAATGTGGTCTGATAATCTATTCTGGTGCAAAATAGGGTTCGAATAATGGTCAGGATGTAGAATAGGATCTAGATATCGGTCTGGTGTAGAAGACAACATGTAGAATAGGGTAAAATAGAGAAAAACATGGGAAAGAGAGCATTGACATATTTTCAATAAATGATAGAAAAATAGTAGAAGAAAAACTTGTAATTAGCTAAGAAAAAAATCTTATTACTACAACTACTTCAACTTATATTCAGAATGTCTTAAGAGAAACAGAGAACTTGGTGTAGAACATGATCCGATAGTCTATTCTGGTGTAGAATAGGGTCTAAAAAATGGCCTTGTACAGAATAGGATCCAGAGGAAGGCCTTGTACAAAATGGGGTCTAAAAGTTGACTTGTTGTAAAATAGGGTCCGATATCGACCTTGTGCAAAATGGGGTCTGATATCGACCTTGTGCAAAATGGGGTTCGGTATCGGCTTGGTGTAGAATGGGGTCCGGTATCGACGGTGCGAATAGGGTTTGGTGATCAGCCTCGTGCAAAATAGGTTTGGTTTGTTGCTAAATATGTTCTAGTCTAGTGCAGAATAGGTTTCGGTCTGTTATAGAATAAGGTTCAAATTATGTCATCTATAGAACAAGCCTCGAATTATGGTATTGTGTAGACTAGATTTGGTCTACTATAGAATAGGGTTCGATCTTGTGGTCTAGTTGTAGAACTAGGTTTGGTCTAGGTAGATGGGTTTGTTAGAATGGTTTTGGTTTGTGATGGTTTGGTTGTAGAATGGGTTTGGGTGTATAAATGGGTCTAGTTTGGAAAAGGTTGGTCTCTTACAAAAATGGGTCCAATCTGGTGTAAAATTGGGTCGGGATATCCGTCTAGTGTAGAACAGGGTTCGAAAATGAAAAAGTATCGTTGGGGTGTTAATTATATATAGTGGTATACTTGGAGAATTGGGCAGGATAATTTAGAAATTTTAAAATTTTATGGCGAAAAGGGTCCTCTATTTAGGCGGGATTACTGGCGAATTTTAAAAAAAATCGTAATACTATTATCAACGCATGGCAAACCGACACCTAAAAAAAATTCAAAAATTTTGGGCGAAAGGGCCAATGTTCGGGTCCCCCAAAATAGCAAATTTGAATTTTTAAAAATGCAAATATTAGCCCAATTGGTGAATATTCATCGCTATGCATAACCATGTAAGGATGATAAACATATATTTCATAATACAACTTCATTCTTTAATACAAATATATTATGTTTATCCTTTAACAGAAGCATGTAATTATTCAAAAGTAAAATCAGTTTTTCTTCAAATATTTATCTTTCTTCAACAACATCAAGGAGCGTAATTACGTGAATACCATCATACAAAAACTCAAACATAAAATTTTTTGTATTCTTTCAAGCACAATCAAAGTAGCTTCATTAAAGAAAAAAACATCAACAAGTTTCTTCCAAGAACCCAACCCACGCTAACACCTATCTATAGTCAGGGCGAAGCTCTAAATCATATATCAATAACACATGGTTTTAGAAAATTCTAAGCAAGGATACTCTAATATGAAGATAATTCTCTAAAAACTCAATAACAAAGTTTAACCCAAAGCATCTTCTACTTCTAGAAAAACTAATTTTAAATTGGAACATGAGAACTCTTGGAGAGTAGAGGACTAAATCTCTTAATCAATTCGAATACAAAACTTTCCCTCAAGAAAACATCCCTAAATTCCATTATCCACAACCCTCAAATAAAACAAACCAGCTATACAGTCTTGACATGCAGAATAAGTTTTCAGTTACAGTCACTAAGACTCTTGGAAAATGGATAGAGTGCAAGCTAACAACTATGATTAAAGGTATAAGATAAAACATTTAACTAAACCTTTTCCCTTCTTGATCAATGCTTTGGTTTCTTTTCCCAAATATTTCATTGACTGTCCAACAATAAAATTACTTCTTCCAAATATAATTCATACAAAAAATATTTCATCTTATTTTTAATGAGAGATCTACCAATTGATTCCTGCAGGTTATCCAATCCTCTTACCCAGTGAATATTTATCTATTATTTTGTTGAGAAATCTCTCTTCCAACACGCTCCTTCTCCTTCCCTACCATAATCATGCACACAATACCCTCCCAAAGCCTCCCTCTCCTTTGCTTACTGATCCTTCCCATATTCCATGAGTTTTCCACTACCAGGATCATTACTCCAAAAGAATGGCATGATCTGAATCCTTTGTTGGTTGTCAGGGTAATTAGTTACATTTATTTTTATCTCAAAGGTGGTGGTGGAGATAAACTTCACAAGTTCTAATGATTGCTTGCTCTATCATCCAAGCTAAAATATAGCTGAGTAGGGCTTATGTTATCAATAAGATACTTGGAATCAAAACAACTACATATCAAATTAATACAAAAGCATTTATGCAAAGTTCAAACCTTTATGAAGTGAAAAAAAAAAAAAATCATTTATAATATTATTGCCTTCATTTCTTATAGAAAATCATTCCTTTTTAGATCCTACTCTAGAAATTCTATCTTAGAGAAACATCAAACAACAAGCATTTCCACAACTTCCATATTTGCAACCATAAGCAAGTTACCTTTAAAAAAATAAGCAATCTTTAGCCAAAGATCAATATGACTAGTTTTTATTTTTATGCAAATCATGTTATGCATCTTCATAAGAGAAGCACTCATACGTGTTGCTTATGAATTCTTTGTCAAATAACCCATCACATCATTTCCCTTGGACATTCTCTTTCTTGGTGACTAATTCTTTTTTCCAACCATTATAAATAATTCTTGAAAAAGTAAAGTTCCATTAGGATCATCTTATTATTTCATTAAATTTAGACTTAATAGAAACTTTCACATGAAATGGTCAATCATTTCACTATACATATTTTCACCAAAATACATATTTAGCAAGATAACATAGTAAATAGTCCATCATCCAAACAAAATAAGCGATAGCAAAACATAGAACCATCCAAATAAAAATCTTTCCAAGGGAGGGTCATGACATACTCCCCCCTTATGCTTAACACAGTCCTCTGTGTGTTTTCTAATTTTTAAAACAAAAATATAATATTTACAAGTAATTTTCAAACAAATATGAAAAGTGGTTTCACATATCATCTATTTTCTTCCAAGTAGCATTCTTCTCATAATATTGATCCCGCTAAACTTTACACTACTTCAAAATTCTCTTCCTCATCAATTTTTATCGAAATTCAAGAATTTTTACTGGTTGAACCTCTATAGCATCAGGGTTCACCATCTGCAAATTAGAAAAGTCCCACACATGCTCATGATTAGCAAAATGTGAAAGGTATTGTGAATATTAGATAGATTGGGTGGTAAGACAAGTCGATATGCCATAGGAATAATCTTCTCCATGATCCCAAAGGGTCCAACATAGTGAGGATCAAGTTTTATGGATTCGATTGCACTCTTTCTTGGCTTCACCCTTAGAAACACCCTATCACCCATTGAAAACTCTCATGGTGATATTTTTAGATCAACAAAACTCTTTTGTCAATCTGTAGCTTCTTTCATTCATTCCCTGATTGACCTTAACTGCAACTCCATTTCTTTGACCATATCTAGTCCCAACACAATCTGATCCTCTGGATTGTCCCAAAATAGTGGTTTTCTACACTTCCTTCCATACAACACTTCAAAATGTGTCATTCCTATGGATGAATGGTGTCCATTATTGTATACAAATTCCACCAAGTGTAGGTAATATTCCCGTTAGGTTTTCTTATCCATACAGTACATGTGAAGCATGTCTTCTAACACCTGGTTTACTCTTTCTGTTTTCCCATCATTTTATGGGTGATAAGCATAACTAATGTTCAATATAGTTCTACTGGAATGATATAAAGCTTACCAAAACTCATAGGTAAATCTCGAGTATCTATCCGATATGATAAATGTTGGGAAACCATGAAGTCAAAATATTTCTTTGGCAAATCAGTTGGCCACAACCACGAGATCATCCTTGGTGCTTCCAGGTATAAAATGTGCAACCTTGATCAATATATCAACCATTACTAGGATTGCATCATGTTGAAACCTATTTTTAGGTATCCCTAAAATGAAATCCATTGAGATTACTTGCCACTTTTGTAAAGGTATGATATGCAGATTTAGCACTCCCGCTGGATGTCTACGTTCAAACTTTACTTTCTGAAATTCAAGACACTGAGCAATAAATTTATTTATGTCCCTCTTTATTCTTGATCAAAAAAAAAAATTCTTCATGTTCTCCCTCATTTTTGCTCCACCAAGGTGAGCAGAATATGGGGATCTATGAGCTTCATTTAAAATCATCTTCCTCAAATTCCCAACTTTAGGAATAATCACTGATCGGTGGAGGAAATTCGTTGGGGAGTCGGAGCTAACATTTGCCTTCGAATATGAACCGATTCCGCATACCAATGTTGTGATTTGGTTAAGGTGTTAAAAATCTTGGGAATGGCGCGCGCTCTGGCGATTTGGCGGGAAAACTTCTGAACCGGCGTCGGGTGCTACTCGTGGGCCTCTAGCCCGACAGATCTTCCCAGAGCTTTGTTTGATTGTTTTCGCTCTACTTTGAATACTTGTAAGCTATTCCGGGAGGGCCCGATGGGGTCTCCTCCAGTCTCTTCTGCTGGAAAAAAGAGTTCATACGCCGAGATGCCGAAAGAAAACCCCTCGCCCTCCACCGGTGAAGCGCAGAGGACTCGCTTTCGTACGTTACTCAAGAACGCTGGCAAGGGTGCTTCCACACACCGAGTTAACGGTTGCCTTCCGCAATCAACTTCCGCACCAAAGATTATTATAGAACCGAAACTGGTCGAAGACACAATCTCCTATCGTGCTCATCACGACCTGATTTGCAAATTCATGGGTATCCGTCCCACTCTGAACTTTCTGCACACCGGGTTAGACAAAATTGGGAGCCACTAGGTGAGTACTCCTTATGGCCTATTAGTAATGGATATTTCATTATTAGTTTCTCTTCTTTAGCAGATAGAAACAGAGCATTTGAATCATAGAAGAGGAACCATGGCCCGGCTGGGTTATTTGTTCAACCTTGGAGAGTGGGTTTTGACCCTCGTATCGAACCCACGGCAGTCCCGGTCTGGATCCGACTGTATGCTCTCCCGATGGAGTTCTGGGGTGAGCAGGTTTTAGAAATGATTGGTAATTCATTAGGCAGATTTATAGGAGTCTCCAGAGACACTATAGAGGGAAACACAACTGTCTTTGCTAGGATCTGTGTTGAAATGGACATTAGCCACCTCTACCAACCGAGGTGGAACTTGAGTTGACAGTGGCTCTCCCGGATACAACAGCTTAGATTATGAGGCACTACCTTTTAGATGCAGAGTCCGCCATAAGCACGGCCATCCGGCGAGGTTCTCGCCCAAATATTCTCGAGCACAAAAGTGGAGGCGCCGCTTGGAAATCCAAATCGCCCCGCAGAGGGCAAGTTTACCCCCCGTCCAAGATCCATCTAGTATTCCTCAGGATTCTCGATCTCCGTAAAGATGGTTTTGAACAACCGAAGCGAAGGAGAAATAAAAAGAAAAATTCCAAGGAGCAGGCACAACTTAAACCAACCAATCGGTATGAAATCTTTAAATCCCTAGTAGATCAAGAGGACCAAGTTATGGAAGGAGTGGATGGGGATGTTGAGGATATTAACATTCACTCTCAGGCTTTCCCTTCTTCTACTCCGGTCTTAGAACAGTTATGGAACCCTCTCGGGACAAGGCAACCAGAGAACTCAGGGACACTGGTAATCCACTCCCCAACACAACCGGTTATTAAGGACGTCAATATGGGAAGCTCTAAAAGAACAGGGAAAGGCCGGTTCTAGGGATTACCTAGGTGGAGAAGAGGTCTAAAAACAGTAATTCCCAAGGAGCAGGCAGAAAATCCAATAAGGATCTACTAGCAGTACAAGGAGACAAGCTGATCAATGGAGGATCGGTGAGGCCAATTGAGTCTTATTGCTCACAAGGTCCTCAATGATTATTCAATCCTGGAATGTTAGGGGTTTAAACAACAGAACCCATCAATCTGCTGTTCAAGGACTTTTAGGAAAATGTAAAACAGACTTTTTGCTCATCCAGGAGACAAAAATGTCTGTAGATCTTATGTGCAAGACTGCTAACAGAATATGGCGGGGTGCTGATTATATGGATGTGGCTGCTCAGTGGTGCCTCTGGGGGATTGTTACTCTCTGGAACCCTCAAGTATGGACAGCTTTAGAACACATAGCTTGGAGGGGTGTTCTCACTTCTCTCGTTTAGAAACAATGCCACAACCGAACATGTTCTTATTACAAACTTCTATGGGGCTCAATGCTTTGATGGCCAGCGGCTCCAATGGCAAGTCAGTACACAACATGAGGTCATCCCGGGAAGTTTTTGACCGGATCATAGTCGGGGATTTTAATGCCAAATTGTCTCGTTAGGGATCGAGAAGGTGGTGCCCCGGCTTTGGATCCTCGGGGACCGGTTCTTGATTGCCCAAATCCATGCCTTTAATCTGGTTGATATCAAAGGCCCTGGAACCTACTTTACTTGGACAAACAAGAGGAGAGAGCCACACAAGCAGGAAGGTTAAGTTAGACCGGTTTTTGGTTTCTGAAGAGGCATTTATTAAATGGAATCTTAAGTTCCAGATTTTGGAAGGTCCAGTCTCATACCACTATCCCCTTTTGTTGGAGGGAGGGCCGATGACAGGTCAACACCATAAGCCATTCAAATTTGAAAATTTTTGGTTGCAAAAGGAGGATCTCCGAAGGAAAATTCCACAAGTGGTGGGAAGAAGGCCGCCTACCCTTGGGGACTGCAATGTTCAAATTCCATAAACAGCTCCATTTTGTCAAGTGTAAATTGAAACAGTGGAGACAAAACAATAAGTCGGACTTCCAGCTCCAAAGGGCCCCCTTGATGGCTAGATGGGAGGAGGTGCAAAAACACTTCAGGGAAGGTACCATTACTGAGCACCTTAAAGCTGAGGATGATGCTCTGCGCAAAGCGGTTGAGGACATTGATAATCAAGAGGAAATTTATTGGAAACAGAGAGCAAGAATCACTTGGTTACTAGAAGGCGATAGAAATACAAAATTTTTCCACCGCTCAGTCTGTGCAAGGAGACAAATGCATAACATGGAAGTCCTTCACGATGAGAATGGACACTCCTTTGATACTCTCCCCGGAATGCATTTCCACTCAATGGATTATTTCTCAAACCTTTTTAAGGAAAGTGGGGAACAAGATGTGGAAGCCCAAAATGAAGTTATTAATGTCATACCTTCTATTATCTCTCACGAAGAGAATCAGACTCTCCTTAGACCCATTGACAGTGATGAACTAAAGAAAGTGGTCTTTGGGATGAGCACGGGAAAATCGCCAGGTCCATATGGCTTTCCTATAGAATTCTTTCAGGCCTTCTGGGATACTCTGGAGAAAGATGTTTTGGCTGTCGCAGAGGAGTCCAGAACTAATAAAAGAATGCTTAAGGCTCTCAATCACACCTTCATCACTTTAATTCCAAAAGGGGAGGGGGGGTTCATCTCTCTGATTTCAGACCGATTGCCTTATGCAATGTTATTTATAAAATAATCACGAAGATTATGGCTGAACGGCTAAAACCTTTTCTCCATAAAATAATTTCCTCTGAGCAAGGGGGTTTTGTTGAAGGAAGACAGATCTTGGATGAAGTGGTCCTTGCTCAGGAGGCAATCCATACAATGCAAACTTCAGGCAACAAAGGAATGTTCATAAAGTTGGATATGTCTAAGGCTTATGACCGGGTGGAGTGGGGCTTCCTGGCAAAGATGATGGCAGCCTTTGGCTTCTCTCAGGACTCGGATTGACCGGGTCATGAGCCGTATCTCCACACCTTCTTTCTCTCGCTCTAATCAATGGGCTCCCCTCGACTCCTTTTGGAGCCTCTCGGGGTCTTCGTCAAGGGGACCCTTGCTCTCCTTACCTCTTCCTCATCTTAGTAGAAGGATTAGGCAGACTCTTCCTGAGAAGACGACAGCTAGGTGTGATAACAGGTATTAAAGTGGGGACAGAAGTTTTGACCCACTTACAGTTTGTGGATGACACAGGATTGGTTGGAGTGGCCAGCCTCAGGGAAGCAAGAGGAATTAGAGATACTTTAAACATCTACCTTCGGGCCTCAAATCAAGTCATTAATGATACAAAATCCAAAGTGGTCTTCTTCAATCTTGACCGAAGGTTACAGGAAAGAGTTACTGAGATCCTGGGATTTACTAGGACTTCTCTACCCGTTGTTTACTTGGGGGTTCCACTGCATTTCAAAAAACTAAAAATTGATATCTGGAAGGATCTTTTGGATGGCATCAAAGAGAAAATGAATCATTGGTCTCATAAATGGTTAAGCTATGGAGGCCGACTAACTTACGTACAATCAGTTATTCGTGCAATGCCAATATATAAATTCTCCATCCTGGCTGCCCCACATTCTATATGGAAAGAGCTTGACAAAATGGCCATAAGCTTTTTATGGGAGGGTGCAAAAGGGAAGAAGAAATGGGCCTTGGTTGGATGGGATAAGGTCACCCAGCCCAAGGATAAAGGAGGGCCGGGACTGAGAAGCTCCAAGCTTAATAATCAAGCTTTGGCTGGTAAATTGTACTGGAGGTGGATTTCCCAGCCAACATCCCTCTTTAGCAGAATTCTTTCTAGCAAATACCTAGGCCATGCTCACCCCAATGATCTTGGACGTTTCCCTTTGGAGGGTAATGGATCCTTAGTATGGCAGACTCTCAAGCTGGGAGCTCAAGTTATCAAAGATCAATTGTTTTGGAAAGTGGGGAGAGGGGAGAAGGCCCGTTTCTGGACTGACTCCTGGGATCAGCACCCTCCCATCATTGCTGTGTTTCCAGAATTGCAACCCATTAAATCAGCCATAGAAGACAAGGGCTGGATTCATATTGAGAGTTATTTCAATACCAGCCACATTGGGGAGTACAAGTTCAAAAAGTTCAAGAGGTTGGAAGAGTGGCCAATTCCAATCCCACCGGAGCTGGCACCAATCTTAGAAAAAATTTTGAAAGCCAGGTTTCTTACTGGGCGGGATGAAGAGGATGAACTTGCCTGGGGCTTTGGGAACCTTGGGGTTTACACTGTGAAGGAGGGATTTAACCAGATTCTTCCAGAGCCCCTCCCACACTCTTTCCCGGTCCATGTTTGGAAGAAGATATGGCACCCCAAGGGTTGGCCGAAGGTGAATTTTTTTGCCTGGCAACTTATGCACAATGGAATTCTCACCTTTGACAATCTTAGACACAGAGGCATCATCGGTCCTTCTCAATGGTGTTTTATGCCGCAAGCATGAGGAAACCGCTGATCATTTGATGTTTGAATGCCCCTTCTCACGGCATATTTGGATGCGCTGGTTTTCCCACTTCAAAATTCAAGCCAACAGTGAGGTGACTCGGACCAATATTTGGAACCGATGGAAGAGAGGCAGATTTAAATCCAAAGCTCTCCGAATTGGCTGGGAGCTGGGCTTTCTTTTTATTTGGTGGCAGTGTGTGGTTGGAGAGAAATGCCCGCATTTTCCGTGAAACATTCTCTTCACTTGATGGAATATGGCAGGTTATATGGAGCAAAGTGGTGGAAACAGTTGCCATCTACGTTGAGGAGGAACATCAGTCTGTTTCTGTGCCACTGCTTGATGGAGTTGTTGCTCTTGAAAGACAGGCTCAGGATAGATGGCACCCTCCCCCAGCAGGCTGGATCAAAATCAATACTGATGGAGCTGCAAAAGGAAATCCGGGTAGTGCTGGTACTGGAGTTGTGTGCCGTGATCATGGTGGGTCCGTGCTTTACTGGGAACTGCACGGTCTGGGTCATGCCACAAACAATGAAGCGGAGGCCTTGGCTGTTAAATTTGCTTCTATCCGGGTCGTCAGCGGTGGCCATAGAAAGATAATTCTTGAGTCCGACTCCCAAATTCCGGTGGGCGCTCTCGATTGCATGAGGAACTTTGATTTGCAAGCCTCGGAGGTTGCGGAGTCTTGTCTCTCGTATAAAGGATCTCTGGAAAGAATTAGATGATGTGGTTCCCATCTATGTGAGTAGGGATTTCAACAAGGCGGCCGATTTCCTTGCTAAGATAGGTGCCGAGAAGGAAGTTGGAGTGCAGATGCATAGTGATATGCCTGTGGAGGATGTTGGGATTCGGCAAGGCCTTGAATGCTACCTATGATAATGTGCAAAGTTTTTGCTGCTAAGGAAGGTTTTTGTCATGATTTCGCGACATGTAGCGGCGTCGTGGCCTCTTGTTGGAAGTTGTCGCGATATCGCGACAGGTTTTGCCTTCTCAGCCTTAGAAAGGAACATGTCACGAAATCGTGACATGTCGCGAAATCGCGACATGTCGCGAAATCGTGACGTTTTTGGCGCAGGGATGATAAGGAGGATTATCGTCGCGATATCGCGACATTTTTGGTAAACTTGAGTAAAGGGCACATTTCGTCGCGATATCGCGACATTTTTGTCGATTGGAAGCTGCATGGTAAAATTGTCGCGATATCGCGACAGTTGGGGCACACTGGCGTCAACTGGATTTCTTGTCGCGATATCGCGACAATTTTGAAGACTGGCTGCAATGAGGATTATCATCGCGATATCGCGACTCTTTTGGTGAACTTGAGCAAAGGGCACATTTCGTCGCGATTCCGTGACATTTCTGTCGATCGAAAGCTGCATGGTAAAATCGTCGCGATATCGCGACAGTTGGGGCACACTGGCGTCATCTGGATTAATTGTCGCGATATCGCGACAATTTTGAAGACAAGTTGCAATGAGGATAACTTGTCGCGATATCGCGACAGTTTTGAAGATTGGGAACTGAAAGGAAAATTCGTCGCGATTTCGCGACACTTTTGGCACACTCATGACTTTGGTAAAAATTGTCGCGATATCGCGACACTTTTGCGGACTGGGAGTCAAGATGAGAATATGTCGCGATATCGCGACACTTTTGCTGGCTGGGCGCTTCGGAGAAATTCCGTCGCGATTTCGCGACCCTTTTGGAGATTTGATGCTTCCTGGAGTTCTTGTCGCGATTTCGCGACGCCTGTGATGATAGACCGTTGGAGGGAGTTGCTGTCGCGATTTCGCGACTTTTTTGGCGATCGGACGCGGAGGGCTTTGTCTGTCGCGATATCGCGACATGTCGCGATATCGCGACATGTCGCGTTTTCGTGACTGATGGCGCTGCTGCGGCCGCGACGGGGTTGATTGCCGCGATTTCGCGACATGTCGCGATTTCGCGACATGTCGCGTTTTCGCGCCTTGTTGTCTTCTGTGCTCTGTGGGGGTTTGCGTTGCCTTTGTGCTCTCCGCTTGTTGTCTAGTTCTCTGCTGCTGGTTGGGATGAGTTTTCTCCCTTGTGTAATTGCCTTTTGTATTAATACAAGTTTTTCAATTTTTCAAAAAAAAACTTTAGGAATAATCACGCTATCTTTAAAATATAGGAAACTGTCCTTGAAGCTAAAATATTTATTTTCATCTAGTTTCTCTTCCATTCCTTTCCAAAATTTCTTGCAATAAGTATCTTATTTTTTAAACTCCTTGACTTGTTCCATCAAGTTGAAATGAATACGAGTTAAGACAACAATATGCTTTTTACAACTCAAGGTGTGTACAACTCTATTCTCTTTTCCTTTTATATACTCAACACCAAAATAATATTTTAGGAGGAACTCCATCCATCTTCTCTTTCTAGAATTAAGTAAAGGTTGAATAAAGATATATTACAGACTCTGATGATCTGTCCTTAGCTCAAAAGGTCTACCTATGAGATAGTGTCACCAACTCTTGAGAGTAAACACCACTATTGCCAACGCTAGATCATGGATCGCATAGTTAACCTCATATATTTTCAATTTCCTGGATCTATAGGTAATTACTGCTCCTTATTGTGAAATTACTCCACCCAAGACTTTCAATGATGCATCAGTGTATACAAAAAAACTTCCTTGAGGGTCAGGTATCTTTAATATAGGGGGTGTAGTGAGTTTTTTCTTAAGTAGTTCAAAAGCTACTTCACAAATGTCAGTCCATATGAACTCCCTTCCTTTCCTCTGTAGGTTAGTTATTGGTGTAATAATTTTGGCATAATCCTTAACATACCACCTATAATAATCGATTAAGCCCATGAAACTTATGACTTCTATCACATTAGTAGGTGGTAGCCAATCCATAATAGCCTCTATTTCTTAGGATATACCGTGATCCCATCTATAGACACAATATGTCCCAAGTATTGCACTCTTGTCACTTAAAATTATCACTTGGACAAATTCCCAAACAACTAATTTTCATTAACAGATCCAACACAATTCCTAGATGTTTATCATGCTCCTCTTTATTCTGAGAATATATCAATATGTCATCTAAGAATACCCGAACAAACTTATCCAAATACTTCCTAAAAATGCTATTCATAAAATTCATGAATGTTGTTGGTGCATTCGTTAGACCAAAAGAAAAAATAGTAAATTCAAAATACCCATATCGGGTTTTAAAAGTTGTCTTATGAGTATCCTTATCATAGATCCTTAGTTGATGATAGCTTGATTTCATATCAATTTTTGAAAATATTGAGGCATCCTTGAGTTGATCGAAGAGATTTTTGATTCTAGGTAAAGGATATATATTTTTAATAGTTACCTTATTCAGCATTCGATATTCAATGCATAATATTAAGGACCCATCTTTCTTTTTAACAAATAACATTGATGCACCCCAAAGTGACACAATTGATCTAATTAGTCCTTTCTCTAGCAATCCTTGAAGTTGCACTTTTAGTTCTTGCATTTCTATAGGATTCATTCTATAAGGAGACCTATGGATAGGTTCTGTTCTGGATTAGAGTTCAATAGTGAATTCAAATTCTCTTCTAGGAGGTATTCCATGTAAATATTTTGGAGAAATATCTCTAAACTCTCGAAGGACAGGGTGTTTATCAAACACTTCTTATTTTCTTTCTCTAACTCATTTATCTTAACAATATATACCATTCCTTTCTTTCTAATGGCTTTCTTGAGTTGCATAATCGAAAGTATTTGGGGTTGAAAAGCCCCTTGCTGGCTATTCACTCTTCAAACAAGTCCATTCACATATGTATATTCAATCCATAGATATTGAAAATTAATCACTGCTTTATGTGCATGCAACCAATCCATCCCTATCACTATGTCAAAGGCATGTAATGGTGCAATATATAAGCATCTTATAGTCATTCCACTAGGTAAGGCAATTTTTGCCATAGGATAACATTGGTTTATAGAGTAGGTTTGTCCTGAACCATACTCCACCTTCCACCCATGTACCAAAATTCTTGATCTTTCAGTTATATATTTAGCTATGCTAGTGGAATTAAGGTTTTTAGTAGCTCCACTATCAAATACAATCTTAACACTTCTACCAAATATTTTACCTTTTATCACTAGAGGAGTAGCTTGTCCATCAGGGTTATGCACAGTAGCAAATATTCACAAATTGGATGAATATTAGGATTTCCAAAATTGGAAATTGGCAAATATGAGGACCCTTGACATCAGTCCATTTGCCTAAAATTTTTAGGACCAATTGTTTCTTAGGGTCAATTTGCCACAATATATATCCAAACATAGGTATATTTGTACTCGTTGGAAAGTTATTTTCAAGCCTGATCTAATGGTGGTGTTTTTATGAAGTTATAATATGATTTAATAGGTCAAAATTTTCCTCAAATATGACCTTACTTTTTAGGGCTTCAGATGCCCCAAATTTTGGTGTGATGATGATTGACTTGATTTTCTTAGAAGTTGTCTTGATTTTGATTAGGATTCACCATTTTTTTACAAGTGCATTTCGATTCCAAACCCTTATGCATAACCCTACTGTCCATCTAGATTTTGGTTTCCTATAGCTACATAAATCCTGTGAGCTGGTTCCTTAGGTATAGTTTCTTTGTTCATTACTTTCTTTCCTTTTGATCCCATCCCTACTCTCTATGGATAGTTGGAGGTATAATGTGATCCTTTACAAACACAGCATCCTTCTTTTGGTCCAGGATGCTCTTTTCATTTCAATTCTCCTATCGCTCATTATTTTGGTAGGTTAATCTATCCTTGTGGTGATCTATTAACACTATTTCCTCAATTAAAATGTCTTTGATTCCTTTCTCGAAACCTTCTTTTGAATTTTCCTTGCTTTTTTTCCTCTTTTCCATCCTATCTAGGAATGCTTTTAGTTGATTGTTCATGTTCCCAATTCATGAAACCTAAACTGATTCTCTTTCTTAGTGCCTCTTTGCCCTGATCATCTAACCCCTCATAGTCAAAGGAAGGTTTAAAATATGTTTCAGCTTTCCTTGCTAACTCATAGGCCTTTTCAAAGTTTTAGATTCTCGCCTGTCCACTTCTTATCCTATCCTAGGATCCACTCCATGTATGAACTTGTGGATCTTCATTTTTCAGTGTAGGTGGGCACATATTTCACCAACTTAACAGATTTTTTGTAATATTTCTCCATTTTTCTAATTCCCTGATGAATTTTGGTGAATTTGTCAAATTTTTGGGAATAAAAGTATTCCATGAGAAATATTTTTTTGAAAGCTTTTACAAATTATTTCCATTTTAGATCAACTGCAACTGCTAACTATTGTTCCTCACTAAGGGTTTCCCACCAAGCTAAACCATCTCCTTGCAAATGTAATGTAGCATATTATGTTCAAGTGCCTAAGGAAAATTTCTTCATATTACAATATGTCTCTATATCCTTCAACCAAGCCTTGGTCTTATCCCCATATTTCTCTCCATTAAACTTAGAAGATTTCAGATATTTCATTTCCTTGCTCAGTTTAGCCTCTAGTCATACTCTTGCCAATTGTACCTCTGTAAGAGGTTCATGTATGTTCCCCTCTCGGGTTACCATATTGTGTTTCTTGACTTAGCACAACATCCAACAACTATTTTTGGATCTCCACATATTCATGTAGGAGAGCCATTATTTCTATAAGATTCTCTCTTTCATTAGATTTTTTTGAACCAACTTCAGGTGCTCCATTTTCTGCATTGGTTCCTTGTGTCTGCCTTGTTGTCATGGAAGCACCTCCTTTTATTTTTTTGGTGGCATCACCCCCTAAACACACACAAAGAGATAATAGAAGTCAGTTTCCATTTCATCTTTGGGTAGTTTCTTCTAACAAGTTCCTAAGCAAGTTAATTGAGTTTTGCCTTTCAAAAAAAAAAATACTAGGTAAACTCCTCATAAGGTGTAATTGCTTCTAATCACTCTCATTTAATTTTGCACAATGAGTCGATTCCCCTTTAAATCATGCTTTGATACCAAATGTAACAACCCAAAAAACCTAGAGCCAAGAACCACATAAGATCCATATCTGAAGTGCTACTAAAATATTTGACACATAAGAGAATTGGAAGCAATTGCTAACTTAAAACACTCTACAGGTCAACCATTTCTTTCTTATTGATATTTAGTTTACCACCTTCCTCCCTTTCTCTCCTTTGAAATGTATGGTAGATGAACCAGTTCACTACATAAGCCTTTCTATGTAGGAATACTTTTTTCTTTTTAATCCCTTGAAAAGAAACACCCATCCCATCAATTTACACAAACCTTTTAGTGTAACAATTCCTCTTTTCCTTCTATCAAAAGGGTTTGACCAAATCCCTGTAAGCTTCATAGGTCAGTCAATGAAGATGCACTATGCTCAAGATGACAATTTTTTCCCTTAACGTGACGTGGGTCTGGTCTACATGGAAGCAATTATATCTTACACAATTTTATTTAGGAATGGGACTAGAATTATCTCATCACAAATAACCTGAAGGTTTAAGGTACTATAAATTCTAAGCTACATTATTCACTATGAACGATAACCACGTCCCACAAGGATGTATGTGTAGTAACTAATGTAAAATCATGTATAACTCCTAAATTTTCCATGTGGACCAAAACAACCCAAACAAGAATTTACACCTCCTTTAGAAGTGTATTAAACAAAAAGATTCCCCATTCATATTTCGGTACAAGGTAGAAACCCATTTTAATAGATATCCGCTCTATATTTGGTCACATCATCAATAGTTTGATTACTTTAGACCTCTAACTTTACTAATGAGGTAAAGGTAAAGTGCTTTCGAAAGCTTAAACCATTCCTACACCCAAATGTACTTCTTGGGACATCTAAAGCATATTAAAAGTCAACCCTTTTTCCTTTAGAGTATTAGATATCATTTTGTTAAGTTATTTGTAAGTTTAAGGAAAATTCATTCCTATAAAACTTCCTCTCTCTCAAAATTATACGCACAACACAACTTTGAAAAGAAAGATCATAGAAACTCAACGACAACACTAGAAACCATTCTCTGGAAAAGTATACCCATTCAAGAAAATGGTGCAAAATATTGAACACAGGATATCATAAATAGCTTGGCTTTGTCTTAACCATATGCTCACAATTACAACTTACAACTGAGAGTTTCTAGAACAACCTCTATTATTTTCATTAAAGATAACTCCACATAAATCTAGAGTTCATCAATATATTACAATACTCATTAGCAAGTTACATCGAGGAACTATTGAAAGATTTCTTTTTTATAGTGAGAATCATATTTTTACTTCTTTGGCTGAGACTCGTCTTGGAGTGTCGATCAATCCTCCTTTAATACGTTCACTGATAACCATACCTATTATGGTGCAAATCTACTTGAAAACTCTCATGGTCACCAGAAATAGAATGTCCACTCATCGGGATTAGAGATGGAACCCAAGACACTTAGATATATGCAATTATCCAAAATAAAAACTATGTAAACATCAATCATACATAAAAACATGCCTCATTTTGTGTTCTCTACTTCGTTCTAAAGAAGCAATCAATTTTAGCAACACAAGGAGTTTCCTTATCACAATCATCAATCAATAACATATAAGGATGACAAGCATATATTTTATAATACAAATATATTCTTTAATACAAATATGTTTTGTTTATCTTTTAACAGAAGCACATAATAATTTGGAAGTAAATCATTTTTTCTTCAAATCTTTATATTTCTTCAGCAAAATCAAGGAGCTTAATTACGTGAATCCCATCATACAAAAACTCAAACATATAAATTTTTGTTTTCTTTCAAGCACAATCAAAGTAGCCTCATTAAATAAAAAAACATCCACAAGTTCTCTTCCAACAACCCAACCCACATTAACACCTATCTACAGTCAAGCAAAGCTCTAAATAATCTACCGATCACACACGGTTCTAAAAAATTTTAAGCAAGGATACTCTAACGTGAACCTAATTATCTAAAAACTCAACGGCAAATTTTAACCCAAAGCATATTCTACTTCTAGAAAAACAAGTTTTGAACTCGAACAAGAAAACTCTTAGAGAGTAGAAGACTACATATCTCAATCAACTCTAATACAAAACTTTCCCTCAAGAAAACATCCCTAAATTCCATTATCCACGACCCCTGAATAAAACACAAACCAACTATACAGTCTTGACATGCATAATAAGTTTTCAATTACAGTCACTAAGACTCCTGGAAAATGGATAGAGCGTGAGCTAACAACTACAATTAAAGGTATAAGATAAAACATTTAACTAAAACTTTTCCCTTCTTGGTCGATGCTTTAGTTTCTTTTCCCAAGGAATTTATTGACTGTACAATAATAAACTTACTTCTTCCAAACATAATTCATACATCAAACATTCTATCTTCTTTTTAATGAGATATCTACCTGTTGCTTCCTGCAAGTTATCCAATCCTCTTACCCATCAAATCTTCATCTATTCTTTTTCTGAGAAATATCTCTTCCAGCATGCTCCTTCTCCTTCCCTTCCATGCGCACACACTCAATACCCTCCCAAATCCTCCCTCTCCTTTGCTTATTGATCCCCCTGCCTTTCGCAAGTTTTCCACTACCAAGATCATTACACCATTGGAATGACACAATATGAATCCTTCGTCAGTCGCCAGGGTAATTAGTCACATTATTTTTTTATCATGAAGATGGTGGTGGAGATAAACTTCACAAGTTTTAATGATTACTTGCTCTATAAGAGATTATGTTATCAATAAGATACATGGTGTCAAAACAACTGTGTATCGAATTAATACAAAAGGATTTATGCAAAGTTCGAACCTTTATGAAGCTAAAAACAAGAAAATTCATATAAAAAATTATTGACTTCTTTTCTTCTATAAAATCATTCCTTTTTAGATCCTACTCTATAAATGTTGTCCATAAACTTATGCTTCCTTCTTCCTAGAGAAACATCAATCAACAAGCATTTCCACAACTTCCATATTTGCAACCACAAGCAAGTTACTTTTAAAAAAAATAAGCAATCTTTAGCCAAAGATCAATATGACTAGTTTTTCTTTTTATGAAAATCATGTTATGCATCTTCATGAGAGAAGCACTCATTCGTGTTGCTTTCAAATTCTTCGTCAAATAACCCATCACATCATTTCCCTTGGACATTCTCTTTCTTGGTGACCAATTCTTTTTTCCAACCATTGCAAATCATTCTTGCAAAAGTAAAGTTCCATTAGCAACATCTTATTCTTTCATTAAATGTATACTTAACAAAAACTTTCACATAAAATGGTCAATCATTTCACTATACATATTTTCACCAAAATGCATATTTAGCAAGATAATTTCGTAAATAGTCCATCATCCAAACAAAATAAGCGATAGAAAAACATGGAACCATCCAAATAAAAAGCTTGCCAAGGGAGGGTCATGAAATACATAGCTAGTTAGGTAAGTATTTTGGATCTAGAAGTTGGATTTATATCTAAATTTTGATTAATGAGGTGGTATAACAATATTCCTAGCACTTATCATTGTAATCATCAAATATAAATGATTATTTATGTGATTACAATCCTAATTTATAATTAAAATATTGACAAGATAAGTATAAAACATAATTTTAACAAGTTTGAAAAATAAATAAAACATAAATGCGAAAAGTAATAATTTTAACAAGTTTGAAAAATAAATAAATAGAGTGCACTCACTACAATAATATCCTAAACACAAAATCTAGAAGAGATAGCATATTTTCTTACAACTACAGTTTATAAGAGATAGCATACATTTTTACAATTATAATTTTTTTTTTATCATTCTCATTTGATAATATATTCCAATTTTGTATTTCTAAGATAAAATGTTTAACTAAACATATTTTAAGTAATTTAAATTAGAAAAAGTTAAACTTTTTAAATCTTAGAAAAGTACAAATAAGGATAACTTGCACTTACATTTCTCTCTACTTCATTATTTATTCCCATTGTTGTATCTATTTTTTATATAAGTGACTTCATTCCATACTATTATTATAATATCTTAGATAAATTAGGCATTATGATTGGTCATATTTATCCCATGTATATATTGAAACCATCCAATAACAACTTCTAATCTTGTTTTGACATACCACGATGGTAGTTTGCTTTTCTATCTCCTGAGTTGAAGTTTTAATCTAAAAAGAGTCCACGAATCTCCATGAATTCTCCCCAAATATATGAATGGTTCAAATTTATTAAATCCACAAAATATTATTTTTCTTTTTAAGATCTATTTAAATTTTGTGATTTTATAACTCAATTTGATATCATCTCAACATGATCTCTTTCACTCTCTTTTTCTTTTTTTATAAGGTCAAATTTAAAAATTTTATTTGTTTGTGTATGAGGAATCTTAGAGGACCTATTATACTACTGTTACTTAATGCCAAATGTTCTATCATCTTAGTTTTTGTTTTTTTTAAGTTTGATAATAGAATATATGATTTTTAACTAATTATTACTACATAGGAACTATTGATATATTTTGGTTACTCCTTCAAGGATTTTAATTTTTTTATTAGTTTCTTTCATTCATAACCTATTTCTTATTCAAAAACAAAAAATATTTTATAAATATAAGTGTACAATATATTTTATGAATTCACCAAAACCAAAAGTAGTTTATAATAATATTTTAAATTTACTTGAGACTCTATTTATATCATCAATAACTTGCTTGCAGAAGTAACTAAATCAATTACACTCCCACCTCATTTGGAGTACATCAAGAATTCTCATATATAAAATATTAATATGAAGAATAATAAAATTGTCAAAATTAGAACTATGAGTGGGAGAAATACAAGTTGATTAAATACCTCACATGAACTTTAAATATCAAAACCATGCAAAACGAGGACTATGATTTTTTAACCGTCCTCACATGTTTCTAATACAATACCAGTTTAATTTTTTATTTCAAATCATAATGTTACAACCAATAGACTTGGTATCAAAGTAGGACATTAAATTATGCATTGTATTTAGCATTATAAGACAATAATAACATAATTATTTGCATAAGCATTTAATTTCTTATCAAAAGGTTGATGTCATATAAATAAGAAATTATAACAATTTTAAATTTAAGTCATTTTGTTAGACCACTTTTGATTTGATTTTGATTTGATTACTCGTATCAAGTTTATCAAATAGTGGACAATAATTGGTCCAAGATATATGGCATGCCTATAATCCATTTTATATTCCCTAACAATTTTCTAATAAGATATTAAGTAGCAAAAAGGGTGGTTAACTTGAAAACAACATACATTTCCAAGGCCCTTGGCTTAGAATTTTGGTCAAGATCCCATATGTACATAAACATAAGTTTATGATTTACAATGCAATAATTTGAATTATTATTTTAGAATTAGTAAAGTGTTTTTTTAATTTCGTCTAGGATTTTTGTGGCTACCATCCCTAGCATTTACATGTTCCATTACTGGATAGTTCATAGTTATTTATAATTAGGATATATAATTTATTTTATAATAGGACAACATTATAAAATCTAACAATTACAAGAATTATTTTTAATGTTCTTATCAAGAATATTTTTTTATTATTAGGTAGATGAAGGGGTTTTGAAAGGGTCCCCAAACCTTTACAAAGGGGTTTTGGAAGGGACCCCAAACCATTACAAAGCCAAATAGTATTCAATAAGCTCAAAAGAAATACATCAATGGGATTGAATCTAGTTATTGACAAGAGGATCTAACATCAAATAAATAATGAATCCAACAATCCCATATTAACTCCAATTTAAAATTTAAATTTGAATATGAAAAAATCCTACCCAAACCAGAGTCTGATGAACTAGCAATCCAATACTAGCCACCAGCGGAATGCAAATAGGCACAAAAAGAAATAGCCAGATAATGAGGATGAGGAATTGACAAATATCGGTAAGAGAAAACAAAATTTTTTTCTTGAAATATAAAATTCCTCGATTCACTCAATGGAAAGAATAGCAAAAGGAATTAAATAAAAAAATTTGACTTGCTATGAAGCCGTAGAATCACACCCAAAATTCAAATGAAAGAAAATTGAGTGCTCAAAAAAGAAAAAACTATAAAACCCTAGGAGTACTAATAAAAAACAATCTTGTCCAACGGGAGAAACCAGCCATGGAACCTAGCCTTTCGAAGACACGCGACCCAACCAGTAGTTGAAACCACCAAAAATTCCACATAAAAATATCTTGCCTGAACACAACCCCATATTTACAACAGTCCATGGAGAACAAGGGCCTTCTAAAAAACCATAAAAAAATGGAACTTTGAAATTTTGGGGTCCATCATAACCAAAGAAGCTAGGTCTGCCAGCTGGCCCACCCCAGCAACCCAACGAAAATAGGGAACCCTACTAGACGGAGGGTCCAATAGCAAACTACTTCCTCAACATCCATAGAGCACAAGGTCTCCCCCTAGAATCTGGTCAAGAAAGAGGTAAGATAAAAAATAACTACAAAGAAGGAACCCTCTGATCACCACCCACATCCAACAACAACTTCCAAAAATCCATCAAATTAAAGACCACACACCCACCAACTAGAGTGACTAGACAACACAAGCATGTCTCCACTAACATTGAAGGCATAAGATCTCCACTATCAAGATTGTTATTAGGTATGGATTTTATTGGTACTATTAGAAGTTCATTTGTATTAATGGCCTAAATTAATAGGGTTACTCTAATTTACATAGGTCATCATTGTGGTTGTCATCAACCTCAATTTTCCTAGGGTCATAATTAAGGTAGTCTAGTAACTAGAAAATTGAGTTCTCTTTAATGTATAAATTATACTATTTAGATCCACCTAGTAACAAAAATATCATTTTGAATAATAATTATGAATGTTACCACTCATAATGATAACATGATTGATAATATTATATTACCCAATGCTTATAATTAGTATTGTTATTATTTTACATTGCTATATTCTTTTATTTCCTTAATATATTTATAATAGTAATAAAAATTATTATTACTATATTCTCTAATTCTATTATATTTTTAGAAAAATATGAAGTGTCCCACATCCTACAATATAATTTTATTAACAATTATAATTACCATGGCCCTCGACCTTAGGGATTTTATTGAGTCAAATAATATGAAAAGTATAATTATTTGTATGTTATCACATGCTTCATGGCACTAGTACCTCTCATGAAGTATCTTTGAATGATTCATTAAATTTAAAAGTATATTTAGTATGCATAAGCACAATATGAATACCAGTAAAAAAAATCCAATATCAAACCACTTTAGTTTATAAAATAATCAACCTTTCCATATTGTATAGCATTATTTTTATAATTGTACCAACTATTATTGATATGAACAAAATAAAATACAAGGTGTTATATACTTTATAGAAGCAAAACTACATTAGGGATTTGGCCTCTCTTTGGGAGATCCAAGGTTCAAACCGCAATGTGTGTGTAATTCCATGTGGTTAGAGCTTTGGTTCTCGTGTACATCATGGAGAATCACTTGTTCCGGCATGATGGTATATATATATATATATATATATATATATATATATATATATATAATCAAATTGACAAAATAAATTATTTCAAGAAAAAATAAGTAAAATTTTAGGTATTACATAGGAATTATGCATATACATAAGATTAAATTTTTTTTGCTTCAAATTAAATGAGTTTGAGTTTGCATGCACCCTCATTTATTATTATTTTCAAAATGCATGAATTTTATTTGATCATTTTCAATTGATTTTTTATAAGATTTGATTTATTTGTTTCAAATTAAATGAGTTTACATGCATATTTATCTATTATTATTTTCAAAATACATGGATTCCATTTAACCATTTTTAGTTGATTTTTTCAGTTATAAACACATTAGGTATATATACTTATTTAGGAGTAAGTTTAAAAATTAATATTATCCTGATAATTTTTAGTTATAAACACATTAGGTAATCCTTTATATTTTTTCATCTCATGATAAATAATTTATATAATCAAATACTATAAATCTATAGTAATTTTCAGTTCAATAGTATTAGATATCCATTTTCCAAAACTCTAATTGATGAAGGTGAAGAAAACTTTTATGTAAATTATTTGATGGAAACTTCCATAAGTGAAAGGAATAAGAAAAGCAAATTGAGCACGTGAAAAGGGTCAATAGACCATTTTGGAAGAAGGTAAATATTTTGCTAAGTCTAGAATCAATATTTTAGACATGAGGTGTGGCTTGTGATCTATGGCTTTTGATCTGTTGTGGCTAATCCGTGTCCCCAATTGTCATGCCAACATGATATTACCCCAATCAATCCTATGATGGAACAATGATTTCATAGATAACAAGCAAAATTTTGAATAAAAGGATTGATATGGATTTGTTTTGTGTGACATCAATAAAACAATCAAAAGTATGAATTGAAGGATTATGAGTTTTAAATCTAGATAACATCTCCTTTGATAATGTCAATGTAGCCGGTGAGAGGTTAGGGTAAATGTTTGATAGAATTATGAAGCATTTTGAATGTCCAAGGCAATTAAACTATTGAAATAAGACCAAAATGCTTGACTTGTTGCCAAAAATGATACAAATAACATACAAAGATGATATAAAGTATGATAAAGTAATTTTGGATGAAATCCACTCATAGTTATACAAATGGTATATTTGAAGGTGTTAACTCATTGTCATTCAAAGAAAATCATACAAGGAGGACACTCGCACCAAAAATTAATTTTGAAATTGAAGTATCCAACTAACCAAAAATAAGAGCCAAATCTTAGGATCTAATGATAAAGATAGTCATTTCAAGATGAAAAAATATATCATCCAATTTTGTATTAAAATGTAGAATTAGGATGATTAAATTTAGTTACTAGTTTTTAGATTCTAGAATAGAATTACAATTTTTAGACTAGAGAAACATATAAATAACTGCTTTTGGAACGTTTTAGAGGATATAATATACTATAAATATATATTTGATATTAGTATTTTCTAGCTTTTTATGATTTTCAAACTTGTAAGCAATTTGTACTTTAATGATTAGCAATTGTGCATGGTGCTTTACCTAAATTTACTTATGTATGTACTTACCTTGTGAATGAATTCTTGAGTATGAAGATTATGGTAATTTCTACCCTTTGTAATTTTTAGTCCTTATACTAATCTTTGTGATTAATGTACTCAAAATATTATTGTAAAAAATTTAGGATTGTAGCTATTTTTCTAAAATTCTTTATAATCATTCAATTTGTTCACTCTAAATTTTATATAAAATATATTTTATAGTTTTGTTTCTCTTGATTTTCCTCTTTAGAATGCCACAAAATAAAAATATTTAAGGATTTGACCCTCTCCATATCTTGATGGAGCAAAATATCGATTATCCAATTATATCTTTGGTCTAAGGTGCATCGTGCATCTATTAACTAAGGAAGATCAATGAAATCCAATCTTAAAATGAATTTTAGGGAAAACAGTTAGTTAATTTATTACTTAGAGAAGACATACAATTATGGGACAATTCAATAGTATGCATTGTATTTTCTAAATAGAATGAAGATGATAAGAGAATTATGACTATTATAAGCATTGTAGTTCCTATTTGTAACTTGTCATTTCTAAACAAGTTTAATAATGTTTTCTCACTCAAATTTTTAACTATCTATTAATCAAAGCTAAATGTTACATTATATTGCATCAAGATGTCATGGCTTGAATATTATATAATTTGAACTTATCATACTAAATAATTAAAAATATATATAATTTCAATTTATCATACTAAATCATATCCAATAATATTTTAATCATTTATAGTAGATGTTATATACAATAAAAATCATTTGTTAATGTAGCACAACAAATAAATAAATAAATAAATAAATATATATATATATATATATATATATATATATATAATTGAATAATTATTAAATGGATTTTACTAGTGTATGTTTAAATAAATAATAAAAAATATATTATAACTACTAAATAATATATTCAAAAATATGTTCTTTATTATCCAACTAAAGCCATTGTTAGTATCTCACCAATTAATCCTCATATATAATACATATGAATGAACTATTTTTAGCGTAAAGGAGCATAATAAGAGAGAATGAGAATAATCATGTTAGATATCATACCTATTTCCAAGCATATGGTATTACAAGGATATCATTAAATGAGAGCATGCCAAGCTAATGAAGGAAATATATATTAAGATTTGTAATCTTTCCTTATAGGCAATAACCAACTTTATAGTGAGTTGTAATATTACTACCAACTTTGTATTGAGTTGTATTATTTTTTGGCCTATTGACCTATGTTCACCTCATAGGGAGATCCTTTTATTGTATTGCATTATGATCTAATAGTGTACAAAATTGACAATTATTGGGATACATGATATTGTATCATGGTGTGTATTTATATCCTTGCTCACCACTCATTTGCATATCAATTGCATATTCTTTATAGATTCATGATATAGATTACTAGTATCCCTAAGAACCTCATCAAAATTTTCACATTCTTTTCTTCTATGAGTGCAATATTTATTTTCTATTGTTGAGCATTTGGGTTTTATATTGATTTTGTTCAATTTCTATTATTTTAAAATTATTCATGGTTTCAAACCAAGTCTTAAAGTGAATTATACAATCCCAAATTTTAATTATTGATTTCTTATAATGACAAGTACAAATAAACTATTTTACAAAGGAAAAGTATGTGTAATAAGGTTTTGGATCAACATTATATTTTTAGGGATTTCTAAAGTCCCCAGTTTTTTTTTATGGTTATAAAATTTATTTCATTCATCCCTTTAGATATATTTGGCATCAAATCATTATGTTAAAAAGGGCAAAAAAAATTGCATCTAAAGGATGGAAAATGGTGTTGGATGTTGCCAAAACATTTTTGAAAATCTAAGTATTTTTACTCATTTTTGTGCATCAAGGATTATTTTAGTTTTTCATAGAAAAGTTGACTTTTTTTTAATGAAAAAACCTTATATTAATTAAGATTAATCATACCAAAAATTGCGGGTGGAATTAGTACACCCCACAAACCATAAAAGCCACTAGGTAGAGAAAATAACACCTCCCCAATAAAAACATAGTCTAAAAAACATTACTACACTCTACCATGAGCAATCATTACACAAACATCCCAAGACATAATCAGTAAACAAAGATCAAGGAGCGGGATGAAATTTATCTTCCTCTCTAACACACTACCAGCTGTCATCCAAGGAGACTGGAGCAGTCCATCCTTCATTTGCATTACCGCCAACTAGAGTCCATTGAGGAGGACCCTAGTTGACTTAGCTTGAAATGCTTGGTAGAATACATGTTGCTCATAATTTGCAACTTATTTTTCCTTTGGGATAACTCCTACTTTCCCAGGAAAATGCTTGGTAGAATACAAGTTGCGCTTAATTTGCGGTCTCTATTGCCTCTGATAGTCAGACCTAAAAAAACTCTATGCTTCAAGCATTGGGCTTTGGTCAATTTCTCATCAGCATAATTTACATGAGGACTTGTTAGGATTTATAATATCCATGACAACCTCGAAATCACCTAGGCCCTAAAGCAAACTGAAGGAATTTCCACCTCTACTAAAATTACCCCCACCTGAGGATATTTGGTGATGCTTTTCAAAGCTCAAGCCCAAGTTGTCCTTTAAGGGGCTTTGAGAATGATAAACTTTAAAAGCTTATTCCTCTACAGTCATGGAGTATGTGGGCACTACTGATGAAAAATTTGGTATGGTAGTGGAACGAGCCTTTGTAACAATTAAGGTCCAAAGAGAAACTAAAAAATGTGGTGGCTGAGTAACTACAAGGGCGATCGAAGTAGCATTCAGGATCCCTATAGCTTGCATGGCGGGCTACATGTTAACGATAGTCGTCATGATGGCTTCAAAAGACTACATAGAGCTAGTGGGTATTTGCATAACCTAGGTATCAATGGGCCTAGTCTGAGTAGGCTGCATAGAGGGATTGGCCTGCTCAGAGTGCTTAGAAGCATGATATTTTTTGGATAGTAACCGTTTGCAAGTTGCATTGGCAATTTTGGGCCCCGTTAGACTAAGCTACCAAGGCAATCGAAGGGAGTTGGTTATGTTTTAACTTCCACTCCATCAGTAGGTAATCTCGAATCTTGTGAGTAATAGACTAGAAATGATAACAAGTATTCAGTAAATTAATATAGGTGACAAGTTGCTCAATGGAGGTATCACCAATCTGGATATCTATGAAATTTGATAGGTCTTTGGTGAGGTCAAATTTGACACAAGCTTGCTTGGTAGGGCAAGCTGAGAAAACTCGTTCAGGCTTAAAACATACAAACTTATCGAGGGAAGATACGAGCATTTGCAAAAAATCCCAAAAGGGTATAGGTAAACTCGAGAACTCAATCCACACAGGAACTTCCAGATCAGCTTGGTCACTGGTTGTGAAGTCACGAGTGTAAGATTGCAAAATTAATAGGGAATTTCTCATCGTCCAGGGACCTTTGGCTAACACTTTTTGAGCTTGAGCAGGATCAAGGAAGTGAAAAAGAAAATAACCCTTGATGAGATTCTGAACATTCTCAACTATCACACCATGCAGACCCCAAACTTGTTGCACCCATGACCTAATGAGGGTATCATTGGAAATTCTACCCAGGAAATACCCGACAAGGGTATGTGACTCAAACTAGTGGTAAGCATTATGAAACTCATGCAAGGGAATGGAAACAGTAGGGATAGTACTCTTACCTTGTGAAACACTTTCAAGATAAACTTTCTCAGGTGCTTCCCAAGTACCATTTCTCTCCCCAACCTGCTTAGTAGCAACTGATATAGCCATTTATGAATGCTGATAGACCTAATCCCTAACAGAGCAATTTTTCCTCATCAAACCCTAGCATAGTAAATTCAGGAAATTAAACCAATTGAATTGAAGAAAATTTGACTTTAGGTTCCCTACACTCTCGAACTTTAGATAATGGAGATTTGACTAGAGTTCTAATTCCAAAGAATAGTTGTAAATGGTTAACCCTCAAGGACTATAGAAAAATGTCATTTTAAAAATATTTGCAAAAGAAAATTCTAGGTGTTAAAATTTAGCGACTTGTTATATTTTATCTAAGGCAAATTCTTAAAATAAAGTAGGTGACATATCTTGGCAAATCAATGCAGTCTTTAAAAAATAACACTTTTGTGGATAATATAATACATTCCTAGGAAATATCTCTTTGGCACATGTCCTTCCCTTCAAAAAAATTCTTTTTTCAAGTGTGCAAGAAGTTGTTATATTCTTCTGTAGAATTGATCAATAATATATCCTTTTGTGAGGATGTATTACTCGTCTTGTGTCAAGGGACATGGGAATCCTAGATAGTCTATTAACCTAGGCCACTCATACAGATGACTTATGGAGGTATGACTACCTTCACTAACTCAAAATGTGCGCCTTTGTGGTTTTCTAGGTTGATCAGGTAGCTTTTATATGACATGCATTCTTATGGATTCTATAGACCACATGTATACCTTGAGCTAGTTGAGCTAGCTTAGGATCTCTATAATCAGGAGGTCGAACCTAACTATTTTTTTGATTGGTTGGAAGGGGTTTTGAAAGGATCCCCAAACCTTATACAAAAAAACACAAGCAGGACAGTCTCAAGGAGAAAAACAAGGAATAATTAAAGTTGGGAGACAATCTCCATAGGGCCACAAACAAATGAAATAGTCCAAATAGCAACCAGGAATAAGGGAACCAGAAAAATAAGAATCTATTCCATCTAAGCACCTTGAAAGAGAATAGGGCCCTTGAGAAACTTCCAACAAAACAAATATTTGCAATATATTTTTCCTCCTAGGGAAACCTTCACCTACAAGCTTCAGCAGTTCAAAAAATTAAAATAAGGTTTCTTGCCCAAGGAAACCTTCACTAGCAAACATCAACAAGTCAAAAATTTAAAAAAATATTTCCTACCCAGGGAAATCTTCACCAACAAGTTATCACAGATCAATAATTTGATAAAATAATTTTCATCCAAGGAACCTACACCAACAACACCCAAGAAACACTCATATGGGTCTCCTCGATCTCTCCCCACAAACATAGGGAGAAAGCAACAAAATATGAAACTAAAAAAAAAGGATCTTAAAAGAGAGAATCTCGCACCAAGAAAGAGAATAGGGATCTCCATACCCCAAATGAAACATTACTTAAAATTAAAATTTTAAAAAAATTCTCACACATAGATTGAAACAGGGTTTCCCCAACAGGAAAAGCTTCATGAAAAAGGCCCACACATAAGGGTCTTCCAATGGCCTAAAAACTAAAACAATGGTAAGAGGAGAACTCCATAGATCATGATATCTCCCTAAAATAGAGAAGGAATGCACAACAAAACATAGTATAAAGATGTAAAAATCTAAAGGAGATTCGAATCACCACAATACCCCAAAATTGGAAGCAACAATCTAATGCAAGGACTACCTTCAGGATCACAACCACTATAGCAAGCAAGCAAGCACAAGGTCACTCCCCAAGACCTAAAAAAACTACAAGAAATACTTGTCCAATAGTCACCAATATCAGATCAGTGCCTAGCCCCACCAACTACCCGTCGAGAAAGGATTCCATAGGAACCTTCTACCTCAACTGAACAAGAATGCACAAGGTACCATCCTTAAGGATAAAAAACAACTATAGAGAAGGGTTCCACTAGGAAACCATTGAGATAGACAAGCACGAACCCTCTTTCAGATACCTAGTTTAGGAGAAGGTTGGAGGAATCCACCACTACGAAAAACGACAAAGCACAAGGTCTCCCCAAAAGATCAAAAAAATTGATAGGAAAAGCCCCAGAAAATAATCTCCTAAACCAAGCATACCAAAATCCAACCAACACCAATGGACATCGAGGAAAGAAACTCCAAGTTATTCTGACCATGCAGTTGCGTTCATGAAGGAAGAAGGAAAACACTTCCTAGAAAGTTCTATGAAGACCACGACAAGATCTTGAAAATGCAACAGGCTCCAAGAAGATCCCAAGAGGACCTTCCAGACCAGAGATCACAGAACAGAAGCAAGGAGGGAGTAGAAAAATTGAAACGGGGGGTCTCCCACCTAGAGTGGGAGGCATTCCACTCCCCAAGTATTCTTTATTTCAAATTACTCTATTTTAATTATTTATTATATATCTTTCTATTTTATTAGTACTTTTAGATCCCCTTAAGTAGACCTTGGTGATTGACATGATTTTCCTTGCCATTGACATGGCCTACAATAATTTGAAGCAAATAAAAATAATAATATTTAATTTGCACATGACTAATCATAAGTTATAATTTTTAAACCTCTATTAACTCAATGAGATACGTGGCAACTTTTAATTTACATAGGGGCATAATTCATAGTCCAACTATTATATCACACCAAGTTATGTTAGGGGACCACTAAGAGGAAAGTCTTAAATATTTAAATTTTTGGTTTATGGTGGTAAATAGTTTTATAGAAGGTGTTTCTTTCAAACATCATAATTCACTGATATTAAAGCATTCTTATCCTTATTTTTAAATCATGTACTTTCAATATCTTCATAATAAGGCATGAGTTTTAATTATGTTTTATTGTTTGGAAGCTAGAATTATGCAGAATATTTATGGATCAAATGATATACATTTCTATATTTTTTATTATGTGAAAGAAAGGGTTTTGAAAGGGTCCCTAAACCTTTTACAAACAAGAAGCAAATTCTTCTAGAGAGAAACCAAAGTGGAACAAAGAAAGAACTACCCCACCTAAGGATCTAGAAACCAAACTTCAAACAACAATAGGAACCAAGAGATACCAGGATCCAAAAGAAGTGGATGCAGGGTTATGCATAGTGGCTATTTATCGCCAAATTGGCTAAAATTAGGATTTTCAAATTTTGGAATTGGTTAATATTTGGGATCCTTGACTAGGGACCATTGGCCAAAAAATCTAGGTGCAAATTTTTTGGGGGGTTATTTTACCCCAATTTTATAATAATTTGACCATTTTAAGTTTAAATTTCCAACATTGCCCCTAATAATAGTGAACCTTCTACATGTGTTTGGATACTATTCACTTGGATTTCAAAATTGATTCACCAAATTTTTATAAATACATTTTGGGGCCGACCCCTTACGCATAACCCTAAGTGGATACCACCAAAAGCATGAACTACCAAAATTAAAATTGAAAAACAAGAACAAGAGCAAGAACATTCAAACCCAAGAAGCAGTTCCCACCCAAACAAAACCTAGAGAAATGTTCCAACAATTACCATCCAAAAGGAAAAACCAAATTTGAAACAAGGGCACCAACCAACCCATCCACATAAACCTGAAAACTGCATTCCAAGGACTAAATCAGACATTCAGAAGGGCCAAAGAAAAAATCACCAACATGTCCATTTTTTTTAACATGGTGGAATCGGTAGCCGCCACGAATTCGGGCAGGCTATCCAGCTTTTATGGCCGCCATAGTATTCTGCAATGTCTGCCCCGAAATCTGCCACACAGATATTCATGCAGTCTACCCCTATAATCGCCATGCCACAATCATTTTAAACCTTTTACGTCGCTAAAAGCACCAAGAAAGGGACAAGCGTTCAGTTCGACGAGGTCCGAGATTTAAACCTTGGACCTCTATCCCCCTTATGGGGTTTGGATGAACCAATTGGTCTACACCTCGAACCCCCAACATGTCCATTTTGAATGGGATAAAATATACCATTTATAAAATTAATATGTAATGTCTTCTTCAAAGAAGAAGATTTGGATTTATTTGAATGAGATAAAATTACCCTCTTTAACTACTACCAAGAAGCAAGATACTATGTGAATAAGGAAAGAGGAATCTCTTGATTTAATATTATTGATAAATGGTTGTCTGCATGTTGAATGCTACAAGGAAAATTATTTATCTTTAGAAATATTTAAAGTATCTCTTTGCAAATATCAACTTTATAGAATTAAGTAGATTAAAATTTAAGCTTGACACCTTGAAGCTCGTAAACTTTACTAGTATCAAAGAGTATGTTATGCTATTTAAACTACACAAATTGATATTATTTTTATAAAAAACAATAATAATTTTACATATTTATTTTATGTATGTAAATATGATCCTTAATTATGTCTATTAAGCATATAAAAATTTGTCATCCTTTACTACATGCTTTACATATTTTTTAAAGATTAAAAGATCTAACACTTGGTGATTTGTTCACTCAGCATATCCACGATTATATGAGTTTGATAAATTCAAGGAATATTTCACCTAAGGTTTGAGCACATTCAAAATATATGCCTATAAGCAATTTATAAAAATTAAAATCTAGTGGAAAAAATAATTCCAAGAATAATTTGAAGAAGCTAGTTTGTGACTATTACAAGAAGGAAAGGCACAAACTCAATTTTTGTAGAATTTAAATTAAGAAGATTGAATAATATTCCAATAAAAGCATATGTGATGCTTCTCTCTTCATTACATGATAAATATATAATGGCATGTCTCAAACATATCTACTCATACATTCAACTTGCTAGTCTTCTATCTCTTCCCAAGAGACAATTATAAATATTAAATATATAAGGAATATAACTAAGCATGATTTTTTAGTATGTAATATAACGGAGAGAAAGGGTGAGTGTGTAGTCGAATTGGTATGAGGTAGTCAATTGAGGAACATGATCCGTATGGTGCAAATATACACAACTCTGATTCAAATCACACTAGTTTAGCATAAACCCTTTTGTCCATGATGGCTAGGTGGATTGGTAAGTGCTTGTCTAGCCATACACTTACCAAGAAGACACCCAGGTTCATATGTTGGGGATAGCATGTTTGCAAAAGTAGTAGTCTGATATCAATCCTCTAAGTGCGTGTCATACCAATGATAACGATATGAATCTTGAGCGATCAGTGGTCCCCTTCACGTCAGGTCAACAATAACGATACAAAATAGGTTTGATAGGAGTAGCCCCTACGATTTAAACCCTACACTTATCAATTACTAAAAATAGTGTGGTTGTGACCAACTCTCCTATGTAACTAAAAAATATAATATAATGGAAAGAAAGTCATGATTGGTGATTAATCACCCTTGTGATTCCTAGTTGCGGTTACGTGACTACTAGTTCCTCTAATCTTCTAAAAGTTCTTCATGCATTGGAATTTGGACCTAAACTTCTTGAAATCAGTTACACTAATAAGGTGGAATTTTATTACATTTATAGGTTAAGGTTAATAATGGTAAATTAAAATATACTTGCTTTTTAATATTATTATAAGTTAGATTATAGGCATAAGCTAAGTGAGGCCCCCTCTTTTGGTCATAAATATTTTATTACTATGGTCAATGACATTATTGAGTTATGGTATTAATATTTACATGACATTTGTTTTGGATCCTTAAGTCAGATGAGACATCTTAGTATGGTTGATTATTTTCCTTGATTAATTCCCCTAGTTAAGAGTGAGATTATGTGTGGAGCATAGTTGATAAAATCTACAAAAAAAATCCCGATTTTGTCGTTTTTTTCCCAATTCATAGGCTAGCCGATTTTTTTCCAATTTTGCCGACTTTTTTCTGAAAATTTTTGATATGCATGAAAAAAAAAAAATTTAATGAAAATTTGCATTTTTCTTCGGTTTTTTCAATAAAAAATGTCGATTTTTTTCTTGATTTTTTGCCGATTCCAATTCTTTACCGATTTTTAAACCAGCCGATTTACTACCCGATTCTGATTTTCTCAACTATAGTATGGAGTATCATCATATGAATTCATTTCCTAAATGGGATTCTAACATGCATGTTAGACTTTGGAAATTTTTCATATTCATATTTATGGGCTTATTCTAAATCATTTTCCTTTTGAGGAATAGATATATTATCACTTTCATTAATTAAATTTTTATATCTTTGTGAGTTTTAAATATAAAATCCAATGATCAATTATTAATGAAGTTTTAAATGTTTAAAGTGTTAGGAAGGAATATGAGTAGGAAAATAGCTCAAATAACTTAAGACTAATTATGGTTAAGAGTTCAGTAGTTGTGCCTTAATTTTTCTTTTTTATAACTTTTCATGGGATATCTTGGCAATCAAATATTCACTACACCCCTCAACAAAAAGGGTTGGTTTAATAACAAACAAGGTCATCATGGATATAATCTATTATACATATAAAAGAATATGGAGCTCAAGTTTTGGGATAAATCATGTATTATACATCCTACATCATCAATAAGGTATCAATATTTGTAGCCAAGGAATGTCCCACTATGAGAGATAAATAAAAGAAAGGACTTTAGATTCACATATCAAGATATTTGATTCAATCACATTGGCACATATTTATTAAGAATCAAAATACATTTTAGATAAAGAGCCATAAATACATTTTTATGAAGTATAACGGAAATTCAAAATTATATTATCTTTATGTTCCTATTATTCAAGATATCATCATTAAAGAATATATTGATATTGAAGAGATACATTATAATTGATACTTTTGACTTATTATAATTCTTCTTGTTGAATCTCCTCCAACATTTTTGGTACCTAATGATACTTAGGTGGTTATCTAGTTTCGAATATTACTCACAATACATATTTTAGTTAGTTGGGCACTTGACATATTATAATTTTTCCTCCACATGCTAGATGTATAATTGAGGAAGTTGATCCTTCTTCCAATGGGGCTTAAACTATGGATATCTCTTTGTCTTTTTGATTTTATGGAGGTCATTCTAGTTTTTTACATTACTTATATCAATGAGTTTTAACCTATTAAAACGCCTAATCCTTAGGCTTGTCCTATGTCCAATGGGATTGGATTATCCTCAAGGATATAAAGCTCATATTATACTAAAAGTATAATTGAAAATCCCCTAATATTATACTTTGCTTAGCAAGGTGGATATTAGTGGAGACCACACTACCTACACGCATGCAAAGTGATACCTTGAGTGAGAAGAAATTATGCAAGTGAATATGATTCTCTTATGAAGAATAAATCTTAGTAGTTAGTTTCTCTTTCTCAAGACAAGAACATTATTAGCTTCATGGGTTTACAAGAATAAATTTGCTAATTATGGTTAGATTGAGAAGCATAAGGCTTACTTTGTTGCTAATGGGTTTTCTAAAAAGAAGATATTTGACTCCATGGAGACTTTTATTCCTATGAATAAAATGGATTACATTCATATGATTATTTCCTTTGTTAATTTTCTACAATGAGAGGTTCATCTAATGGACATAGAGAATCCATTTATCCATAGGGATATTCAATAGGAAACATATATACAATAACTACTTAAATTTATGAAGGATTGACCTGCATCTCTAGTTCATATACTTGAAAAGTCATTATATAGGATTAATCAAGTTCGTCATACGTGGTATAGGAATATTCATGCTTTATCTTTTAGTTATGGGTGTTATCAATATGAGGACTTCCTTGATTTGGAGATGAATATAAGGATTAAACACTCTTTTGAAATGATAGAGTTAGCACTACTTCACTATTTTTGGATATTTAAATAGTTCAATATTCTTTAGGTATTTTTTCTCAACCTTAGTAGACCTTGGTTTTACTACAAGGATTTTAGATTGAGGATTGTAGATTGGTTCTTATTGCTTTAGGTTTGAAGATATGGGATAACTATCTTACTTCTTTATTTGATATACTTATCTATAGATATTTGGTATAAAGTCTTCTTTATCTCACCTACACTCAATTGAACATAATTTTAACTATGAAATTGTATTTTAAATACATGCAAGTGACTAATGAGAGTCATTGGAAGGATACCATCTCATTTTTTTACTATACCAAGGGTATTTTTTTATTGATAGGTAAGAGGGTTTTGAAATGACCTTAAACCTTTTACAATCCAAAGCTGAAATATATGGAAACCCCATAAAAGAACAAAAGCAAAAAAAGGAATCCATCCCTACACCCAGACCTACCAAGGATGGCTTCAATAGGCCACCTTACAAAGGATATGGAGATCATCCCAACCGAAACAAACCTGAAACCAAAAAACTCAAACAATAAGCAAATAGGGAATGTATCCCAATGAAATAATCCTAAGACAAAAATATTCAAGCATAAGCATCAAATAAAAAACAACTAAAACTCGACCACAAGGCCTCACCTTACTATACCAAGGGCTTAATTAATATGGGAATTAACTAATTTTCAACAAATCTCTTATCGTTTTATAGGGTTATTCAAATAAAGATTGGGTCAATGATCTTCATGACCAAAAGTACACCTTTAGCTACTTATTTTTCCTCAACTTAGAATCAATTTCTTCAAGTTCCAAGAAACTATCTACTATATCTCTCTATTCCATTAGAATAAATATATAAATATTAATCCAAGAATTATCTTGATTGAACAAATGATCCTTGACCAATTGGATATTTCTTTAAAAAGCCCTATTTTTTTTATATAATAAGATTATTATTCAATTGGTTCACAATCTAGTGGAAAATTAATAAACAAAGCATATTGACATTCATATGCATTATGTTTGCCAACTTGAATATTAAGTACAAATTGATTTGATATATATTCCTTTATTAGATAAACTTATATATATATATATATATATATATATATATATATATATATATATATATTCATGAATGTCATGTCTATTTAGTTACCTTCACTAGATTGCAATATTGACTTATAGTGAGATAATACCCCTCAACGAGGGATACTTTGTAAGGTTTTCAATCAATGGTCCTCATTCAACTTAAGGGGTATGTTAATATGTATAGTATTTCACTATAGGATATGATAAAAGTTTCTACATGTTGTATTATTATATGTTGTATGGGCATGTGTTTACATTTACAGGACAATCATTATATTGTATCATGAAAAAATATCATATTGGCTTGAAATTTATTGAGATTCATGATATCATATAATGATGATTATTTATCCCTCCACTTACCAATTAATTTGCTCATTAGTTAAATATTTTTATTCATTAGTGAAACAAAATATTAGTGTTAACCCACACCTCATCATGTTTCATTTTCCTTTCCTCTATAATTGTTATCTATATTTTCTTTTGTTAATCATCTAGGTATTTTTTTTATTCCATTTAATTATATTTTTATTGTAAAATTCTTCAACAAAAGATTTATAAAAGGTGAAATATGAAAAATTGTGATGATAAATTGTATCATAACGATTAGCTTTCTATTGAGAGAGATCAAATTCTCAAGCTATGATTACTATATATAAAGTTGCTTGATTAGTCATCGAATAATTCTTAGAATATGAGAAAATACATTAAGATCTATTAAATGAATGATGGTTCACTTCCATGATATCATCATGAAGTAGGAAAAGGTAAATATAATGTCTTATCATCAATGTTGTTAGTATATGGATGTAATATTTATTTTATTTATTTGCTCATCTTCATAATGGTAAGATAATTATTGATATATTATCTGTAAACTCCTAGTATTTTTTTCTTTTGTTTTGATATAGTAGGATTCAAACATTAGATAAAAATTATCTTCAATTGAATATGTATTGCAATATATTTATATATTTTTGATGAAAATTAAATTTTCTTATATAAAATAGAAAGCTTCTCTTAATTATATACGTATATCTAAACTATATTAAATGAAAAAGGGATAATTTTTTTTTTATTTGGTATAATAAGGGGTTTTGGAAGGGTCCCCAAACCTTTTACATAGGGGTTTTGGGAGGGTCCCCCAACCTTTACAAACCACAAAGATATTCAAAACACACCAAATAATATCATAAATGGGACTACATCCCTAAGGGAAAATTGATTCAACATCCAACAAAGATTGATCCAACATCTGAGATAGTCAAATCCCACATATCCAAAATAGATAGCATTCCTACCTAAACTTCAAAATTTAAAATAAGACCTAGAAATGAACTTCTCACCCAAGCCACCACGAGAGAAGTAAATATTAAAAATTGGACAACCATCCATGTCATCTTATGATAATTTAATTTTAAAATTTAAATAGAGAGCTCGAAAAAACCAAAATAAAAACATTATGCCTTCCTATCGAGGATGGGAATCCTAATTCTAGAAACTCAAGTCTCCACCAACAGGTACCCAACACCTTTAGTAATCACTCTGACAACAACAAACTAGAATCCTACCCAAATATGGGGTTTTGAAAGGCTCCCCAAACCTTAAAAAAAGGGGTTTTGAAAGGATCCCCAAACCTTAAACAAAGGGGTTTTGGAAGGATCCCCTAACCTATTTAACTAGGATTTTGAAAGGCTCTCAGAACCTTAAAAATGGTAGGCCTCAAGCAGAGGATCAAAGGATTTTGGAAGGCTCCTCGAACCTCACAAGGTGGTTTTAAAAGGGTTCCCAAACCATTACAAATAGGGTTTTGAAAGGACCACTAGATTTTGATAGTCTTCCCAAGCCTAAATAATGAAAATGGATAATTAATTGCCCTTAACAAGCATAATTAATTGTCCTTATGGGACACTACAATGGTATGGGCTTGGGCTCTCATTTGGGAGACCCAAGTTCAAACCATGACAAGGGATGTGTGATTGTGTTTACAACTAAAAACAAAGATAGGTTATAGAACTAAATATATGTATTTATTAAAGATGACATGTGTGTAATTTCATAAATATTAATCTATAAATAATTCATGAAATTCTATTACTAAAATAAAAATTAAATATAATTAAATTGAATTAAGTATATATTTTTAAAAAATATTACTTGGACATTGCAAGAAACCTCTATACTAATAGGTTAATTTTGAGTTATTAATTATTATTATTATGTTCAAAAGGTTGAGGTGTAATTAGGAGGAGATATATTTATAAGAGTGTGACCTAAGTTAAATCCTCATGCTGTAATAAGATATTCTATAACCTAAAGGAAACATCATTAAAGCCATGCTATAATCAAAATGGGGCACATTCATAAAATAATATCCATGTTTAACCTCATTCTGTGATAAGGTAATCTATAATCTCAATGTAAATTTATCAATCAATTTAAATAAGAATAAAGCTAATAATGTTTTGAAGTTTAGGTATAATGGTAATGGGATACATGTTGTTTGCAATCCGCTCATTGTACTGAGGAGGACATGAGGATGGAATAAAGTGAAAGGGGTACAAATCTTAGGGGCAGTCAAGCATTGCAAGAAGAGGTTGTTTTCAATCCACCTGCTATACTCAAGAGGACATGAGGATGGAACAAATCAAAAGGGGTGCAAACCCTAGGTGTAGTCAAGTATTATAAGAAGAGGTTTTTTCATAGCCTGCTCATTGTACTTAGGAGGATATTAGTCGCTCTTCAGTCTATGAGAAAGCCTCTTTGGTCAAAATAAATGCCTCTCAAGGATTTTTGGGTTTGTGGGTGGATATTTCTGATGAACCTCTACCCTCTATAAAGATTTTAGAGGATAAATTTGGGTAAAGATCTAATTGATCATGAAGTCTGAGTAGTTATCAGCAAACTTAGGGGTAAAATACTAGGTCTAAAGGAGCTCAAAGGATACATTAAACATTGGTGGTCCAGTAAAATCCAAGTAACTCTACTCCCAAAATATTTCTTTTTTGTTTCCTTTTTTGATTTAGTATATAGAGGTAGAGTAATCTATTATAGATACAATTGATTTTTTGGACAAAGGGGTGTCTATATATGACATTGGACTCCCAGTTTTAATCCCCTTACATAAGTAGTTGATGTTTTCCAATCTAGGTGAATCTATATGCTCTCCCTATGGAGTTTTGGGGAGAGAAGATATTCATTAAAATTGGTAATGTCATTTGTGTATTCCAAAATATGGATGCCCAAACAAAGGAAAATTTATCTAGTAAAATTAATATGAGTAAAGCAAGATTGGTTGTTTGGATGGATGTTTCAATTCCTTGTCCTCAATCCATTACTATATCCTCAAGCAAAGGGGAATGGATCCAAAATATTGAATATAAAAACTTCTCCCTAAGATGTTATGGTTATTAGTAATATGGCCACCTGAAGAAGAGATGCTCAGTCATTCGATCATGCTTTAATTCCTCCTTGGTGGAGGATAAGACCCTGTACATGAATTATCATGAACCTTTAAACATCCCAATTCATAAGGAAGAAGCTCATCCTCCTGGTTCATGAATTATCATGAACCAAGAATCAAGAAAGAAATAAAAGATTCAACCCTAACAGGAGAACACAAATTAGATCATTGATAAAAATCCAAATGGTTACTAAAGACCATACAATCAGTTCCATGGAAAATATTAGCATCTCAGATAGTATTCTTGAAGCTAATTATAAAATAATCAATGATAATTAGTTTTCTAAAAATTAAGATCATACAGAATGTGTTACAAATATATATTACCTCAGGAGCTTAAGTGCAAAAATGCATTCTATGATCTTACCACTTTGAAGGAGGAATAACCTATGCTACAAAGATAAATAAATAAAATATCCATTGGCTATGAACTCTATAACAACCCCAATGGTTTTGGACTATTTTTTTTGTTATGATTGGGTGGTAGCTACAATTTGTTTTTTAAGTTTCTATTTTGGAAGTGGTCTACTAATATGTCATGTTTTGGAAGTTGTTTTGTCAATATGCGGTATTCTAAGGTTTAGTCATAGTAGTAAGTGGATGATAGTATTTTGTAAGGTTGTTGCAGGATATTATATTATCTTACACAACTTGACGTACATGTTTGGGAACCCTAAAATTTCTTTTTACCCTAAAAAAATTTAATGTTTTTATACTCCCGAGAGAGACACAACAACAAAAAAAGGTATTTGGCTCTCTTAGCGGACATACAAGTTCAATTCACGAGGAGGGTGGCCCTCGATGTACCCCTAGATTTTCAACCTATTAATAAAAATGGTAATGGGATACATTTTTAAGTATAAAAACTAATGTTTAATCCACATATCATAGTAATATGACCTAGATAATTTGTCCATGTACTAGAAGATATATCCTTGAATTTTTCATCTAATAAGTGTTACCTATGTGTTATATTCCTTAGGTAGATAAATCAAATTTAATTAAAAATAATAAAAATGACTAGGTTTTAAGATGCTTAAGTACAAGCAAATTGTTTTATATAATTATTATTTATTATCTTAAAGAGAGTGATTAAAGATATCATATAGTCAATGTTTAATATTTTTATATATGAGTTAGAACATTAATTATAGTAAAATACTTATCCTTTATGTAATGATAATGGGATACATTTTTTTGTATCTAAATTAAGTTTAAATCCACATCACAATACTATGATCAATATACTTTGTCCATATACTAAAGGACATGTCCCTAAAGTTTTCATCTAATAAGTATGATATGTGTTATATTCCTTAGGTAGATAAATCATGGCTAATTAATAATAATAAAAATGATTGGGTTTCATGATGATTAAGTACAAGCAAATAGATTTTATATAATTATTAGTTCTTATCTTAAAGAGAGTGATTAAACATATTATACATTCAACCTTTAAGATATTTATCTATCTATTTATCCATATATGTGTGTGTGTGTGTGTAAGTTATATGTGGATTCTATTGAGGGCCACTTCCATCAAAATACCAAAATATTATATTTTTTAGGTAAATTAAATCATATCCAACATGCCTTTTATCACAAATATTTTTTATTTCTTTTTCTATTAAATATATTCTTCATTTTTCCTCGAAGTGCTATGTTTACACAATTAACTTCTTGATGTCATTTTTATTAAGAGATAAAATATTTGTTGGCCAATTACCTTCTAAAATTTGAAATTCACAACTTAGAATATCAACACCATAATTAGATAAATTATCTGCTATCTGATTTCCTTCTCTATAAATATGTTCACATTTCCAAGAGATTACCTCCAATAATAGAATATGAATATCAACAATAATATTATTTTTCTATCCAATCCCCAAATCTATTTTTACTGATAGCATTAATGATGATTTGTGAATCCCCCTCAATTCAAATATATTTCCATCCTCTTTCTATTACAATTTTAATCCTTGTAAAAAGTTCTCTGGCCTCTATAAAGTTGTTAGTTGAAGTTCCATATAATTCTAAGTAAGTGAGGATAATTTTACCTTATTCATTTTAAAAAATACCACCTTCATTGGCTTTTCCTATATTTCCTATAGAAGTAGCATCAAAATTAATTTTAATAAACCTAATTTTTTAAACATTTCAATTTTACCCTAGACTAAAGTAGATCCTTTGTTTTAGTGCCATTATTGCAGATGACTCTTCCATGTATATTTAGATACTATAACCAAATTATTACCACCTCATTTTCTACACTTGATACTTCCCATGATGAGTACCATATATGTAAATATTTTGCAAGAGAGGCAATAAAACGGTTTCAAACTTGGGCATGATTTTAATATTTATTTTTTAAAATTCTATTGTTCTTTTCAAGCCATAATTTCCAAAAAAAAATATGGCAGGGTCAAACCTTCATATAATACATAATGTTTTAATTTGAAATAATTAATCCAACATTTCATCAACTCTTTCAATGCTGATGGAGCTACCCAATATATTTTCATATTAAAAAAAAAAAGAAACTACAAACGATGAGAACAAAGATACAATGAAGAAGTGAATGGTTTGATGTTTCTAAATCCTTCTTACACAAAGCACATCTAAAAGGTCCATTATATCCTCTTCTTTGTAGACTCTATTGTAAGAATCTTATTTTGAATTATTAACCAAAGGAATGTTGAGGCCTTAAGGAGAGCCTCTACTAACCAAGCATTCTTTCAAGGAAAATTTATGGGAGTAGGAAATTTTGATTGCACTAAGTATTTATATCTCAACTTGACTAAGTATCCACCATATTTTGATAGATTCCAACCAACTCATCTTTTTGTGTAAAAAATAGAAAATAAAACTTTTGAAGTATCTTTTGAAATTCATTTACAATGTTATTGAGTTCCTCTTCTTCAACCAAGTTACTAATAGAAATACATGATCTAGAGTTGTTTCTCATATTATTATAGCCTAACTTTTTGAACTTGACAAGCTAGGCATGCCCAAGCCAAAGGTTGCCATTTTGAGTTTGAGATAAGAGGATAAGGCTTCAAGCAATCATTAAACCAAAAATATGCATAATACCCCTCCTTGACTAACCATGTAATATGTTTATTTATCGGTTGTAAACTATCTGATATGAAGTTCCATATTGGAAATCCTTTGGGTAGGGTTCTTTTTCTAAATAATTTCATTGCATTAAGAGATCCCGTATATTTTTGAAATAATGTTTTTTCCAAATATTTCCTTGATCTCTGAATAATCTCCACCCAAGCTTTGCCCCTAAGGCCAAACTAATAAGTTTGCATTTTTTAAAACTTACTTCTCTGATATTTTTTCCTTTACAAACCCTATCCCATTTACAAAATAAACCTAATTTTTTCCTCATATCCTTTCCAAAGAAAGTATCTTTAAATTTTATCAAATTTTTATGTTATGTCTACTAGCAATCTTGAAAGTGACATCATATAAATATGAATGGATTACAATGTAGTCTTCATGAGTTGTAGCCTTCCTTCCATGGTTAAGAACTTACCTTTCCAAACTTCTAAACAAGATTTCATTCTATCAAAACAAGAGACCTAAAGCTCCTTTTTATTTCCTTTATGAGATAAAGCAATACCCAATTAGGTTGGTAGATTTTTTTAATTTTAAACCATAAAAAATTCATAGTAATTCATTGTAAATATAGGGCAGAGTTAATGGGAAATAATGGATTTTGTAGTATTAACAAACTAACCAATAACTTTCTCATATCATCCTCACTGACTGAGGGATGACCCAAAAGAAAAGTATCATCAACAAATTAAAGATGAGATTTAGAAGGACCATTTTTTACAACCTGAATACCTTTGATTTTTCCTTCCATTTTTGCCTTTGAGAAAGCTCTTCCTAATGCCTCTACAAGAATAATTAATAGATAAGGAGATAGTGGATCACCTTGGTGGAGTCCACAAGATGACTTGAAGTAACCAGTAGGAAAATCGTTGATCAAAATAGAATATTTTGTAGTGCTATAACAACATTTAATCCATTCACACTAATTATAGTAAAAACCAAACTTATTGATAATATCATGTAAAAATGTCTAGGAAACTCTTTCATATGCTTTTTTCATATCTAATTTCATAAACATGTCTATTTTTTCATGGAATGAAGAGAATATATGGCCTCCTATACGATGATTTAACCATTAAGAATTTATTTACCATGAACAAAAGCACCTTGTTCCTCTGAGATAACACAATCTAGATTGCCTTTCAGTATGTTTACCATAATTTTTAAAATGATGTTATAAATCATATTACAAAGGCTTATTGGACAAAAATTATCAAAATATTTTATCTTGCCTTTCTTGGGAACCAACATAATAAAAGTGGAAATAATATAACTTATTATAGCCTCCCTTTTCCTAGCATCATCAACCATAACCAACATATCACTCTTCAATAAATCTTAAAATTTATGAAAGAAAATTGCAAGAAATTAATTGGGTTCATGTGCCTTATTAGGATGAAAAGAGAAAACTACTTCATGTAGCTCCTCCATAGATATTTTCTTCATCAAGCTTTCATTTTATCACTATGTGATAATTGATGGAATATTTTACAAAACGTTATCTTGTACCTCCTTATCTTAACTAGTATCTAATGAAATATTTTTTAAATAACTAATTATTTCCTTATATATTGTTCTTCCTCAATATTTCTTTTGTCTAATCTTAAGATATTTTGGATGTGATGAAAAAAAAAAATTATATTTATCATAGGATAATTTTTTTTTTGTGTTTTTATCTCCATCCATAATATGTAAATAGAGTAGAGAGTGATGAGTCTCTAATCTAGGATTAGATATCATTAAACTTCCCATTCATCGAGGGTATCAATTGCCCATGTTGGACCATATTACAAGCCTAAACACTTCAAGTTGCAATATAGACTACAAGGATATATTCCTACAACCCCTATCCTAGATTTGGAAAACTAGACCCATCAAATATTGAGCCATATCTCCCTAGATTTTTGGACCCAATATGACTCTTTATTCAATGCATTATGATAGTAAAAAAATAATTGTTTTTCTTTTATATAAGAATTTTGATCTATTTCATTAGTTTATACTATCTCTTTTTAAATTTTTGAGCTTGGATTCAATTTCTTTCTTTTCTTTAAAAATGTTACCAAAAGATTTAAAATTCTAAATTTTCATTTGCTCCTTTAAAATTTTATCCTTTGAAAAAACTTGTACATATATGATCCTCCAAAAGTTTCTTCTTTTCACCATTGCATAACCATCTAGAAGAAATTGGGGTCTTGGAGCCACATAGGCTAGAAGTGAAATGGATTTGCATGACCATTATTGGGTAAATCACAAGTGAAAAGAATGGATTTATGATCTAATTATGCTCACAATAAAATCTTTGAAGAGATTGTATACTTTATTTGCAATCATTTTTTGGAAAACAAGAACCTATCTAATATTTTTGTTATATGAGTTTATCCAACACATCTATTATCCCATGTACATTGAAAACATGAAATACTAACATCCAAAGTCAATTTGAAATAACAAATGAAGAAAAATATTGTACTAATTTAGACCATATTAGATTACCACCATTTTTTTCCAAAGGAGAAGAAACGGTGTTGAAATCACCCCCAAGAATTCATAGATCACAATGAATTATCATTATGTTTGACAAAAATATGCTAAGGTCCTTCCAACATTTTTTACTATTAGCTTTTGAGGATATATGCAATAGGAGAGATCTATCATAGGTCCTAATAAAATGTAGAAAATATGAAAGAAAGTAATTTTACAATATGACTAAAATATACTATAAATAGAAAGTGGCAAAAATACAATGCAGTATGGAGGTGATGGTCACTCCATTAATATAAGTTAAAGAACTACAATGTAATCCATATAGGAGTTCTACCACTATCTACTACTCTAATATAATGCACTTGATATGCTTGATACCACTATGAGGCCCTTTATATAGGAATATAGATTCCTTGGCCAACACTCTACCTAGTTGTACAAGGGGACACCTTGCACATTGATTCTTGTGTGTTTATTACATTGCTTGAAGTAACTAGCTAACTTCCCCCTAAATTAATCTCCTACTCTAACTATGTACCAAAGGTGGTACATTTATATGACCCAAATGATGTAATATACTCTAACTCTAACACCCCCTGTATTACATTATTTGGGTATTGAAGATTTCAATCTTTAATATGGATCTTATTCTTGGTCTTGAAGTTTGTATTCTTCTTCTCTATTTTATATAACTTGTTCAAGCAAGTAGTTAGTGTCTTCATAACTTATTATTCTTGTTGAAAGAGATTTGAATTCATAACCATCTGTTGGTTCTTCCAGATCTTTGATTTCTTCTATCCTTTGAGCTAGGTGTCCTTTTTATTCCCTTTACAATACTCCAATTGGAGATAATTGGTTGGACGCTAAAATTACTGCTAATGAGAATTATTTTGATATTTTCGTGGTTGAAATATGCTTTCGTTTTTCATATAATTTTCTTAAATATTTTTTCTAGGATTGAATTTGCAATAGATAGTACTATGACCTTTTCTTTTGCATATCTAACAATACATGTTACTCCATGGTCTTCGTAATTTTGATGAAAAATAAATATTTCCCTCTGGATTGTCTTTTGAAACAAATGTAGTGTTAGGAATTTCATATTTAACTGTGTTCACCTCATACTCTTGAAGAATATTGATTAGATCGTCAAAAGAAGTATATTTACTTAGGACTTGTAAATATGTAATCAAATGTTTGTAGTTGTATGGAAGTGATCTCATGGTTACTTGAGTAAGAAATTCATATTTAGTCTCTTCTCCTAAGGTTAATAATTTCCCTTTAATATCTACTACATTCCTTAGAAATAATTCTATGCTCTCACCACTGTTCATTTTTAGGGAATGTACTTGAGTTTGAAGATGAAGGATAGTGGCTTTATTTTTCCCTTTGAATATCTTCTCTAAGATTTTCCATGCTTATATAGATATCTTTGTTGAAATAATATAAGGTTGTATTTCATTAGTGATATCAAATGCTATTATCATTAGGGATTTTGCATAATTTTCTCCAAACTTCTAAATATCAGTATCACTTGTGCTTTGGTCTTTTTGTTGTTCCTTGAACTATCTCCTAAATTTTTTCATATACTAAGATTACTTTTACCTTATTTTTTCAAGAAAAATAGTTTGGGCCTTTAATTAATTGGGATTATACAAGAGAGAATTTGTTTTATGTCATGACGATCCTTGTGGTTCCCTTTTAAATTCCCTAGTATTGATTTGATGATCCCTTGGTGGAATTTTAGGTTTTGTAGAAATATTATGACTCCCAAATGGATTGAGTACTTGATAAATTTTGAAATATGTTATTATTATCAAGTTTTGTAGAATGAATTATGTCTCCCTAGTGATTTTGGATATGCTAAATTATTTATAAAGTGCTTTTGAGAATAATAGTTCAATTTTGGGTTGATTTTGTAAAGTTTTGTAGATATCCAAAATCAACTTCTATTACATCTTATTACTCCTATTGAACTTAAGAAGCTTCTAATTTGATGATGTCCTAATGGTTGGATTTATTTTATCCCTTTAATGTGATTTTGAGACAAGTATACCAATTAATTTCCAACCCTTGATAATCTTTAATGAACCTCCCTTTATAGCCTTTGATATTTGATATTTAATGTTTCTAAATTCCAATATCCTACTTTGGTGTAGTATTCCTTATAAATCCCTAATTTGGAATATTAGAAAACAATAATATTTGCAATAATAGAAATTTAATTTTTCTAGGTAGAAATCTTTATTTCTCCTATGTTTTAATTTGCAAATATTAAGCTATAATTCTCCTATAATTTTTCTTTCAAATATGGTTGATTTCCCTATAGTTTCAACCTTATATTATACCCTTATAAATCCTTTTAATGAAATTAAATTAGAATAAGGTAAATTATTACCTTTATAATGCTACAAACCTCTACGTACTTGATGCTAAATTTAAACGTAGATCACAATAATATTTAGTATTCCTCCTAGTCGTTATGACCAATGGTAAGCTTTGTATTCTCCAACGTATGGGCATAGATGATATCAACATATTTTAATGCTTGTCTTGAACTCCTTCTATGATGGATGATGGTTGATCTTTGATTCTATTCTGACTACAATATTTGGATAGTGGATGCCTCAAGTCTAGCTTCTTTGACCACCTGGACCAAGAGATTTAAATGTTCTTCTCATTTTCTTATATGTTGCAACACCTTACTTCTATGAATGTGATTCCTTCCTTAGTCTCAAGTACCTTAAATAGGAAGAGTATTTGTTGAATATGATAAGTGTTACGATAGTTTTATTTCAACACTCAAAGAAGACACTTGAAATTTGTTGGAGGATAGACATTACAGTATTTATGTGAGCACTTGTATGCCTTGGTTACAAGTGTCACCTCTTCTCTAACATAATCAATGTTCTTCCTATGTAATGCTTCCTTTCATGCATGCAATATTGAGAATTATTTTGAGTGCTCATTAGGGTTTCTTCAATGGTGACAAGTGGCACCTTTTATATTTTGCATGAACCTTCCTCTTCAACATATTCTTGCAAGCTTCCTCAATGCATTATTTTCAACTCATATTTTGTTGTGTTTTCTCCTCAATGCTTTGATGGCACTTGGTATGTGAGTTGGTTCTAGCTAGGATAATGAGCACTACTATGATGTATGTGATCTAGGACTATGAGCAACACTACTCCAATGGTGTTTTGAATGCTCCTTGTGGATGTACGTCTAGCTCTTGGGTATTGTTTTCTCTATGCTTGGATTTTCTCCTGCTTTCAATTTTCTTGTAATTTTACCTTTGTAGATGATAGCTTCTTCTTGTGCTATACTATGTATGATGTACAAGTAGCTTAGTGTGGTTGTCCAAACCATGGATGATTTGAGCTCCTTGAAGGCCCCTTTTACCTTGCTCGGATAGTGCTTCTTTATGACCACTTGGATATGTTTCTTCTTTATGAAGAATATATCTTTATGACACTTAGACCTTGTCCTTTTTCCTACGTAGGATAGAATATTATGGTGAAATATAATGTAAATAAACTTGTAAATATAATACCTTCTTTTTGCACCTCCTTTTGCACTCTTTTCTACTGGTTTTAATGGCAGCTTTCTTGTAGGCAAGGGCTTATTTGAGGTTGTCTCCTTTGCTAGACAACTCTCTCCTTTTATTAGTTACTTTGGTAATAAACCCAATCTAATAACCATGTAGATAGAAGCTTTTGTAGAAGTAATTTCTGCACTAATATTTTTTGTAAATAGCCCTTAGTGCACCTCAAATATGAGACTCATCTAGCTTTTTTTATTGATTTTTATGGTGGCTTTCTTCTCCACTCCTAGGAGGAATCTGATCTTATTTTGGTCGATTATCTGGACCATGAAATACTATAGGTTCTGTGCATCAAATAGTGTCTCTAGAAACTTTGATAATTTTTTGGTTTTATGCCCTTTATCTTTAACAATCAACAAACACAAACTAACCCTTTTGAGAGTAACTAGTTAAATATCAACTAGTATAGTGCTAATGGATTAATAATACACTTTAATGGGAACAATAATCTCACCTTATTTCTCCTATAAATAAACTCTCAAAATAATTCCAAATGCACTTATTAATCTCTACAACTTTTAAGAGTAATCTATAATGAACCCTTAATGAATAATCTAAAATTTTATAGGATGTAGTCTTCTTGATTTCTAGAAAGATAATAGGTAGGTGATAATTTTCTTTCTTTTGAAAATATCCAACTCTTATTTAATGTACAAATATATCTTTAAAATGAACTCTCCTTGTTACACTTTCCTGAAGACTATAATATAATCCTTTTTTCTTTGCAACTCTAATCTAAATATGGTGCTTAATGGAAATTGATAATGAAACCTTATTTGAAGTTCAACTAATTGCACCCAAGTTTCTTACCTTTTAATGGATTTTGTAGTAGATGTAGATCTTGGTGTTTTGATTCACCAAGTTATTGCCTTGTAATGGATGAATTTGCAACTAATTTTTGGCTATCCAAAATAGTTTCTTGCTTCACCAAACTGTGATCTCGAACCTTTTATCTTGAGCCTAGGGTATGGTGGATTGATCCTTCCAGTGATATTCTATTTTTTTTGTAGATTCATATAACTCTTATTTTTAAACTGTGTCTTCTTGTTGTGAGAAGCAATCTCCAAGTCTCTTGGATTTAGTTGGTTTCTTCTATCTGAATCCTACTTCAATCTTCTTGTTGAATTCTGACTTCAAACGTGATCTTCTTCTTCTCAATATTTTGAATGTCCTTAGGTCTTCACTAGATTCTTCTTCAATATTTGACACTCTTTACCAATTCTTATAATATTGGGCTTGTTGTTAGATGGTGATATTTATCCCAAGTCCTTCACTATCAAGAGCTTCTCCTTGGCAGTGGATTTCTCCAATGACTTCTCCTAGGAACTCTTTTGATGATGCTTCTACAAGATCTACAACAAGGCTCTCCAAGCCTTCTTCTTTCCCTTATTGATACCTCTCCAATGTATTATATCTTGTGGCTTCTCTAGTCTTCCAATTGAGACCTTTTCTTTAATCTTCTACTTTTGAAAGTGTTGGTGATGAGATCTTCTTCTTGGATCTCTAAAATTTGTTGCTTCTAGATTCTAGAATGGGACCTTGTTGGTCCTTCTTTTCTTCTACAATTTGTAGGCTTTAATGGAGATCACCAATCTCCTATTTTACAGGCTCTTCTCTAGATTCTTCTTCCAAATTAGGAACTCTTCTTTTAAATCAGGAACTCTTCTCTAAAGTCTTCTTCATAACTAAGGATTCTATAGCCTTTTCTGCTTCTGCACTATGCAGGTATTGATATTTAATGGAGATCACCAATCTCCTATCCCCTCCTTGACTTGTCCTCTATAGTCTCTTCTTCCTTGAGTCTATTATAAGGCTATTGTGGTCTTTTCTTCACTTCTGTAATCTATAGGATTGCAACTCTTGTAATGAGATATTTTTTGAGGGCTTTGAAATCTTCAGTCTTCTTCTTGTTGTTGCAAGTGTTGGAATGATTCTAAGAATATATTCTTCCTATATCTCTTGTAGGAAGCTTCCCAATATTTTTTTGAATATCATTTTCTTGCAACAAGTTTTTAGAAACTAGAACGAAAGAATTTATAATTTTGGAGATAATAATCTTCACTAGTTGATTTGTCAATCTAGTGGTATGAATGTTGAGTCCTAGTCTTCACGACTTTTTTTACAACTTTGTGAAAAGAATCTAGCCAAATATAATCTCAGAATTTCTATAACTGATTTTTATTTCAGTCCTCACTTATGACTCTCCTTATTGACTATTGTGGCTCTTTCAATCAATCGATTCCTAATACTAATGTTTGCATGTAGTGGCACAAAATGATAGATCTAGTTTGCAAAGATGCAGGTCAATAGTAGTAATGGTAACTCTCCCTATTCCTATTGACCTACTGGATTTCTCTTATGATGAGTTTTGTAAGCGACGGTACACAATGGCAAGTTTGGTTTACAAAAGTGCAAAGAGAAACTATGATGGATTTAGGTCCTCCTATTCCTATCTTGATTCAACATGGATTTGATACCACTATTAGCTTTTGAGGATATATTTAGTGGGAGAGATCTATCACAGGTCCTAATAAAATGTAGAAAATATGAAAGAAAGTAATTTTACAATATGACTAAAATATACTATAAATAGAAAGTGGCAAAAATACAATGCAGTATGGAGGTGATGGTCACTCCATTAATATAAGTTAAAGAACTACAATGTAATCCATATAGGAGTTCTACCACTATCTACTACTCTAATATAATGCACTTGATATGCTTGATACCACTATGAGGCCCTTTATATAGGAATATAGATTCCTTGGCCAACACTCTACCTAGTTGTACAAGGGGACACCTTGCACATTGATACTTGTGTGTTTATTACATTGCTTGAAGTAACTAGCTAACTTCCCCCTAAATTAATCTCCTACTCTAACTATGTACCAAATGTTGTACATTTATATGACCCAAATGATGTAATACTCTAACTCTAACACCCCCCTATATTACATTATTTGGGTATTGAAGATTTCAATATTTAATATGGATCTTATTCTTGGTCTTGAAGTTTGTATTCTTCTTCTCTATTTTATATAAATTTTTGTCTTCATAACTTATTATTCTTGTTGAAAGAGATTTGAATTCATAACCATCTGTTGGTTCTTCCAGATCTTTGATTTCTTCTATCATTTGAGCTAGGTGTCCTTTTTATAGTCCTTTACAATACTCCAATTGGAGATAATTGGTTGGACGCTAAAATTACTGCTAATGAGAATTATTTTGATATTTTCATGGTTGAAATCTGCTTTCATTTTTCATCTAATTTTCTTAAATCTTTTTTCTAGGATTGAATTTGCAATAGATAGTACTATGACCTTTTCTTTTGCATATCTGACAATACATGTTACTCCATGGTCTTCGTTATTTTGATGAAAAATAAATATTTCCCTGTGGATTGTCTTTTGAAACAAATGTAGTGTTAGGCATTTCATATTTAACTATGTTCACCTCTTACTCTTGAAGAATATTGATTAGATCATCAAAAGAAGTATCTTTACTTAGGACTTGTAAATATGTAATCAAATGTTTGTAGTTGTATGGAAGTGATCTCATGGTTACTTGAGTAAGAAATTCATCTTTAGTCTCTTCTACTAAGGTTAATAATTTCCCTTTAATATCTTCTACCTTCCTTAGAAATAATTCTATGCTCTCACCACTGTTCATTTTTAGGGAATGTACTTGAGTTTGAAGATGAAGGATAGTGGCTTTATTTTTCCCTTTGAATATCTTCTCTAAGATTTTCCATGCTTATATAGATATCTTTGTTGAAATAATATAAGGTTGTATTTCATTAGTGATATCAAAGGCTATTATCATTAGGGATTTTGCATAATTTTCTTCAAACTTCTAAATCTCAGTATCACTTGTGCTTTGGTCTTTTTGTTGTTCCTTGAGCTATCTCCTAAAGTTTTTCATATACTAAGATTGCTTTTACCTTATTTTTTCAAGAAAAATAGTTTGGGCCTTTAAGTAATTGGGATTATACAAGAGAGAATTTTTTTTATGTCATAACGATCCTTGTGGTCCCCTTTTAAATTCCCTAGTATTGATTTGATGATCCCTTGGTGGAATTTTAGGTTTTGTAGAAATATTATGACTCCAAATGGATTGAGTACTTGATAAATTTTGAAATATGTTATTATTATCAAGTTTTGTAGAATGAATTATGTCTCCCTAGTGATTTTGGATATGCTAAATTATTTATAAAGTGCTTTTGAGAATAATAGTTCAATTTTGGGTTGATTTTGTAAAGTTTTGTAAATAGCAAAAATCAACTTCTATTACATCTTATTACTCCTATTGAACTTAAGAAGCTTCTAATTTGATGATGTCCTAATGGTTGGATTTATTTTATCCCTTTAATGTTATTTTAAGACAAGTATACCAGTTAATTTCCAACCCTTGATAATCTTTAATGAACCTCCCTTTATAGCCTTTGATATTTGATATTTAAGGTTTCTAAATTCCAGTATCCTACTTTGGTGTAGTATTCCTTATAAATCCCTAATTTGGAATATTAGAAAACACTAATATTTGCAATAATAGAAATTTAATTTTTCTAGGTAGAAATCTTTATTTCTCCTATGTTTTAATTTGCAAATATTAAGCTATAATTCTCCTTTAATTTTTCTTTCAAATATGGTTGATTTCCCTATAGTTTCAACCTTACATTATACCCTTATAAATCCTTTTAATGAAATTAAATTAGAATAGGGTAAATTATTACCTTTATAATGCTACAAACCTCTACATACTTGATGCTAAATTTAAACGTAGATCACAATAATATTTAGTATTCCTCCTGGCCGTTATGACCAATGGTAAGCTTTGTATTCTCCAACGTATGGGCATAGATGATATCAACATATTTTAATGCTTGTCTTGAACTCCTTCTATGATGGATGATGGTTGATTTTTGATTCTCTTCTAACTACAATATTTGGATAGTGGATGCCTCAAGTCTAGCTTCTTTGACCACCTTGACCAAGAGCTTTAAATGTTCTTCTCATTTTCTTATATGTTGCAACTCCTTACTGCTATGAATGTGCTTCCTTCCTTAGTCTCAAGTACCTTAAATAGGAAGAGTATTTGTTGAATATGATAAGTGTTACGATAGTTTTAATTCAAAACTCAAAGAAGACACTTGAAATTTGTTGGAGGATAGACATTACAGTATTTATGTGAGCACTTGTATGCCTTGGTTACAAGTGTCACCTCTTCTCTAACATAATCAATGTTCTCCCTATGTAATGCTTCCTTTTATGCATGCAATATTGAGAATTATTTTGAGTGCTCATTAGGGTTTCTTCAATGGTGACAAGTGGCACCTTTTATATTTTTCATGAACCTTCCTCTTCAACATATTCTTGTAAGCTTTCTCAATGCATTATTTTCAACTCATGTTTTGTTGTGTTTTCTCCTCAATGCTTTGATAGCACTTGGTATGTGAGTTGGTTATAGCTAGGATAATGAGCACTACTATGATGTATGTGATCTAGTACTATGAGCCACACTACTCCAATGGTTTTTTGAATGCTCCTTGTGGATGTACGTCTAGCTCTTCGATATTGTTGTCTCTATGCTTGGATTTTCTTCTGCTTTCAATTTGCTTGTAATTTTACTTTTGTAGATGATAGCTTCTTCTTGTGCTATACTATGTATGATGTACAAGTAGCTTAGTGTGGTTGTCCAAACCATGGATGATTTGAGCTCCTTGAAGGCCCCTTTTACCTTGCTCGGATAGTGCTTCTTTATGACCACTTGGATATGTTTCTTCTTTATGAAGAATATATCTTTATGACACTTAGACCTTGTCCTTTTTCCTACGTAGGATAGAATATTATGGTGAAATATAATGTAAATAAACTTGTAAATATAATACCTTCTTTTTGCACCTCCTTTTGCACTCTTTTCTACTGGTTTTAATGGCAGCTTTCTTGTAGGCAAGGGCTTATTTGAGGTTGTCTCCTTTGCTAGACAACTCTCTCCTTTTATTAGTTACTTTGGTAATAAACCCAATCTAATAACCATGTAGATAGAAGCTTTTGTAGAAGTAATTTCTGCACTAATATTTTTTGTAAATAGCCCTTAGTGCACCTCAAATATGAGACTCATCTAGCTTTTTTTATTGATTTTTATGGTGGCTTTCTTCTCCACTCATAGGAGGAATCTGATCTTATTTTGGTCGATTCTCTGGACCATGAAATACTACAGGTTCTGTGCATCAAATAGTGTCTCTAGAAACTTTGATAATTTTTTGGTTTTATGCCCTTTATCTTTAACAATCAACAAACACAAACTAACCCTTTTGAGAGTAACTAGTTAAATATCAACTAGTATAGTGCTAATGGATTAATAATACACTTTAATGGTAACAATAATCTCACCTTATTTCTCCTATAAATAAACTCTCAAAATAATTCCAAATGCACTTAATAATCTCTACAACTTTTAAGAGTAATCTATAATGAACCCTTAATGAATAATCTACAATTTTATAGGATGTAGTCTTCTTGATTTCTAGAAAGATAATAGGTAGGTGATAATTTTATTTCTTTTGAAAATATCCAACTCTTATTTAATGTACAAATATATCTTTAAAATGAACTCTCCTTTTTACACTTTCCTGAAGACTATAATATAATCCCTTTTTCTTTGCAACTCTAATCTAAATATGGTGCTTAATGGAAATTGATAATGAAACCTTATTTGAAGTTCAACTAATTGCACCCAAGTTTCTTACCTTTTAATGGATTTTGTAGTAGATGTAGATCTTGGTGTTTTGATTCACCAAGTTATTGCCTTGTAATGGATGAATTTGCAACTAATTTTTGGCTATCCAAAATAGCTTCTTGCTTCACCAAATTGTGATCTCGAACCTTTTATCTTGAGCCTAGGGTATGGTGGATTGATCCTTCTAGTGATATTCTATTTTTTTTGTAGATTCATATAACTATTTTTAAACTGTGTCTTCTTGTTGTGAGAAGCAATCTCCAAGTCTCTTGGATTTAGTTGGTTTCTTCTATCTGAATTCTACTTCAATCTTCTTGTTGAATTCTGACTTCAAACATGATCTTCTTCTTCTCAATATTTTGAATGTCCTTAGGTCTTCACTAGATTCTTCTTCAATATTTGACACTCTTTACCAATTCTTATAATATTGGGCTTGTTATTAGATGGTGATATTTATCCCAAGTCCTTCACTATCAAGAGCTTCTCCTTGGTAGTGGATTTCTCCAATGACTTCTCCTAGGAACTCTTTTGATGATGCTTCTACAAGCTCTACAACAAGGCTCTCCAAGCCTTCTTCTTTTCCTTATTGATACCTCTCCAATGTATTCTATCTTGTGGCTTCTCTGGTCTTCCAATTGAGACCTTTTCTTTAACCTTCTACTTTTGAAAGTGTTGGTGATGAGATCTTCTTCTTGGATCTCTAAAATTTGTTGCTTCTAGATTCTAGAATGGGACCTTGTTGGTCCTTCTTTTCTTCTACAATTTGTAGGCTTTAATGGAGATCACCAATCTCCTATTTTATAGGCTCTTCTCTAGATTCTTCTTCCAAATTAGGAACTCTTCTTTTAAATCAGGAACTCTTCTCTAAAGTCTTCTTCATAACTAAGGATTCTATAGCCTTTTCTGCTTCTGCACTATGCAGGTATTGATATTTAATGGAGATCACCAATCTCCTATCCCCTCCTTGACTTGTCCTCTATAGTCTCTTCTTCCTTGAGTCTGTTATAAGGCTACTGTGGTCTTTTCTTCACTTATGTAATCTATAGGATTGCAACTCTTGTAATGAGATATTTTTTGAGGTCTTTGAAATCTTCAATCTTCTTCTTGTTGTTGCAAGTGTTGGAATGATTCTAAGAATATATTCTTCCTATATCTCTTGTAGGAAGCTTCCCAATATTTTTTTGAATATCATTTTCTTGCAACAAGTTGTTAGAAACTAGAACGAAAGAATTTATAATTTTGGAGATAATAATCTTCACTAGTTGATTTTTCAATCTAGTGGTATGAATGTTTAGTCCTAGTCTTCACGAGTTTTTTCACAACTTTGTGAAAAGAATCTAGCCAAATATAATCTTAGAATTTCTATAACTAATTTTTATTTCAGTCCTCACTTGTGACTCTCCTTATTGACTATTGTGGCTCTTTCAATCAATCGATTCCTAATACTAATGTTTGCATGTAGTGGCACAAAATGATAGATCTAGTTTGCAAAGATGCAGGTCAATAGTAGTAATGGTAACTCTCCCTATTCCTATTGACCTACTGGATTTCTCTTATGATGAGTTTTGTAAGCGATGGTACACAATGGCAAGTTTGGTTTACAAAAGTGCAAAGAGAAACTATGATGGATTTAGGTCCTCCTATTCCTATCTTGATTCAACATGGCTTTGATACCACTATTAGCTTTTGAGGATATATGTAGTGGGAGAGATCTATCACAAGTCCTAATAAAATGTAGAAAATATGAAAGAAAGTAATTTTACAATATGACTAAAATATACTATAAATAGAAAGTGGCAAAAATACAATGCAGTATGGAGGTGATGGTCACTCCATTAATATAAGTTAAAGAACTACAATGTAATCCATATAGGAGTTCTACCACTATCTACTTGTTGAGTGGTATTTTCACCCGATTGTGAAAGTACACTCTTCTTTAGGATTTGGGCTCCAAATCCCCTCTTGCAAATAAGTTAAACAAACAAATTCTCCAAGGTCTTCGTTGTATTAGCATTTGCAAACTGTGTATTAGTAATCTTCAATAAATATATTCAATTTAAATGCTTGGAACACCTTAGCGATTGCAACTAACTGTAAACAAGGGGCAATGTCATTCTATTTCACCCTAAAACTTAGTGATTGTTCATTGTTTTGTTTTGGATTTTGTAATTTTTAAATGTTTATTTTAAATAAGTTAAACTTTCTAAAAAATGAAATGGAGAAACTAAAAATGAAATGCAAAAAAACTGAAAATAAAATGCACTCAGTATGATGCTATTCTATTTCAAAAAAATCGAAGATGTGAGGTCTTCATGCATGCAACCTAACCTATTGGACTTGCAAAACAAGCACAATCCCCATATACTAAGTGTTGGCTCCTAGGGTATGAAATAAAATTCAGATTTCAAATATTTGCCTAATGTAACCCAAAAAAAATGGCATTAACATTATCTATTTATTCGAAACCCAAAAAAAATGAAATAATAAACATTAAATCCAAAACATGCAAAGAAAATCTCCTTCTTTCTTTCCCACAAGATGCAAATTTCTAAAAAACTTTCTACATTAAAAATATGCCATTTTACAATAGCAGAATCTCTAGTTCTCACAAACCAGTTTGTGGAAGAAAAACAACTTAAACAGGTCTAGAATGGCCTTCTCGCCTTAAAATCTGCAACTCTGTTCACAGCATTTTTTGACTCCTCTGGCATCTTTGAATGGCGTATTTAAACTTCTAAAAAAATTGCTTCCTCTTCCCTGACGGTTCGTTTCACTTTCTGGTGGCTACTCATTTCACCTTCCCTGACTGCGTGTGCTTTCGTTTCCATCTTGTGGCCCTTTGCTGTGTTTTCTCCTCATTGGCTTGTGTTTGTTTCCCTCCGTGTGTAATGGTCATCTTGAATGATCATGTAACACTTTGTATTATTCATTAAATTTTGTCCTTATGTCCACGTCACTATGCAGGTCTGTTACCTTGGCGAAACTGGAACATGTCGCGATATCGCGACACTTCTTGTTTCTCAGCTTGGCTGCCCCTTTTGAATCGCGAAAATGTAACATGTCATGATATCGCAACACTTTCAGCCCTTTCTGTCTTCTATTGCTTATAACACATGCAAAAAAAGTGTGTCCCTAATTTTGGGGTACATTGTGGATCAGCCACAACAAATGGCAACTCTGTTGGGAAATGCTCTTGAGCATTTCGGTGAGAACTCAACCTGAAAAGAAAAAACATAGACTCAAATACAAGTGTCAGCAAATATCCCAACAATGAAACTTAGACGAGAAATACATGAAGCATTAGAATTATTAAGCATCAGCTCGGTGTGTGCAATGTGCTTCATTCCCTATCATTTGAAATTGATCAACATTCCACTGTCAGTTTCACTTATGATTCGTATCCAAGGCCATGAATGATTTGTGAATGATTTGATGTATGATAATTATGCTAGAGATAACGACCTGCTTTGCAAAGGTTCAAACCTTCTAGTATCACGAACAATATATAAAAACTATCAAACCCTCTTAGGACCAAATATATGCATACTGAATTAATTTATTAGATCCCAAAGTTGGCTATGTGTCACTACCATCTTGAACCCATGTGCAGGTGTAAGTGATATCAGAGCTTTGGGGAATAGGATTCCCAACCTAAGCGAGATGGGAATTTAACCCTATCCTTACTACTCTGATCTAGATTTCATTACCTCATCTTGAAAAAAATTATTTAACCTGTTATGGATGAAATTTTCAGGATAGCCTATCCGTTTGAGCAGTCAGTGGTCTTGCTTTTAGACAAGACATGCTACCACGCATGAGCATACTCTACTTCCAGCCAGGCGTCTATATCCCCGATGAAGATCAACCCCATAATCCAGTATTTGGCTCTACTTTTGATTTCTTGGAACTTGGGGATGACTACCCATCCTTGCAAGGCACATGTAGTACGATCCTTCCAATCCAATATTAATAAAGAAATGAAAAATATTTGCTTTGGAATTTCAAATTCTTGAACGGGTAAAATAGAAGCTTTGGGGAATCGGATTCTCAACCTAAGCGAGATGAGAATTAGACCCTATCCTTACTACTCCATGAAGGTCAAATCAGAGCTTTGGGGAATTGGATCCTCAACCTAAGTTCGATGGGGATTTAACCCTATCCTTACTACTCTAATTTTAGGCTTTAAGCTCTATGGGAGAGATAAAAACCACTGTTTAAGGATTATGTTGCATGATAGGACAAACACGAAATACTCCTTTCGCCTCACTTTTTCTTCCAAGTATGGTTTTGACCATTTTGCTCAAGATTCTCTTTAATATGTGCAGAGCGTGCTTGGTTGAAGATAGTTCGGGCATCAGTTCCCAACCTTAGGATCCTTTTGATATATGTTATGTAATATCCCTAAGAGGATTCGACACTTTATCAATGACTGTACATGAAATGAAGATTCAACTAAGATGAAATGTATATGCAATGCGGAATGTAATATGAGATATGAATGCATTGATCCTCCTGAAATGCAGATGGAATATATATCACCTACTTTACCATAATGTAAAAAACTGACAACTTCATGCATCACAAGTTCCAAAAGATATTCATTAATGTCTTTACGATATTCGTGGAGCTTTCTGCAATACAATTCCGATGTTTCATATTCTCCAAGTCTTAGTTAACATTCGTAAGGACCAACACACACAACTTAAAACCAAAATGAAATCCAATCCAAAACCAAAACACGAAACCAAAAGTATATACAAATGTACAATATAATACAAATCTCACATGATTTAAGGGCTAAAATAATGCTTTAGAACTTGCCCGTTAACCGGTAACGTCAACTCTTTCCCATCCAAAGTTCTTAGTCTGAAAGTACTCTCCCCTAGGATTTCAGAAATTTGATAAGGACCTAACCAAAGACAATCAAACTTTTTGTGATCTCCTTTCTCATCATGTTTTTTATCCAACAACAAAACCAAGTTAGAGATTCTAAAACATTTAATTTTGGCTCTTTTATCGAACCATATTTTGACCACATCTTGATGCTTGCTCATGTGGAGCATGGCTTCTTCTCTTTTTTCATCAAGATGCATTAGATGACTTAATCTAGCCTCAATGTGATTATCAATTCCAAGGTATTCTTGTGTGAAACGAAGGGTTTGAAGCCTCAAATTTGTAGGAAAATTTGGATCTTGCCCATAAACTAGATGATAAGGTGTATTTCCTATTGGCTCTTTTTCTCTAGTCCTATTTTCCCAAAAAGCAAATTTTAATTGGTTGTGCCAATCCTGAGAATTCTTTTCCAATAACTTCTTAATGATGGCTAGCAAATTTTTATTTGAAGATTCTACCAAACCATTTCCTTGAGGGTAATAGTTGGACGAAAAATTTAAACTCACCTTATTATCATATGCCCAATTTGCAAATTGAGTGGAAACAAAAGCCTTACCATTATCACTTACAATAGAATCGGGCATTCCAAACCTTGTTACGATATGATCTTTGAGGAATTTTATTACCACATCCATAGTAGCATGCTTCGTAGGAATTCTTGCTGCCCACCTAGTGCAATAATCAGTAGTTGTGAGTATGAATTTATGGGAATCTAAATAATTTGGGTTAATAACCCCAATGAAGTCTAATCCCCATTGTGCAAATGGTCTCATCTCAACTACAGGTTGTAATGGCATAGCTGCATTCCTTTCTCTATTGGCAGCCACTTGACAAATATGGCAAGATCGCACGTGTGCATGTGCATATTTAAAAATGTGGGGCCAATAATATCCCACTCTTAGGATTTGATGTGCCGTTGAATTTGTTGAACCACGGCCAGTTCCATGTTTACCATGAAACTCCTGCAAAACATTGGTGGCTTCTTCTTGATTTAAGCATCGTAGGTAAATTCCCTCATGATTTTTTTGGTAAAGAGCACCAAACCTAATTAGATAATTGGCATATTTATGTCTCAGGGATCTTCTTTAAGTAGAATTAAGATGTGATGGACACTTACCATTTAATATAAAATACACAATATCAACATACCAATCATCTTTAGAAATGCGCTCTCCATCTGAATACTGGCATGTGACTTGGGGATTGTTCTCAGCAATTATTTTCACAAGTCCTTGTCCGCGAACTAATTTCATGGGTTGGATTTCAAGGTCAAATTCTTGGATGGTAGAAATCCATTTACCTCTTCTCTCACCCAGCTCGTTTTGCACAAACATGGTTTTCACAGCAGGGTCAGGCACAATGGCAAAGACCCTACTATGCACAATGTAATGTCTAAATTTTTTTACTATTTTTAAGAGTGCATACATTTTCTTATCGAGGATAGAATACCTCAATTGAGAATCCTTCAAAGGAACACTTAGAAAAGCTATGGGATTTTCTGTGTTATCTTCATCTTTCTGAGTCAAGACACTCGCAAAAGAGTGTTCAGATGCGAAAACATAAATAAAGAAAGGCTTAGAATAATTTGTACTTATAAGAACAGGGGCTCTAGAAATAGCATCATTGATGCTTTTAAAGGCAAACCTAATTTCTTCGTTCCATTTGACATTCACATCCTTTTTGAGCATCCCATTCAGTGGTTTAGCTATCTCAGCGAAGCCAGAAATAAACTTCCTCACGAAATTGATTTTCCCAAAGAAAGATCTCAATTCCTTTTTGCTACCTAGAAGAGGCAGGTTTTGGATAGCTTCTATCCTTTTCATATCAATGGAGATACGCTCTTTTGAAATGATATGGCCAAGCAATCTTCCTTCTCACTTCAAAAATGGATTTTTTTGGATTTAAAGAAATTTCGTGTTCTTTACACCTTTGGAGAACTTTCCTCAAATCTTTCACATGGTCTTTTCTTTCCTTTGAAAACACAGGAATGTCATCCACATACACAATGATACATTTGCCTATGAGCCCTTTGAATGCATAATCCATGGCACGTTGAAATGTTGCGCTTGCATTTAATAATCCGAAAGGCATTCTTCTATAGGCAAATGTTCCCCATTTGGTTGTGAAGGCCGTCTTCATCCTGTCATTGGGATGAATAATAATCTGATTATATCCAGAATACCCATCGAGAAAATACATCATTTCAGACCCATTCACCGTTTGCAAGATTTCATCAATTGATGGTAGCGGGTAATTATCCTTTTGTGAAGCTTTGTTGAGATTTCTAAAATCTATGCATAGCGTTATCTCCCCATTTTTCTTTCTCACCAGAACCAGATTAGCGACCCAAGTTGAGTTCCTAACAGGAAATATTATCTTTGAGTCCAACAATCGTTTGACCTCTTTCTCTATCAAGGGCTCAAGTAATGGGTTAACAGGTCGTTGTCTTTGTCTAAAGGGTTTGGAATCCGATTTTAGAGGGATGGTGTGCATAATAACGTTTTGATCATACGTTTTCAACTCATTGTAACTCCAAGCAATGCAATCCATGTAATACTTTAGTGTACGTATTATATTTTCCCTCTCATCAATAGTACATGCCTTTGTAATATACACTTCACGCAGATTATCCACACTCCCTATATTGATCAGGTCACAAGCATCTTTAGGAGGTGGCACCCTTTTTCCTTTTCTAGCTTTATATCCCCTATCAAACATCTTCTCCAATGAAACGATGTCCTTAGGTATCTTATTGGATTGAAATGTAGCTTCATTTTCTCCTTCTGTTTCTTCTTGCCACCTTTGATCTTCATCAATTACTTGGTTATCAAAAATACCTGAATTGTTGACAAATTTGAAAATGTGTCTATCATTCTCAAAAACTTGCAAGTTTATGATGTTGTCAGGTATCGATGGACAAGGGACCAACTCAATGGAAAACTTCTTGCATTTTTTTATGTCAACCAGATTTGGCATGCCTGCAACTACCGCAAGAGAATCAGTTATATGATTTCCTTTCCTATAAATAAGGGATATATTAAAAGCATCAAATTCCTCAATGAGGTCCCTCACCCTAGTTCTATAAAGGCTTAATCTCTTATCGCGATGGGTGTATTGTCCTTTAACTTGTTTGACAACCAATTCTGAATATCCCAATACTTTCAAACACTTAACCTTCTTGCTCAAAGCCAATTGTAATCCAAAGATAAGAGCTTCATATTCTGCCACGTTGTTAGTGCAAGGAAACTGCAATCTATAGGCATCCAACAACGGTTTACTTCCCGAACAAGTGAGTTCAACTCTAGCTCTTGCACCTCGTTTTGACTTAGATCCATCAAACCTGAGTAACCACACGATATTATCTTCTTCAGAAGAGCTACAATAAACTATTTCTTTTTGAGGTTTTTCGATAGCTCTTTCAACATCAAAAGCATAGACTCCTAACTCAGATTCAGAAAATTGAACTTCATTTGGCTTGTTGAATTCTATGATGATTTCCTTAAGCCTTGGCTCATTTTCCACTCTAATTTGATTAGAAATCCCTCTCTAGGGTAGCCACATGTGCGAGAAATCAATGGATAAATAACCATTCAAACTTTTCATCCAATCCCTAGCAAGTAGCATTCCATATCGACTTGGGATATTGACAACCAAAATATCAACCACCTGCTAGACCCTAGGTTCAGAATTGAGTTGGATCTTAACATTGTAGAGGGTCCCTACCAAATTTACCTCAGATCGATCCAATTGCAAAACCTTGCATTTAGCAGAAACAGGCTCTAGGCCTAGCATTTGGTAAATTTTTGAAGGCATGAGATTACTCGTGGCACCTGTGTCCACCAGACAATTGTGCAAATTTTTGCCTGCAATCCTCACAGTTACTAAAAAGGGAGGGACATCTCGTCTTTCCTTTCGTAAAACCATGTGAGATTCAACTTCCTTTCCTTCCTGTATTCGACCAGGTGATCCCAAAGCCTTTATCAATGCTTCCTTTTGGCCAGGCAACCTAGCCGCCTCTAAAAATGAAAGGCTAGATTTGGACTTCTTTAAATCCTCCACTATGTCATAAGTTGAATTGTTTGGCTTCAATGTTTTTTGCGTGTCCTTAGACGTTTCTCTTCCCGATGAAGGAGGGGGATTATTATCAGCCTTAGCATCGAGAGGAAGAATATAATTTTTTGGTGGAGTTTAGGATGTTTTAGGGGCTTTGGACTTACTGCTCAAATGGTATCCATGGTTCCCCTTTCTAAATTCTCTAAAATCCTGCACTTCCTATTCCAAGATCTCATCCACTTCTTCCTCATCCTCACTCTCTTGACGATATAGAGTTTCCACCACCAAAATGTTGTCCTCTCCTTGTTGATGTTGGGGTGGACCCTCATTTTGCACAAGTTCCAAATCATCCACTTGAGCTTGGAGACTATGGGTATACCTAGCAGTTTTGGGACAATTCCTTTCATTATGCTCCTTTGTATTATGCAATCTACACCCCTTTTCCCATGCGAAATCAAAAATATTGAGAATGGAACTAGAGTGACTTGGTCCTGTGGCGGTGTCTATCTAATTAGCAATAGGGGAAGGCACACCCCCATTGTTTGGCTTCGTATTCCACTGTCTCCATGTATTGCTGAAATTTCGATTTGGGTGAGGGGTATGGGATTCATACTTCTATTTTTGAACCAAATCATTACTCAATTTGTGAACTATCTTTTTGAGTTCTTCAACCTCTGAATAAATCTCTTTTGGTTGAGCTATGTTATTACTAGTTCCAATAGGACTTGCGTAATTGGTGAGATCTTGACTTAACATTTGAGTTGGATTTTGAGCCCCTTGATTTGTGTAGGGATTCACACTTTGAATCAGAATTGGATTGGGAAAAGGAACTATAGCCTGAGAATTAACTGGACTGGCTCCTTGCATAGTTTGCTGACTAGTTTGTAAAAATGAAGGAATGGGGGGAATGGATGTGATTGGTTGAATTGGAATGGGTGCGTAAGCAAGTGTTGATGAATATGATTGTTGATAAGGCAAAGCATTTATCCTTGATATTTGCGATGCTATGATCTGATTCATCATAGGAGCTTGACCATATGGACCGTATTGTCCTACCATAGGCATATGGGAAAACCCATAACTCTGTGGTGTCATTTATTGTTCAATGGTCATAGCTTCATTGTAAGCTAGAGCAAGTGTGGTAACTTGAGGATTTTGCCTTGCAAACATTGTCGTCATAGGATCCAATGCCCCAAAATATATTTGCAAAGCTACTGCAAGATCAATGGCAAAATTTTGAATTGCTCTATTATAGCACTTCTGAAATCTTTGATTAAAAGTTCGGATTGGCTCACCCTGGCATCTTTTGCATGTAATGAACTGATTATAGATGATTGTGGGATCTAATGGTGACCTGAATTGGTTAACAAAAGCATCCTCCATTTGCATCCATGACGTAATGGAACCAGTAGGTAAGCAAATATACCATTCGTAAGCCACTTGGTCTAGTCTCATGGGGAAGAGTCTACAAGCCACGTCTTCATGTTGAACTTGCAATCTTATCAAAACATCCCTATAGGCCTGAATATGTTCTTCTGCGGTCCTTGGGCCATTCGGTTTGTATTTGGGCAAAAATTTCTCTATATTCTTAGGGATCTCGTGAATATCCCCTACAATTTTCAAAGGAATGTTATTGGCTCCGTACCAAGGAGGTGGTGGAGGTTGGGCCATTTGATTCAAAATCGATGATGATAACCCTACAAGAACCATGGAAATGGTACTGATAATTGGTACACTAGTGGCAAATGACACCACCGGTGCAAGTCCGCTAGATGCACCTGAAATAGAAGGATCTTCTGTAACAAGAATATCTGGTGGGACCTCAATTTGTTCGGTTTTGTTCCTTGGATTCCTATGAATGAGTGAGAGGCTTTGGAATATGGTTTCCTCGATTGTTTTGGACCTAGTTGCGATGTGATGTGGTGGGTCCAGCTTGTAAATGAAACTACCCTACAGAACTTGACAAAACTCTCAATACCTCAAATAAAACCTGTGACACAGAAAAAAATCTTGCAATTAATGAAAATCAAAGAAAAATCAATTTGTTAGTCATGAGCGAAAGAAGGAACCATGACAAAGCAGTGTTCTAAAATGTAAGTTTCTGATTCACCAGATCGCATGTGCGCAAGTGAAGAGCATACTCCTAGTGTTGTAGGCTTTCTGATTCACAAGATTGCATTACATGCAAGTGAAGAGCATAATACCGGAAATGAATACATTTTAGACAAAAAATAATTCCTTACAAATAAGAATTAAATTGACTAGCAAATATCAAACCAAAATTTTAAAAATCAAATCAAACACATTATTCTTGTCTGAACAATCAACAAGCGTTAGAACAATGCATAGCAATTAATGTCCTCCTTTTAACAGTACAAAGCTATGTTGTTAAAAGATGGCTAAAGATAATAATCAATAGGGCATGAAATATTAAAAATTTAAATCCCTATATCATTTAAATCACTTTGAAATAAAATAATCAGGCCCTCCTTCTAGCGCCATTCTGTTGAGTGGTATTTTCACCCGATTGTGAAAGTACACTCTTCTTTAGGATTTGGGCTCCAAATCCCCTCTTGCAAAGAAGTTAAACAAACAACTTCTCCAAGGTCTCCATTGTATTAGCATTTGCAAACTGTGTATTAGTAATCTTCAATAAAGATATTCAATTTAAATGCTTGGAACACCTTAGCGATTGCAAGTAACTGTAAACAAGGGGCAATGTCATTCTATTTCACCTTGAAACTTAGTGATTGTTCATTGTTTTGTTTTGGATTTTGTAATTTTTAAATGTTTATTTTAAATAAGTTAAACTTTCTAAAAAATGAAATGCAGAAACTAAAAATGAAATGCAGAAAAACTAAAAATAAAATGCACTCAGTATGATGCTATCCCATTTCTGAAAAAATGAAGATGTGAGGTCTCCATGCATGCAACCTAACCTATTGGACTTGCAAGACAAGCACAATCCCCATATACTAAGTGTTGGCTCCTAGGGTATGAAATAAAATTCAGATTTCAAATATTCACCTAATGTAACCCAAAAAAAAAAGGCATTAACATTATATATTTATTCGAAACCTAAAAAAATGAAATAATAAACATTAAATCCAAAACATGCAAAGAAAATCTCCTTCTTTCTTTCCCACAAGATGCAAATTTCTGAAAAACTTTCTACATTAAAAATATGCCATTTTACAATAGCAGAATCTCTGGTTCTCACAAACCAGTTTGTGGAAGAAAAACAACTTAAACAGGTCCAGAATGGCCTTCTCGCCTTAAAATCTGCAACTCTGTTCATAGAATTTTCTAACTCCTTCTGGCATCTTTGAATGGCGTATTTAAACTTCTAAAAAAATTGCTTCCTCTTCCACGACGATTCGTTTCACTTTCTGGTGGCTGCTCATTTCACCTTCCCTGACTGCATGTGCTTTCGTTTCCATCTTGTGGCCCTTTGCTGCATTTTTTCCTCATTGGATTGCATTCATTTCCCTCTATAACGGTCATATTGAATGATCATGTAATGCTTTGTCTTATTCATTAGATTTTGTCCTTGTGTCCACGTCACTATGCAGGTCCGTTACCTTGGCGAAACTGGAACATGTCGCAATATCGTGACACTTCTTGTTTCTCAGCTTGGCTGCCCCTTTTGAATTGTGAAAATGTAACATGTCATGATATCGCGACACTTTCGGCCCTTTTTGTCTTCTGTTGCTTAGAACACATGCAAAAAATGTGGGTCCCCAATTTTGGGGTACGTTGTGGATCAGCCACAACAAATGGCGACTCTGCTAGGAAATGCTCCTGAGCATTTCGGTGAGAACTCAACCTGAAAAGAAAAAACACAGACTCAAATACAAGCGTCAGCAAATATCCCAAGAATGAAACTTAGATGAGAAATACATGAAGCATTAGAATTATTAAGCATCAGCTCGGTGTGTGCAATGTGCTTCATTCCCTATCGTTTGAAATTGATCAACATTCCACTGTCAGTTTCACTTATGATTCGTATGCAAGGCCATGAATGATTTGTGCATGATTTGATGTATGACAATTATGCTAGAGATAACGACCTACTTTGCAAAGGTTCAAACCTTCTAGTATCATGAACAATATATCAAAATTGTCAAACCCTCTTAGGACCAAATATATGCATACTGAATTAATTTATTAGATCCCAAAGTTGGCTATGTGTCACTACCATCTTGAACCCATGTGCAGGTGTAAGTGAGATCAGAGCTTTGGGGAATAGGATTCCCAACCTAAGCGAGATGGGAATTTAACCCTATCCTTACTACTCTGATCTGGAGTTCATTACCTCATCTTGAACAAAATGATTTAACCTGTTATGGATGAAATTGTCAGGCTAGCCTATCCGTTTGAGCAGTCAGTGGTCTTGCTTTTAGACAAGACATGCTGCCACGCATGAGCATACTCCACTGCCAGCCAGGCATCTATAGCCCCGATGAAGATCAACCCCATAATCCAGGATTTGGCTCTACTTTTGATTTCTTGGACCTTGGGGATGACTACCCATCCTTGCAAGGGACATGTAGTATGATCCTTCCAATCCAATATTAATAAAGAAATGAAAAATATTTTCTTTGGAATTTCAAATTCTTGAATGGGCAAAATAGAAGCTTTGGGGAATCGGATTCTCAACCTAAGCGAGATGAGAATTAGACCCTATCCTTACTACTCCATGAAGGTCAAATCAAGCTTTGGGGAATTGGATCCTCAACCTAAGTTCGATGGGGATTTAACCCTATCCTTACTACTCTGATTTTAGGCTTTAAGCTCTATGGGAGTGGTAAAAACCACTATTTTAAGGATTATGTTGCATGATAGGATAGACACGAAATACTCATTTCGCCTCACCTTTTCTTCCAAGTATGGTTTTGACCATTTTGCTCAAGATTCTCTTTAATATGTGCAGAACGTGCTTGGTTCAAGATAGTTCGGGCATCAGTTCCCAACCTTAGGATCCTTTTGATATATGTTATGTAATAACCCTAAGAGGATTCGACACTTTATCAATGATTGTACATGAAATGAAGATGCAACTGAGATGAAATGTATATGCAATGCGAAATGTAATATGAGATATGAATGCATTGATCCTCCTGAAATGCGGATGGAATATATATCACCTACTTTACCATAATGTAAAAAACTGACAACTTCATGCATCACAAGTTCCAAACGATATTCATTAATGTCTTTGCGATATTCGTGGAGCTTTCTGCAATACAATTTCGATGTTTCATATTCTCCAAGTCTTAGTTAACATTCGTAAGGACCAACACACACAACTTAAAACCAAAATGAAATCCAATCCAAAACCAAAACATGAAACCAAAAGTATATACAAATGTACAATATAATACAAATCTCACATGATTTAAGGGCTAAAATAATGCTTTAGAACTTGCCCGTTAACCGGTAACGTCAACTCTTTCCCATCCAAAGTTCTTAGTCTGAAAGTACTCTCCCCTAGGATTTCAAAAATTTGATAAGGACCTAACCAAAGACAATCAAACTTTTTGTGATCTCCTTTCTCATCATGTTTTTTATCCCACAACAAAACCAAGTCAGAGATTCTAAAACATTTAATTTTGGCTCTTTTATCGAACCATATTTTGACCACATCTTGATGCTTGCTCATGTGGAGCATGGCTTCTTCTCTTTTTTCATCAAGGTGCATTAGATGACTTAATCTAGCCTCAATGTGATTATCAGTTCTAAGGTATTCTTGTGTGAAACGAAGGGTTTGAAGCCTCAAATTTGCAAGAAAAATTGGATCTTGCCCATAAACTAGATGATAAGGTGTATTTCCTATTGATTCTTTTTCTCTAGTCCTATCTGCCCAAAGAGCAAATTTTAATTGGTTGTGCCAATCCCGAGAATTCTTTTCCAATAACTTCTTAATGATGGCTAACAAATTTTTATTTGAAGATTCTTCCAAACCATTGCCTTGAGGGTAATAGTTGGACGAAAACTTTAAACTCACCTTATTATCATATGCCCAATTTGCAAATTGAGTGGAAACAAAAGCCTTACCATTATCACTTACAATAGAATCGAGCATTCCAAACCTTGTTACGATATGATCTTCGAGGAATTTTATTACCACATCCGTAGTAGCATGCTTCGTAGGAATTGCTTCTGCCCACCTAGTGCAATAATCTATAGCGATGAGTATGAATTTATGGGAATCTAAAGAATTTGGGTTAATAACCCCAATGAAGTCTAATCCCCATTGTGCAAATGGTCTCATCTCAACTACAGGTTGTAATGGCATAGCTGCATTCCTTTCTCTATTGGCAACCACTTGACAAATATGGCAAGATCGCACGTGTGCATGTGCATCTTTAAAAATGTGGGGCCAATAATATCCCACTCTTAGGATTTGATGTGTCGTTGAATTTTCCGAACCATGGCCAGTTCCATGTTTACCATGAAACTCCTGCAAAACATTGGTGGCTTCTTCTTGATTTAAGCATCGTAGGTAAATTCCCTCATGATTTTTTTGGTAAAGAGCACCGGACCTAATTAGATAATTGGCAGATTTAAGTCTCAGGGCTCTTCTTTGAGTAGAATTAAGATGTGATGGACACTTACCATTTAATAGAAAATACACAATATCAACATACCAATCATCTTTAGAAATGTGCTCTCCATCTGAATACTGGCATGTGACTTGGGGATTGTTCTCAGCAATTGTTTTCACAAGTCCTTGTCCATGGACTAATTTCATGGGTTGGATTTCAAGGTCAAATTCTTGGATGGTAGAAATCCATTTACCTCTTCTCTCACCCAGCTTGTTTTGCACAAACATGGTTTTGACAGCAGGGTCAGGCACAATGGCAAAGACCCTACTATGCACAATGTAATGTCTGAATTTTTTTACTATTTTGAAGAGTGCATACATTTTCTTATCGAGGATAGAATACCTCAATTGAGCATCCTTCAAAGGAGCGCTTAGAAAAGCTATGGGATTTTCTATGTTATCTTCACCTTTCTGAGTCAAGACACTCGCAAAAGAGTGTTCAGATGCGAAAGCATAAATAAAGAAAGGCTTAGAATAATTTGGACTTATAAGAACAGGGGCTCTAGAAATAGCATCCTTGATGCTTTGAAAGGCAACCCTACTTTCTTCGTTCCATTTGACATTCACATCCTTTTTGAGCATCCCATTCAGTGGTTTAGCTATCTCAGCGAAGCCAGAAATAAACTTCCTCACGAAATTGATTTTCCCAAAGAAAGATCTCAATTCCTTTTTGCTACCTGGGAGAGGCAGGTTTTGGATAGCTTCTATCCTTTTCGGATCAATGGAGATACCCTCTTTTGAAATGATATGGCCAAGCAATCTTCCTTCTGTCACTCCAAAAATGCATTTTTTTGGATTTAAAGAAATTTCGTGCTCTTTACACCTTTGGAGAACTTTCCTCAAATCTTTCACATGGTCTTTTCTTTCCTTTGAAAACACAGGAATGTCATCCACATACACAATGATACATTTACCTATGAGCCCTTTGAACGCATAATCCATGGCACGTTGAAATGTTGCGCCTGCATTTAATAATCCGAAAGGCATTCTTCTATAGGCAAATGTTCCCCATTTGGTTGTGAAGGCCGTCTTCATCCTGTCATTGGGATGAATAAGAATCGGATTGTATCCAGAATACCCATCGAGAAAATACATCATTTCAGACCCATTCACCGTTTGCAAGATTTCATCAATTGATGGTAGTGGGTAATTATCCTTTTGTGAAGCTTTGTTGAGATTTCTAAAATCTATGCATAGCCTTATCTCCCCATTTTTCTTTCTCACCGAAACCAGATTAGCGACCCAAGTTGAGTGCCTAACGGGAAATATTATCTTTGTGTCCAACAATCGTTTGACCTCTTTCTCTATCAAGGGCTCAAGTAATGGGTTAACAGGTCGTTGTCTTTGTCTGAAGGGTTTGGAATCCGGTTTTAGAGGGATGGTGTGCATAATAACGTTTTGATCATACGTTTTCAACTCATTGTAACTCCAAGCAATGCAATCCATGTAATACTTTAGTGTACGTATTATATTTTCCCTCTCATCAACAGTACATGCCTTTGCAATATACACTTCATGCGGATTATCCACACTCCCTATATTGATCAGGTCACAAGCATCTTTAGGAGGTGGCACCCTTTTTCCTTTTCTAGCTTTATATCCCATATCAAACATCTTCTCCAATGAAACGATGTCCTTAGGTATCTTATTGGATTGAAATGTAGCTTCATTTTCTCCTTCTGTTTCTTCTTGCCACCTTTGATCTTCATCAATTACTTGGTTCTCAAAAATACCTGAATTGGTGACAAATTTGAAAATGTGTCTATCATTCTCAAAAACTTGCAAGTTTCTGACGTTGTCAGGTATCGATGGGCAAGGGACCAACTCAATGGAAAACTTCTTGCATTTTTTTATGTCAACCGGATTTAGCATGCCTGCAGCTACCGCAAGAGAATCAACTGTACGATTTCCTTTCCTAGAAATAAGGGATATATTAAAAGCATCAAATTCCTCAATGAGGTCCCTCACCCTAGTTCTATAAAGGCTCAATCTCTTATCGCGACAGGTGTATTGTCCTTTAACTTGTTTGACAACCAATTTTGAATCTCCCAATACTTTCAAACACTTAACCTTCTTGCTCAAAGCCAATTGTAATCCAAAGATAAGAGCTTCATATTTTGCCATGTTGTTAGTGCAAGGAAATTGCAATCTATAGGCAGCAAACAATGGTTTACTTCCCGGACAAGTGAGTTCAACTCCAGCTCCTGCACCTTGTTTTGACTTAGATCCATCAAACCTGAGTAACCACACGAGATTATCTTCTTCAGAAGAGCTACAAGAAACTATTTCTTTTTGAGGTTTTTCGGTAGCTCTTTCAACATCAAAAGCATAGACTCCTAACTCAGATTTGGAAAATTGAACTTCATTTGGCTTGTTGAATTCTGTGATGATTTCCTTAAGCCTTGGCTCATTTTCCACTCTAATTTGATTAGCAATCCCTCTCCAGGGTAGCCACATGTGTGAGCAATCAATGGAGAAATAACCATTCAAACTTTTCATCCAATCCCTAGCAAGTAGCATTCCATATCGACTTGGGATATTGACAACCAAAATATCAACCACCTGCTGGACCCTAGGTTCAGAATTGAGTTGGATCTTAACATCGTAGAGGGTCCCTACCACATTTACCTCAGACCGATCCAATTGCAAAACCTTGCATTTAGCAGAAACAGGCTCTAGGCCTAGCATTTGGTAAATTTTTGAAGGCATGAGATTACTTGTGGCACCTGTGTCCACCAGACAATTGTGCAAATTTTTGCCTGCAATCCTCATTGTCAATAAAAAGGGAGGGACATCTCATCTTTCCTTTCGTAAAACCATGTGAGATTCAACTTCCTTTCCTTCCTGTATTCGATCAGATGATCCCAAAGCCTTTATCAATGCTTCCTTTTGGCCAAGCAACCTAGCCACCTCTAAAAATGAAAGGCTAGATTTGGACTTCTTTAAATCCTCCACTATGTCATAAGTTGACTTTTCAGGCTTCAATGTTTTTTGCGTGTCCTTAGATGTTTCTCTTCCCGATGGAGGAGGGGGATTATTATCAGCCTTAGCATCGGGAGGAAGAATAGAATTGTTTGGTGGAGTTGAGGATGTTTTAGGGGTTTTGGACTTACTCCTCAAATGGTATCCATGGTTCCCCTTTCTAAATTCTCTAAAATCTTGCACTTCCTGTTCCAAGATCTCATCCACTTCTTCCTCATTCTCACTCTCTTGATGATATAGAGTTTCCACCACAAAAATGTTGTCCTCTCCTTGTTGATGTTGGGGTGGACCCTCATTTGGCACAAGTTCCAAATCATCCACTTGAGCTTGGAGACAATGGGTATACCTAGCAGTTTTGGGACAATTCCTTTCATTATGCTCCTTTGTATTATGCAATCTACACCCCTTTTCCCATGCGAAATCAGAAATATTGAGAATGGAACTAGAGTGACTTGGTCCTACGGCGGTGTCTATCTGATTAGCAATAGGGGAAGGCACACCCCCATTGTTTGGCTTCGTATTCCACTGTCTCCCTCTATTGTTGAAATTTTGATTTGGGTGAGGGGTATGGGATTCATACTTCTGTTTTTGAACCAAATCATTACTCAATTTGTGAACTATCTTTTTGAGTTCTTCAACCTCTGAATAAATCTCTTTTGGTTGAGCTATGTTATTACTAGTTCCAATAGGATTTGCGTAATTGGTGAGATCTTGACTTAACATTTGAGTTGGATTTTGAGCCCTTTGATTTGCGTAGGGATTCACACTTTGAATCGGAATTGGATTGGGAAAAGGAACTATAGCTTGAGAATTAATCGAACTGGCTCCTTGCATAGTTTGCTGACTAGTTTGCAAAAATGAAGGAATGGGGGGAATGGATGTGATTGGTTGAATTGGAATGGGTGCGTAAGCAGGTGTTGATGAATATGATTGTTGATAAGGCAAAGCATTTATCCTCGATATTTGTGGTGCTATGATCTGATTCATCATAGGAGCTTGACCATATGGACCATATTGTCCTACCATAGGCATCTAGGAAAACCCATAACTCTATGGTGTCATTTGTTGTTCAATGGTCATAGCTTCATTGTAGGCTAGAGCAAGCGTGGTAACTTGAGGATTTTGCCTTGCAAACATTGTCGTCATAGGATCCAATGCCCCAAAATATATTTGCAAAGCTATTGCGGGATCAATGGCAAAATGTCGAATTGCTCTATTATAGCACTTCTAAAATCTCTGATTAAAAGTTCGGATTGGCTCACCCTGGCCTCTTTTGCATGTAATGAACTGATTATAGATGATTGTGGGATCTAATGGTGACCTGAATTGGTTAACAAAAGCATCCTCCATTTGCATCCATGACGTAATGGAACCAGTAGGTAAGCAAATATACCATTCGTAAGCCACTTGGTCTAGGCTCATGGGGAAGAGTCTACAAGCCACGTCTTCATGTTGAACTTGCAATCTTATCAAAACATCCCTATAGGCCTGAATATGTTCTTATACGGTCCTTGGGCCATCCGGTTTGTATTTGGGCAAAAATATCTCTATATTCTTAGGGATCTCGTGAATATCCCCTACAATATTCAAAGGAATGTTATTGGCTCCGTACCAAGGAGGTGGTGGAGGTTGGGCCATTTGATTCAAAATCGATGATGATAACCCTACAAGAACCATGGAAATGGTACTGATAATTGGTACACTAGTGGCAAATGACACCACCGGTGCAAGTCCGCTAGATGCACCTAAAATAGAAGGATCTTTTGTAACAAGAATATCTGGTGGGACCTCAATTTGTTCGGTTTTGTTCCTTGGATTCCTATGAGCGAGTGAGAGGCTTTGGAATATGGTTTCCTCAATTTTTTTGGACCTAGTTGCGATGTGATGCGGTGGGTCCAGCTTGTAAATGAAACTACCCTACAGAACCTGACAAAACTCTCAATACCTCAAATAAAACCTGTGACACAGAAAAAAAATCCTGCAATTAATGAAAATCAAAGAAAAATCAATTTGTTAGTCGTGAGTGAAAGAAGGAACCATGACAAAGCAATATTCTAAAATGTAAGTTTCTGATTCACCAGATCGCATGTGCGCAAGTGAAGAGCATACTCCTAGTGTTGTAGGCTTTCTGATTCACAAGATCGCATTACACGCAAGTGAAGAGCATAATACCGACAACGAATACATTTTAGACAAAAAATAATTCCTTACAAATAAGCATGAAATTGACTAGCAAATATCAAACCAAAATTTTAAAAATCAAATCAAACACATTATTCTTGTCTGAACAATCAAAAAGCGTTAGAACAATGCATAGCAATTAATGTCCTCCTTTTAACACTACAAAGTTGTGTTGTTAAAAGAGGGCTAAAGATAATAATCAATAGGGCATGAAATATTAAAAATTTAAATCCCTATAGCATTTAAATCACTTTGAAATAAAACAATCAGGCCCTCCTTCTAGCGCCAATTTGTTGAGTGGTATTTTCACCCGATTGTGAAAGTACACTCTTCTTTAGGATTTGGGCTCCAAATCCCCTCTTGCAAAGAAGTTAAACAAACAACTTCTCCAAGGTCTCCGTTGTATTAGCATTTGCAAACTGTGTATTAGTAATCTTCAATAAAGATATTCAATTTAAATGCTTGGAACACCTTAGCGATTGCAAGTAACTGTAAACAAGGGGCAATGTTGTTCTATTTCACCCTGAAACTTAGTGATTGTTCATTGTTTTTTTTGGATTTTGTAATTTTTAAATGTTTATTTTAAATAAGTTAAACTTTCTAAAAAATGAAATGCAGAAACTGAAAATGAAATGCAAAAAAACTGAAAATAAAATGCACTCAGTATGATGCTATCCTATTTTGGCAAAACCGAAGATGTGAGGTCTCCATGCATGCAACCTAACCTATTGGACTTGCAAAACAAGCACAATCCCCATAGACTAAGTGCTGGCTCCTAGGGTACGAAATAAAATTCAGATTTCAAATATTCGCCTAATGTAACCCAAAAAAAATGGCATTAACATTATCTATTTATTCGAAACCTAAAAAAATGAAATAATAAACATTAAATCCATAGCATGCAAAGAAAATCTCCTTCTTTCTTGCCCACAAGATGCAAATTTCTGAAAACTTTCTGCATTAAAAATATGTCATTTTACAATAGCAGAATCTCTGGTTCTCACAAACTAGTTTGTGGAAGAAAAACAACTTAAACGAGTCCGGAATGGCCTTCTCGCCTTCAAATCTGCAACTCTGTTCACAGCAATTTCCGACCCCTCTGGCCTCTTTGAATGGCGTATTTAAACTTCTGGAAAAATTGCTTCTCCTTCCCTGATGGTTAGTTTCGCTTTTCGATGGCTACTCGTTTCACCTTCCTTGACTACGTGTGCTTTGGTTTCCATTTTGTGGCCCTTTGCTACGTTTTCTCCTCATTGGCTTGCGTTCGTTTCCCTCCGTGTGTAACGATCATATTGAATGATCATGTAATGCTTTGTCTTATTCATTAGATTTTGTCCTTATGTCCACGTCACTATGCAGGTCCGTTACCTTGGCGAAACTGGAACATGTCGCGATATCACGACACTTCTTGTTTCTCAGCTTGGCTACCCCTTTTGAATCGTGAAAATGTAACATGTCGCGATATCGTGACACTTTCGGCCATTTTTGTCTTCTGTTGCTTAGAACACATGCAAAAAATGTGGGTCCCCAATTTTGGGGTACGTTGTGGATCAGCCACAACAAATGGCGACTCTGCTAGGAAATGCTCCTAAGCATTTCGATGAGAACTCAACCTGAAAAGAAAAAACACATACTCAAATACAAGCGTCAACAAATATCCCAATAATGAAACTTAGACGAGAAACACATGAAGCATTAGAATTATTAAGCATCAGCTCGATGTGTGCAATGTGCTTCATTCCCTATCGTTTGAAATTGATCAACATTCCATTATCAGTTTCACTTATGATTCGTATGCAAGGCCATGAATGATTTATGCATGATTTGATGTATGACAATTATGCTAGAGATAACGACCTACTTTGCAAAGGTTCAAACCTTCTAGTATCATGAACAATATATAAAAAATGTCAAAACCTCTTAGGACCAAATATATGCATACTAAATTAATTTATTAGATCCCAAAGTTTGCTATGTGTCACTACCATCTTGAACCCATGTGTAGGTGTAAGTGAAATCAGAGCTTTGGGGAATAGGATTCCCAATCTAAGCGATATGGGAATTTAACCCTATCCTTACTACTCTGATCTGGAGTTCATTACCTCATCTTGAAAAAAATTATTTAACCTGTTATGGATGAAATTATCAGGCTAGCCTATCCGTTTGAGCAGTTAGTGGTCTTGCTTTTAGACAAGACATGTCGCCACGCATGAGCATACTCCACTACCAGCCAGGCGTCTATATCCCCGATGAAGATCAACCCCATAATCTAGGATTTGGCTCTACTTTTGATTTCTTGGACCTTGGGGATGACTACCCATCCTTGCAAGGCACATGTAGTACGATCCTTCCAATCCAATATTAATAAAGAAATGAAAAATATTTGCTTTGAATTTCAAATTCTTGAATGGGAAAAATAGAAGCTTTGGGGAATCGGATTCTCAACCTAAGTGAGATGAGAATTAGACCCTATCCTTACTACTCCATGAAGGTCAAATCAAAGCTTTGGGGAATTGGATCCTCAACCTAAGTTCGATGGGGATTTAAACCTATCCTTACTACTCTAATTTTAGGCTTTAAGCTCTATGGGAGTGATAAAAACCACTATTTAAGGATTATGTTGCATGATAGGACAGACACGAAATACTCCTTTCGCCTCACTTTTTCTTCCAAGTATGGTTTTGACCATTTTGCTCAAGATTCTCTTTAATATGTGTAGAACGTGCTTGGTTCAATATAGTTCGGGCATCAGTTCCCAACCTTAGGATCCTTTTGATATATGTTATGTAATAACCCTAAGAGGATTTGACACTTTATCAATGACTGTACATGAAATGAAGATGCAACTGAGATGAAATGTATATGCAATGTGAAATGTAATATGAGATATGAATGCATTGATCCTCCGAAATGCGGATGGAATATATATCACCTACTTTACCATAATGTAAAAAACTGACAACTTCATGCATCACAAGTTCCAAACGATATTCATTAATGTCTTTGTGATATTCGTGGAGCTTTCTGCAATACAATTTCTATGTTTCATATTATCCAAGTCTTAGTTAACATTCGTAAGGACCAACACACACAACTTAAAACCAAAATGAAATCCAATCCAAAACCAAAAAATGAAACCAAAAGTATATACAAATGTACAATATAATACAAATCTCACATGATTTAAGGGATAAAATAATGCTTTAGAACTTGCCCGTTAATCGGTAACGTCAACTCTTTCCCATCTAAAGTTCTTAGTCTGAAAGTACTCTCCCCTAGGATTTCAAAAATTTGATAAGGACCTAACCAAAGACAATCAAACTTTTTGTGATCTCCTTTCTCATCATGTTTTTTATCCCACAACAAAACCAAGTCATAGATTCTAAAACATTTAATTTTGGCTCTTTTATCGAACCATATTTTGACCACATCTTGATGCTTGCTCATGTGGAGCATGGCTTCTTCTCTTTTTTCATCAAGGTGCATTAGATGACTTAATCTAGCCTCAATGTGATTATCAGTTCTAAGGTATTCTTGTATGAAACGAAGGGTTTGAAGCCTCAAATTTGCAAGAAAAATTGGATCTTGCCCATAAACTAGATGATAAGGTGTATTTCCTATTGATTATTTTTCTCTAGTCCTATCTGCCCAAAGAGCAAATTTTAATTGGTTGTGCCAATCCCGAGAATTCTTTTCCAATAACTTCTTAATGATGGCTAGCAAATTTTTATTTGAAGATTCTACCAAACCATTGCCTTGAGGGTAATAGTTGGACGAAAACTTTAAACTCACCTTATTATCATATGCCCAATTTGCAAATTGAGTGGAAACAAAATCCTTACCATTATCACTTACAATAGAATCGGGCATTCCAAACCTTGTTACGATATGATCTTCGAGGAATTTTATTACCACATCCGTAGTAGCATGCTTCATAGGAATTGCTTCTACCCACCTAGTGTAATAATCTGTAGCGATGAGTATGAATTTATGGGAATCTAAAGAATTTGGGTTAATAACCCCAATGAAGTCTAATCCCCATTGTGCAAATGGTCTCATCTCAACTACAGGTTGTAATGGCGTAGCTGCATTCCTTTCTCTATTGGCAGCCACTTGACAAATATGGCAAGATCGCACGTGTGCATGTGCATCTTTAAAAATGTGGAGCCACTAATATCCCACTCTTAGGATTTGATGTGTTGTTGAATTTTTCGAACCATGGCCAGTTCCATGTTTACCATGAAACTCCTGCAAAACATTGGTGGCTTCTTCTTGATTTAAGCATCGTAGGTAAATTCCCTCATGATTTTTTTGGTAAAGAGCACCGGACCTAATTAGATAATTGGCATATTTAAGTCTCAGGGCTCTTCTTTGAGTAGAATTAAGATGTGATGGACACTTACCATTTAATAGAAAATACACAATATCAACATACCAATCATCTTTAGAAATGCGCTCTCCATCTAAATACTCGCATGTGACTTGGGGATTATTCTCAGCAATTGTTTTCACAAGTCCTTGTCCGTGGACTAATTTCATGGGTTGGATTTCAAGGTAAAATTCTTGGATGGTAGAAATCCATTTACCTCTTCTCTCACCCAGCTTGTTTTGCACAAACATGGTTTTGACAGCAGGGTCAAGCACAATGGCAAAGACCCTACTATGCACAATGTAATGTCTAAATTTTTTTACTATTTTTAATAGTGCATACATTTGCTTATCGAGGATAGAATACCTCAATTGAGCATCCTTCAAAGGAGCGCTTAGAAAAGCTATGGGATTTTTTGTGTTATCTTCACCTTTCTGAGTCAAGACACTCACAAAAGAGTGTTCAGATGCGAAAACATAAATAAAGAAAGGCTTAGAATAATTTGGACTTATATGAACAGGGGCTCTAGAAATAGCATCCTTGATGCTTTGAAAGGCAACCCTACTTTCTTTATTCCATTTGACATTCACATATTTTTTGAGCATCCCATTCAGTGGTTTAGCTATCTCAGCGAAGCCAGAAATAAACTTCCTCACGAAATTGATTTTCCCAAAGAAAGATCTCAATTCCTTTTTGCTACCTAGGAGATGCAGGTTTTGGATAGCTTCTATCCTTTCCAGATCAATGGAGATACCCTCTTTTGAAATGATATGGCCAAGCAATCTTCCTTCTGTCACTCCAAAAATGCATTTTTTTTTATTGAAAGAAATTCCATGCTCTTTACACCTTTGGAGAACTTTCCTCAAATATTTCACATGGTCTTTTCTTTCCTTTGAAAACACAAGAATGTCATCCACATACACAATGATACATTTACCTATGAGCCCTTTGAATGCATAATCCATGGCACGTTGAAATGTTGCGCCTGCATTTAATAATACCAAAGGCATTCTTCTATAGGCAAATGTTCCCCATTTGGTTGTGAAGGCCGTCTTCATCCTATCATAGGGATGAATAAGAATCTGATTATATCCAGAATACCCATCAAGAAAAGACATCATTTCAGACCCATTCACCGTTTGCAATTTTTCATCAATTGATGGTAGCGGGTAATTATCCTTTTGTGAAGCTTTGTTGAGATTTCTAAAATCTATGCATAGCCTTATCTCCCCATTTTTCTTTCTCATCGAAACCATATTAGTGACCCAAGTTGAGTGCCTAATGGGAAATATTATCTTTGTGTCCAACAATCGTTTGACCTCTTTCTCTATCAAGGGCTCAAGTAATGGGTTAACAGGTTGTTGTCTTTGTCTGAAGGGTTTGTGATGGCAAGCCGAGATTCACACAACAGAACTTCAAATTAATTTTTTGCAAATAGCTTAACACAGTCTTACATTACCGTTTCTAGGCATATTTCTTTTCCCTCTCAATCCCGAACTCACCATCCCTTTCCCTTACAATTCTCGAGTTTTTATCGAGGCCTCGACCCTCTAGGCAATTAATGCCCCCGCCTAACCAAAATTTCAAGTTTGTTTTCCCCCGACCGAGTTTTCAAATTTTTTGCCATAAATGGGCAATTTCCCGATCCACCATGAAGCTCGCATTAATGACCTCCCTTGACCTGCAACCACCGTCTTGGTCAGATTGTTCTTCTGCACCGTTGTCTCATCCATAATGTCCATCGCCTGTATCTGTTGTTTTGCCAGAAATTAAAAATATGCGCGGACGTGGCCCTCATCTTTGTTTTAATACACGTAGTTGTCCGCATGTTTAATTCAATTTTCCCTGGCCGTCCGCGTGCATATTTGGCTATGCCTTCTTCTTGTCGCAATATCTTTAATACACGTGCCCCTCACAACTGTCTTGATACACGTGGCTGTCCACGTGTCAAATTTGGCCTTGCCTGGTCATTCGCTTGTTCACTTTTGGCTGTGCCTTCACCTGGCCGCGATATCGCGATAGGTCATGACATGTCATGATATCGCGACCAAAAGTGCCTCCTCTTTGTCGTAGCCCTTTGGGGTCACGATTTCGTGACATGTCGCAAAATCGTGACATGTCACGATTTCGTGACCCCCCCTGCCTTCGCCTTGTCGTAGCCCCTTGGGGTCACGATTTTGTGACCCCCCCCTCTGCCTTCACTTTGTCGAAGTCCTTTGCTTTGTTCTCCGCCTTGCTTTAGCTTTTGAAGCTGTCTCAAAATCATGCCACGTGGCAGCTTTTAACTGGTCGCGATATCGCGACCTGTTGCGATATCTTGACAGGACTCCCCCCACGCCTTGTTCTGAAATATCATCGCGGACGTCGCGATATCGCGACGAAACTTGCCCTTGCCATGTCGTAGCTTTTGAGGTCGCGATTTCGTGACCCCTTCCCCCTTGCTTTACAAAAACTTCCCCCTTGGGAAAAACTGAAGAAAAGTACTTAGAAAAAATTTGGAAAAAAAATTTTTGGAAGATGCAAGATTGCTCTATTGTCGTCGGATGCTCCTGCATCAGACACCCGGGGTAAATTAAAAGTGATCCTCACTTCTATTTTGTTAGGGGAAGACCCAAGCGGTCAACCTCCATTTTTGACAACCAAGTTGCATCTTCAATAGGTCTGCCCTTCCACTTTATCAAATATTCAGAATACTGTTTGTTTCTGGTGCTTCTGCCTTCACGAGCGTCTAATATTTCCTCGACCTCGTCTGTGGTTGGATTAGATGCTGGAATTTGCCAAAATTCTGTACTTGGTACCTCTGTATTTTCTCCCTCATGATATTCCACTAAATCTGAAATGTTAAAAATAGGTGAAATGTCAAGCCAACTCGGCAATTCCACTTCATATGCATTGCCTGACTCCCGTTTTCCCAGTATTCTGCATGGCCCAAACTTCTTCATCTTCAATTTGTTATAAGTCTTGGCAGGAAATCTCTCCTTCCTGAGATGGACCATGACCTCATCTCCTACTTCGAACTCTTTGAACCGTCGCTTCTGGTCTGCCCTTGTCTTATATTGAGTATTCATTTTTATAATTTGTTTCCTTACTTCTTCATGCAGACTTTTCATATGTTTCGCAAATTCTTCTACCTCGACACTGCACTTTTCTCTCTTATCCAACTTTCTTAGTTTAGACACATTTCTCGGGATGTTTCCATATATTATCTGGAATGGAGATTTATTTGTGCTCTTATTGACTGAACTGTTATACGCAAATTCTGCCTATGGTAAAACTAAATCCCATCCCTTGGGTTGATCTGCTATCAAGCATCTCAATAAATTACCCAGGCTTCTATTTACCACCTCTGTCTGTCCATCAGTCTGTGGGTGGTATGCAGAACTGAACTTCAGATCTGTCTTCAACTTCTTCCACAAAGTTCTCCAGAAATAACCAACAAATTTTGTATCTCTATCAAAAACAATGCTCTTCGGTAGACCGTGAAGTCGTACCACTTCCTTGAAAAATAGCCCTGCAATGTGAACTGCATCACTTGTTTTCTGGCATGGGATAAAGTGTGCCATCTTGGAAAATCTGTCAACTACTACAAATACAGAGTCATTTCCCCTCTGTGTTCTTGGCAATCCGAGGACGAAGTCCATGTTGACGTCCTCCCATGGCCGCTCAGGTACTGGTAACGGCCGATACAATCCCGTGTTCTGTCTTCTGCCCTTTGCCATCTGGCATATTCTACAACTCTATACAAACTTTTTCACATCTTGCTGTAGCTGCGGCCAATAGTAATTTTCACTCACCAGGGCAATTGTCTTATCCCGGCCAAAATGTCCGGCCAGTCCCCCGCTGTGTTTCTCCTTGACTAAGTTTTCCCGCATGGAACTCCTTGGAATGCATAATTTACTTCCTCTGAACAACATTCCATCTTGGATTAGAAAATCCAACCATCTTGTCCTGTCCACAATAACAGGTGTCAAGCAAGCCGTCCAGGCTTCTGCAAAATCTGGATCTTCAAGGTACAAACCCTTCAGTTCTTCAAATCCCACTACTTCCACTGTCATTTTAATCAGTAAATTCTGCCTTCTACTTAAGGCATCTGCAACTCTGTTTGATTTCCTGCTTCTGTGCTTCAGCACAAAGGTATAGCTTTGGAGGAACTCCACCCACTTCATGTGCCTTTGATTCAGTTTTGTTTGACTGTTAATGTACTGTAAAGCCTGATGATCAGTAAATAGAACAAACTCCTTTGGCAATAAATAGTGTCTCCACTTCTTCAGAGCCTGAACTATAGCATAAAATTCCTGGTCATAAACTGAATACTTTTTTCGAGCATCATTTAGCTTCTCACTGAAATAAGCAACAGGTCTGCCTTCTTGACTCAGTACAACCCCTATTGCACTGCCACTGGCATCACAGTCCACCTGAAATACCTTGTTAAAGTCTGGGAGTGCCAAAACAGGCTGTTATGTGACCTTTTTCTTTAATGCATCAAAGCTCCTTTCAGCCCCTAATGTCCACTTGAACTCTTTTTTATCCCCTCTCATTGTTTCTGTGAGAGGTGCACAAATGTTGTTGAAGTTCTTTATGAACTTCCTATAAAAGCTGGCTAGACCATGAAATGATCTTACCTCTGTTGTGCTTCTTGGGGTAGGCCATTCGATGATGGCTCTCACCTTCTCTGGGTCCATTTTCAGACCTTCTACTGAGATTACAAACCCCAGGTATACTAACTCTTTCTTGACAAAATTACACTTTTTTAGATTTATTAATAACTGCTCCTCCCACGACTTTTCAAAAACCCTCCTGATATGCATCAGGTGTTCCTCCAGGGTTCTACTGAATATTAATATATCATCTAAATAAACAATGACAAACTTTCCCAGAAACTCTTTCAGTACTTCATTCATCAGCCGCATGAAGGTACTTGGTGCATTGGACAGCCCAAATGGCATGACCAACCACTCATACAAGCCCTCTCTTGTCTTGAAGGTTGTCTTCCACTCATCTCCTTCTCGGATACGGATCTGATGATAACCACTTTTCAGGTCAATCTTCGTGAAGTACTCAGCTCCACTTAAACAGTCCATGATATCATCCATCCTTGGCAATGGGAATCTGTATTTGATAGTGATTTTGTTGATGGCCCGTGAATCTGTACACATTCTCCATTCTCCATCCTTCTTTGGTGCCAGCACTGCAGGTACTGCGCATGGGCTCAAACTTTCTCGAATCAATCCCTTCTCCAGTAACTCCTGGACCTGCCTGTTTAACTCCTCAGTCTCTACAGGCGTCATTCTATGTGCAGCTTTATTTGGCAAGCTCGATCCTGGCACCAAATCTATATGGTGGCTGATTTTCCTTACTAGGGGTAAACCCTCAGGCACATTATCAGACACAATATCTAGAAATTCCTCCAACAGATCTAGGACTTCTGTTGGGGTATCTTGGCATTCCTTCTCCCTAACTCTCGGAATTATTGCATAACATAAATGTTCATGCTTCAAACCATCCAAAAACTTTCTCCCTTCAACTAAACAGATTCTGGAGTCGTTACACACCTTTTCATCCGCTTCCTTTAAGGGTTTCAGCTTATGGCGCACGCCATTCTTCGTCAATGAGTAGGTGTTGGCACGGCCGTCATGCACTGCACTCCGATCGAACTGCCAGGGCCTTCCCAACAACATATGGCAAGCATCCATAGGCAGGATGTCGCACAGGACCTCATCACAATAATTCCCAATATTAAATTTAACGGAGCACTGCTCATTGACCAAGGCCCTATGGTCCTTCTGTAGCCATGCGACCCGATATGGATGCGGGTGCTTCTTCCTCTCTAACTGTAGCTTGGTAACCATTTCTTCTAAAACCAGGTTATCCGTGCTACCATTATCAATAATAATATTGCAAATCTTGCCCGTGCATTTACACCTTGTGCGGAATAAACTTCTTCTCTGATCTGTGTCCTTCTCCTCATTCAACAGGACTCTCCTTATGATCATTGCTTCCCCTCTCTCCGCTTCTTCAGAATGTTCAGACTCAACATCTTCCTCTGCCACAACAGCCCTGGCTGGACCCTCAGGCCTCTTGTTCATCCTTTCTCGGTGTTGTGGACACTCAAATGCCCGATGTCCTTCTTCACCACAGTGGAAACATGTCCCATGAAATACTCCTCTTCCAAACCCTCGTCCAGATCCACCCCGTCCTCTTGGGTAGCTGTTCTGATCACGGGGCTGATAAACATCCTCTTCCCTTTGATCCTGGTTGCTACTGGCTTCACCAGTCTTCTTCAGATCTTTATATTTTTCTCCACTGGTTCTCCCACCAGTTCTTCCACCATGGCCCCTTCCTCTTTGCTTGCCTTCAAACCGCCTATTCAGTTTTTCTTCCACCTTTAAGGCAAACTGGTAAGCATCCTCAATGGTGCTTACCCGAACTAGGCTCAGCTCTTCCTGGATATCGAGTCTCAACCCATTGATATAATGGGCTACCTTTTCTTTGTTTGCCTCTAAATGTCCAGTTCTAATAGAGATCTTGTAAAACTCCTCGGTGTATTCTTGGACAGTTTTGTTTGTCTGTCTCAAACTCTGCATTTTCCTTAGCAGATCCAACTCGTAATCTGTCGAAATAAACTGTCTTTTTAGCTTTTCCACCATTCTATCCCATCTTGTTATTCTCTCCTTCCCTCTTCTGTTCCTCTCCAACTGTATTCCCCTCCACCAAATGCTTGGCATGACCCTTCAACTTGGTCTTAGCAAATCTGACCCGATTAGGGTCTTCAACCTCCTCGTATTCGAAATATTCTTCTAAATCATTTATCCAATCAATCACCTCTTCTGGATTTAGGTTTCTCGAGTATGTAGAAACCTCCATTTTTGGTTGCTTTCCAATCTGAGAGATGGCCTTGTACAACCTGGCTTGTGCAGGATCCACAGCCTCTTCTTCTTCCTCAGATCGGTCTTCTTCTTCATCAACTTCGTCTTCACTTCCCTCATCCCTTTCGGGCTCGTGCCTTCTACGTAGCTCCTCTTGTAGGGCTTGAACTTGTCTCTACAAGGCTCGAAAGTCTTCGATCGGCACCACATTTCCTACTCCACCACGGTTTCTTCGTGGAGGCATTTTTCTTTCTTCCCTTACAAATCCTTCCATAGATCCTGGTGTAACTGCCTCTCTTTCGGCGATCTGTTACACGCTCAGGAGCTCCCGCTCTGATACCACTTGATGGCAAGCCGAGATTCACACAACAGAACTTCAAATTAATTTTTTGCAAATAGCTTAACACAGTCTTACATTACCGTTTCCAGGCATATTTCTTTTCCCTCTCAATCCCGAACTCACCATCCCTTTCCCTTACAATTCTCGAGTTTTTATCGAGGCCTCGACCCTCTAGGCAATTAATGCCCCCGCCTAACCAAAATTTCAAGTTTGTTTTCCCCCCGACCGAGTTTTCAAATTTTTTGCCATAAATGGGCAACTGCCCGATCCACCATGAAGCTCGCATTAATGACCTCCCTTGACCTACAACCGCCGTCTTGGTCAGATTGTTCTTCTGCACCGCTGTCTCATCCATAATGTCCATCGCCTGTATCTGTTGTTTTGCCAAAAATTAAAAATATGCGTGGCCGTGGCCCTCATCTTTGTTTTAATACACGTAGCTGTCCGCGTGTTTAATTCGATTTTCCCTGGCCATCCGCGTGCATATTTGGCTATGCCTTCTTCTTGTCGCAATATCTTTAATACACGTGCCCCTCACAACTGTCTTGATACATGTGGCTGTCCACGTGTCAAATTTGGCCTTGCCTGGCCGTCCGCTTGTTCACTTTTGGTTGTGCCTTCACCTGGCCACTCACGATATCACGACCAAAAGCACCTCCTCTTTGTCGTAGCCCTTTGGGGTCACGATTTCGTGACCCCCCTGCCTTCGCCTTGCCGTAGCCCCTTGGGGTCGCGATTTCGTGACCCCCCCTCTGCCTTCACTTTGCCGAAGTCCTTTGCTTTGTTCTCCGCCTTGCTTTAGCTTTTGAAGCTGTCTCGAAATCATGCCACGTGGCAGCTTTTAACTGGTCACGATATCGCGACAGGACTCCCTCCCTATGCCTTGTTCTGAAATATCATCGCGATATCGCGACGCTCCGCGATATCGTGACGTCGTGATATCGTGACGTCGCGATATCGCGACGTCGCGATATCATGACGAAACTTGCCCTTGCCATGTCGCAGCTTTTGAGGTCACGATTTCGCGACCCCTTCCCCCTTGCTTTACAAAAACTTCCCCCTTGGGAAAAACTGAAGAAAAGTACTTAGAAAAATTTGAAATTTTTTTTTTTTGGAAGATGCAAGATTGCTCTACTGTCATCGGATGCTCCTGCATCAGTTTGGAATCCAGTTTTAGAGGTATGGTGTGCATAATAACGTTTTGATCATACGTTTTCAACTCATTGTAACTCCAAGCAATGCAATCCATGTAATACTTTAGTGTACATATTATATTTTCCCTCTCATCAATAGTACATGCCTTTGCCATATACACTTCATGCGGATTATCCACACTCCCTATATTGATCAAGTCACAAGCATATTTAGGAGGTGGCACCCTTTTTCCTTTTCTAGCTTTATATCCCCTATCAAACATCTTATCCAATGAAACGATGTCCTTAGGTATCTTATTGGATTGAAATGTAGCTTCATTTTCTCCTTTTTTTTCTTCTTGCCACCTTTGATCTTCATCAATTACTTGGTTCTCAAAAATACCTGAATTGGTGACAAATTTGAAAATGTGTCTATCATTCTCAAAACTTGCAAGTTTCTGATGTTGTTAGGTATCGATGGGTAAGGGACCAACTCAATGGAAAACTTCTTGCATTTTTTTATGTCAATCGGATTTAGCATGCCTGCAGCTACCGCAAGAGAATCAGTTGTACGATTTCCTTTCCTAGAAATAATGGATATATTAAAAGCATCAAATTCCTCAATGAGGTCCCTCACCCTAGTTCTATAAAGGCTTAATCTCTTATCGTGATGGGTGTATTGTCCTTTAACTTGTTTGACAACCAATTCTGAATCTCCCAATACTTTCAAACACTTAACCTTCTTGCTCAAAGCCAATTGTAATCCAAAGATAAGAGCTTCATATTCTGCCACGTTGTTAGTGCAAGGAAACTGCAATCTATAGGCAGCCAACAACGGTTTACTTCCCAGACAAGTGAGTTCAACTCCAGCTCCTGCACCTTGTTTTGACTTAGATCCATCAAAACTGAGTAACCACATGAGATTATCTTCTTCAGAAGAGCTACAACAAACTATTTCTTTTTGAGTTTTTTCGGTAGCTCTTTCAACATCAAAAGCATAGACTCCTAACTCAGATTCAAAAAATTGAACTTCATTTGGCTTGTTGAATTCTGTGATGATTTCCTTAAGCCTTGGCTCATTTTCCACTCTAATTTGATTAGCAATCCCTCTCCAGGGTAGCCACATGTGCGAGAAATTAGTGGAGAAATAACCATTCAAACTTTTCATCCAATCCCTAGCAAGTAGCATTCCATATCGACTTGGGATATTGACAACCAAAATATCAACCACCTGCTGGACCCTAGGTTCATAATTGAGTTGGATCTTAACATCATAGAGGGTCCCTACCACATTTACCTTAGACCGATCCAATTGCAAAACCTTGCATTTAGCAAAAACAGGCTCTAGGCCTAGCATTTGGTAAATTTTTGAAGGCATGAGATTACTCGTGGCACCTGTGTCCACCAGACAATTATGCAAATTTTTGCCTGCAATCCTCACAGTCAATAAAAATGGAGGGACATCTCGTATTTCCTTTTGTAAAACCATGTGAGATTCAACTTCCTTTCCTTCCTGTATTCGACCAGGTGATCCCAAAACCTTTATCAATGCTTCCTTTTGGCCAGGCAACCTAGTCGCCTCTAAAAATGAAAGGCTAGATTTGGACTTCTTTAAATCCTCCACTATGTCATAAGTTGACTTTTTTGGCTTCAATGTTTTTTGTGTGTCCTTAGACGTTTCTCTTCCCGATGGAGGAGAGGGATTATTATCAGCCTTAGCATCGGGAGGAAGAATAGAATTGTTTGGTGGAGTTTGAGGATGTTTTAGGGGCTTTAGACTTACTTCTCAAATGGTATCCATGGTTCCCCTTTCTAAATTCTCTAAAATCCTGCACTTCCTGTTCCAAGATCTCATCCACTTCTTCCTCATCCTCACTCTCTTGACGATATAGAGTTTCCACCACCAAAATGTTGTCCTCTCCTTGTTGATGTTGGGGTGGACCCTCATTTGGCACAAGTTCCAAATCATCCACATGAGCTTGGAGACAATGGGTATACCTAGTAGTTTCGGGACAATTCCTTTCATTATTCTCCTTTGTATTATGCAATCTACACCCCTTTTCCCATGCAAAATCAGAAATATTGAGAATGGAACTAGAGTGACTTGGTCCTGTGACGGTGTCTATCTGATTAGCAATAGGGTAAGGCACACCCCCATTGTTTGGCTTTGTATTCCACTGTCTCCCTCTATTGTTGAAATTTCTATTTGGGTGAGGGGTATGGGATTCATACTTCTTTTTTTGAACCAAATCATTACCCAATTTGTGAACTATATTTTTGAGTTCTTCAACCTCTGAATAAATCTCTTTTGGTTGAGCTATGTTATTACTAGTTCCAATAGGATTTGCATAATTGGTGAGATCTTGACTTAACATTTGAGTTGGATTTTGATCCCTTTGATTTGCATAGGGATTCACACTTTGAATCGGAATTGGATTGGGAAAAGGAACTATAGCCTGAGAATTAACAGGTCTGGCTCCTTGCATAGTTTGCTGACTAGTTTGCAAAAATGAAGGAATGGGGGGAATGGATGTGATTGGTTGAATTGGAATGGGTGCGTAAGCAGGTGTTGATGAATATGATTGTTGATAAGGCAAAGCATTTATCCCTGATATTTGTGATGCTATGATCTGATTCATCATAGGAGCTTGACCATATGGACCATATTGTCCTACCATAGGCATCTAGGAAAACCCATAACTCTATGGTGTCATTTATTGTTCAATGGTCATAGCTTCATTGTAAGCCAGAGCAAGCGTGGTAACTTGAGGATTTTGCCTTGCAAACATTGTCTTCATAGGATCCAATGCCCCAAAATATATTTGCAAATCTATTGCGGGATCAATGGCAAAATGTCGAATTGCTCTATTATAGCACTTCTAAAATCTTTGATTAAAAGTTCGGATTGGCTCACCCTGGCATCTTTTGCATGTAATGAACTGATTATAGATAATCATGGGATCTAATGGTGACCTAAATTGGTTAACAAAAGCATCCTCCATTTGCGTCCATGACGTAATGGAACCAGTAGGTAAGCAAATATACCATTTGTATGCCACTTGGTCTAGGCTCATGGGAAGAGTCTACAAGCCACGTCTTCATGTTGAACTTGCAATCTTATCAAAACATCCCTATAGGCCTGAATATGTTCTTCTGCGGTCCTTGGGCCATCCGATTTGTATTTGGGAAAAAATCTCTCTATATTCTTAGGGATCTTGTGAATATCCCCTGTAATATTCAAAGGAATGTTATTGGCTCCGTACCAAGGAGGTGGTGGAGGTTGGGCCATTTGATTCAAAATCAATGATGATAACCCTACAAGAACAATGGAAATGATACTGATAATTGGTACACTAGTGGAAAATGACACCACCGATGCAAGTTCGCTAGATGCACCTAAAATAGAAGGATCTTTTGTAACAAGAATATCTGGTGGGGCCTCAATTTGTTCGATTTTGTTCCTTGGATTCCTATGAGCAAGTGAGAGGCTTTGGAATATGGTTTCCTCGGTTGTTTTGGACCTAGTTGCGATGTGATGCGGTGGGTCCAGCTTGTAAGTGAAACTACCCTACAGAACCTGACAAAACTCTCAATACCTCAAATAAAACCTGCGACACAGAAAAAAATCTTGCAATTAATGAAAATCAAAGAAAAATCAATTTGTTAGTCATGAGCAAAAGAAGGAACCATGAAAAAGCAATATTCTAAAATGTAAGTTTCTGATTCACCAGATCACATGTGCGCAAGTGAAGAGCATACTCCTAGTGTTGTAGGCTTTCTGATTCACAAGATCGCATTACATGCAAGTGAAGAGCATAATACCGGAAATGAATACATTTTAGACAAAAAATAATTCCTTACAAATAAGAATGAAATTGACTAGAAAATATCAAACCAAAATTTTAAAAATCAAATCAAACACATTATTATTGTCTGAACAATCAACAAGCGTTAGAACAATGCATAGCAATTAATGTCCTCCTTTTAACACTACAAAGTTGTGTTGTTAAAAGAGGGCTAAAGATAATAATCAATAGGGCATGAAATATTAAAAATTTAAATCCCTATAGCATTTAAATCACTCTGAAATAAAACAATCAGGCCCTCCTTCTAGTGCCATTCTGTTGAGTGGTATTTTCACCCGATTGTGAAAGTACACTCTTCTTTAGGATTTGGGCTCCAAATCCCCTCTTGCAAAGAAGTTAAACAAACAACTTCTCCAAGGTCTCCACTGTATTAGCATTTGCAAACTGTGTATTAGTAATCTTCAATAAATATATTCAATTTAAATGCTTGGATCACCTTAGCGATTGCAAGTAACTGTAAACAAGGGGCAATGTCGTTCTATTTCACCCTGAAACTTAGTGATTGTTCATTGTTTTTTTTGGATTTTGTAATTTTTAAATGTTTATTTTAAATAAATTAAACTTTCTAAAAAATGAAATGCAAAAAAACTGAAAATAAAATGCACTCAGTATGATGCTATCCTATTTCGGAAAAACCGAAGATGTGAGGTCTCCATGCATGCAACCTAACCTATTGGATTTGCAAAACAAGCACAATCCCCATAGACTAAGTGCTGGCTCCTAAGCTACGAAATAAAATTCATATTTCAAATATTTGCCTAATGTAATCCAAAAAAAATGGCATTAACATTATCTATTTATTCGAAACCTAAAAAAAATGAAACAATAAACATTAAATCCATAGCATGCAAAGAAAATTTCCTTCTTTCTTGCCCACAAGATGCAAATTTCTAAAAAACTTTCTGCATTAAAAATATGTCATTTTACAATAGCAGAATCTTTGGTTCTCACAAACCAGTCTGTGGAAGAAAAACAACTTAAACAGTTCCAGAATGGCCTTCTCGCCTTAAAATCTGCAACTCTGTTCATAGCATTTTCTGAATCCTCTGGCATCTTTGAATGGCGTATTTAAACTTCTAAAAAAATTGCTTCCTCTTCCTTGACGGTTCGTTTCGCTTTCCGGTGGCTACTCATTTCACCTTCCCTGATTGCGTGTGCTTTCGTTTCCATCTTGTGGCCCTTTGCGATATCGCGACACTTTCGGCCCTTTCTGTCTTCTATTGCTTATAACACATGCAAAAAATGTGGGTCCCCAATTTTTGGGTACGTTGTGGATCAGCCACAACACTACTACTCTAATATAATGCACTTGATATGCTTGATACCACTATGAGGCCCTTTATATAGGAATATAGATTCCTTGGCCAACACTCTACCTAGTTGTACAAGGGGACACCTTGCACATTGACACTTGTGCATTTATTACATTGCTTGAAGTAACTAGCTAACTACCCCCTAAAGGTGGTACATTTACATGACCCAAATGATGTAATATACTCTAAATCTAACATTCACAAGGAGTAACTATAGTTGGAGCATAAACATTTATAACCCCAACTTGATGTTTTTTTATTTCATACAAAATAGTCTAACAACCCAATTACTTTTTACTTCTAATAGTTTCCAATCTCATTTGCATTTATCCCATATTATTGCAATACTTCCTGAAGCTCCTATAAAAGAAATTTCTAGACAATCATCCATCTTCCAAATATTTTTGCAAGCATACTTATATTCCTCACTAAATTTTTCTTATTATATTAAAATAAAATCAAGACCATAACAACCCATAATTTCTTTAATAACTCGTTTTTTAGGGATCTTATTCATACCCCTAATATTTTAGGCTATCATTTTCATCATCATCACTTTTTAATTTTTATCAGTAGGCTTAGTCCTACTTCTTGTTAACACTTGTAATAATTTTATTTTACTTCCAAAATGTACATCCCTTAGAGTTTATTTTTCTCTTTTTTCATGCTTCAATGTCCTTCCTCTCGTTTTTTCATTCCCACCGACACTTCATCATCATCAATCTCTTTTATTTTTTGATATTGTTCATAATGAGACTTATCTTCTAGAGATTTATATTACCCTAAAGAATTTGAAATGCAAGGAATAACCCCATAAACACTTTCTTCTTTATGCTACCCCAAAAATCCTAAAGTGCACAAATGGTCCTCCATAGTCATTACTATCGTATACTATCATAGAAACCCTAAATTTCCTTGGATATCTTCCATATTCTTTTATATATTGTGTTAATCTTGAAACCCTAAAGTGTAATGAATACACTGTATACTACTTTCATTTTTATTACAAGAAGAATATTTTACACTACTTGAGGAAAATGAAGATGTTTTACCCAATTTAACCTTGACCTCCTTTACCTAATTTATTTTATAATTTTCCTTCCCATATTCCTTTACTTCAAAATTTACCCCTCTCATATTTCTTCACAACTTTAATTCCTATATTTAAAATTGTATAAAGTACTTCCTCATACCTTGAGTAATTTATCTTCTAATGATTGAGTTGATTGAACTATAATAGCCTTTGTCATTTGATGATGCAGAGGTATTTACCTTACCACTTTCTTAGAAGTGGAACTCCTTAATTTGACCAAGTTTATCTTATGATATGATCTTCGTGTGTTATATTTAAGATTACCTCATGCCAAGAATTTTCTCTCTTTCCAAAATTTTCACTTTGTAATCTATTGTTATGTGTCCATTTTCATGACATTTACAACATCAAAATGCAATTTTTCATAATCCACTTATTTATCCCATTCTCTTGATTTAGATTTAATCCTAATGGACTACAATAAAGGTTTTGAAATATCCATGGCAACACATTTTTTAGTATATACAACATTTCTTCTCTCCTTAGTAGTTGGTCCCTCATGGATGAACTCACCTAGAGTATTGCCAATATTATTCAAAACTTCCTTAATGATGAGTTGATAAGGATGTCCAAAAATCCTAATCCACACTAGAATCCATTTAATAATATTTTTCCTCATAGAAATATTCTCACTCAATGGTATTAAAAATTATGTATATTTACCCCTAAACCAAGGGCCTCCATCCATTATTTCATCCCTTCTTTATAAACTAGAGAAGATAATGAAGAAAAATCCTTTTGAAAGAAAAGTCAAAGAGTAATTTGAATTCAATCCCTACTTCCATATGATCCAATTTTGTATCTCAGAAAAGCATGGATGGTATTATATAACTTATATATTTACCTTTTGGTTTTAAGAACCATTATATCATGCTCAATAATTTCATCCTTGATAATCACTTATGTTGTAATATTTTCTACCTAGATAGGTTTTGCCATAGATTCTCTCTTCCATATATTACTAGCTAGGGCATACTTACATCCAATGAGGACATTCAAAAATGACTCTCTCACCATGTTGCCTAGATTTACTTCACATGAAACTTTTAGTTTTTATTTTTCTCCTAATATTTGGAATTTTTAGCTTTTGATGAGTATATGATATAGGAAATGCAACCACAAGATGTAAGATAAGCAATCTATGATAACTATATGATAATGGCACTATAATATGCAATAAAAATATAAGATAAAATTTTGCAATAACTCATAAATATACCATTAATGAAAGCTCATGAAAATAGTACAATGTAGTATGATGGAGGACATGAACACTCCATAAACTATTCTTAAAGAGCTACATTGTACTCCACTACCAATATATACTATGCACACTCTATATTCTCTACCACACACACTATATCCTCTACTCCCCTTATTTCACTCACTATAAGGCCTATATATAGGAAGATATGTTCCTTGGTCCTTACTCTACCTATGACTCTTCATATACCTTTCCTATGACTCATGTACAAGTGGACTCCTTGTACATTTACATCATTACACATTGACACTTGTGTATTTATTACATTCCTTGAAGTAACTACTTAACTTTACTCTAAAGTAAAATCCTACTCTAGTTATGTACCCAAGGTGGTACATTGACATGTACCCAATAATGTAATATACTCTAACACCCCCTGTATTACATTATTTGGGTATTGAAGACTTTAGTCTTCAATATGGATCTTCATCTTGGTTCTGGAATTTGCTATGTGTTTTTCATTTTACTCTTTGTCTAAATTTTGATAAGTATCTTCATCTTATTCTGGTTCTTCTTCTTCTCTGGTTTGTATATGGCCAAGTAATGCATAGTTTTGTTGTCCTCTCATCATTTTAATCTTGAATCTTCTATTTCCTTGTCTACTTTTATGATATATGGGTTCTTCATTTTCAGCAATATTTTTCTCAAATAATGCATTAGTATTGTTTTGAAATACAACAATATCTTGTGAAGTCTCAATCGAGTCTAGAGTATACATATTTTTATGGATTGATCCGATGGCTTCTATCTCATTTTGATTTATGATGAGACATATTAGCTCCATTTAAGTATCTGAAATCAACCATCCTTTTACTTTCCACTAGCTTGGTTACTGAAATAAGATTACATGTTAATCTAGGAACATACATCACATTATGTAACAAAAAGTTTGGAAATGATTTACTAGGTGTTACACACCCATATCCATGTATATGATAGGTTTTTCCATCTATAATTTTTAACCTATAATCATTAGTGATTTCAAGATAATCAAACCATTGTAGATTTCTTGTCATGTGATGACTAGCACCAAAATCAATATACCAAATGTTCTTTTCAATTTGACTTGTAGAATTGTTTGTGTTAGAACTAATTTTGCATCTTTGATGTGGTATATTGTATGTATCTTGATCTTGCATCCTTTTGTAGTGTGCCTTGTGATAATATGTCCCTCTTGCTATTTTATCCATTGTAGTATATGATCAATTTATAGACTTATTTTAGCTCTTTAGTATTTTGAGAATACTTTTGATAGAATCTTTGAAGTAGTCTTCCTTATGACTCCCTAGTGTAGAGTATGTGAACTAGTTTGATAAAACCTTTCCAAGACTTAGGTTTTGTAGGATTCCTTATGTCTCCCTAGTGTTTAGAGTATGCTCTAATATTGATAAAGTGCTTAGCAACTATTAGTTCACCTTTTGAGTTGATTTTGTAATATTTTGAGAATGATGGTAATATAATAATCAACTCCTATTTCACCTTATTTCTCCTATTGAACTTATGCACTTTTCAATTTGATGAAGTTCTCTATGGTTGGATTCCTTTTGTCTCTTTAGTATGAGTATGAGACAAGTATAAGTAAATAGTTCCAACTCTTTTAAGCAATTAATAATTTTGCTTCTCTATCCTTAAATTTTCAATAGTTCAATTTTCTAAATTCCAATAATTTAAAGTTTGATGTAGTACTCCTTATATCTCCCTATTTTGGAACTTTAGAAAATAATATTTGTAAAATAATATTAATTATCTAAGGTAGAAACCCTTATTTCTCCTACTTAATTATTTGTAAATATTTGATATAATGCTCCTTGAGCTAATTCTTAAGGTTATGCACTCTTTGATTTAATTGCTTTCCTTTCTAAGGTTATAGATACTCCAATGCAATATAACTTAAACCTTAGATATATATGCTACCTTATACCTCCTTTTATACTTTAATGAAAGCAAATATTTAGTGTAAATATACCTTCGAATTCTACATGTTGATTGGTGTTGGGCTTGACGTCGATGTGTAAACTATGAGCACTAGAATTTTTGCATCTTCTCCATGAGAATTCAATGCTCTTTCTTCGAATGATGCTCTTCTAGGATATCTCTTGCTCCTCTTAATGCACTTTGACTATTGCACTCAAGTCTCGCTAGAGATGTGCTTCCTCTCTCTATGCTCTTACTCTTGGTGGCTATAAGTATGCTTCCCCTTTCTTTGACCAAGTGCCAAGTGGCACTAGGTATTACCCAAGACTTTGGTCTTCTCCTTAGGTGGTGCAATGCTTATCATTATGCTATGTGGTGTAGGTCTGAGTGTCTCTCTTGAGCATTAGCTATGGTTGGTGAGCATTGAAGATGCTCTTCTTGAGCGTTGAAGTGATAATGAAGGTATTACTTTATTTGAGCATCCTTTCTTCTTGAGCATTGAACAATGATTAAGGAATCAAACTTGAAATACCTCACCAACCTAGGCGTTCTTCTTGAACTCAAGCATTATGGAGGATTGCAAACACTCTTACTTCCCTTGTGCCAAGTGGCACTCGATTCTTGGTAGTGTTAAGACAAATGGAAGCACCTTCTTTGCATGGAATCAAATAGCTCAACATTCATTTTAACCCTAGAGCTTATCTTGGCTTCTTTGTTTCCTTCAATACCTATTCTCTCTAACTCCATTCGTAGGTTAGCTTGGCTTCTTGGCAATGGCTCTTCTCCAACGTAGATGGATGGCACTTCTATTGCTTGGGTAACTCACCTTATCTTCTCTTTACCTTACCAACTATTATGTGTTGTTTCCAACTTGCACTATTGATGCTTGGATTACCTTGCTATTCTCCTTTTGCTACAAGTTTTACATTGTGATAGGTGTCCTTTGCTATGGTATTATTTCCTTGTGATTGTAGCACTGAACTATGGTGTTCTTTAACACCTTGATTAGGTGGGTATCGAGCCTTTTGGATGGCTCTACTTCCTAGCACTTTAGCCTATACTTTCCTTGTGCACTATATAGGCATTGAATCTAGTTGCATTGGCACTGAGTTGGGTGTCTTTTGACACCTCAAATGGAAGGATATTGAGCCCTTGTATGGCTCTATATTTTTTTGTTGGAGCTCCTTCTTTAGACTATGTAAAACACCCACTTTAATGGCTAAAATATGGGTAATGTAGTCTCCTTTCTAGTGCACCTTTGTCTTGATGATGCATCCCCTTATAGACTGTAATAGGCTCATTGTAGTAGTGTCCTTAGACACTCTAGCTTCTACTTGATTTGCTACATAGAGTAGGGTGCAATGATGTAGATGAATCCACCTTGAAATGCACCAAAGACTTGAGACTTTTATGGTCTCTTTTGAAGCTTTCTTGCTTCTTTGATAAGGCGGTTCTCTTCTCCAATCTATGGAGGTTCTATTGCTCTTTTGGTGGCTTCTCCTTGCCATAAAATGTTGTAGGTTTCATGTGCTCAATAGTATCTCTAGACACTTCACTCTTACCCTATTTTGTGCACTAAAACTTCCTTCTTGATAAACTCTTAATGCACTTTAAAACCTTAAGGGTAATCAATATAATGCACTTAAGAATAGCTAGAATAGTGCAATAGTAATATTACCTTATTTCTCCTTCAAAGTAACTCGTAAGATGTACTAATAATAACTCTCAAATGCACTATAATCTCTGCAACTCTCACTTAAGAGTAATGTCTTCTAGATAATAGGAAGATGATATTTTTCTTTCTATCAAAAATTATCTAACTCCTATTTTAATGTGCAGGTATTAACCTTTATAAGAAACTATCTTCTGCACTCCCTTGAATATTTTAATATGCAACCTTCTCTTTGCAACTTTTAAACCTTAATAAGGTGCCTAATGGAACTTGATAACGAACCAAATAATTAAAGTTCAACTAATGAACCTTCTTGCACCCAAGTTTCTTACCTTAATGATATCTGTAGATGAAGGATTGCGAGGTGATTAGATTCACCTTATTGCTGCCTTTTATTGGATGAACTTGCAGCTCTTCTTGACTATCCAAAATAGTTCTCTAACTCACCTATTTGCAGCTTTGAAACCCTCTAATTTGTTGTCCAAATTGTTGCTTTCTTGCTATCCTCAAATCTAAAAAATTTAGATTGCAAAGCAATCAATCTCTCCATTGAAATGTTGTCCTTGAATCTCAAAAATTTGGTAGGGAACTCCTCCAAATTGTAGCTAAGATTTTCCTTCAAGAACCCTTCAGTTTTCTATTGTAGAAACCAACAAATCTCCTTTCTCTGAATGAGCCTTCAAGCCTTCAATGGCAATCTTCAAACCTCTCAGGTTTGGTAGTTTCTTCAATATCCTTTCTCCTTATTCCTCCTTTTCAAATTCTAACTTCAATCTAGGCCTTCTTCTCAAGAATCTGAAAGTCTTGAGGTCTTCACCAATATCCTCCAAAATTTGGCAAGCTTCTTGCCAAATCTATCTCTATTTGGGCTTGTTGTTGGATGGCGATAATTATCCCAAAATCTTCCTTTATCAGGAACTTCTCCTTGGTGGTAAATTTCTCTAATGAGTTCTCCTAGGAACTCCTTCAATGGCCTTCTCTAAATCTCCTTCAATGAGGCTCACCAAGCCTTCTCCTTGTTTCTCCTTGAGACCTCTTCTCTAGGGTCTTCACTCTCATAGCTTCTCTGGTCTTCCCAATGAGACATTTCCTTCAACCTTCTACTATGGAAGTGTTGGTAATGAGATCTCTCTCTTGGATATCTAAAATCTACTGGTACTTTGGTATTTGGAACTAGACCTTTGCTAGTCCTTCTCAATATTCAGTCTTCTAAGACTGGAAGTTCTTCAATGAGACCTTCTATGGGTCTTCTCTTCAACTTTCAATGGAGATCTCCAATCTCTAATATTTTTTAGGACTCTTTTCCTTGAGTCTCTTCCTCCTTCAATGGGGTCTTCTTTCTAGGACCTCCTCCTTGATTTGTAGTCTTCAATCTTCAATGGAGATCACCAACCTCCAATCTTCTCCTGGACTCTTCTCTGGAGTCTCTTCTTCCTCAAATCTACAACAAGGCTCCTATGGCATTTTCTTCTTCTGCACTTTGCAGGTCTACAATCTCTAGCAATGGGACCTTTTCTATAGGCCTCCAAATATTTGATCTTTCGTTTGTTGCTTCTGGTGTTGGATTGATTCTAAAGAAGATATTCTTCCTAGCTCTTTGTAGGAAGCTTCTCAACTTTCTTTGAATCTCCTTTTCCTACAACAAAGTATTAGGACTGTAATGGAAGAAATTCTAAATCTAGAGATAATCAATCTTCACTAGTTGATTTGTCAATCTAGTGGAATCAATGTTGAGTCCTAGTCTTCATGAGTTTTTCTGCAACTCTATGGAAAGACTCTAGCCAAATGCAATCTCAAAAATTTTGAAAATGAGATTTCTGGATTCCTCTCAATCTCACTTGTGGCTCTCCCTATTTCTTATCGATCTACCATGTGCTTTGATACCACTATTAGCTTTTGATGAGTATATAATATAGGAAATGCAACCACAAGATGTAAGATAAGCAAGCTATGATAACTATATGATAATGACACTATAATATGCAGGAAAACTATAAGATAAACTTCTGCAATAACTCAAAAATATGCCATTAATGAAAGCTCACAAAAATAGTACAATGTAGTATGATGGAGGATATGAACACTCCATAAACTATTCTTAAGGAGCTACATTGTACTCCACTACCAATCTATACTATGCACACTCTATATTCTCTACCACACACACTATATCCTCTACTCCCCTGATTTCACTCACTATAAGGCCTATATATAGGAAGATAGGTTCCTTGGCCCTTACTCTACCTATGACTCTTCATCTACCTTTCCTATGACTCATGTACAAGTGGACTCCTTGTACATTTACATCATTGCACATTGACACTTGTGCATTTATTACATTCCTTGAAGTAACTACTTAACTTTACTCTAAAGTAAACTCCTACTCTAGTTATGTACCCAAGGTGGTACATTGACATGTACCCAATAATGTAATATACTCTAACATGAATAAAAAGTTGTACTTGCTCATTGATCACAATTTGCTTCTTACTTCCTACTCATGCTTCCTACTTGCTCCTAACTCATAGTTGCTTCATGCTTGAACTCACTCCTAGCTTGTGTTTCTTAAGATTTACATATATTAGGTAGCACATTAATTACAATAAATAACTTGTCCTATATAAAGACACTTTGGTTTTAGTACTCTAATTTAGTGAAAACAAGTATTTGATGGGTAACAAAAGGATAGTAGTTTGTGTAGAAATTTGTAGTAAGCATGGTACTTTTTAATACTTATTTAGGAGTTAAAACATAGTAAGAGGTATATGATAATTAAATGGGATTTGAGAGTTGATAAGCTTTACTAAAATATAGCCATTCTTATAGTATTAGGAATAATACGGATTGCTTCCATAATAAGTTATTAATAGCACTATTAATGTCTTCCTTGTGTTATAATACATTAGAAATTATTTTAATTAACTGTGGTAGAGACTCATTCTTATACCACTTTTTTTTCTCAAGTATATTTTATTCATAGTAAGAAAAATGCTAGTTATATAAATATCAATCATAGTTATTCATAGTAAGAATATTTTTTGGAAGTCGTTAAAAAGGAACATAGGTTAATCATTGAAATGATGATTATTTATTTATATTCAAATCCCAAAGTCAAATTCATAAATGCAAAATCACAATTTTTTTAATATAGAGCATGATCCACTTTAGTATTATTAATCACTAGTCTATTCTTAATATTTATTTATTAAAGCTAACACATAATCTAATGTTATTGTATGAAACTCATGACATAAAAAAATACATCAAAAGTAATGGAATTCTAAGTGAAAAAAAAAAGGTGGTATTGAAAAACAATTGCATTATTAGCATTTAATATTGAAATGGAAACTAACATGACCTTTTTCTTTAATAGGTTATATAGGATTGAAACGGTCGTGTACTTTGAAAAACAGGTGCATTACTAACATTTGAGATTGAGGTGGGAACTAACATGATATATATTTTTTTTAAATTTAGATGGGATTGAAATAAGCCTTATTTGTATTACATAATGACCATATAGTAGTATTACAATAGCTTGGTAATTATGCATGCATAGCTTAGCAAGATTAAAACTTGGGTCTTCTCCTTGAAAGTTGAAAAATTTAACCAAGTGAGCTAATGTCATTTGATTAACATAAAGTATTATTATGATATAAACATAATAATATTTAAGCCTATTTTAGGCATGAATTTGCTAGCTTAAAATATGATGCTTATAGTTAGAATTAAATTTGAAGTGTTGCTTGTATTGACTATGTTATGTTATGATCTCATTTAGTGTGATGCATTTAATACTAAATTACATTGTTCTTGAAAAAAATAAAATAATATTATTGTGGGTTTAAGGATGGACATAACCTAATAAATTTTAAAAAAATTATATATATTTATGTGTAATACAACTAATTTTTTTTCTTATTAGTGAAAATTGTAGTTAATGGATATGCCATCCATAAATTGTGAAGTTGTGTCATCTAGGCATGTTAAGTTTAGGTTATAGAAAGGAAACACTTATTAATATTGTGCATCTTCACCATTTGTATCTAAAATTTATTTTTGTAAGTGTTTCTATTCTCGAGTGGTTGTGTGTGTGTGTTTATTCCCTATTGATCATGACTTTGATAATTCAATACTGAAAGTTGAGGAGATAAAAATACCCATGATTTTAAAAATGCAATAGTTTTGGTGATAATTAGGATGTTTCATGAGTTGATTGATATATCATAAAAGGGAAACTTAATCAATGAGTATTATAATCAAGGTGTTTAAATATATTAAAAAAATATGTTAAGTTTATAAAATATAATCATTTGACTATAGATAAGGTGGTTGTTATATGATACTCCACAACTTTCACTCTAGAGAGAAAAAAATATTGACAACTGTCACATTAATTTGTGAGATTGGTATAATATTGAAAGCTAAGATGTGATAGAGGCATCCCTATGACATACATACATATATATATATGTAGATGTAATGGTATGTATGGCATCCTTATGATATACATACATACATACATACATATGTAGATATAATGGTATGTTTGGCATCCTTATGACATAAATACATACACACATCCCTGTTTTAGTCAAATCAAAACTAGATAATAAAAAAATCCTTGAGAAGTATGACATTAAGTGTGAAAAGAATACCAGACCCCAATATATATGTATGTATGCATCTAGCTATAATGATTAGGTTACACCACCTTGACATCTTTAAAATCTTAACATATCAAGAAGATAATGTTTTGTCATGGTAGATCTTAGCATTATATTTAACATTCTAGACAAAAAATAAATCTATAAAATAGTCTTCAATATTGACACCTTTATAAGTTTTCTTTTATTATACATAAGCCACCACAAGATTTAATGCCTAGGACTTAAGTATAATTTGGAGTTTACTATGGTTGATTATACCCTTATAAATAAATCTTATTTTGTAAATTTTAGGATATTAGATGTTGTGTTGGTCATTCCATGGTTATATTTACTATTAACATAGTCCACCAACAACTAAAATAGGTTCTTTTCATTTAAGGTAATAAAGAGATCATAAATATACTATCAAGTCCATTCCTTTGAAAGATATCAAGACTATTAACTCTAGCTATATGGATAAAATTCCAAAGAAACTCATTTTATTTTTAGTCTTTTTATATTATATTTATGTAGGCCATTTTAATCATCAATTTTAATTCCTAGATATTTTAAAACTATTCTATAAAATTAAAGAGTCTTCCTCTAGATAAAGGATTGGGGTATATTATTGATATTGAACCTACAAAGGTTCTTATATTTGTTCTCCCTCACAAGTATGGGTACTACTAGTGAAAAAAATGACAATTTTGCATTTCATAATTACTCACCTTCCCAAGCATTAATGGAAAGAGTTCAATAAGTTTACTTTCCAAGTGGTTTATGTAAAAATACTAATATATAACTTAGAATATTACTTGGATATTGTACTTGAAATTTATCAAAAGTAATGGTTTTATGCAAAGGAATACAAGTGTGACATTATCAAGGAATTTCTATAATTCATTAGCCATATTATTTCTTTTTTTTTATTTGTGGAAAACATCCCAAAAGGGATGCCACTTTCGGGTAAGACCCAAGGAGGCAGGGGTATCCATTCCACCAAAAATGCCTAGGACTCGGACCTGGCCTACCACCTTTGACATACTCAAGGAGCAAACAAACACACAAAACCAAATTAAAAAAAGAAAATAACAACAAAAATAATAAAATAAAATAAAAAACAAACTCCTTGAGTGTGTCAAAACCAAAAGCACAACCAAACACGCACAATAAGATAAAAGAAACCACAACACAAACCACATAGAAAAACACAAGAACCACATAACAAAACACAAACAAGACAAAAACAACAGAACACTACAAAGACATAACCCAAAAAAACATGAAAAATAAACATAACCAAAACCTAAAAAATAAAATAAATAAAATAAAAATAAAAACAACCAACAACGAGACAATAAACAAAAACAAAAAACATAGAAAACACTCACACATAAAAAAATGAAATAACACAAACAAAGAGAAACCCAAGAACAAGAACGAAAAAAACACAAGAACAATAACGATAAACATAAATAAATAAAAAAATAAAAGAACCCACCCACCTTAAAAAACTAAACAAAAAAACAAAGAAGACAAAAGAAAAAAAAAATGAACAAAACAATGACCTATCTAGACCAGAAGACTATTAATGCAAGAATCAACAGAGGAAACAAAATAAAGAATAGAATGAGCTAGGGAACTAAAAAAAGTAAATGAACCAAAGAGAAACAAAAAAAAACAAGAAGAAACTAGGTACCTTCAGAACTGAAGCCATCCAAAGAAATGATAGAAAGAAGAGCTTCCCTAATTTGAGAAGCCCACCATATAGGAGGGTGGCCATAACAAGTAAGATCACCTTTGTCCAAAGCCCAATTAGCTAAAGCATCAGCACTCTTGTTTTGATCTCTGACCACTGATTGTAATCAACTTTCAAAAATCCCATTTGGATTAACTGAATTTTCTCAATAATTCTTTTTATTCTCCAATCCACCTTATGATTCTTAGAAGGAGTTTTCAAGAGATTAATCATAAGTTGAGAGTCAGACTCAACTAACACCTTTTCCCATCCAACCTTGGTAGCCTCCTGAAGGCCTCTAAGGATACCATACCCCTCAGCAAGGTTATTGGAAAGAATACCCAAATTCTCAGCAAAAGTAAAAACCAGGGAGCCATCTGAAAGTCTACCAATTCCTCCCACACTGGCTTTTCCAAGGTTCCCTCTAGAGGCTCCATCGGTATTGACTTTTCCAAAATCCTTAGGAGGAGGTTGCCTATTTCTAGTCCTATCCATCTTACTAATACTCACATTCCCTTTAAGTTGGTTGCCCTTAGAAGGTTTAATCTTCAATATTTGCATCACTTGATCCCATATTTGGTGGGAGTTTTGGGGGTGATTAAGGAGATGAGCCATATTATTTCTTTTAACATTAATCTTAGAGAGATAAATATTTTTGTGATTGGCCTTTGCTTAATACTCTCAATAAAAATCATGCTTTCTTATAACTTGTAGGACTATATTGAAGGTTATAAGTAATTTATCTTAAACACCTTATCTCATGATAGGTCGCCCTAGAGTTATGCCTTCTACTAGCCCACTAAGAAAGAAGATGTTTTTTGAGTTATAAAGCAATATCTATTTTTTCTTTATAGCTAGACACATTTATTTTCTTCTAACATCTTGTAATTAGGTATGACACAGATAAATATTTTTTATTATTTCATAAAATAATTGAATATATATATTTTTTTAAAGAAGTAAGCTATAATGGGAGGGAAACATGTCAACATACACTAAAGAGATATTGACCATCGTGCAAGAAGCAACTAGATGGTACTAATTTCTCTTTGATATTAATTGTATTATTAAGACTAACAATCTTATTCTAAAATAGCTTATAACTTATAGGGGACTTATAAATAAAAAAAATAGAATATGTTGGCTAACTATAGGTATATATCCTTGGAATTATACATAAGGAGAAATACATGTGGTAGTAGATCATTTTTTTTTTTAAACTTGACACATATCCTTCATGTCATATCCATTAGTTATTGTGCATAAGTAGAGGAATTTCCTCGAGACTATACAATTGACCTTGGTACTCATATTATATATGGAGGAAATATTAAGGCTTAATTAATAATGATTTTATATTTATATATATTTTATATTTTTATACTTGACTCCTTTATCATTCAAATTCTATTTCAATTTGGCAATGTATTCTCTTTTACAAGGTATGTAGGGTTCTAAAAAATGATAGGAATATAATATATACCCTTTACTAGAAATAATATGAATTGACATTCTAAATTGTGTGGTTGAGTATGATAATCATCATCACAATAAAGTGAAAGCATCTCTCTTACAAAACTTCTATGATAAATAATATTGCTTGTTAGAAGTGAGAATTAAGTATTTATAGGATTCATCTCAGAAATGATAAAAATGTAAATATAAGACCTTTGTCATGGTTAATCAATTAAAAAAGTACTCATTTCATCCCATGACAAAGGGAGGATTAAATGCTCTTAAAAATTCTAAGTTATATTTCTATTAGATATTTAGGCTACACACACAATTCTTTAGCATATAATTTATAATGGGAAATATATGTTTCAAAGTACTTATTAACAAGAACTATTTAGGTTGATCAGGGAAATTCAACATGAATACATTATACTACCTAAAATCAATGGCCAAATAGAGTTATTGAATGACTATATAAAAAGGTACTTTAGGTTGTAAACAAAATATAAACAAAGCAAACAATGGATTGGATAAAACTAATAAAGTATTGTTATACCATTAGATATTACATTTTCATATACTAGACATTACTTAAGGTGTTGCATGACCATTAATATCCATCACCAATGGACCAGGTAATAAAAGTGATAAGTTTCATGTACTTGTAGACACACTACATGATATTAGAATATTCTATCCTAGTGAAAGATGAATCTAGTACTAAATCAACAAATGATAGGAAGGGATATTGAAGCATGTAGTATTGTATTTGTTTGATTATGTCCATGCAAACAACTAATATTTAAAAAGGAGGTGAAAATAAAGTGATAATTAAGGTATTATAGGAACCATAAGTGAGGGTAAATGGTAGAGTAGTAACCAATGCCTAAAATATCCTAAACAAAGAGAAAATATATGATGTATTTCATTTGTAGTGTTTGAAGAAGAAAAATAAATATATATAATCCCTTAGAAAAATATTTTCTATGATAAATGATGGAGCAAAGTTGGTGTAGAATCTTAAAGTATTGTCGAAGAAGAGGAAAATTTTATCATGAATAAAGATATCAAAGTATTCAAAATAAAGTGGAACTAATTTCCAAAGGAGGATGTAAGTATGAAGAATTAAGATTTTGTCCAAGGATTTAGGTCTCCAAAATATATAAGGAACATAAAATCTTAAATACTAAAAGTAAAAATAGTTTCTTATTTTGATTAAGAGCATTATAAATAGATTGGTTAGATTTACATTTATGTTGTAAAGGCATATTGTTTAGATATTTTTATATACCTTCTTTTGTAGTAAAATACATAGCACAAGATTTTAACATTTTTGTATATACTTTAGGTGTTTCTAATAGGTATAAAATATCAATATTCTTATAGCTTAAGAATACTTACTTGTAGAGTTTTTACTAGCTTTGGAACCAAAATTTTGTAAGGAGAGGGTATGTTATATTACTAGACACAATACATTGTGAGCTTTACATTTTTGGTTGTTATAAGGGATTATGATGCAATGTTATTAAGGTTTGTTCCTGCATGCACACACACATGTATATATATACTTTGTTCCCATTCTAATTTATAGGTGTGAATCCACCTTGAAAACCTCAATATTTTAGTTTTTTAATTTTTTTTTTAAGTATTTCTATATTTACATATAAGTATATTGTATTTCAATGATGTTTGAAGCAAATTCCTTCTACTTTATTGAAAAGAGAACACTTGTTATTACTTAATATCACTAAATTCAAATATGAATGTAGTGAGAAAAGCCTAAGCTACATGATAATAGTATAATAAACCTTAAGGTTGTATAATAAACCTCGATTAAGAGAAGAATCCTTCCAAGATTAATTAATATGATAAATAAACATATCTAACGAGCACTATAGTTTTACAATTTTAATTCAAGTTATACAAATATAAGTAGGGTTGCTCAACTACTCTAGAACTTTTGACTTGATCATATAAATAAAATTATTTATAAACAAACACATACTTCTATTTGACAAAGTTAAAGTTAATAACCATTCTACTTATTCAACTTCAATCCTAATTAATATCATTATGATATTTTAGAAATAAAAGCAATAAAAAAATTTATATACTTCAAATGGAGTAAGATTAGAGAAAAAGAAATCCTTACTAAACAATAGATTCACTTTCTATAACAAAATAAGATTAGAGAAAAATCAATCCTTGCTACAAAAAATGGATTCAATTTCTATGACAAAATAAATGAAGCAAGACCATATATTTGATACTTGATGATATTCAAGCACTTCTCAAGAATATAATAATTTATGACTATAAAAATAATGCTAATCTCTATATACTAACACCATTATTCATAGTTAATAGTATTTACAAAATAGAGAAAAATTAAAAATTTGGAATAATATAATATAATATAATGTGAAAAGAGGATGCAAGTATGAAGAATTACAATTTTCTCCAAGGATTTAGGTCTCCAAAATATATAAGGAACATAAAAGCTTAAAGACTAAAAGTAAAAATAGTTCCTTGTTTTTATTAAGAACATTACAAATATATTGGTTAGATTTATATTTATGTTGTAGAGGTATTTTGTTCAATTCTCTTGATATACCTTCTTTTGTAGTAAAATACATAACACAAGATTTTAACATTTTTGTATATACTCTAGGAGTTTCTAAGAGGTATAAAATATCAATATTCTTATAGCTTAAGAATACTTACATGTAGAGTTTTTACTAGCTTTGGAACCAAATTTTTATAAGGAGAGGGTATGTTATATTCCTAGACACAATACATTGTGAGCTTTACATTTTTTGTTGTTATAAAGGATTATGATGAAATGTTATTAAATTTTACACACACACACACACACATATATATATATAGACCCTCCCTTGGTAGACTTTTGTTTGGGTGAAACATGTATTTTGTTGTGTTGACTTATTAAATAGAATGATTGGCTATTTCTTATTTGATCTATGCATGACATGAGTTGTATAGAAATAATGCATCTATTAAATGAAATAACTTATTATTATTTCTTTTTTCAGTTACATAGGAGAGTTGGTCACAACCATACTATTTTTAGTAACTAATAAGTGTAGGGTTAAAACCATAGGGGTTGCTTCCACCAAACATATTTTACTTCATTATTGTTGACCCGACATGAAGGGGACCATCGTTCACTCAAGATTCGTACCATCATCATTGGCCTGGCATGCACTCAGAGGATGATCAGACTACTACCTTTACAAATAGGCTACCCCCGAGGTTTGAACCTAGGTGTCTTCTTGGTAAATGCCTGGACAGACAAGCACTTACCAATCCAACTAGCCCTCGGGTAAATAACTGACTATTTTATGTTGAATGTTTTTTAGAAAAAAAGGTATCTATATATAGAGAGAGGGTGAATGTGATGCTTCTAATATAATTGCACTCTTGTAGGAACATGTTCCTCACAATGGTAGAAAGAATTGACCACCGATAAAATAATATCTAAGGAAAATGATGTGATGGGTTATTTGACAAAATATTCAGGGCAACATTAATATGTGCTCCATTCATGAAGATGCATAACATGATTTGCATTAAGAAATAAATATCAAACTATAGATAAAAATATTTGTTGCATAATAATTTTTATGGTGAAATTATATTTGGTGTGGAATGATTCCTTGCAAAGAAAATGTGTGTTTGTTAGTTGATGTTCCTTAAAAAGAAAGAAAGTATATAAGGAAATTTATCTTAGATTAACAACACTAAAGTAGTGTTTGAAAAGAAATATCTAATAAAGGTTATAGGGACAATATTAAGTACAAAATTATATTACCAATGTACTTTTGGTTTTATATTTGCTTGTTTAAAAGTTTAAGGGAGTAAATTTGATATCCATATAAATATTTGGAAGTGTTAGCTTGGTATGTTGTTATACTTTGGTTTGTGGTTGGTTAAATAATAAAATAAGTAGAAGATGTGTTAGAAACCTCCATCCACGTGTTTGAAAACATAGATGAATGACTCCTTTCTATCGTTGAAGTCACGGTCAAGCCAGAACAAGTGGAGAAGATGCTTGGAGTGGTCAGAGAAGAGGGCAAGATTGGTGGAGCTCACTAATAGATGAAGGAGAAATGAAGTTTTCTTGGAAGGAATAGAGGATAAGAGGATGAGTAGATGGAGAGCATTGGGAGGAAAGAACTAGAAAAACTTGAAAGGTGACTGGCAAAATTCAGGTAGACTCATAACATAACTGGTTTGCCTAGCTGGATAAAACTTGATAGAATAATTAAATATGTTGTTTAAAAAAAACATATAGATGTTTACTATGAATTTGGTATGATAGATAGAATGTGGAATGGAATTGGAAATAACCATGTGTTAGCTTGCAGTTGAAATGTTGTTACATTGGTTATTTTTCTATAAACTTTGAATGAATGATGTTATTTTAAGAAAATCGATGATTGTATTAGAGGTCTAGAAATGATTGCTTTTGTTTAATTTTATGGAGACCATAAGTTTGAATATAAGGAAGCTTGTTATAGTACTAAACTATGTAAATTTGACTATAGTTGAACATCACACAAACTAGTATGATGATTCTATGATAATGTTCTCTTTTTATATAGTTGATGAGGCAGTGATCTACAACAATAGCTCGGGTGAATAGAGTAGGGAAACTTGTACTTTCATTCAAACTTTAGTTTGACGTTCATATGAGGTTGTACGTAGACGTCGGTGAAAAATATTTGGCTCCAAAATTATATCTCCAAACCTTATATAGCATTGTTTGAGTGTCAAAGTTTATTTTAGGTGGTAAAATTAGTAAGGGAATGAAGGTTTACTGTGTTGATTTTGGTGAGCTATGTGTGAACAAGATGTTGGTTTTTCATAAGGGACATTGTCATATGACTAGTTATAGAATATACTAGTTGTGGTTTGAATTTGAATTCACACAAATAGATTGTTGGACAGATCTATTATACATGCTCAAACTAATTTGTTCTCTAGTTTTTGTAACTATGGTATTTTGTGTAATGGGTATATAACTATGATATTTTATTGTGCTATTCTTTTGTGATTAAAGAAGGTAGTGTAAGAAAGGGATTTCTTATGAGTTTGTGAATGTTTTATGAATGTATATTACCTTCTCTGGTTTTGTTATAATTCATGGAAATAATAGTGGAGATGTTTGTATTGAAACATCTAATTGAAATATTTACATTAGAGATACCAAAATGAAACCTTACTACATTGAGAATGAAATCATGCAAGTCTTTTTATGTTATGACTAATTTTTTTTGCATTGAGAATGAATTCATGCAAGTCATATTGAGATATGACTACTGGAGGCCATCTTTGATCCCTAAAAATAGACATTCTCTTCTTGGTGGACAAAAATAAAATGACCCAAAAGTGGAATGATGTGGATCTGGTCAGTGATAGAGGAGAGTGGTTGTGGATATCGAGCATTGAATCTATTTCAGCAAACATCTCTGAAGTGTGACTTTTTTAAAGAAATAGCAAGGATTTCTAGCTAATCACTTAAATGTGATCATTATGTAATGAGCTCCTATGGAACTAGTGAACCCGGAGTGAATCACACCCGCTGGAATTGACCTATGAATGCTATTGGTAGTAGAGCACCCATCTGAAATGAGGACAAAGACATGGAATGGTCTTGTAATACTTTTAGCTATTTTATTAAATAATCAATAGATGAGAGTTTGATTATGGTTTGTTTGTATTTTATTATGGTCGATTGTATAATCCTTTATAAATGTTTCCACAAGACAATGAAGGGATGAGTCTTTCCATTCTAGCATGTGTGTAAGAGATGATAAGGTTCCATTTATCTATTGCTTTAAATTCTTTCAAGTCGAATTCTTGGTTTCTAGAGCTTTGACATCTAATCATAGTAGCTCATCATAATGAGTATGTAGAACCACATTTTATTTACTTGTGGGTAAACATACAAAATTAATAGCATGAATCTCTTGTTGTTAGCTTTTGTAATGGCAAGATCAAAGGGGACATGGAAATTATAATAATGGTGAATGTTCCATCGACATTATAGGTTAAATGAATTTAGAGAACCTTTTCACATGCTTTGGTCAGCCAAAAATAAGAAAAGGATAGTGGTTGGTTCATTGAAGTCGATAAAAGCTTTAACTAAATGAGTTGCTAGATTAAGAGTGTATATATATATATATCTATATATATATATATATATATATATATATATATATATATATATTGGATCTTAAAAAATATTAATGAGATTATTAAGGCAGCCAATTAAGGAAAGGTAAAGGGAATTACCTATGGATATTGACTAGCTCATTTTGAAGATGAGAGAGATAGTCGAATGCTTGATGTGCTAAGCACACACACATAGATGGACTTATGTGTGGGGTGGTGATTAGCATGCTACCTTTCGAATGAATGAAATGGGAGGGTTTATACTAACTCAGTGTCCATGAGAAAGATAGCTAACTCATTCTAACACTTAGTACTCTTATACAGATGGACTTGTGTAAGTAGTAGAGATTGGTGTATTCCATATTGATCCCTTTGTAAATGATAGCAGAGGTTGTGTAGGTTGACCTTATATATATATATATATATTTTTTTTTATATATATATATATATATATATATATATATATTATATTATATATATAGGTTGAAAATAAGGATATTATATTTGGTATCAAAGCATGGTTCGTAGTGGAATAGGTTCACTATGCAAAACTAGATTTGGTGTGTAATAGAAAACATACCTATGTGAGGGTTATACCTTACTCAAAAAAATAAATAGTTGCTAAAATAAAACTCATCTGGTTTTTTTAGATAAGTAGGAGTATAGTATTTGATAAGGTAAGCAACCCAAAGATGTAATGGTAAATTGAATCCTACTATCTCTTTTGTGTGTGGTCAGGGGACAATACCACCAAAGAGAAGAAGAGGAAGTGTTGCCCCATCGACGAGGTAGATACAATAGACTAATATAGAGGATAGGAACCTGGATGTAGGTTCAGAGAATCCTAGTAATGAAGGAGAGAATCTCACTATAATAGTGGCCCTACTTTGAGAATAGGTAGAAACACAAAAATAATTGTTGGATACGATGTGTTGAATCGGGAAGCACGAGCTGGAAACTCTTATAATGGAGATAGGCAAATGAACCCCTTACTGAGGCACAACAGGCTAGGGTTCGACTTGAGGCTGAGTTGGGCAAGGAAATGAAACATTTAAAATCTTCCAAGTTCAATGGAGAGGAAGATGGTGATAAAGCCAAAGCTTGGTTGAAAGAGATAGAAACCTATTATAATATGAAGAAATTTTCCTCTGGCACTCGAACATCCTATGCCACACTACATTTGCAAGGTGATGGCTTGGATTGGTGGGAAACTTTTAGTGAGGATCAAAAACTTGCGATAGTAGTCGACTTAAAATGGGAAGAATTTGTAGTAGCTTTTAAAGAGATATTCCTCATAGAGCACTTTTATTCCTAGAATTTTGAGGAGTTCACTAAACTTTAGTAGGAAACTAGGATAGTGGAAAAATATTATCAAATATTTGTCAAGCTACTGAAATATGTGCCAACATACAATGAGAAAATGAATATTCATAAGTTTATACTAGGAGCAGATCCTAGAATAGGGTAGGAAGTGGACATGCGAGAACCTACTACTCTGCAGAAAGCCTATGATTTGGCTAGGAAATCTGAAACATATCTCAAACCCTACTTTGATTATGAAGGATTAGATGAGCAGGGCAAAGAAGCACTAAGGAAAAGAAATAGTGCAGGATTTGTAAAGTGGGAAGAAGAATAGACAAATAAGAACTCCTCCAGATAGGATCAAAAGAATGACAAAAAGTAAGGGAAGTTTAGAAGAAGGTTCCAAGGGAAGAAACGTAATTCCAAAAATTGCAACAATGATAACAAAAGATCATATTAGGGATAGACTAACCCTCCATCAGTAGTGAAAGTAGATGATGGGCAGAAATAGAAAACTCATCCAGGACCCAAGATAGGATGTTTTGAATGTGGAGGACCGCATTATGCCAGTAATTACCCATGTAGAGCAAAAATGAGTTCAAAAGGAAAAGAACCGATGTACAAAGAATCTACACCCAAAGAACCTGCACACAAGATTTATGCAGCAATAGGGAATCAAAATCTGGAAGGGCAAGCTACTCCATTGTTGATAAAGGGTAATATTTTTGGTAGAAATGTTAAAATTTTGATTGATAGTGGTGCTATGGATAGTTTTATTTCCACTAGTTTAATTAAATATATACCAAAAAGACCAGGAATCTTGGCTCATGGGTGGAAAGTCGAGTATGGTTCGGGATAAACCTACTATGTTAACCAATGCTACCCTATGACAAAAATTACCCTACCTAGTGGAATGACCATAGGATGTCTATATGTAGCACCATTGCATGCCTTTGATGTAGTCTTAGGAATGGATTGGCTACAAGCACATAGGGTTGTAATCAACTTCCAAGATAGATGGATTGAGTTTACGAAAGATAGCGGGAAAGTGCATAGGGTGCACAACCTGCAAAGGACTTTTCAACCCCAAATCCTCTCAGCAATGCAACTCAAGAAATCCATTAAGAAAGGAGGAATGGTTTACGTAGTTAAGATAAATAAATAGATAAAGAAAATAAGGAAGAAGTGTTTGGGAAACACCCACTTCTACAAGAGTTTAGGGATGTATTTCCAGAATATTTACCTGGATTACCACCTAAACAAGAATTTAACTTTACAATTGAGCTCCAACCTAGAACAGAGCCTATACATAGAGCTCCTTATAGAATGAATCCCATAGAAATGCAAGAGTTGAAAGTGTAGCTACAAGGGTTATTAGAGAAAGGATTAATCATACCAAGTGTGTCACCATGGGGTGCACCTATGCTATTTGTAAAGAAAAAGGATGGTTCCTTGAGATTATGTATAGATTATAGAATGTTAAACAAGGCAACTATCAATAATAGGTATCCTCTACCTAGAATTGAAGATCTTTTTGATCAACTTAAAGATACCACAATCTTTACAAAGATTGATTTGAAATCGAGGATACCACCAACTGAGGATCTGAGAGGAGGATACTCACAAGATAGCCTTTAAAACTCGTTATGGACATTATGAGTTTATTGTTTTACCTTTTGGTTTAACAAATGCTCTAGTAGCATTTATGAATTTGATGAATAGTATATTTAGGAAGCATTTGGATAAATTTGTTTTGGTATTCTTGGATGATATTTTGATATATTCTTGAGATAAAACAAAGCATGATAGACACCTTAGGATTGTGCTAGAACTGTTAAGGAAGAATCAATTGTACGAGAATCTATCCAAGTGTGATTTTTATGTGTCAAAAGTGTAGTATTTAGGGCACATTGTATCTACAAAAGGGATTGTGGTAGATCCTAAGAAAATAGAAGCTATTTTGAGTTGGCCACCATCCACAAATGTGATAGAAGTTCCAAAGTTTCATGGGCTTGATTGGATATTATAGGTGATATGTAAAGGACTACACCAAGATTACCTCTCCAATAACTAACCTTTAGAGGAAAGAGAAAGAATTCAGGTGGATGGATAAGTGTGAAGCAGCTTTTGATTTGCTTAAGCAAAATCTTACTACACCTCCTATATTAAAGATACCTAATCCTTAGGGAAGTTTTTCTATTTGTACAGATGCATCATTGGAAGGTTTGGGAGGAGTGTTTTCTCAGGAAGAAGTAGTGGTAGCCTATGGATCAAGGAAACTGAAATGACATGAGGTCAATTATGCAACCCATGATCTGGAATTGGTAGCAATGGTGTTTGTTTCTCAAGAGTTGATGATATTATTTGGTAGGAAGACCCTTTGAGTTGAGGATAGATCATCAGAGTCTACAATACATATTTACTCAACCTTTACTCAATGCTAGGCAAAGAAGGTGGATGGAATTTCTTGTAGAATATGATTTTGACATTGAGTACATAAAAGGAAAGGAGAATAAAGTCGTTGATGCACTGAGTAGGAGGAGACACATAGTTGTTTTGTCTCACATCCACGTCGACTTGATGGAACAAGTTAGGGGAATGCAACATCAGGATGTATACTGCAATCAAATTTGGGAAAATATGGAAAGAAAACCGGATGAAAACAAATATTTTAGCTTCAAGGATGGTTTTCTATGCTTCAAGGATAAGGTAATTATCCCTAAGGCTAGTAATATAAGAAAAATTTTCATGAATGAAGCACATAGATCCCCATATTCAATCCATACAAGGAGGAGCAAAGATGAGAGAGAATATGAGAAAGATTTTTTATTGGTCTAGGATGAAGAGGGACAAAATTAAATTTATTGCTCAGTGTCTTAAATGTCAGAAAGTAAAGGTAGAACATAGACACCCTACGATATTGTTGTATCCGCATGATGTACCTATGCAAAAATGGCAAGTAGTTTCAATGGATTTTATTGTAGGGTTGCCTAAAAATAGGTTTCAACATGACGTAATCTTAGTGGTGGTCGATAAATTGACCAAGGTTGCGCATTTTATACCCAAAAATACTAAATATGATGTCGTGGTTGTGGCTAACAGATTTTCCAAAGAAATATTTTAGCTTCATGGTTTTTCAAAAGTAATTATATCAGATAGAGACTCGAGATTTACATCCAAGTTTTGGTAAGCCTTGCATCGTGCCATTGGTACTAGACTGAATATTAGTTTTGCTTATCATCCAGAGATTAACGGATAAATTAAGAGAGTAAACAATGTGTTAGAAGATATGCTTCACATGTATTGTATGGATCAGAAGATCCAATGGGAATATTACCTACATTTGGTATAATTTTCCTACAATAATGGTCACCATTCGACCCTAGGCATGGCTCCATTTGAAGCTTTGTATGGTAGAAGGTGTAGAACACCATTGTCATGGGATAATCTAGAGGATCATATTGTGCTTGGACCAGACATGGTTAAATAGATGGAGCAACAATATAAGGACAATCAATAAATGGTTGAAGGAAGTTGCAGATCGATAAAAGAGTTATGTCAATCTTAAGAGATCACCAAGAGAGTTTTTAGTTGGTGACAGAGTGTTCCTAAGGGTGAGACCAAAGAAGAGTGCTATAAAGTCCACAAAAATTGATCCACGTTTTATGGGACCCTTTGAAATTATAGAAAATATTAGTCCTATGGCATATCGACTTGCCCTACCACCCAATCTATCCAAGATTCATGATACCTTTCACATTTATTTGCTTAGAAAGTATGTTGCTAACCTTGAGCATGTGTGGGACTTTTCTAATTTGCATATGGTGAATCCAGAGGCTATCGAGGTTCGACCAGTAAGAATCCTTGATTTTTTTTCCAAATCAATTAGGAAAGGAACTCTGGAGCAGTGTAAGATCTAGTGGGACCGACATTCTGAGAGAAATGCTACTTGGGAGAAAGTAATAGATATGGAAAAATATTTTCTATACTTGTTTCAAAATGAATTATAATTATTGTTTTGATGTTAAACCTTGATGATACATAGAGGATTGTGTTAAGCCTAAGGGGGGAGGATGTCATGACCCTCCCTTGGTAGACTTTTGCTTGGGTGAAACATGTATTTTGTTGTGTTGACTTATTAAATAGAATGACTAGCTATTTCTTATTTGATCTATGCATGACATGAGTTGTATAGAAATAATGCATCTATTAAATGAAATAACTGACTATTTCATGTTGAATATTTTTAGCAACAAATGTATATATAAATATAGAGAGATAGAGGATAATGTGATGTTGCTAATAGAATTGCACTCTTGCAGGAATAGGTTCCTCACAGTGGTAGAAAGAATTGACCACCAAGAAAAGAATGTCTAAGGGAAATGATGTGATGGGTTATTTGATGGAATATTCGAGGTAACATTAATATGTGCTCCATTCATGAAGATGCATAACATGATTTGCATTAAGAAAGAAATATCAAACTATAGATAAATATGTTTGTTGCATAATAATTTTTATGGTGAAATTGTATTTGGTGTGGAATGATTCCTTGCAAAGAAAATGTGTGTTTGTTAGTTGATGTTCCTTAAAAAAAAGAAAGTATATAAGGAAATTTATCTTAGATTAACAACACTAAAGTAGTGTTTGAAAAGAAATATCTAATAAAGTTTACAGGGACAATATTAAGTACAGAATTGTATTACCAATGTACTTTTGGTTTTATATTTGCTTGTTTAAAAGTTTAAGGGAGTAAATTTGATATCCATATAAATATTTGGAAGTTTTAGCATAGTACGTTGTTATGATTTGGTTTGTGGTTGGTTAAATAATAAAATAAGTAGAAGATGTGTTAGAAACCTCCATCCATGTGTTTGAAAACATAAATGAACGACTCCTTTCTATCGTCGAAGTCATAGTCGAGCCAGAACGAGTGGAGAAGGTGCTCAAAGTGGTCAAAGAAGAAGGCAGGATCTATGGATCTCGCAGATAGACGAAGGAAAAATCAATTTTTTTGGGGATAGATAAATAGGATATGACAATATGGAGAGCGTTGGAAGAAAATAACTGGAAAAAATTGGAAGGTGATTGGCAAAATTTAGGTAGACTCGTAACATAATTGGTTTGCCTAGCTAGATAAAACTTGATAGAATAATTAAATATTTTGTTTAAAAGAAACATATAGATGTTTACTATAAATTCAATATGATAGATAGAATATGGAATGGAATTGGAAATAACCTTGCATTAGCTTGTAGTTAAAATGTTGTTACATTGGTTGTTTCTCTAGAAAATTTGAATGAATGATGTTATTTTAAGAAAATAGATAACCATCTTAGAGGTCTAGAAATGATTGATTTTGTTTAATTTTATGGAGACCATCAGTTTGAATATATGGAAGCTTGTTTTACTTCTGGAAGTACTAAACTATGTAAATTTGACTATAGATGAACATCACACAAACTGGTATGATGATTCTGTGATAGCGTTCTCTTTTTACATAGTTATTGAGGTAGTGATCTACGATGAATAGAGTAGAGAAACTTGTACTTTCAATCAATCTTTAGTTTGATGTTCATATGAGGTTGTACGTAGACATCGATGCAATAGATATAGCTCCAAAATTTATGTCTCCAAACCTTATATAGAATTGTTTGAGTGTTAATGTTTATTTTAGGTGGTAAAACTATAAGGGAATGAAGGTTTATTGTGTTGATTTTGGTGAGTTGTGTGTGAACAAAATGTTGGTTATTCGAAAGGGACATTGTCATATGACTAGATGTAGATCATACTAGTTGTAGTTTTATTTTGAATTTGCATTAGTATATTGCTAGATAGATCTATTATACATGCTCAAATTAATTTGTTCTCTAGTTTTTATAACTATGGTATTTTGTGTAATGGGTATATAACTATGATTTTTAGTTATGCTATTATTTTGTGATTAAAGAAGGTAGTGTAAGAAAGGGATTTCTTATGAGTTTGTGAATGTTTTATGAATGTATATTACCTTCTCTAGTTTTGTTATAATTCATGGAAATAATAGTGGAGATGTTTGTATTAAAACATCCAATTGAAATATTTACATTAGAGATACCAAAATGAAACCTTATTGCATTGAGAATGAAATCATGCAAGTCTTTTTGTGTTATGACTATTGGTTTTTGCATTGAGAATGAATTCATGCAAGTCATATTGAGATATGACTACTAGAGGTCATCTTTGATCCCTAAAAATAGATATTTTCTTCTTTGTGGATAAAAAGAAAACAACCCAAAAGTGGAATGGTACGAATCTGGTCAGTGATAGAGAAGAGTGGTTGTGGATATCAAGCATTGAATCTATTTTGATAGATGTCTTTGAAGGATGACATTGTTAAATAAATAGTAAGAAGTGCTAGTTAATCACTTAAATGTGATCATTATGTAATGAACTCCTATGAAACTAGTGAACTAGGAGTGAATCACACTCACTAGCATTGACCTATGAATGTTGTTGGTAGTAGAGTGCCCATCTGAAATGAGGGAAAAGACATGGAATGGTCTTGTAATCATGTCAGCTATTTTATTAAATAATCAATAGATGAGAGTTTGATTATGGTCTATATACATTTTATAATAGTGGATTGTATAATCCTTTATAAATGATTTCACAAGACAATGAAGGGATGAGTCTTTCCATTCTAGCATGTGTGTAAGATATGATAAGGTTCCATTTATCTATTGCTTTAAATTCTTTCAAGTCGAATGCTTGGTTTCTAGAATTTCGACGTCTAATCATAGTAGCTCATCATAATGATTGTGTAGAACTACATTTTATTTACTTGTAGGTAAACATTCATAATTAATAGCATTAATATCTTTTTGTTAGCTTTTGTAATGGCAAGATTGATGGGGACATGGAAATTATAATAATAGTTATAATAATAGTGAATGTTCCTTCGACATTATGGGTTAACTGAATTTAGAGAATATTTTTACATCCTTTGGTCAGCCATAAATAAGAAAAGGATAGTCGTTGGTTCGCTGAAGACGATTAAAGCTTTAAGTAGATGATTTTCTAGCTTAAGCGATAGAATATATATATATTGGATCTTAAAAAAAAAATAATGATACTATTAAGGCAACCAATTAAAGAAAGTTAAATGGAATTACCTATGGATAATGACTAGCTCATTTTGTAGATGAGAGAGATAGTCGAGCGCTTGACGTGCTAAGCGCACATGCATAGATGGACTTATGTGTGGGTGGTGATTAGCACGTTTTCCTTTCGAATGAATGAAAGAGGGGGTTATGCTAACTTAATGGCAATGAGATTTATAGATAACTACACTTAGTACTCTTATACATATGGACTTTTGTAAGTAGTAGAGATTGTTGTACTCCGTATTGATCCCTTTCTAAATGATATCCACCTTGAAATCCTCAATATTTTAGTTTTTTTATTTTTATTTTATAGTTTTTCTATATTTTCATATAAGTATATTGTATTTCAATGATGTTTGAAGCAAATTCCTTCTACTTTATTACAAAGAGAATAACACTTGTTATTACTTAATATCATTCAAATATGAGTGCAATGATAAAAGCCTAAGATACATGACAATAGTATAATAAACCTTGAGGTTGTATAATAAACCTCTATTAGGAGAATAATCCTTCCAAGATTGATTAATAGGATAAACTATATATGATAAATAAACTTATCTAATGAGCACTATAGTTTTATAGTTTTAAGTCAAGTTATACAAATATAAATAGGGTTTCTCAACTACTCTAGAACTTTTGGCTTGATCATATAAATGAAATTATTTATAAATAGACATATACTTCTATTTGACAAATTTAAATTTAATAACCATTCTACTTATTCAACTTCAATCCTAATTAATATCATCATGACATTTTAAAAATAAAAGAAATCAAAAAATTTATAGACTTCAAATGGAGTAAGATTAGAGAAAAAACAATCCTTACTAAACAATAGATTCACTTTCTATAACAAAATAAGATTAGAGAGAAAGCAATCCTTGCTACAAAAAATAGATCACTTTCTATGATAAAATAAATGAAGAAAGACCATATATTTGATACTTGATAATACTCAAGCACTTCTCAAGAATATAATTATTTATGACATAAATATTATGTTACTCTCTATATACTAATGTCATTATTCATAGTTAATAGTATTTAAAAAATAGATAAAAATAAATATTTGGAAAAATATAATATAATATGAAAAGATAATTAGGCATTACATCCATGAAATACTAAGCTTATTGAAGAATAACAATATTTAGACTTGAGACTACTATAACAAATCAACCAACCAGAAATAGACACCATTATATTCAACTATTAGGTTAAATAATTAATAAGATAAATATTTAAGATTTATTGGCTCTTGATACATGAATAGAATTTAAAATTTAATGAATAGAGAAAAAAGTATTAACAAAATATATTTTAAGAAAAATATATAAAATGACCAAGAATTGTAATTTTTAAACTTAAAATAAAAACTTCATATTACTTCATTAAATTAATATTTAAAATTATTTTACAAATTTGAAACATTTCAAATAATAAATCTAAATATGGAAAGATTGGACTAAATCTCATCAGATTTAGAGTTGTCTTAAAGCCCAAAATAATATTCAAGTTTAATACGTTTGAAAATTATATATATATATATATATATATATATATATATATATATATATATATATAACTCTTTTAAATATAAGGTATGTTTAATGTTTACTTAGAGAGAAACTAATTTGTCTTGTTGCTAAAGATAATTAAATTAAAGGGCATACATTATTTAATATATATTAAAATAAAAAAAATAAAATACTAAATCTTATGGCTAGGTTTTGATTTTAAGAAATATTGACGCTAAAAATAAACCAACCTACATTTAATACATGTTTGTTGTTGAAGTTGTATCAAATTACTTTTCCACTAAAATGATTATTAGCCAAAAAAAAATTGAAATATTTCTAAAATTATTGAATTGTTTCAAGATATATTATTTATTAAAAATATATCGCAAGAGAAGAGAGCATCTTGAAAAGTTTCTTACTAATATATCGTCTTCTAAAATATTACATATTTTAATTGCTTAGAGTTGTCAAATACAAATTATACAATTGATAAGCATAGGAGAGTTTGTATGGCAATGATTTTTATTCATTTTTGGTACACTAGAATGCAATTATTATTCTCATGCACTAGGATCTAATTTTTTAGTTCAAATCCTTGTTATTTCAAAGAACATTAAAAATGTGGCAAATATATAGCATGGTATTCTTTTTGGTTATCAATCTAATATAATTAAATTTAACATCTAATATTGAAATTATAAATTGTATGACCTCTACAAAGAAAGCATTAATTTTCTCTCTAAAATATTAAAATTAATGATTTATATGGGATAAAATAAAATAGCAACATAATTTTTTGTAGAAACAACTAAACCCTTATGCATCCTTCCCACTATCCTAGGTATTCTAACTTTTATATATGTGAATAACATTTAATTTATTTACTATAATTTTAATAATTAATAAAAAAAAAGCAAGTCATAGCAAAAGTCATTGGGTTCTCTTAAGAGACCCAATAAGGTATGCCCTCGTTTTTCAACCTCTTCAAATAATTAATAAAAAAGCAAGTCTAAAGGTCTACAATTGCAAGTTTAGATCAACACATATGAATTGAATGGTGTATCCTCCCAAAATCAACAAAGAATTCTTTGGGGAGGGAATTACTACACATAAAAATAAAATTAATATTTATAATATTAATGTATTATATATGCCCCACAAAGCTTTGTTTTTCTATATATAGAATAACACTCCACCGCTAGGGTAAAGGACATATCCTAAATATATAGACATACTAGGTTTCTTACTCTTTTTGGCTAAGCACTATTTTGTAGGTATTATTTACTTGGGCAATGTTGTCAAACTTATTACCAACAAATATTTGTCACCTTATTAATTTGCACTTAAAATATTTTTTTGTCTTTACTAATCATTAATTAAAACATTTAGTTTTTATTATTGATTGTTAGCTATTATAATATCTTTAAGTGTTCACTTTTACCTACTAGTACTCTTTGTAACATTATATTTTTATATTCATTTCTTGTACTACTATTTTTTTTATCATTTTATTCTCTACATTTTGGTTTTGGGTTATATTTGTACAATGTTATCTCTTTAGATGTCATATATGAATCTTATGAGGGTTAATATGTATGTCATGAAGACTATTAATAATTCTTATGTAATTATATGATACCTTGGTCTCCTTACAAGCATGGATTTTTCATGTTGTTCTCTCTTTTGATATTTACATGTGGATCTTAGAAGGGTAAATATGTATGACAAAAAAAAATCAATGCTTCTTATGCGATGATATCTTGTGCTTGGGAGTAAGTGCAGTAGCGAATGCAAAGCATGAGCCGGGGGTAAGTGCAGCAACAAGTGCGAGCGTGAATCAGGAGTAAGTGTAGCAACAAATGCGAATATAATCTAGGCATAAGTGCAACAACAAGTGTAAGTAGGTGCATCTGAAAGTGAGTGCAACCAAAAGTGAGTGCAAGCACAAGCTGGAAGTAAGTGCAATAGTGAGTGCGAGCGCAAGCTGGGAGTGAGAGTGCAATATGGGAGTGAATGAGATCAGAGAGGGAGTGTGAACCAAGAGGGAGTGTGAGCCAAGATTTAGTCATGGTAGAAGAGCGCCAAGTTCATCCAAAGTGTATCAATGCATCAATCCCTTACCATGAATGTGTGGAACATTATTTCCAAAAAAATGTTGAAGCTAAGAAATGCTAGGAAAAATAAGAGACAAGGGAAATTGTGAGCCAAAAGGGAGTGCAATCTAGAGTGAGTGTGAGGCAAGAGAGAGTGCAAGGTAGGAGCGATTGCAAACAAAAAGGGAGTGTAAACTAAGAGGGAGTGCAAGCCTAGATTCAATCATGGAAAATGAGTGATAGGTTCATCCAAAGTGCATCAATGCTTCAAACCCTTAACATGAATGCGTGGAATATTATTTCTAAAATAATGTTGAAGTGAATGAATACCAAGAAAAAGAAAATACATGAGCAATTGTAAGCCAGGAGGGAGTGCAAGTCGAGAGAAAGTGTGAGGCAAGAGAGAGTGCAAGCTGGAAGCAAGAGTGAGTGCAAGCAAAGAGGGAGTATGAACCAAGAGGGAGTGCAAGCTAAGAGCAATCCCCATTATCTATTATGGAAGGAAAGTTATTTTTGAAATCCCTAATGGGAAGTTAGGATGCCCTAGCTAGAAATCAAAATACCCTAATTGGAAGTATGAAGGACCAAGTTGCAGATAAGCGAAAGAGCGAATATATGGTAAGTTTGATCTAGGTAGCAGATGGTCCACCAGAAGTAAGTATCAAGGATGAGATGATTGAGCATGATATAATGGTTCTTAAAAGCAGAGGGCTAATATGTAAGTTCTATATATCATGGCTAGGATTTTTGGAGATTCAAAATTGGATCAAGTGGAAGTGGGGATTGAATTCAAATTATTTTGTGATTTTTCTTCCTAAAAGTGTTTTCCTCATCATCGTTTCGAGTTCAAAAATTAGGGATAAAATAATGGTTGGTGGCCCATGATTTAGGAGAAGATATACACTTTATTTGAGAAGCTTCCATGTGGTTTAGGCTTTTTGGACTTTCATATTAGCTTATAAATAAGGATGTTTTGAAAAATATAGAAAATACCTTAGGGAAATTCATCAAGGAAGCACCAACAACTAAGGAGCAAAAGCATGCTATATATACTCGAATATGTGTTGCTATGGATATTTCAAAACCTATGTCGCAATCCATTAATATTAATTTTGAATCAAGATAATGGGATCAACAAGTAGATTATGAAAATATTGCATTTCATTGCCACAATTATTTTGAGATTGAACACATGGCAAGAGTTTGCAAACTAAAAACTATGAAGAAAGAGACATAAAATTCTAGCCATGAGATAAACGTCAAGACAAAGCAAGAAAATCATACAATAATAGAATCCATATCATATCAAGGATATCCCACTCCAAAACAAGTGACCAATAAATTCTATCGACAATATCAATTGACAGGTTTAGAAGGAGTTAAAGGTGTAAAAGAAGATGTGGAGATAAAACCCAAAACAAAGACAACAAAAAAGGTCAATTTTATCCCAGGTAAATCATCCCCATTTTCCTCAAGTAGTATAGAATCCTCTTTAGGTAATAAAAGTTAAAGTGGTGAAGATGTTATCCCTTGCACTTTAAGGTTTCAAGCACGAAATAATATAGAAATGAGGTTGGAGGAAACCCATAACAATTTAGGGTTTTTAGGAAAAAATAAGAAGGTAATTACTACAGAAGAACATCCTTGCACTTTAGGGTCTCCATGGAAATATAAAGAAGATTATACTTTTGAGGTTATTACTTGCACTTCAGATACTTTAGAATAAGGTAAACCTAAAGATGATAAGTCCTACTATGAGCAGTGTGAGAAGATTGAAGAAATTGATGAAGATGAAAGTATTGGTGGGAATGAAAAAGAGAGGAAGATCCAAGAAGCAAAAACAAAGAGAAAATGAAACACAAAGGGATGTTGATATGGGAAATAAAAACAAATATCACTAGTGTTAACAAGTAGGGCTAAACCTACAAATAAAATGAAAAAGTAACAATGAAAATAATATATTGGAATATTAGGGGAATGAATAATAACCCTTGAAAAAGGTATTAAGAATTTGTGAGGTTTTATAAATAAGATATGTTTCGATATAGAAGCAAGACAACAAATATTTTAGCCATTCGTAGTGTTGAATTTCATCTTGACAAAATTTAAATTTTTGAAGGCATTTGATATAAAAGGAGTTGATTGTGGATACTTAGCAGTTTGAGGAAGATGAAGAATATTTTTTTTGGTAGGTGGTAGAAATTATATTATACCTCTGATAGAATTTAAATTATATTTTTTTGAAGAATATTTTTGATAGAAGGGTAAATAAAGAATATCTCCGATAGAAAGATAAAGTTGGATATGATTTAATTAACTTGTTAGAAATGTAATTAGAGTAATGTAATGTTTTATTTTCATAATGGGAGTGACCCCCATTAGAAGCCACACATAGCTTTTTTTTAGTAATACTTCTTATACACATCCACCATGGGGATTGAACTCGAGTCACATCACTGATAATTCATGTGGTGTCCTTGTCGGTAGACCACACATAGCTTATTAAAAAATAATATCTAGCACTTGGATCTTTTATAAGCAATAAGGAATAACTTATTAATGCTTATTGTGCAATAATATCCTATACGTTGGTCTTCTTATAAGGGATAAGGATGAAATATCTTATTATAATTCTGTGGGGACAAATGTTTCTCTAATATAATGATTAAGGCTTTATTGTAGTATTATTTCACTTATCCATTTCTTGCATGTGGATGGTCTTCTTCATTCGTATTTCATTTTATTATTTGACTTTCACAAATATCATTTTCCATTTTACTACATGTTATATTGAATCTCATGTCAAGAACCCTTTTAGTTGTTTTAATTTTCACCCAGCTATGTTATTCACCAAAATTAGAGGTTATTATGACATGTTCTATAAAAAATAACCCATACCCTTATGATTATTGAAAGTCTATTTTATCATCTAATTTGCTTGGTCATAACGAAAGCAAGAGATATCAAAATTACAATTTTTTTTACACATGCATAAATCATCAAAAATCTCATGTCTCTATTCCTCCATTAAGGTATTAATTCTTAATATTCATACCAATATCACTAGTTTGTTGCCTATGCAATTTTTTTGTCAAAAATCCTTTTGCTATCTTGCTATGAGCTTCGTTTGAAAGATAGATATCAAGGTACTATACAAGTATCATTTGCAACTTGCTAATTTGTCACACCATCAACTTTACATCCCCAAAAAAACTCTCTCTTTCTAGAAAATTGGTAAACTTATTTCTTGTGTCGTTTAAAGCTAAAAGTGACAACATTGATAGTTAATAATGATTGGACTTATTTAGTAGTATTGTAGTTATTTCATTGTTATATCTATTTTCATATCGTTGTTGCTATTTTATTTTATTATTTTAGAGACCCTAAATTTTCCTTCAAGTCCTAGTTCATCTGTTTCTTTGGGTTATTTCCCCTCCTTATTTTTATAACAATTTGAATTATAGATCATTCCTTAAATATAAGTCTATTTTGTATCATACACTTAATCATAAATAAAAATATAGTACTATTATCTCAAAATAGATAGTATTATTTTAATTTTTGTAACATAAGTTTTATTTATATTATATATAGAAAGAAAGGTGGAAAAAACATGCTAAATCAAGATTTGCCACATAAGGACCACTACGATCTCACTTGGTTGTGAAGAAAGTATATCACTATTAAGATGAAGGATTATAAAACCCAATCCTTTGTATATGAAGTTGCCTCATCAAAAAGGATTAGTTAGCATCCATAGTTATCCTTAATTTTCATCCACTTGTATACAAGGTTGCAAAAGGTGAGCAATATCAATGGCCATAAGAGCTATCCACACACCCAACATTAATGATTATAGTTAACTATACAATCTGCATACAATATTATGGTAGAAGCATTAACCTTAAAGGATGATGTTTGTAAGGATGGAAATTTTTACAACAATTATGCAAACTTGAAGTATACTTAGTAATATTTTAAGAACTTGGAGAGTGACAAAAGACTAAATAAAGAAGAAATAAATAAAAAAATTCAACTAGGATCTTGGGGATTATTTAGTCTGATCATAAAAATCCCTCTAGGATAGGTAACCAATTCCATGTTGCCTATAAGCTACCATTTCATGAAGGCCCATTTCCAAACAGACTCGATATTAGGTTGTGCTCCCACAAATCTCCCTACAAGCAATAAGGATTCCTAAAAAATCAAGGGAGCCATGAATTCAGGTGGAATAATAACTTCCCTGCCAGATACTATAAGAGGAATCAAGTCTTGTGAAGTGGGAATTGTGAACCCGATTTCGTTGTGGATTTTATCCATGAAGGAAACAAAAGGTGTTTTTCGAGGTTGAGCTGGCGGAGAGTCCCCTTGCATTAGGATGTCCACACCTTCAACCGAGGTATCAACATGCTCCACACTATCAACATTCTTCGACCCATCCTCATCGACATATTCTTATTTGGTTTTACAATTCTTAGCGTCCCCTACAATACCACCGAACATCCTGCAAGTTTTCTTGTCTCATGGAATTCAAAATTTTGTGCACTGCTGCTCTCCATTCAAACTCTTGTACCCTAGATCTTGTGCCCTAGCTTCTATGCGTTGTCGCTCTCCATTCAAAATTCTATGCCCTAGCTCGATGGAAAACTCCCATGCCCTAGCTTTTGCGCACTACTGTTGCTCTCCACTCAAACTTCTATCAAAATGTGCCTTAGCTCCTATGCCTTAGCTTTTGTGCACTGCTGCTCTCCATTCAAACTCTCGTGCCCTAGCTCCTGTGCATACGATGGAAAACTACATCTTATATTGAATATCATGTCAAGAACCCTTTTAGTTGTTTTACTTTTCACCCAGCTATGCTATTCACCAAAATTAGAGGTGATTATGACATGTTCTATAAAAAATTACCCGTACTCTTATGATTATTGAAAGTCTATTTTATCATCTAATTTGCTTGGTCATAATGAAAGCAAGAGATATCAAAATTGCAATTCATTTTTTTACACATGCATAAATCATCAAAAATCTCCTTTGCCTCTATTCCTCCATTAAGGTATTAATTCTTAATATTCATACCAATGTCACTAGTTTGTTGTCCATGCAATTTTTTTGTCAAAAACCCTTGTGCTATCTTGCTATGAGCTTCATACAAGTCTCATTTGCAACTTGCTAATTAGTCACACCATCAACTTCACATCCAAAATGAACTCTCTCTTTTTAGCAAATTGGTAAACTTGTTCCTTGTGTTGTTTAAAGCTAAAAGTAGCAACATTGATAATTAAAAATGATTAGATTTATTTAGTAGTATTGTAGTTATTTGATTGTTATATCTATTTTCATATAGTTGTTGCTATTTTATTTTATTATTTTAGAGACCCTAACATTTCTTTCAAGGCCTAGTTCACCTATTTCTTTGGGTTATTTCCCCTCCTTATTTTTATAACAATTTGAATTAGACATCATCCCTTAAAGATAAGTATATTTTGTATCATACACTTAATCATAAATAAAAAGATAGTAATATTATCTCAAAATAAACAATATTATTTTAATTTTTATAACATAAGTTTTATTTATATTATATAAGAAGAAAGGTGGAAAAACATGTTAAATCAAGATTTACCTCATAAGTACCACTAAGATCTCACTTGGTAGTGAAGAAAGTATATCACTATTAATATGAAGGATTATAAAACCCAATCCTTTGTATATGAAGTTGCATCATCAAATAAGGATTAGTTGGCATCCATAGTTATCCCTAATTTTCATCCACTTGTATACATGGTTGCAAAAGGTGAAGCAATATCAGTGGTCATAAGAGCTATCCACACACCCTATGTTAATGATTATAGTTAACTATACAATATTCATATAAGATTATGGTAGAAGCATTAACCTTAAAGGATGATGTTTATAAGGATGGAAAACTTTACAACAATTATGCAAACTTGAAGTATACTTAGTAATATTTTAAGAACTTGAGGAGTGACGAGAGACTAAATAAAAAAAAAAAGGAACTTAAGCAAATTTTACACTTGGTACTACACTAACTTTTTAGTATAAACTATTTAATAACTTCAACATTATCAAATCTAATCTCTAAAGAAAACTTTCACTTGTTAAACCATCAACAAATTTTCAACTATTTGTTGAAAGGTGGTCCATTTTAGAGGGATATAAAACCGTAACTTTTTAGTATAAACTATTTAATAACTTCAACATTATCAAATCTAATCTCTAAAGAAAACTTTCACTTGTTAAGCCATCAACAAATTTTCAACTATTTGTTGAAAGAAGGTCAATTTTAGAGGGATATAAAACCGTAACTTTTTAGTATAAACTATTTAATAACTTCAACATTATCAAATCTAATCTCTAAAGAAAACTTTCACTTGTTAAGCCATCAACAAATTTTCAACTATTTTTTGAAAGAAGGTCAATTTTAGAGGGATATAAAACCGTAAATGCAAGGAAATAGTTTTGTACACTTACATTATCTACTTTATAAAATGTTCAGGTCATATTTATAAAGAATACCGATTCTAAAAGAAAGAAAAGTGTTAAGTGCAAGTAGAATTTTTTTTTAGGAGAACGTGTACAAATTACATCAACAACCACCCTAGGGGTTTGAACACAAGACCACTTTATAAACAACCATCATCTTAGCCACTAGGGCAATTGCCTGTCGACAAGTAGAATTTATTACTCACACTTGTGTTATTTATTGAATGCAATGTTGTTTATTCAATCTAATTAGAACTCTCAAGCAAGTACATTTATATATTTAATTAGATTTTATTATATAAAAGAATTTGTAACACCTTTTGTTAGATATGGGTAGACTTTATTGCTGCCACTATAAACCTTAGGTAGTTGGATAAAAACGAAGTCAACAAAACTCCCAACCATCAACAACCCACTTACAAGCACTCTATGCCTACCAACCAAATTATACGTTTCGAATACTAACACATTTATTTTAATACCAGCAATCTTGTATACCATTTAATCTTGTATGCCATTTAATATCAATGTTCTTAGGTATGACCGATGTAACCACAAATTTAATATCAATGTTCCTACGTATGATCGATGTAACCACAAAAACAATTCTTTGACCTTAGAAATAATTTTGAATCCAATACTGAGCTAAAGGGGGGCACATAAATGGATGTTCCAGGCATAGTTTCCGTTGTGTACAGGTTGTATTATGTTGGCGAACAAAACACTCAATTTAGGAAGTACATATGGGCTGTCTCTCTGTTGGAAGGCATTATCTCTCTGTTCTTTATGGAATCATCATGTGTAGGGCATGCACATAACTCCACTTGCTTGTTCTATTAGGTGGATGTAAAACATTTTGGGAATTGGGCCTTTTGAACACCTTGATCCTGGTGCTCTCCACTTTAAAGGCACCACTCAAAGGCAAAGGTCACATGACAGTAAAAATCACCCCTTTCCCCTCTTGGCCCAGATTTCCTGCACTCAGTATGGAAAGCATGTCGTTGAAAATATCCTTGGCAGCAAAGGGAACATTGACCCCACCAAAACTAGACATTAAAAGTTGTTTTGTTTTTGCCTGCATGTGAGAGAAAGAAGAGGGTATTAATATATAAAGAAATTTAAACATAAAAATATTTTATTACAGATAAATAATTTGTATAAGAAGAATATCATAATGAATAGCAAATTTAAGAAAAATTTAAGAAGATCAATATTAGAAAAATATAAGAGAATCAAAAGCTGAAAGAAAATCTAGAGAGATCTTGAGATATGGATACATATACACACGCTATCCTAATTTGAACTTGGGTTGTTCTAATCACATACTTCGTGATTTGAATCTGGATCGAATGGGCCAAGGTTTAGTAATATGAAAGCGAACGCACACAGATGCGCATGATAAAGGAGGGAAAAGGGTTAAGGGTTAAGGAGAGTCATTATGTGGGGTAAGAAGATAGAAGGTTAGGTGAGAGGGGGCATCAAGTATTTTGTCCGATTTGTCATCGTCCATGCATAGATAGATAGATACCGCAATTATTACACTGTGCTTTACTATTTTCCTTCCTTATATTTTGTAATCACACAAACCTTCTAATTTATAGACAAGGCTGACAGGAGTCGGTATGTGGAATTAGGTTTTCATTTCATTTGTTGCTGCTGGGATTATTCAACGGTAACAGAGGGTACAAGAATTGCAGAGCCTGAAAGATGGGCTTTTGTGGCAGAGATTTAAGCGCAAGTTTTGAAACTCTCATTTTCTGTTTTGTTGGGTTGGGTTATGATGGTGTGAGAAGAAACTGATGGTGGACTACAATATTGGGATTCTCAAGGTTGGGATAGAGGCCGGGAGGGGGAGGGAGAGGGGGATTGCTGGATTGTGTGGGTGAGGTGCAGGTATGGATTTTGGGCAGGGAGATGGAGGGTTCGGTGCAGGAGAACGAACAATGTCGAATTTATTGAGCGAGCTGGGGGGAGAGCACCGACAGAGAAGTAATAATAGTAATCATGGTGGCGGCAGTGATCTTGGGGGGTTGTCCATGTCGCCTATGCTGTCTCATGGCAGTAAGACTTGCAGATCGGTTTCGGAGATGGATTTCTGCAAGTCCAGAGACGGAGATAATCATGACAGAGGCGCAGGTGGAGAAGGTCAAGGCCCCTTGAAGCTCGCCAGAACCGATGCTTTTCCCTTCGACCTCAAAATGCATAATCATTATCAGCAGCAGCAGCAGCAGATGTTGCGCAGCAGCAGCAACAACTCCATGGCATCCGAAGGGCGTGTGGGTTATTCTCCCACCAATTCCAGCGATGGAGGAGGGCTATTCAAGAGTGACGTTGTATCCGTCGTGTCTGTTCCGGGGTTGTACGCGGATTCAAGCGCCGTGACAAGGAGCGGTGGCGGCCATAGTTTGATGCATCAACAGCAGCAGCAACAGTGTTATTACCCCTTCAAAGGCGCAGGTATTGTAGATAAACGTGGACATCTTTTGGTTATATTACGTCACTTTTACTGAATCGGTCGAATGAGCAGCAATTTTTTTATTCTCTCTGTCTCTCAATCACTCTTTTCATTTAAAAAAGAAGTATCTTTTTAGGTTTGTGCTTTTGTTGAACCAGTCAGTCTCAAGTATCATCAGAGTCTGTTTCAGGCACCGCCTGCATGGGAAAAACAGTTTTCAGATGTCTGGATTGGATTATTAAAAAAAAAAAAAAAAAAAAAAGGGGAAAAACAAAAATCAGAAGGTGAAGGCTACGCATAATCCATCCGGGTTGGGTTGGGTTTGGTTTGGTATCTTATCTGTGTGAAATTTTGAAGCTTTCTGGTGGTGGTCAGAGTTGGGCACACAAGGTAGAACCCAATTGGGCCGCTGGGTGTTTTAGCGCGACAATTAGGCGGCCACATGCATTCGTTCGTGTGCATTATACATCATTTTTATAGTTTATTTTTTGAGCTGTGTGTCGAATCACGCGTGTGAATGAATGATTCTGGAGTTTTGTGTAGCTTCATAATTGAAGTGCGGAGACAACGCATGGGATTGGAGAAGGCGTATCGGTTTCCGAATTCGATTTGAATTTGGCAGCGTGTTGGACGGCATTTGAACATTTATTGCCGTGAATGGCATTTTTCTAGAGGATGTTTGATGTTTGCTCTTGTGTTTGATGTTTGTTTTTGTGTGTAGGATTGCCATTATCCATGGGACGGGAGGCTGTGAACCATACGGCCATGGGAATAGGCATGGGGATGCATGGCGGTGTTGTACCGGTAGGATCACGCTTTTGCTTCACGCAAGCCCAATGGCAGGAGCTCGAACACCAGGCTTTAATTTTCAAGTACATGATGGCTTCCGTGCCCGTGCCTCCCGAGCTGCTCATGCCCATTCGTAAGAGCGTCAGTGAATTGACCAGTTTATCGGCCCTATCCGCGCCTGGATCGCACCACCACCATCATCCCGCGGGTAAAAACCAAGATTTTTTTTTCGTTTTTGATCGATTCTGAGTTTTTTTGTTCTTGGGATTAATGGTGTTTTTTATGGATGTAGTGGGGTGGAGCTCTTTTAATTTAAGGTTTGCGAACAATACGGATCCGGAGCCCGGGAGATGTCGCCGAACGGACGGCAAGAAGTGGCGTTGTTCGAGAGACGTCGCTCCGGACCAGAAGTATTGTGAACGGCACATGCACAGAGGCCGACCCCGTTCAAGAAAGCTCGTGGAAGGTCAGACTGCCATTAGTAGTACGGCTAGTAATAACACTACCAATAACAACAGCGCGAATGCTACTACTCAAGCCTTGGGGGGATCCAATTCTACTGCAACGAATGCGGCGTCCTCCATTAGCCTGGCAGCTGGTCGCAGCAGCACCGCTGCTGGTTTTACGCGACCTCCATTCTCAATGAATGCGCAGCAGCAGAACCATAGCCAGACTGGTGGCTCTACATTTGGGATGAAAGCTTTCTCTAACTGTGGGAGCGGAGGAGGTATGTCCATTAATGGCGTTTCTGGAGGACAGTTTAAACCCCCTCTCCACATGGTTTCAGCCGCCGCGTCCGCCATGGCCAACAAGGACTACAGGTATTAAATAAATTTCTGCCCTCCGACACAAGTAAGCGTTCGCCATTATTAAAGGACTGTCTTTAACGTTCTGATTTCTTTAGCATGACCACCACAAAACATTTTTCTTTTACATACTTTCACAGTATTTAGTTTTTAATTTTGTAATGTGAAGCCAGAAATTAGCCCTACACAACAGGCTGCCAGACATTAGCCCTACACATTCATGTACTGCTACATCCGTACGCTGCCATACCTTTAATACATACACACACCTCCTGCAAAAGCAGACCAGGCTGTTAATTTTGAATTCCATAAAAATCTATGTTTCTTAAGTATGTACATGCATAATATCAAGCTGAAAGCACTCATCTAAATCAATAAGGGCGTACGCCATGAGATGAGGCTTCAAAGCTTCATATACTAAAACATATCAACATCTGTTTAATGTACCACTTCTATCAATTTATTATATCTAATAGCACCTGCAACTTAGGTTGCAAAGGTTTAGATTGCATGTTTAAATGGATTGTTTTTCTCTGGGTGTACTTCATGCACATCAATTCTTTTTATATAATCTTTTGCAGCAGGTTTTAGCTCAGTCTATTATTTTCAAAATAACTTTGCCAAATCTCAAAAATCACCAAATCCAGAAAGGTGTAGCCAGATACCAACTCCTACCAGGGAGCGACAAGGGTTAATAAATACAGTTGACATCAAACCATAAGGACATCAGTACAAAGTTCAGGACCCCTATAACCATCTAAGGCTCAAGAATCGCACCATGTCAGACCAAATTAATACACCTCAGTCAAAACTAAATTAAAAAGTCAAATATTTCCATAGATGGGGTGGAATCGTTTTGCTGGCAGTTTTGTCAATCTTTGAAATGTGCCTGCAGTTTTGTCAATCTTTCCCGTTCTCTAGCTTTGAATGCAGTTTGAATTTCGTCTCCAATTTGTTCTTTAACCCCAAACAAGGAGAGTTTTTCTTCACAGGAATCTTCGGCCTATAAAAATACCTAAAACAATGAATTCCCAGTAGACTACAATGTTTTTCTTCACGAAGGATGGAGACGGCTTCGATTCGTAATATGAACACATATTAGACTAATTCGATTTAGATAAATGGGGTTTCTTTTTATATGATCTCTATTTGTGCAGGTACATGAATTGGATGAAAGGGGACATGGACGAGCAAATTCTCTTCTCCGAAGCGAATTCAGGAAAATGCCCGAGCCAGGATTCGCAGTCGATGAGCAGTCTGGCAATGCTGACATCAGTGAACAATGCATGGCGGCTGATGCCATCCAAGGTGCCGGATACCAAACTGAATCCCAGCGCCAGCAATAGTTCATCATCGTTGCTGCAATACACGGCTCCGCAGCTGCGGACGCTTCTGGGGCAAGATTTCAGCCTGATGCCAGACACAAACCAGATCAACATGCCAATTCAAGAGCATCATCATCAGCAGCAGCAACATTCCTTTCTGAGCCCCGGCTTTGGGGCAGGGGACTCCGTGAACGTGGGGCGGGACCAGTCCTCGCAAGGGCAACCCCTCCGTCATTTCATCGACGATTGGCCGCGTTCGAGAGACCCCTCCACGCTGTCCTGGTCCGACATGGAGGAAAGGACCAACTCCTCCAACACGCAGCTTTCTATTTCGCTCCCCATGACCATCACCGATTTCCCAGGGACCAACTCGGGTTCCCCCAGGGGAAAGGTTTCGCTCTCGTCTCTGAAATTGTCCATGTCAGCGGGCAGGTCAGCAGCAGAGGACGATCCGCTGGGGGTAGACCCGACCCAGATGGGTCTTGGGGTAGGCATGGGGCTGGGGCTGATGAATGAAGACAGGCACCACCGCCAGAGGAGCAACTGGATCCCTGTGACATGGCAGAGCCCCGTGGGGGGTCCCCTTGCGGAGGTGCTTCAGTCGAGCGCCAACGCGGGTGGCACCCCTCGTGGATGCAAGGCTTCGGGACTGAATCTGATGAGCGATGGGTGGGATCTGAGCCCCCATGGCAGCCCCAGAATGGCCTCCCCCACTGGCGTTCTGCAGAAGTCGTTTGCGTCGCCGTCGGACAGCAGCAGCGGGAGCAGTCCTCGGGCGGTTGCAGCCGCCGCCGCCGCCGCCAAGCATGAGACGCCTCTGCAACAAAATCTGGGAGGAGTATAATAAGCACATATATTTAGCATCATAGCAATTAGCATAGAATATAGAGTAGCGCTATGGACGGTGCATGGATGGATTCAGTGGTTATCTATCATACTGTGGCGGACACGATTTTATTTGGTAAAATTCGCAGTTTGTGTGCTTAGAAGCAGCAGCAGTAGCAGGTGTTGCTTGTGGTGATGGATAATACCATGTTTGCTTTCTTTGATGTGTTTTCTTTTCGAAATGCTGTGAACTCTTGATGCACATAAATACTGTTTGGAAATATATTCTCTCTGCGAGTTTGTTTTGTGGATTCAACCACCATAGGCATTCACAGTTTTGTGCTTTGGATTTGTTTTTCTTGTCTTTGGTCACGAAATTTCGCATAGATGAGCAAATTACTTACTGTTTGTATGATTCATATTTGTTTGCAGAGAAAATTAGAAGTTGGTATTACTGGATTTTTTTCTATTTTTGGAATGAGTTAGTCTTAGTTTACGGAATTGACAGGAAGTTCATATTTCCTTGCCATATTTAATTTTAGTTGAGCTGAAAAGATCCATAGATCCGTATCTATTGTAAACAAGCAAACGCACTGTATTTTTGTTTAGTTTCTATTGCTGGTTGTGTAATGTTGCAGTCTTGACTTCTATGTGCATATGGTGCTGGGTATTGATTATAGTAGCTTTATGGATCAATTAGTGGGATAGAATGGGATGAAATTCAAGGGCTTCAAAAGAGATGGCGTTTACAACTTAGTGTAGAAATGTTTGAAAACATATGAAAACATATGTATATGGCAATGTCCAGCTAGGAAATTTATAGTTTAAAGCTGTATAGAGTGATTTTAGAATTCATGGTTTTGGATTTTACATTATCAGGCATTTTTACATATATTTTGTTATTATAGTACGAACATTAATAAAAAAAAATTATAGTTTTATGAAAATAATGCTCTAAGCAATAACTCTAATATGTTTGAAATTTTTTTTTGTTATAAAATGTAATAATACTCTATTTAATCATTGAAAAAGGATATTATAAATTTTAATTTAAAAAACAAAGTTAAAAGAAAAAAGAAATGGATGATAATAATTGTGAGCCTTTGTAACTTTTGTAACTTTCTGTAATCGGATCGAATGAAAGAGAGGGGACGATAATAATTGGCGAATCATTATAACTTTAGGTACTAAGAACATAAGTTTTGGTAAAATTAAATAATAAAATGTTTTGGAAGTGTGAAAAATTATCATAATTTATTCTTGTATAGATTTAGTAGTATGTAACTTGCTAAGATAGTTGCTTGTACTTAAAACAGTAAAATGATAATAAGTTTTGGTTAAACTATGCGATAGAATATTTTGGAGGAGTGTATAAATCATATGCATTTTGTGACATGTAAGTTTTTTTTTAGAGATAGTTATTTGGATCCGTAATTAATAGTGTGAAGACAAGCTTAGTGCAAAGGAGTTTTCATTATATTTTTGTAAAGACAAGCTTAGTGCAAAGGAGTTTTCATTATCTTTTTGTGAAGACAAGCTTAGTGCTTTTAACTCTAAAAAAAAATTCTTTTCAGATTCATCATGATACCATTGATACTTTGATTTATAGTGAGATGAGGGCATATTAGGTGAAATAGATTAGGTTTCATAGATTGAGGTCATAATAGGTAAACTTATATACATTTCAAAACAGCATTTAATCTGTGGGAGCTTCTATGAATTTGGAAATATCCACATCTAAGGAAATCTAATTTGAGCTCTAGGAGTTTTTTGAAATTATTTATTAGACTATAGTGTATTCTTGTTTTAATGCAAGATTTGCCACGCATATATCCATCTTAAAAAGGGTACTCCATCTCCCTTAGTCCCTAAACACTATTGATTATGGTCATAACCCAAGAGGCAAAAGAGGAGAAAGCATATACTAAACAATCAAAGGAAAGCAATATGAACATAAGTGAATATTTATTGTCTCTTAGTGTGAGAACATATCAACGAATCATATGTGAATTTAGCCTTCATAATCCTAGATGTTACTCTTAAACAACAATACCTTTTTTATAACAAGAAAAGCATAAAGTCATTCTACTCTAGTGTTTTCTTAAGATGATCTCTCTCATACAACAATACCATGCAACCCTCACTTCGTGTAACATGCTTGGGCTAAATAGGTTTTAAATAATGAGCATGTGAGGTCCTTGACCTCCCTTGAGGTGAGCACACAATCAAGAAAACTTAGATGAATGAGACAATGACTTTCCTATAGGATGAAATTCTAATTGATATTGCATTAAGATGAGGGTCATCTTGTGATGTCTATTCAACTACCTCTCTTGGAAAGGCAATACACAAACCAAGCTAGAAAAGAGGATTTATAGCAAAGTCAAAGCATCTGCAAAGAGACACTTAAAAGGCTACACTTGTATGTAGAGGAAAAATTAAATTATAAAATTGATGAGGTGGGACAAGACAATTTGATATAAAGGTTACAACAACTAATTTATGATTTTAAATAAATTATTTATTGAAGAAATAAAGGCAACCAATAAGAAGAAAACATTCTATTCAATATATAATAAAATATATGCAATTTATAACATCTCTGGCCATAAAGGCTTTTGGTTGCCTCTTAACATAATAGAACCATAGAAAGATGACTTGCAAAATTATTACTATATATAGAATTGGTTTGTGTTAGAGTTCCCATCAATTTCCAATAATTTTTACTTTGTTATTTTCATTATGTATGCCTCCACAATTGTCACACAAAATTGTTGAAACACACTTTGAGACATTCATCTTTTTTGCTCTTAATTCATAATAATTTTTGGTCTAGTGACATTAAATGTAGTATTAGTTGAATTGAAGCTATTAGTTGAGACATTCGACTTTGAGATGCACTCTTGAGATATGAAAAATTTACATGGACCAATAAGATAATAAATTTGATTATATTAAAGAATGAATTGATAAGTTATTGCTTGCTTAATATGATCTTCAAAATGACAAGGTCATAAAATCTAAAATAGGGCTCAAAACCAGCTCTTGATCTCTTTTTGTTTGACCAAGAAAGATGTTGCCTAAAATTATCCCCTTGCAAACTTGAGCTCCTATGACTAAAATATTTAACCTTGTTGGAAAGCTCCACTTTATTAATTCAAAATTTAAAAAACATGGAATAATTCCAATTTATCAAGTATAACTTTTCAAATAATTTACAATATATAGGAAGAATTTGAGTTTGTCTAATAATGGATTAAGAAAAATGGTCTAGTAATCCTCTCCTTGAAGGAATGGACATTTTGCTTAGGTTAGATCCTATGGCTAAAGGATTCAAGCTCGTCTAAAATATTCAATATATTAAATCAAATAATAAATGAATAATTATAATCTACTAGGCAATACTTTTCAAATATATTCATAATATGTGGGAAGAGATGAGGTTTGTCCAATAAGATACTAAGAATGAATGTTTAATAATACTTTGCTTGAAGAAAAAGGAGAGTTTTCCAAGGTTAGCTCCTATAGCTAAAAGATACAAGCTCCTCTACAAGCTTCAATTTATTAAATCAAAATTAAAAACATAGAGTAATTCTAATTTAGTAAGCAATACTTTTCAAATTATTCACACAATATAGGAAGAGGTGAAGTTTGTTTCATAAGATATTAAGAAAGGTATCTAAGTTAAACACCTTGTTAGAATAGGAGTTATTTGTGGGTATGACAATTCTTGCAAAGCATGGATGGAGTGGGGTTGAAACGCATAGTTCTTTCACCTAATGACCCTCATAAGGTGGTTATATGAACAAAGTCACCTTCATAATTATTGAAATAAAATCAACTTGGATAATTATTTGGAAATAAACTTATCAATTATGAAGCACTTCAACAAACTAGCTAGTTAAAAGAGAGCCATAGTATGAAATCCTAAACTTAATCCTCTAATTTAAATCTTGTAATATCAATCAGTCAATGTTATTAATTTTAATTTTATTCCCCGCTGGGCGGGATTTTCCCTTTTTGACTGTCGGTTTTTCCCGTTGGGCGGGATTTCCTTTGTGGTGGTCTTCGGATGTTTTCGCTAGACGGGATTTTATCTTCATCCTTGTAATAAGTCTCCCACTGGGTGGGATGTGTCATTTGGGTTTTAACCCTTGGTTTGGTCTTTTGACCTGTTGTAATAAGGTTTTTGGGATCCTTTCAAAACCCGCTTGTAATATAATTCCAACTTACCAAAAAAAAATGTTATTAATTTTATAAATGTGAACATTAACACCTCATTTTCAACAAAATGATAATGCAAAAGTGACATAAATTTAATAGTATAATACATATTTCACATGCTATTGATGTGTTGGTTTTCCACTGAGAAGACTATGACGTAAGAGAGATGCAATTATGCTAAATCCTAACTTTGAAAAAAAAAATGGACACTAAACTAAAAGTATATGTAATATCAAATTAATTGATAATTAGTTTCTAATGAATGGTAGAATACGAGTTTATAAATGAATTAATCAAATGATTAATATTTGACTAGTTAAATTAATAATAAATAAATAAATTATTAATATTGCAATTGTTTAGCTAGTAATTATTTTTATCCTATAGGTAATTTATTTGTCTAATTATTTTTTGGCAATGGTAAATGAGAGGCAATATATGATTACAACTTGTGTTCAAATCCCCAAAGTAAGATGAATGCTACTATTGTTGCATTAAGATTACTCGTAATAATATACTTTCTTAAAATACAACAATTATACAATATGAAACAAACCCCATATCGCTAATTGAAACAATGAGTGGCTTATTATTAAAATTAAAAGTTAATTTGTCATTTTTGTGATGGTGTTATCCCACTTTAATGTATAACAATTTTTAGAGGGGAGATGTTGATCTATCTTAAACATCTAAAGCATTTCAGTACCCAATCACAAAGGTTGCACAAGGTTAAGGTCATTAATTATTTTTTAAAAAAGGTATAATTATATTATATTCAAAATATTTCCATAAATCTTGCAGGCTCAATTGCCTATACAAAATTGAAAAATGTTTTTAAATGTGTTTGGTAGACATAAGATCCTTGTTAGTGTTAGTTACAATCTATAATTTAAACTATGAAATAGAAGTACACATAACTTAAGCATTCAATTTGGATTAGCTTATTGTACTTCCTAAAGTTTGATAACCAGTTTTTCTTTAAGTAGCTTCTCTCACAAATGGACTCTCTATTTTCTCTTTGCATCCATATCAACTTCCTTTTGATGTAACTCTCCTAGGGTTTGCTTATTCGTTTCTTTTTCTTCCAGTTGCTTTCTACCATAGTCTTGGTATCATTGCATCTAATGTCACTCATTTTGGTAGCCTTCTCTTATTTTTTCTTTATGATTTTGAGGTGCAAATGGGTTGTATTTATAGCCTCATTTTCTAAGTTGTCTACCTTCCTATTGTGCTTTTGCCTATTGTGGAAATAAGTGATGTAATAAAACTTCTTTTCCAAGAATTTTATTCTTCTATGTACAATTCTGAGTTGTACAGATGATAACTCCTTAAAGAGGGAAGAAGTCACAATTCTCAAGTCTCCATATACATGAAGTTGTTTAATTCCTTGTTTCACTACCAATTTGAGTCATATTTCACAACCTCTCATCTCTACCACATTATTGGTTGTTTTCTCCAAATTGATCTACTGGATTAGATATTATGCAAGAGCTATCGAGATCATTCCTCTAGTTACAACCTTGCCTGGATTTGACTTGGATGTTCTATCAAATAAAAGAGTAGGATATTTGATTTCTAGTGATTTCTAGTGTTCTAACTTGGCTTATTTGATGCCCTATCTTCAAGATCCATTGGAATTCTATTTTATGTAATATTTTAAGTTCCTTATGTATTAATTTGTTGGTGTTTTGTTTCTTGTGATACACGACTTTTGTGTGTAGTAATATTTCCCTTACCACTCTATTGGTTAGAAATATAAAGTCGGTCCCTTTGTCTTAAGAAAATATTTTATTTTGTTTCTTCCAAATGTGTCATACAATGAATGGTGGTATGGATGATTATATTTCCATCTATACATATGGGTCCAATTGTTGAGACACGTTTCCAAGTTTATACTCCATGATATGGCTAATCCAAACTACATTGTTATCTCAATCCATATTTTTATTGCTTCTAAGAAATCAAAGAATAAATGTGTTATTGTTTCATTGTTTTTGAAGCATCTGAGACATACATGAGGTCCCATAATATTTCTTTTTACAAGATTTTCTCTTGTGAGAATCTTGTTTTGGTGAACCAGCCAAAGAAAAACTTGAAGCTTGGGAGGAATCCTATAATTCCATATAGTGACTAATTTTTTATTCTTTTGCTCATGTTGTTGTAGGAAAACACCTTGCCTAACTATATAAAATCTTTGTTCCATTGATATTACCCCAAATTATTTGATCGAGGGCTTGAGGAGTTGGTTTCATTCTTGTCATTTGGCTTTGTAGTAAACTCCAATAGTCTTGTACATGTGGTAGGGGTAGGTTAATCCAATTGGGTTGGTCACCTTCCAATTCAAATACACTTGCAAGATTGTTGATACCAACCTGCTATAGTTTCTCTTTTAGCTCTAGAGGATAACTCCTTGTGATTGGTAATTCCTCCAAGATTGGGTCCTACCACAGATTAATATTGTAACATCAATCAGTCAATGTTATTAATTTTATAAATGTGAACATTAACACCTCATTTTCAACAAAATGATAATGCAAAAGTGACATAAATTAAATAGTATAATATATATTTCACAAAAACTATGCTATTGATGTGTTGGTTTTCCACTGAGAAGACTATGGTGTAAGAGAGATGCTATTATGCTCAATCCTAACTTTGAGAAAAATGTACACTAAACTAAAAGCATATGTAATATCAAATTAATTGATAAATAATTTCTAATGAACGGTAAAATACGAGTTTATAAATGAATTAATCAAATGATTAATATTTGACTAGTTAAATTAATAATAAATAAATAAGTTATTAATATTGCAATTGTTTAACTAGTAATTATTTTTATCCTATAGGTAATTTATTTGTCTAATTATTTTTTGGCAATGGTAAATGAGAGGCAATATATGAGTACAACTTGTGTTCAAATCCCCAAAGTAAGATGAATGCTACTATTGTTACATTAAGATTACTCGTAATAATATACTTTCTTAAAATACAACAATTATACAATATGAAACAAACCCCATATCGCTAATTGAAAAAACAAGTGGCTTATTATTAAAATTAAAAGTTAATTTATCATTTTTGTGACGATGTTATCCCACTTTAATGTATTACTATATTGAGAGGGGAGATGTTGAGCTATCTTAAACATCTAAAGCATTTCAGTACCCAATCACAAAGGTTGCACAAGGTTAAGGTCATTACTTATTTTTTTAAAAGCATATAATTATATTATATTCAAAATATTTCCATACATCTTGCGGGCTCAATTGCCTATACAAAATTGAAAAATATTTTCAAATTTGTCTGCTAGGCATACGATCCTTGTTAGTGTTGTTACAATCTATACTTTAAACTATGAAATAGAAGTACACATAACTTAAGCATTCAATTTGGATTAGCTTATTGTACTTCCTAAAGTTTGATAACCAATTTTTCTTCAAGTAGCTTCTCTCACAAATGGACTCTCTATTTTCTCTCTACATCCATATCAACTTCCTTTTGATGTAACTCTCCTAGGGTCTGCTTATTCGCTTCTTTTTCTTCTAGTTGCTTTCTACCATAGTCTTGGTATCATTGTATCCAATGTCACTCATTTTAGTAGCCTTCTCTTATTTTTTCTTTGTGATTTTGAGGTGCATATGGGTTGTATTTATAGCCTCATTTTCTAAGTTGTCTACCTTCCTATTGTGCTTTTGCCTATTGTGGAAATAAGTGATGTAATCAAACTTATTTTCCAAGTATTTTATTCTTCTATGTACAATTTTGAGTTGTACTAATGATAACTCCTTAAAGAGGGAAGAAGGCATAATTATCAAGTCTCCATATACATGAAGTTGTTTAATTCCTTGTTCCACTACCAATTTGAGTCATATTTCACAACCTATCACCTCTACCACATTATTGGTTATTTCTCCAAATTGATCTTGATCTGGATTAGATCTTTATGCAAGAGCTATAGAGATCATTCCTCTAGTTACAACCTTGCCTGGATTTGACTTGGATGTTCTATCAAATAAAAGAGTAGGATATTTGATTTCTAGTTTTCTAACTTGGCTTATTTGATGCCCTACCTTCAAGATCCTTTGGAATTCCATTTAATGTAATATTTTAAGTTCCTTGTGTTTTAATTTGTTGGTTTTTTGTTTCTTGTGATACACGACTTTTGTGTTTAGTAATATTTCCCTTACTACTCTATTTGGTTAGAACTCTAAAGTTGGTCCCTTTGTCTTAAGAAAATATTTTATTTTGTTTCTTCCAAATGTGTCATATAATGAATGGTGGTATGGATTATTATATCACTTTTAGGAGGTGCTTGTCCTTTAATATCCATCTATACATATGGGTCCAATTGTTGAGACACATTTCCAAGTTTATAATCCATGATATGGCTAATTTAAACTACATTGTTATCTCAATCCATATTTTTATTGCTTCTGAGAAATCAAAGAATAAGTGTGTTATTGTTTCATTGTTTTTTAAGCATCTGAGATACATGAGGTCCCATAATATTTCTTTTTATAATATTTTCTCTTGTATTTTTGTATTTTCAACCATTATTGTATTATTGTATTTTCTTTGACACATTCTCTAATATAGCATTCCAAGTTTCCCTTGTTTTTAGTTGGAAGCCCATAGGGACACCTAAATATTTGAATGAATGATCATTGCCTTTGTTGAACCCCAAAATTTGTGAGAATCCTCTATCTTTTATCCGTGAAATATTATTGTATAAAATCTATTTTTTTTGAGTATTTATCTTTGCTCCAGTGGCTGAAGTAAACCATTCTAGTGTTTCTTGAGAATTCTAAAATTTGATTTTAATGGATTCTTAAAAATTTCTAAAATTTGATTTTAATGGATTCTTAAAAATTTCTAAAATTTGATTTTAATGGATTCTTGAGAATCCTCAAATTTGATTTTGATGCTTCTCCTAGTAATATAGTATCATCTACAAATTGAGCATGGGTGATTGACCTAAATCCCATGGCTACTTTGATTCCTATGATTTATTTTCCTCTTCTCATTTTGGTTAGAGTTCTTCCTAAGCTTTCAACTAGAAGGATGTATAAGTATGGGGATAATGGGCATCCTTGCCTTAATCGTCTAGTGGCTTTAAAAAGGTCTGCAAGCTCACCATTAATAAGGAAATATATCTAGGGTCCTATACATGCATATATCCAGTTTATTATTTGGATTGGAAAAGTAAGATAAGGACTTATTTTAGGAAACTAGTGTCTACTCTATCAAAAGCATTAGCCATATCAAGTTTTATGACTATTCTTTTCTTTTTGGATTTAGCACTTGTGTGAAGGGCTTCATGTATCATTATGATATTATCATAGATATTTTTACTTGGCACAAATCCCCCTTGTTCTACTCCTATCAGGTCATTTATCTTCCCCTTAATCGTATTTGCTATTATTTTGGTCATTATTTTGTATGTAGATAGATATAGGCCTAAATATAGAAAATGATATTGCATTTTTCTTTTGGGATTAGTGCAAGGAAAGTGGAATTGATTGATCCATAGAGCTTACCTCTTGTCCTTACCTCTTCTATCATTTTCAACTAATCATCTCTTATGATATCAAAAAATTGGTGGTGAAGCCATATAGTCTTAGAGCTTTATCTTTGGGTAGAGATTGCATGACTTATTTTAGCTCTTTCTTGGTCACTTCTACTATGAGGTCTTCTATATCTTTTCCTTTTAGCAGTGTAGGAATATTAGTCAAGAGAGTGGTTTGAGCCTATTGACTTAGTGGTACCTTTATGAGTAGTGATGAGTAGTGTTCACTTGCTATCTCTTTTATAGCTAACTAGTCAGTATATATTACTCCTTTTTATATTTCTCTAATGGTATTCCTTTGGTAATGTTGCATTGTTTTTAGATGGAAATATTTGGTGTTCCTATCTCCTTTTTTGAGCCATGTCATTCTTGAGCAAAGTCTCCAATGTGCCTCTTCTACTCTGTAGCTTTGATCCATTTCTTGGTTCAGTTGTGCTTTTCTTTTGTTGAAGGATGATCACCTATCTATGTCTCTACTTAATCCATCTATTATATCAGAATGTTTATCCTAGATTAATTTCTAATTTTTCAAAAATCTAGTCCTTGATGGTTTTCTTGAGATTGAATTTTTTTTTCATACCTCTTGGGGACTTTTCAAAGTGATGTTTGCTTCTAGGTATTTTTTACTAATAGAAAAACGTTTTCATGCTCCATCCAATCTGAATTGTATTTAAAAGGAATCTCTCTTCCCAAGGGTATTGTCTCCAATGTCCAATGAGATGGGTTTGTGATTTGATATTGAGCTTTGGATTATGCCACTTGATATAAGTGGATACATGGTCAGTATGTCCTCTTGTATAAAAAATATTTATAATATTTTTGCTATGTATTTAATCCCATATCTCCTTTTTGTCCATGTGAATTTTTTTTTGGGGGATTATGTCCTATAGCTATTCGTCAACTATGATCTACATTACTTATTCTTTTGTAGGACATTTTGATGTAGTGCCTCCCTTTTTTCATCATTGTGCTAATGTAATATTTAGGTCCCCTGTTATGATTAGATTGGGAGGCATTTCCTACCTTATCCATTAATGTAGACTCTTCCATACCTCTTGTTTTAATACTATGTTGTTTGGGCCATAAAAGTTAACAATGGTCCAAGTTTGACCTTCTAGAGAGTTGAGTGAAACAACTATCTAGTTGGTATGTATGATTCTATTGGTACATGTCATGGCCTGTGGGTCCCAGGCTAGAATGAGTCCACTAGAGGCTCTTGATGAATTTATTGCTTCTAGTTTTGAGTGTCTCCATATTTTATTCCATTCTAATTTTATTATTTGCTCTAACAATTTTATCTCTTGTATGCAAACTACCTTTGGCTTTTGTTGATCTATTAAGTTACTTAGGTAGTTTTTCTTTAGGGGACTACCTAATCCCCTTCTATTCTAGGATATAGCCTTCATTTCTTTGTTGACTTCTTAGCCTTGTTAAAGTCTAAGACTATCTAGGTTTTCTTTTGTATTTCTATATAGGCTTGCTCTGTCCTTACTTCTTAGTTGATTTTTCTCCCCCTAGTATTTGGTGGCAGGAGTACCCATGGGATGACAACTACTGCTATTGGATTTTTTTTCTATTTCTTCTTCGCTCTCCTCTTCAACAAGAGTGTCTTTACTAGCCTGTGTTCCCTCCACTTCTTTTGTTTCTAGTTTCAATGGTTCTTTTTCCTTTTTAGAGTATGGTTTTAGGAGAGACTCTTCTTCAGCTTCAGATAAGACAAAAACTTGTTATTGGTACGTTTTTCAAGATGTTTTGGCCTCCTTATACTCCTTGATCTTCTCTATTATTCTATTCGTACTTTATAAAACTCCCGATCTTCCCCTTTGTTCTCTTATTGCCCTTTAGAGGGATAATTTCTTGAAAAATGTTCATGTTGATGACAGGTAATGCATTTGAAAGGTATATGCTCATAGTCCAATGGTTGGGTGTGGATCCAATCTAGGACTTTGATGCCTATAATTTTAGGGAGTCCTTTCTTCAAGTTGGCTTGAACACATATTCTAGCACATATTGCATTGTTGGATTTTGGGGGAGCCCAATCTACAAATGTACCAATAGAATTTCCTATTATCTCCAAAGTTGACTTATTTCAAAGGTGTAGTGGTAAAAATGGTAGTCTTACCCATATTGAGATCTCTTCTAATTCTTCTACTTGTGGATCAAATATTGTTGACCAAGGGGTAATATATAAGAGACTCAATCCAAGGAACCATTAACCTCCATGAAAAATTGCATTCCATTATTCTATAGATGATAAGATGACTATGAAGTATCCTCTAGATTCCATCATTGTCTATAACTAGAAATATTTTATCCCTAGGTAGAAGCTATCCACTTTTCTATGGCTATAGGGCTAGGCTAGATTCCCATGAATTTGCAAGTATTTTTTCTTAGTATGAGAATTAGACTCTGTATGAAGTTCAAAGGGATCTCAACCATTGGTGCTTGATCTAGTTTGGGAAAAAAAGTATTTTTGGTGGTTTTGTGGGCATTTTATGGCCTCCTTGATTTTAGGGATTTGGTCAAGTTTTCCTATTTTGTTTGATCAAACAAAGATGGTTGGAGAAAATAGTGAAAATGATCCATTTCCAATGTTCTTGAACAACTATGCAACCATCACGATTATTCTAGGCCCAAGGCTTGAGTCAGATGCAATATGTGATAAACTCTATTCTATCATACCAACCATTTAATCATTAGTTGAAGTGTAATTCTTATTTATATTTCACGTGTTTTGTCTTCTTCATTTTTTATCTCAAATCTCTGTTGTCTGCCCTAAGGTCATTAATTATTATAATATAATATAATAATAAATATAAATTAGAGACATGACTTATATATAATAAGTAAACACATAAAACTTATCATCATAACTTATAACATATAACATTTGAAAAATCAAGAAAGAGATACAATAAGTGTATCTTTTGTTATTTTCTAAATATTATAAAACATCCTCATCCTTATCAATTGTGTAGAGCTTTATTTTGGATTGTGAGGCATATGATGATTTTTGAGCTAGCTATTAGGAGTAGAATTAATGCAAGATTTGTTTGGAGAGTAGAAACTAGAGAAAGTAGGAAATTTTATCATCAAAATAAGTAGAAAAAGATCAACATTTCATAATGAAAAATGATTGGGTCATATTTTGTAGTTGAAACCATGGTTATTTGTAAATTCATTGTCCCATAGGATGCTTTTGGCCTTGTGGAGTTAAAACCCTTCTATTCTATTATATTTAACCTCATTTTCTTTTTCCTCCAATATGCAAGACAAGTTGGAAACCTATGAATAGTTAAATAGTCAATTATTGAAATATAGATTTACCATAAAAAATATAATGTACATGATGATCATATACTACATGAATATAAATTATTTAAAACGAAATAAAAAATATATTACTATCATAAATTACCAATTATATCTAACCTTAATTAATATTTAAAAAGATTGACAAAATAGTCCTTAAATAGATTATATAATATGATGTCTATGAGAAGCTAACACTTAAGAAATAGTTCCATAAACTAAAACTACAAACTCAAACAAAATTCATCATTTATAATATGAAATAATTATGTTATAAAAGGAAGTAAATTCTTAACTCAATGTAATATCTTTATCCATTTTTTTTTCTAATTTAACTATTATTTTTGTTTAATCCAACATTTTATTTTGTACAATACATTTTAAATTATAAAAGAACTTAATAAAACATGTTTTTTTTTTTTTTAATTTAAAAATTAATAAGAACTTTAGTAAAACTATTGATTTAGTAATTTAAATTTTATATAACTTTTGTTTTTTTACTAATGACATTAATTAGCCTATTTTTAAGAGATGTTTTATTTCTATTTTTTTTTTTGGTAAATAAAAGTCTTCATTAATTACTAGGTTTTGCAGGTTAACCCAAAACCTATTACAATATCCAACCTTCTACTGAGATTGTAGATCCTATTCATCCTTGAAACTTTCTTACCATAACTTGTGTTGAATCCCCTACAACACCTTACTAACAAGGCACACCCATACCTAAACATAACTGTAAACATTACTTACATTGACAGGAAATTAAAGTTTGGAACTTTGCACTTGTGATACCTGTTGCTTACCCATTTCCTATTCTCTGTCGGAATCTTCCAAGGCTTACATCCCGTTACCTTCATTTCCAATTTTGTGTGATTTAGAGGGAAACCCCATAGTTATTACCAACTCCATGGGGAAAGAACACCCATTCATCTTTCTCCTTAACGGGTAGGTTTCTTTTCATGACTAATAATGTTTTCCACTTCACGTGGCACACCTTGTGTCCATGTTACAAAACTACCAACATCAACACCTATGTTGGCTAATTTGTTAGCTGATCTGTTGGCCTCACGGTACACATGACGAGCCCTCCTGTTCTGTCTTACCGCAAAAAGGATCCTCACTTCATGGATGACTCCCTTGATTCTCCATGGAGGTTTTTTGCCATTGGTTAATAGGTTGATGATGTTCATAGAATTACCTTCAATCATCAAGTTACCTTGAGTTGCTTGAGCTACTTGCAACCCTCTCCAAAGGGCTCTAGCTTCTGCTTCATTATTAGTTCAGATTCCCAATGGTTCAGCGAAGGCCTTGACCAGATTTCCTTGATGATCCCTTATTATTCCTCCAGCTCCAGCCTCTTCCCGGTTCTCCTTGGCTGCACCATCAAAATTTAGTTTAAACCAACCCTAGGGGGTGGCTCCCAAGAAATCCCATTTTTGGGATTGGGAAAAGGAATGGAAGGTTTGTCCTCAATACCTAAAGTCCGAGCTAATTATTTTTCTTGGGGAGGAATTGAGTGATTCTCATCCACTAAGGTGCTAAGGTTTTCTTTCGCAAAGACAATAATCCTGTTGAGGATGGTTTTTGGGTTGTGACTGGTATCCTTAAAGGCTCTATGGTTCCTTTCTAGCCAAATCTGCTAGAGAAAATGATGCCAACAGATTTTCCATAGATACCTAAGTTTTAGGCTAACAAAGGGTTGAGGCCATTGATGGAACACTTCGGATATAAGAGCAGGCTTAACCCACAAGATCCTAAAGGCTTGGAAAAGTTCATCTAGGATGGACTCCGCTACTGGACACTCCAGAAACAAGTGTTGGGTTGTATCCCACCCTGCCCTGCACATGTAGCAATGGTTAGCAAGAATATGATATTGATATATGAGCAATTTAATACCCTCATAAATGAATTTAGGGAAAAATATAATTATCATAAGATAAATATTTAAATATTAATATTAATGTTGTCATTTGTAACTTAGCAAACATAATGTAATATGGCTCATAAAGAATATCTAGTTGAAAATATTAAATTTATAATATAAAATTAACAATTATACTATCTTACTTCATATATATATATATATATATATATATATATATATATATAGTAATGTTTTAAAAACATGTATACTTATTTTATGTAGATTTTATCTTAATTAAATGTGAACTATACTTATTGAAAAACAATTTCTATTATAATTAAATTTTAAAATAAATAAATAATTAAGTTTTTTATTATAAATTTTGGAAAAAATAAGGCATATTAGAAACAAAACATGAGAAAATAGTTATGAATTAAATTTCAATTTATTTATCATTAAAAAAATTCATGATTGATATTTTTCATTGATAATAGCTTAAACCAAAATCTTATAACAAATTAAGTCAAAAATAATTATATTTTAACATTTCAATCTCTTAGATAATTATATAGAAGCTTTTAAATATAAGAAAGTATATATATATATATATATATATATATATATATATATATATATATATATATATATATATAGAATAAATTTTTTAATAAATGAGATCAATGTTATCTTTATTGCATTGGTTTCCAAGAAAGATAAAATAAAATATTTTGATAATTTTCATTCAATAGTCCTTTGCAATATGATCCATAAGATAATTTTAAATATTATAACAAACAAGTTAAAATATTCTAGATTATGTTATCTTTAAAGGAATAAGGTGGTACTTTTGTGGTTAACAAATTATTTATGATGTAAACATTGCACATGAGGCCATACATTCTCTTTATTTCAATAAAAAATCCAAGCATGATAAAATTAGATATAAACAAAGCATATGACGAGATTCCTTAATATATATATATATATATATATATATATATATATATATATATATATATATATATATATATATATATATATATATTATTGATAGTAGAAGGGGTTTTAAAAGGGTCCCCAAACCTATTACAAGTAGAGTTTTGATAGGCACCCCCAAACCTTAATCTAGCAATAAGACATCAAGAAAGACTAAGCTGGATTCTAGGAACCAAGCCCGAAAATCCAATGAAACAACCTCCTAGCAAATAAGCCACAATTTTTTATCAAGAAAATATAAGAGATTATCCCATGGTCAAACCACCATGTGTTTTGAATCTAAAGCAACGAAGAAAATCAACAGAATAATGAAAATGCTACCGATTAAAAATAAATTTACAAAAAAAGTTTCCCAAACCGAAGCATTTGTTGCCTAACATGAAAGGAGAATAGAGGAATCCTCTCATCACAATAAAAAAATCTATCCAAAAAAGCATATAACAGGATAACCCCTCATGAGAATAGTTGGTTTAAGAAAACAACACTAGAAATACCGGCCAAAAAAATCCATTGCCTAAAAACCATCCAAGAGATCTGCATGAGAAATTCCATGAAACCCAAAATATTGTTGGAGCCAACCAAAAATGTTTCAAGAACAACCACTCTCAGGTACAAGAAAAAGGAGATAGCAACATTCCGCACCATACCTGAGAGGAAGAAGGGTAAGATCCTGAAAAAATAAGCTTTAGAACCCTGGGATCAAACATACCACTGCTGGAACTAGAGAAAGAGATCTCTATAGACCACCAAAGCTAGGAAACCCACCAGAGACATGAGACCAAAAGATGAAAACCACCGTAGCATAACAACCCACTTTCACCCCAACTGGTTTGGATCAATATTTGACCTTGTCTCCCCGGAATAGCTAGATACAACAAAAAATTATTGAACCCAAAAAAAGTGGTACACACTAGCCACGAACCCACTACTAGCCACGAACCCACTACTGGTAGAGAACCAGATCAGCGAAGCCATCAGAGCTAAAGCCAGCCAAGGAATTCCATCAGATTTTTATAGCCAAACACCATACCAATCTCACCCCAACGGGTTTGGGTCAGTAGATGGCCCTTTCCTCTCCTTGGAAAGCCAAAAAAATATGAAACTATCAAACTCAGAAGAAATTTTGCACAATCCAACCAAGTTTCCAAAACTAGCAAGCAACCCAAGAAACGTAACCACCCAACACACCCACCAACTAGAGCGAGAGCCAGCCAAGGGCTAAACAACCAAAATTTTCCACTGCATTATAATGGCCTAGGATCACCCCTATAGGTTTGGATCAACATTCGATCCTCTGCCCCATATAAGAGTGATAATGCCAAACCTATTAGAGAGCATAACATACCAGCAAGACCCCCACCAAAAAAAAAACCCTGGTCACGAACCACAATAAAGAAACTAAGCGTGACTAGCACTCCAAAATATTAAATTTTGATCAACAGATCCCATGTTGGTACTTGAATTCTTTCATGGACTTTGTGAAGATAACCCATCTCCTTATTTATTTGTTTTATTACCAAGGCAATGGAAATAACTTTTTGAAAGAAAAAAATAGAAGGAAAAGTCAAAGGAATTTAAGTTGCAATAAATGGTCCCTTTGAATCTCATCTTCAATTTATTGATGATGTTTTTTTTGTCATCCCTTAGTCACGAACTCCATTGAAATTAAATCAATATTATCATGCTATGATAAGGTTGTTGCATGGTTAATATTACAAAATATAGAAGTTTTTCATAACATTGTCCTAAATTTTCAATGGATTACTATGGATATTTTAGGGTTTATAATTAGAAATTTGCTATCTATTTATGTAGGTATTCCTTGGTCGACAAAGGAAAGGAGTTTAGGGACTTAATTTTTGATAGAATGAAATCTTGTTGTAAAGGTAAGTTATTAACCATGACTAGAAGACTACAAATCATAAAACTACATTGTCATCTATTCATATATATGATATTACTTTCAAGATTAGCAATAGGTATAACATCCAAATTTGATAAAGTTCAAAGGGTTTTCCTTTGAAAAAGATGTGAGAAAATATAGATTTCCTCTTTGCAAGTGGGATAGGGTTTGAAAAGGAAATAATATAGGAGGGTCAGACTTGCATAATTGAGGAAATAATATTGGAGGGTCAGACTTGCAAAATTTGTGTAGCTGATATTTAGCAAAAAGGATATCATGACCCTTTCATGTGTGGCTTATGTGAGAAAAATTTAAATAATTTACTTCTTCATTATCCCTTTATATATACCATTTTGGGATACTTTTTAAAAAATAAGAGAATATATTAGGTACCTCTATTAACATTGAAAGAGTTCATGAAGTGTTAGAATAAATTATTTTAAAACTAAAGCATTATGCATCACGTGGAGGATTGGTCCTACCATTATTTGTTGGAATTTATGGCTTGAAATAAATAATAGAATTTTTAAAAACTAAATCTCAAAATCATGTCCAGTTTGGAATTAAATTATCACCTCCTGTACAAAATATTTATAATTATAATGCTCATCAAGTAAACTCTCAAGTGTAGAAAAAGAGGTGCTAGCCTCTCGTAATAAAATTTGAATATACATGGAAGAGTTAAAATATGTTTTCAATAATAAAATATATTTTCAATGCAAAGGCTTGAGCATGAGATTATTTTTTAAAGAACAAGAGCCCATAATAGTTCATAAACATGCACCCACAATATTTCAAGAACATTCTAAAGTGTCTTTTTTTATTAAATCAAGTTAGACGTGCCACCTTCAAAATAAAAAGGTACTTTTATTCCTTTTTCTTGTTGCAAATTACAAAAGGTAATTGTTGATAGCACATCAAGTGTTAAATTTTATATATGAGGGTGCGGGTTTAAATCTTTTTTAGAAAAAAAATTAGTTTTTAAATTTAAAAAGTGGTTATAAAGTTGAAGTTTTTTTTAAAGACTTTATTGTATTCTTAAAAACGTTAAACCAAGAGTTATAATATAATACTATTAAAAAAGAATAATTTTTTATTTGGGAGTTATACAATATTTATGCACAATTAAATATTTAATTAGAGAGTTGTAAGGTTGTTAAAAGTTTTTGTTACAATTAATTTTATTTTTATCATACATAGCGGGATATTAATATTTTTACATAAGAAGATATTAATTTTTTAAGGAGTTATAAGGAAATATGAAACAAAATGATAACTCCTACATTGTTTCTCTTAGAATCTCAACAATTAAAAGGTCCAAAATTCATCCCATGGAAGAACAAAACAAGGACAATTCTTGTGGTAGAAAAACTTTGGGATATAGTTTCAGGAGATGAACCACATCTTGAAGAACCAATTGCACAAATTGAGTTTGATAAAAAAAAAGATAACAGGGCTAGATTAATAGTTTTTTTAGGCATAATGGATTAGATTCAATCTCATTTTAGTGAAATTAGTACATCAAAATAGGCATGGGACATCCTATGCGCAATTTTTTTAAAGTAGAAATCAAGTGAATATTCATCACTTACAGTCTCAATTATACACACTACATATGCTAGAAAATGGAAGTGTATAACATTTCTATGAAAGATGGTATAATTAAAGGGAAAATTAAACACTTTGGATGAAATAATTGATGATAGTTTATTAGTGTCAATTGTATTATGTGCACTACCTAATTTATATAATATTTTGGTAACTTTTTTGCAAGTCTTAAATTGTAGAGTGTCTTTTGAAGAGTTAATCAATATTATACAACAACATGAAATGGAAATACAATTAAGAGATGTTTCATATTCAAACAATGCTCTAATATTTAGAAAAAAAATCAAAAACTACCAAAGTTTCCATTATTCCATCCACATCTTCACAAAATCAATCGGATTGGAGAAGAAGATATCATCACATATGTGAGAAAGAAGGAAATCATGATACTAGATTCTTTAGATATAATGCTTTAAATAGGTGGAATCAATCACAAACTTCTCAAACAAGAACACAAGAACAACATCAATCTAGAAAATTAAAAAATCTACCTAGAACAAATCAATGGTATAGAGCAAATTCTCCCTCACAACAAGGGCATGTGGCACAGGTTGTGTTTGAATCAGATATTGATCATGAACTAGAAATAGCATAAAATATTTTATTAACATACAAGAAAGAGAAAACCAAGGATGATAACTAGTATATAGACTCTCGAGGTAGTAATCATATAACAGGAAATATATAATGGTTATATATTTTTCAAAAAATACTTGGATTACTAGTGACTGGCAAATAACACAAGTTATCAAATAAAAGGAATAGGAACGATTTCCCCTCAAATTACCTTTAATAGAGTGAACCATTATAAATGGGTTATATGTTCTAGGACTTAAAAATAATCTACTTTCTATTGCTCAAATAATGGATAGAGGAGTTCTTGTTTATTTTCAAGTTGTTAATGGACTTACAAAAATGCTTTATCTCAAGAAGAGGAAAATTAGAAGATACAACATCCTATAAAAATGGACTATTTTCTTAGATGTCTTTATACCTTCTATACAAATATCATCACAAATCCACAAAAGGGGGGATAGAGCTCCAATGGCCAAAAGACAAGAAATAAAATAATGAACCAAAGTAGTTTAGAGAAAACAACTAAAAAACAAAGTGAATATTTAATGCTTGATACACAAGAAGAAGATGAATGTACAATTTTTAAAACTTGAATGGTCCAAAATTTTTAGAATCAATCTTCCAAGAGGCTAATATTGTTACCTTTACTACACTTAAGAATTATATAAGTCTTCATCTTGACAAAGAAGTTGATGATGGAGATAAAGTTATTATACTTTCTATTGATTTAGTCAAATATTATATGTGTCACTTCTCACACTTTATATAGATAAAGAGAAGAATATATGACAATAAAATAATTACATAGATAAAGAAAATACCTTGATGAAAAACTTCATGTGTGATACAGGTGATCTCAAACAAAAATAAATTGGTTGTAATACATGTGATGTGTGATATAGGTGGTCTTGTCATAAAAAAGAAATTGATTGTCATACAAGCAATGTTCACACAAAGGAATTTAATTGTGACACTAATTACTTACAAGTTAAAACAAAGGACTTCAATGTGACATTAATGACTTATAGGTTAAAGAAAATGACTTCAATTGTGACACTAATTACTTGAAGATTTTTCGAGAAGACAACATTGGGGCAAAGAACAATTGTATGATTAATAAAAATCATGTTATACAAATTGGTGGCAAGCATATTGACCATAATGAATAAATAGAAAATAAACTACAGGTTGATCTCACAACACCATATATGTCTTCTCCAAAAAACATGTGTACATATTGTTATACATTCAAATATACATCTATGAAATACTATAACACTCCTCCAGAAAAATTATGCAAAATTTAAATTAAATTATGAATGGATGGATATTATAGAATGGCATCAGATAAAAGAGATGTTTCATGCACACTATAAAAGAAATCTTAATACTTTGTCAATCTAGAAGTAATTCACAAAGTCAACTTATATCTAGGAAACAAAAAATTTCAATGATAGTGCTAGAATATCTTTAAATTTAGCGGGATGTTATTCGATCATTTTCTCCCACAAATAATGTAATAGGGGTGGGGGTATGCTAGGACATAAAATCATATGTCTCATTATTGTATTAATTATTCTCTCTTTTTTATATCATGTCGGGATGTAATATTAAATATAAGGAAATTAGAAGTTCCCATTATTTCGTTGTTTTAGCAAAATATATGAGATTCTTCTCTTACAAGATTATCATTTTAGAGATTATACATATGTATCTTGATATCTTTGTAATTGTATCAAAGATGAATAAAGATATTTTCTCTAATTTCACTTTAATCTAACAAACTTGTATGCACAATAAAGTAAGCAACTTTTAAGTCTTTGAAAATTTGTGTATGGCTATAGGAATATCACACCTTTATAAGGAAATATAACTTGAGGTATAGTATTTCTCTTCGAAACAATAATTAGACTTGAGTGATTAATGTTTTTACGCAATATTTTTCTTATATAAACTCATCTTCAACAAGGATACTTCCACCACCTTCAATTCCTAAAAAGGATTGTTAATGGATATAATCCACAAAGCAATAGAGGAAGAAAAATAAACTAAACAATCAAATGAAAGTGATCACAATGCTTGCTTGTTCACCACTTACAAAACTTAAATCTTTGGATGATTTTTGGATTAACATGGAAAATAGTGAAGCATATGCAAGGAATTATTAAAATAATGATAAAATGTTAATTCGATGTACCATGTTTTATATAATATCATATCGAGTTATGTGTGTTATTTTTCTTGTTTTGAGCCTATGCAATAGTTTTGATACATGATGATGACCCATTTGAAGTATAGTGGATGGTGATGATCATGATTTTTATGGAATATATATTAACTATTCAGAAAAGACAAAGTGTTTGTGTTTCATAGGTAAGGACCATAATTAAGGGTAATATAAAGCAATCCAAAAGACCATAAGGCTTCTATGTTACCACTATCATATCCTATCCTTATTTCCAACCAAGAAACTAGGATGTGTTATGAAATTAGACTATGTGGTAGGTCAAGTTAGAAGTGTTTGTGTGTACATCGTCATGGCTAGGAGAGAATGTAACTATGACTATTGAATTGATATTTAAATAATAACCTTAATACTTTGATTATTTAACAAATTATGGGGGCTTAAAAAATTGTAAATTTATTAATGAAAATAACTTGGAACCATTGCCAACCATCATAATGTGCATTGACTTCCAATTTAACCTTCTAAGTAAAACTGGAATAATTATTACCACTCATATTAATTCTATTTTATAGGATGCCTAAATGGATCCACAGAAGAGAGTAGTAGGGGAGTGTCATATGGTTATAACATATATGCAAAGGTTCTAACCAAGAAAAGAAAGGGGAAAGGTAGAAAAAAGGGAGGAGAATGAAGCTAGAAACAAGTGATAAAGGAAAAATCAAGGGGCTATAAGGTGATCAGAAGGAAAAAATATAACAATAAAAAAAAACATAGGTAGGCTTCCACATTTAATTTTTTTAGAAGACTACATCAATACCTATTCAGATAAAATGATAGTTAAATTCCTCTCCTTGGATAAGATCTATCTAACATGTGAATGTGTTGAGTCAGGGGTCTATGTTTTTAGTTCAACCAAAGGATTGTATGCGTATATATTCTAGTCCTTGTGATTGGAAAACAATACTATTATTATGGCATGAAAGAAATGTATGTGTTTTTCATATATATATATATATATATATATATATATATATATATATATATATATATATATATATATATATAGAGAGAGAGAGAGAGAGAGAGAGAGAGATGCATTTGAGTTGCAAACATGAGATCAAGTTGAAAGGTAGGCTAGGGTTACCAAATATTGACATGAAGTGAAGCAATAGGTTTTGCATATTAAATATATCAAGTGAAGAGTGAGGAGAAGCATCTTGTAAATGAATGCCAAAGTAAGGTGGGATTCTTTAAGGTTGAATAAGGAATGAATGATACTAGAACATATTATTTGAAGATGATCATATCCCATATCCCAACCTAAGTTAAAGAGCATGTTAGGATCTCATATGCAAGTACTAGAATATTTACATGTCTATGTTCTTATTATGTTTTTCCTATGAGATATGCCATAGCAAGTAGGATTGTCTAAAGAGAGATATGGTACCTAAGTTTAGAAATTGCTTGAGCAAGTTGGGTTTCTCTAAGGATTGATGTAATCCATAGATTTAGATCTAATTGAGTGATTGTCTATAAAATAAAATATAATTTCATATGAATTTTCTTGTGTCTATGTGATGGTCACATACCTTTAAATATGAATTGTTATTTGCATGTATTTATTGCAAAAATAATGAGGTGGTAACTAAAAGCTTCATAAATTATTATTTTGGTATGATTATGGGGATTGGAGTGAGACAAGGCTATAAAGCCTTATCATCTATTATGGTTTCCTAATATATCTATAGAGACTAGAGGAGTCATTCACCTCATGACCATAGTTTGAGATAATCATTTTCATGATTAAGCAAGAAAAGTTTATGTTTGTCCATTGCACAAAGTATAATTTAAAGTTGCATGACTATATACCATAAAAATTTGGGTTCATGTGATTGAAGATATACTCGATTTGAAATGATCCAAATATGTATTCATGAAAGAGTTTGGGATAACATAATTTATTGGAAGCTCAAGTGGTGAGCTATTACTTAAAAAATGAATCTATGTTTGTATATCTATACAATGAATAATTCAATAAAATACTTCAAAGAGTTTATTTTATACATTTTTGTACAATATTGATGAAAACGTTGTTTGATAACATCTTCTATGTTTGAAAGAGTTTAATTTATAAATTCATTTCTTGGAATTGGTTGTTCACTATGGCATAACTATAGACAATGGTACTTGATGTTTTTTAGCCAGATTAAATCATAGGCCCCAATATCCAAGATCTTTAACAAACTCGATATTCGAATATTCAATCAAATAATCAAATATTAATGAACATAACATTCATGAGAATATAGTTATATAACACAATAAATAAATTTATTGTATTATTGATGAATCAAATATACAAGATCTCTTGTATTATAAATATTCAATATTTCTTGAATACAGTACATGGAGTTTTGTCTCCATAATATAACCTTTGAAGATGATTCTTAAATACATGACTATTACTCTAAGATATATGGGAGATGCATCCTTTTATATTCCACACATAAGATAAACCTTTCATGTCTCTCGACTTAACATTATTTTTGCTATACTTAGGTTTTAGGTTAATTTTTAAGGTTTTAAGATGAATTTTGATAATGGATGATGGCTTGTTGCTTTTTTAGGTAAGGCTATATGATGCAGGAGCATCCGACGGCAACAGAGCAATCTTGCATCAGCCAGAGTTTTTCTAAGTGTTTTGTTTTTGACAAGGCAAAATTTGGTCACGATATCACGACGTCGCGAAATTGCGACGTAAAGTTGAAGTCGAGGCAGGGAAGCGGGGAGGTTGCGATATCGCGATGTCATGAAATCGTGACGTAAAGTTGAAGTTGAGGTAGGGAAGCGGGGAGGTCGCGATATCGCGACGTCGCAAAATCGTGACGTAAAGTTGAAGTCGAGGCAGGGAAGCGGGGAGGTCGCGATATCGCGACCTCATGAAATCGTGACGTAAAGTTGAAGTCGAGGCAGGGGAGCGGGGAGGTCGCGATATCGTGATGTCACGATATCGCGACGTAAAGTTGAAGTCGAGGCAGGGGAGTAGGGAGGTCGCGATATCGCGACATCGCGATGTCGTGAAATCGTGATGTAAAGTTGAAGACGAGGCAGGGAAGCAGGGGGGTCACGATATCACAATGTCGCGAAATCGTGACCTAAAGTTGAAGACGAGGCAGGGAAGCGGGGAGGTCGCGATATCATGACGTTGCGAAATCTGACGTAAAGTTGAAGATGAGGCAGGGAAGCGGGGAGGTCGTGATATCGCGACGTCACGATATCGCGACATGAATTTGAAATCAAGGCTTGAAGGCGGGGAGGTCACGATATCACGACCAGAAGAAAGCAAATAAGAAATGAACACGTGGACGACCACGCATACGAAAAAAGAGACAGCAGTTCAGAAGAACAGTCTAACAAAACGACGGTTGCAGGTCAAGGGTCTCTTTAATGCTTGCTTTCATAGCGGATCGGGGCAGTTGCCCATTTATGGAAAGAAAATCAAAAACTTGATTGAGGAAGCGGACTTTGGGATTTTGTTTAATGTATTCTGACAGGTGGGTCATTAATGGCCTAGAGGGTCGAGACCTCGATAAAAACTTAGAGACTGTAAGAGAAATGGGGGGGGTTGGAAGATTGCACGCAGAGTGTGAGTAAGAGAAGAACCAAGCCGAGCGCTGGTCTTTGTAAGCCTGCGGGCTATTATTGTATGTATTTCCAGATTAATAGAAGAAAAATTTGGGAATTGTGTGAGTGCGATTTTTCGGTCCCCCATCAGTGGTATCAGAGCCGAAAGTTCCTGAGTGTGTAACAGATCGCCGGACGTGAGGCAGTTACACCAGGATCTGTGGAAGGGCTTATGAGGGAGTGAGTAGAATGCCTCCAAGAAGAAACCCCGTTGGTGGGAGAGGCATGGCGACAGCGAAATATGTTCAAGTTTTGCAGAGGTAAATACAAGCCCTACAAGAAGAGATGCATAGAGGATCGGAGCCAAGAAGAGATGAAGGCAGTGAAGACGAAGTGGATGAAGAAAAAAACCAGTTTGATGAAGAAGAAGAGGTTGTAGATCCTACACAAGCCAGGTTGTACAAAGCCATTTCTCAGATTGGAAAGAGGCCGAAGATAGAGGTTTCTGCATACTCAGGAAATCTTGATCCAGAGGAATTGATCGACTGGATCAACGATCTGGAAGAGTACTTTGAGTATGAAGAAGTTGAAGATCCTGAGAGGGTCAGATTTGCCAAGACCAAGCTGAAGGGTCATGCCAACATATGGTGGAAGGGAGTGCAGCTGGAGCGAAACAGAAGAGGAAAAGAACGGATAACAAAATGGGCACGAATGGTGGAGAAGCTGAAGAGGTAGTTCATCCCAGGTGATTACGAACTGGATCTGCTAAGAAAAATGCAGAGTTTGAGACAGATGAACAAAACTGTCCAAGAGTACACAGAGGAGTTTTATAAGATCTCCATCAGAACTGGCCATTTAGAGGCAAGCAAGGAGAAGGTGGCTCGCTATATCAATGGGTTGAGACCCAGTATCTAGGAAGAGTTGAGCCTAGTTCGTGTGAGCACCATTGAAGATGCTTACCAGTTTGCTCTGAAGGTTGAAGAAAAACTGAATAGAAGGTTTGAGAGAAAGCAAAGAGGAAGAGGTCATGGAGGAAATACTGGTGGAAGAAAAGATGAAGGAAAAGAGGAGAAGAAAGAAGAAGTTAGCAGCAGTCGAGATCAGAAGGAAGATGAGGAACCCAGATCCAGTGGCCAGAATAACTACCCAAGAGGAAGAGGTAGATCTGGACGAGGAAATAGAGGAGTGTTTTGTGGAACCTATTTCCACTGTGGAGAAGAGGGACATCGGGCATATGAGTGTCCCCAGCACCGCGAGAGGGTGAACAAGAGACCTGTGGGTCCTGCCAGAGCTGTTGTGGTAGATGAAAGAACCGAATCAAAACATTCTAAGGAGGCAGAGAGAGGGGAAGTCATGGTCACAAGGAGAGCCATGCTGATTGAGGAAGACAAACCAGAGTAGAGGAGAAGCCTGTTTCGCACGAGGTGCAAAAGTTCAGGTAAAGTCTATAATGTTATTATAGACAATGAAAGTACTGATAACTTAGTCTCCGAGGAAATGGTCACTAAGTTGCAGCTAGAGAGGAGGAGACACCCGCATCCATACTGGATTGCGTGGTTGCGGAAGGACCACAGAGCATGGGTCCGTGAATAGTGCTTAGTCACATTCAATATTGGGAAGTACCAGGACGAGGTCTTGTGTGATGTTTTCTCCATAGATGCTTGCCATTTGCTGTTAGGAAGGCCATGGCAGTTTGATCGAAGTGTAGTGCATGATGGTCGTGCAAATACGTACTCATTGACGAAAGATGGAATGCGCTACAAGTTAAAGCCATTATAGGTAGTGGACGAGAAGGTGTGCAGCAGTGCCAAAATTTGTCTGGTAGAAGGCAAAAAATGTTTTTGCCAAGAGACGGGGTTTAAGCGGGTTGCAGAAGCAGGTGTACGTTTGGAGATGTTGCAGAAAATCGTGACCGAACAACATAGAAGTGAAGGTCACTTCTCCATCAACCCCGGGTGTCTGATGCAGGAGCATCCGGCGGCAACAGAGCAATCTTGCATCAACCAGAGTTTTTCTAAGTGTTTTGTTTTTGACAAGGCAGAAGTTGGTCGTGATATCACGACGTTGCGATATTGCGACGTAAAGTTGAAGTCGAGGCAGGGAAGCGGGGAGGTCACGATATCGCGACGTCGTGAAATCACGATGTAAAGTTGAAGTCGAGGCAGGGAAGCGGGGAGGTCGTGATATCACGACGTCGCGAAATTACGACGTCGCGAAATTGCGACGTATAGTTGAAGTCGAGGCAGGGAAGCGGGGAGGTCGCGATATCGCGACGTAAAGTTGAAGTCGAGGCAGGGAAGCGGGGAGGTCGCAATATCGCGACGTCACGATATCGCGATGTAAAGTTGAAGTCGAGGCAGGGGAGCGGGGAGGTCACAAAATTGCGACGTTGCGAAATCGCGACGTCGCGAAATCGTGATGTAAAGTTGAAGTCGAGGCAGGGGAGCGGGGAGGTCGCGAAATCACGACGTAAAGTTGAAGACGAGGCAGGGAAGCAGGGAGGTCGCGATATCACGACGTCACGAAATTATGACGTCGCGAAATTGAAGACGAGGCAGGGAAGCGGAGAGGTCGCGAAATCGTGACGTCGCAAAATCATGACGTAAAGTTGAAGACGAGGCAGGGAAGCGGGGAGGTCGCGAAATCACGACGTAAAGTTGAAGACGAGGCAGGGAAGCGGGGAGGTCACGATATCGCGACATGAATTTGAAATCAAGGCTTGAAGGCGGGGAGGTCGTGATATCGCGACCAGAAGAAAGCAAATAAGAAATGAACACGCAGACGGCCATGCGTACAAAAAAAGAGACAGCAGTTCAGAAGAACAGTCTGACAAAACGACGGTTGTAGGTCAAGGGTCTCTTTAATGCTTTGCTTTCATAGCGAATTGGGGCAGTTGCCCATTTATGGAAAGAAAATTGAAAACTCAGTCGAGGAAGCGAACTTTGGGATTTTGTTTAATGTATTCTGATAGGTGGGTCATTAATGGCCTAGAGGGTCGAGACCTTGATAAAAACTCAGAGACTGTAAGAGAAATTGGGGGGGTTGGAAGATCGCACGCAGAGTGTGAGTAAGAGAAGAACCAAGCCGAGCGCTGGTCTTTGTAAGCCTGCAGGCTATTATTGTATGTATTTCCAGATTAATAAAAGAAAAATTTGGGAATTGTGTGAGTGCGGTCTTTCGGTCCCCCATCACTATAGGTTTTGGACTACCATGGGCATCATTACTATGTGTTGGAGGCGATTCTCACACTTTATGATCTAGATTACTATGAACTCCTATCGACTATGGGGCTTTATCATGTATCCTCATGTCAAAGTTAGAGTTTAACAAAGCACTAGTAATGGTGCTAGTTGAGTGATGGTATTTGAAGGTGAATATCTTCTAGATTCCATGTGGGGAGACAACCAAGATGTTAGAGGACATATGGAGGATCCTCTAGATGCCCATCTAGAATTCCCTAATCTACCTAAGCCACTCATAATGATGGAGTCTACGGAAAATGACAAGAAACCCCAAGTTTAGATTAGTTTGATATCAATGGTGCCTATATAGGGGGTTGTCTAGATAAATAGAAAAAACTATTAGAAGCACTTTTTTGATTGTCCTACTACATGACACTAGTGAGTGAGTGTTCCACTAGGTTTCAAGGGAGGTCATTGGCAACTTGTTAGAGTATCAAATGATGTTTACCTAGGGTCCAATCATCTTGGTCCATATTTATTGTTTTGTGCACCATGTCAACTATAAGGGTGGAAAGAGCATTGTCTTTTGCATTTAGGCTTGAGCATTAGAGCACATAGTAATGGTAAATCCTCCAAGGTTGTTAGGTCATATTGATGATGGGGATGTGTCACAAGACTATATATGGGCTCAAAGTTTTGAGGTTGGTTAGAGTCACCCATCCTAGGGGGCTTTGGGGAGAACACATTGATTGGTGGATGATCATCATCACTAGGCCTTCACATGATAGTCCTATAGGGGGCATCTAGCCTTAGCCTTAGGATAGCATCTAGTTAGCTTGAGTTAGATGACAAAGATGGTTGGTGGGACCATCACTAGCTATTCTAGTTTGAGCATGCAATTCATTAATATGGCCTCTAGGAGGGCATCTTGCCTTAACCTCATATGGTATTGATGAACTACCCATGACTATGAGTTTGTGAGATAGGTAAATCTAGATTCCCACATAGAGTAGGATGTGGATGACCCCACAATCCCAAACTTAGGGACAAATGATCCTAAGACAAGCAATTACTACTATGTATAGTACAAGATATTTCGGTATTAGAGGATCTTAATGGTGCAACTTACGATGGCCTAGAGAATGAAGTTGGAATGAAAAATGTGGGGCATAGTGTCTAGTGTTATCATTGTTTAGGAAATGGTAGTAGTATTAGGAGTAGAGGAGGGTAGCTATAGTAGCTACACTAGGAGGTGGAGTTATGCCTATGATCAAAATAGGGGAGGTTGGATCAAGCAAATCACCTTAGTTGATGGCATAGGTGGAGTAAGATGCATTAGCATGGAAGATGACCGACCTATAGGCAGTGGTAGTATCTCGAACAATTGAGAGGGTTGTAGATTAGGAATAGGTGACACATGTATTTAGAGGCAAGACCAATTTTTATAATAAACACAACTCTATAGTCCACCATCTTGAGCTTTATGGTAAATCATGATATAGCTATGGAAAAGGCTATAACTTTGGTGGGTGATAGGGATAGCTTGTTGTTCTCGACTACATGACATCAATGGAACAACAATACACTACTAAACTAGCTAGGATGTAGGCAGAGGCAACACAACTATGGTAGGACAGAAGGTGGAGATCAAGCTATCGAAACATTATCACAATACCTATCATGACATCATACTTATAGATCAACTATTCCCTCTCCTATCCAAACATGAATGTGGAGGTCAAGCTATCGAAACATTATCACAATACCTATCATGTCATCATCCCTATAGATCAACTATTCCCTCTCCCATCCAAACATAATCGAGGACATAGACATATAATAATAACTAATCAACAATCACAATAATCCATTAGAGGAGGAAGAGTTGACACCCTAATATAGATGAGTCATTCTTCTCCTTAGGGTCGATTTTGTTGTACTAAAATAATGGTGAGGTATGATGTACAATATTGAGATATGTATCTATCTATATAATATATATCCTTGACTCACGATTAAGGTGTTCATTTTGGGATGATATGTTAATTTTTATTTGATTTGATATTTATAGTTGTCATAATGAGTATTTAGTCATGTCTTATGGATGATGATTTGACTGTAGTTTTTAGATGAATTGATTAGATAATGATATGTTCATGTGATAATGATTTGATTATGATTTAATAATGTAATAACAATCTGATTACAAATGATTTTATTGTGATTTAATAATGTAATAACAATGTGATTACAATTTGACTATGATATGGATAAACAATAAGATTGGATGATGGAAAAGTTAAAAAAATATATTTTATAAAATACATTCTAAATAGCTTTTTCCAAATGGATCTGTGACAAACAAATATATACAGGAGACGTGACCAGGGGAACAATATATGCTAAAGAAAAATTGCTATTGTAAAAATATGATATAGATAGGGGAACTTTATATATGCTAAAGAAACATTGCTATTGTACAAATATGATATAGATAGGGGAACTTTATATTTGCTAAAGAAAAATTGCTATCATACAAATATGATATAGATAGGTAAAGGAGATGTCCTCGAAAGATAGATATGGCATAAAGGCATTTGATATGATGTAGATAGAATACAAAAGATTTGCCATAATACATTGCTATGATACAAAATGGATAGATGTGCCCAAGGGAACTTCGGATACGCCGTAAGGCATTGCCATGATACAGATTCGAGAGGTCCCCCCGCGTTGGTGCTCGACTGCAGCACCTCTGCAAAGGTCATGGGGATCCAGTAGCTCCTCTGGCGGTGTTGCCTGTCTTCCTTCAACAGCCCCAGCCCCATGTCCACCCCAAGACCCATCTGGGTCGGGTTCACCCCCAGCGGATCACCTCTGCACCTGACCTGCCCGCTGACATGGACAAGTTCAGCGATGAGAGCGATACCTTTCCCCTAGGAGCGATATAGAAAGCTGCGTGTTGGAGGAGTAGTTGGCCTTTTCCTCCATGTCGGACCAGGACAGCGTGGAGGGGCCCCTCGTACGCGCCCAATCGTCGAAGAAATGACGGAGGTGTTGCTCTTGCGAGGACTGGACCCGCCCCACGTTCAGGGAGTCCAGTGCCCCAAAGCCGGGGCTCAGAAAGGAATGTTGCTGCTGCTGATGCTCTTGAATTGGCAGGTTTATCTGGTTTGTGTCGGCAATCAGACTTCAGTCTTGTCACCGTGCGCAGCTGTGGAGCCGTGTATTGCAGCAACGATGATGAGCTCAGTTTACCTTGGATGGCATCATCCGCCATGCATTGTTCACCGACGTCAGCATTGCCAGACTGCTCATCGACTGCGAATCCTGACTCGGGCCTTTCCCAGAATTCGCTTCGGAGAAGAGAATTTGTTCGTCCATGTACCCTTTCATCCAATTCATGTACCTGCACAAATAGAGATCATATAAAAAGGAACCCACTTTATCAAAATCGAATTAGTTTAATATGTGTTCATAATACGAATGGAATTCATTGTTTTAGGGATCTATAGGCCGAAGATTCCTGTGAAGAAAAACTCTCCTTGTCTGGCGTTAAAGAACAAATTGGAGACGAAAATCAAACTGCATTCAAAGCTAGAGAACGGGAAAGATTGACAAAACTGCAGGCACATTTCAAAGATTGACAAAACTGCCAGCAAAACGATTCCACCCCGTCTATGGAAATATTGACTGTGACTTTTTAATTTAGTTTTGACTGGGGTGTATTAATATGGTCTGACATGGTGCTATTCTTGGGGCTTAGATGGTTAGGGGTCCTGAACTTTGTACTGACGTCCTTATGGTTTGATGTCAACTGTATTTATTAACCCTTATCGCTCCCTGGTAGGAGTTGGTATCTGGCTACGCCTTTCTGGATTTGGTGAACTATGCTAATCTACATGATTATAATTATCTACAGTGCTTTTGAGATTTGGCAAATTTATTTTGAAAATAATAGATTGAGCTGATGGAGTACTTCATCATCATTCTGAATCATTTTCCTACCAGGAGCAGCTAAAATTTACTGCAATAGATTACATAAAAAGGATTTATGTGCATGAAATATATGCAGAGAAAAACAATCCATCAACCAAAGTGGCAGACGCTATTAGATATAATATATTGGTAGAAGCGGTACAGTAAACAGATGCTTATATGTTTGGGTAAATGCAGCTTTGACAAGAGTCTGTTGATTTGCGTGAGAGGTTTCAGCTTGAAATTATTTGTGTACATCATCCACAGCATAGATTTTTATGGAATTCAAAATTGAGAGCTTGGTCTTCTCTTGCAGGTGTGTATGTTTGTATTAATTGTATGGCAGTGTACGGATGTAGCAGTACCTAAAGGTGTAGGGCTAATGTCTGGCAAGCCTGTTTTGAAAGGTGAATGCTTCACGTTACAAATTTAAAAGACTGAGCTTTCAGTACGGGATGGATGGATGACTATCAATTCATATTCCAAACTCCAGACTTCAATTTGAGCATGTGAATGTGCACTGTTTATGGTGGTCATACCAAAGAAATCAGGCAAACGTTAAAGACAGAGTACTACTGACTTGTGTCGGAAAGATGAAATTTAATACCTGTAGTCCTTGTTGGCCATGGCGGACACGGCGGCTGAAACCATGTGGAGAGGGAGTTTAGACTGTCCGCCTGGAACGCCATTAATGGACATACCTCCTCCGCTCCCACAGTAGGAGAAAGTTTTCATCCCAAATGTAGAGCCACCAGTCTGGCTATGGTTCTGCTGCTGAGCAATCATTGAGAATGCAGGTCACGTAAAACCAGTAGTGGTGCTGCCACGCTCATGGAGGACGTTGCAGTACTAGAAGAAGAATTGGGTCCTCACAAGGCTTGAGCAATAGCATCCCCATGCCTATTCCCATGGCCGTATGGTTCACAGCCTCCCGTCCCATGGATAATGGCAATCCTAACACAAACAACATCAAACACGAGCAAACATCAAACATCCTCTAGAAAAATGCCATTCACGGCAATAAATGTTCAAATGCCGTCCCACAGGCTGCCAAATTCAAATCGAATTCGGAAACCGATACGCCTTGTCCAATCCTATGCGTTGTCCCCACACTTCAATTATAAAGCTACACAAACTTCCAGAATCATTCACACGAGTGATTCGACACACAGCTCAAAAAATAAACTATAAAAATGATGTAAATGCACACGAACGAATGCATGTGGCCGCCTAATTGTCGCGCTAAAACACGCAGCGGCCCAATTGCGTTCTACCATGTGTGGCCAACTCAGACCAGCACCAGAAGCTTCAAAATTTCACAGAGACACCAAACCAAACCCGGATGGATAGATTCGTACCTGTCTACATTTTTTTTTGGTTTTTTTGTTTTTCCAAAAGAGACATCTGAGAAACTGTTTTTCCCATGTAGGCGGTGACTGAAAGAGACTGATGATACTTGAGACTGACTGGTTCGACAAAAGCACAAACCTAAAACGATAATTCTTTTTTATATGAAAAGAGAGTGAGAGAGGGAGATAATAAAAAAAAACTGCTGTTCATTGGATCGATTCAGTAGATGTGACGTAATATAACGAAAAGATGTCCACATTTATCTACAGTACCTGCGCCTATGTAATAAAACTGCTGATGCTGATGCATCAAACTATGGCCGCCACCGCTCCTTGTAACGGCGCTTGAATCCGCGTACAAGCCGGGAACAGAGACGACCGACACCACCTCACTCTCACTCTGGAATAGCCCTCTCGGTGGCTTAAATCGTTAGAAGTGACATATTCTATGATTGAAATTTCGTTCCACTTTACCTAGAATATTTTGTTCCACTTTACCTTTTGGATCCCATGGAGTTGTTGCTGCTGCACAACATCTGCTAATGCTGATGATTATGCATTTTGAGGTCGAAGGGAAACGAATAGGTTATAGCGTGCTTCTTGGGGTCTTGACCTTTCCCTCCTCCGCCTCTGTCATGATCATTTCCATCTCTGAACTTGCAGAAATCCATCTCCGAAACCGATCTGCAAGTCTTACTGCCAGGAGACAGCACAGGCGACATGGACAACCCCCCAACATCACTGCCGCCACCATTATTACTTCTCTGACGGGGCTCTCTCCCCAGCTCGCTCAATAAACTCGACATTGTTCGTTCTCCTGCAACGAACCCTCCATCTCCCTGCCCAAAATCCATTGCTGCACCTCACCCACACAATCCAGCACCTTCCCTCCTCCTCCTCCTCCGCCTTCTCTTCCCTACCTTGAGAATCCCAATATAGTAGTCCACCGTTAGTTTCTTCTCACACGATCAGAACCCAACCCAACAAAACAGAAAATGAGAGTTTCAGAACTTGCGCTTAAATCTCTGCCACAAAAGCCCATCTTTTTGCAATTCTTGTACCCCTCTGTTACCGTTGAAGAATCGCAGCAGCAACAAATGAAATGACAACCTAATTCCACATACCGACTACCGTCAGCCTTGTTTATTAATTAGAAGGTTTGTGTGATTACAAATTATAAGCAAGGAAAATAGTAAAGCACAGTGTAATAATTGCGGTATCTATCTTTTTTAGATTTGGATAATTGCGTTATCTATCTATCTATGCATGGACGATGACAGATCGGACAAAATACTTGATGTCCCCTCTCACCCAACCTCCTATCTTCTTACCCCACATAATGACTCTCCTTAACCCCTTCCCTTCTCTATCATGCGCATCTGTGTGCGTTAGCTTCTCCCTGATCTATGTTGTGGGGATCCAAAAATCATAATAAAATATTTATATATTAACCTTTAAAAAACACTTCCCTTTATTTTATTCATGGTACCAAATTCCCATAAACATTATAAACTCTTACAACCCAAAAGGGAAACCTAGGATTCTAGGGCTAGTCCTCCACATCTCAAGATCTCTAGATTTTCTTTATGCCTTTGATTCTCTTACATTCTTATTAATATTGAATTGGAATATATAGGTAATTAGTCTTCTTATTCAAGTCGCTTACATTCTTACTATTGAGTTCTAATATGTAGATAATTGTTTTTTCTACTTGTTTCTTAAACAGTTCATTATAATATTTTTTTATACAAACTATTTATTTATATAAAATACTCTTACATAAAATTTTTTCTTAACACCTCTGCTTGCAAAAACAAAACAACTTTTAAGGTCTAGTTTTGGTGGGATCAATGTTCCCTTTGATGCCAAGGATGTTTTCAACGACATGCTTTCCATACTGAGTGCAGGAAATCTGAGCCAAGTGAGGAAAGGGATGATTTTTACAGTCATGTGGCCTTTGCCTTTGAGTGGTGCCATTAAAGTGGAGAGCACCAGGATAAAAGGTTCTTCAAAAGGGCCCAATTCCCCAAATGTTTACATCCCCCTAATACAACAAGCACCAGAAAGTAGAGTTATGTGCATACCCTACACATGATGATTCTGTAAAGAACAGAGATAATGCCTTCCAACAGCGGGACAGAACAGATGTACTTTCTAAATTGCGTGTTTTGTTCGTCAACATAATAGTACCTATATACAACGGAACCAATGCCGTATCACATCCATTACGTGCCCCCTTTAGCTCAATATTGGATTCACAATTATTTTGAAGGTCAAGAATTTTTGTGTGGTTGCATCGGTCATACTTAATCTATTAGGGAAAACATGGATATTAAATAACATACAAGATTGCTGATTGTTGACTTCATTTATAAATTCAAACTTATCCAAAATTATACCCAAAAGATATTACGGATTCCCGTATATAATAAAAAATAAATAAATGTGCTTGCTTGGGAGTTCATTGCATTCAACATAGCACAAGTTTGAGGAATAAACTCCACATGCATTCAACATAGCACAAGTTTGAGGAATAAACTCCACATGCATCTGACAAATAAACTCCACATGCATTCAACACTTTCCTTTCCTTTTGAATTGGTATTCTGGTATTCTTTATAAATATGACCTCAACGTTTTATGCATTCAATAGGTAGCATAAGTCTGAGCAATAAACTCCACTTGCATTTAACACTTTCCATTCTTTTTGAATTGTTTTTCTTTGTAAATATGACCTCAAACATTTTATGAAGTAGATAGTGTAAATGTGTAAAACCATTTTCTTGCATTTATCACTTTATTTTTCTCTAGAATTGGCTTTCTCCTAAAGCATAAATTTTTGAAAAATTGTTGAGGTCTTAACAACACGTAAACGTTTTCTTTAAAACCTAGATTCAAGAGTGTTGAAGTTATCAATAGTTCATATTAAGAAGTATAGTACCAAGCTCAAACTCATTTAAATCTCCTTTAAAAACAAAAAGAAAAACTTTTTATTCATTTCTTTTCTATTTAGTCTCTCATCCATTAATATCCATCACTCACCAAGTCCTTAAAAAATGATTAAACATACTTTAAGTCTGCATAATTGTTGTAAAATGTTCCATCCTTACAAACATCAGCTTTAAGATTAATGTTTTCACCATAATCCTCTATGAACATTGCATAGTGAACTATCAACTTTAGATTATTAATATAAGGGTATGTGGATGGCCCTTATGGCCATTGATATTGTTTACCTTTTGCAACCCTTAACATGCTTCCAATATACAAGTGGATGAAAAGGAGGGTTAACTATAAATGCCAAGTAATCTTTATTTGATGAGGCAACTTCCTATACAAAGGATTGGGATTTATAGTCTTTCATCTCAATAGTGACCCTTCTCACTACCAAATAAGATCTTAGTGGTTCTTATACTAGAAATCTTGATTTAACATGTATCTTTCCACCTTTCCTCTTATATATCATATAAATGAAATTTATGTTACAAAAATTAAAATAATATTTATCTATTTTGAAATAATATTACTATATTATTATTCATGACTACTTGTATGATACAAAATAGACTCATCCTTAAAGAAAGACCTATAATGCAAAATGTTGTAAAAATGAGAGAAAAAAAAAAAAAAATAGATGAACTAAGACTTGAAGGGAAAGCTAAGGTCTCTAAAATAATTTTAAAAATAACAACAACAATATGAAAAAGAGATAACATTCAAATAACCACAATACTACTAAATAAATCCAATCAATATTAATTACCAATGTTGCAACTTTTAGCTTTAAATAATGGAGGAAATAAGTTTACCAATTTGGTAAAAAGAGATAATTTTTTGGGAATGTAAAGTCGATGGTGTGACTAGTTAGCAAGTTACAAATGAGATTTGCATAGTGCCTTGATATTTATCTTTCAACAAAGCTCATAACAAGATAACATAAGGGATTTTGATAAAATGATGCACAGGCAAAGAACTAATGGCTGGCATTGATATGATTATTGATAATTAATACCTTAATGGAGTAATAGTGACACGAGATTTTTGATAGTTTATGCATGTGCAAAAAATATAAATTTTAATTTTGATGTATCTTGCTTTCAATATGACCAAGTAAATTAGATGATAAAATGGATTTTTTTCAATGAGTTTACACAAGTTTTATGAGGGGTCCTGGTCCCCTCGTATTGAGTGGGGTTTGAACCTTGGACCTCTCAAAGAGAGACCAAAGCCCTTAATACTGCAGTAAGCTATGATAAAATGGACTTTTATTAATCATAAGAGTGTGGATTATTTTTTATAGAACATGTCATAATCACCTTCAATTTTGGTGAATAGTATAGCTTGGTGAAAAGTAAAACAACTAAAAGGATTTCTAACACGAGATTCAATATAACATGTAGGTATATGTAAGTAAAATGGAAAATAATATTTGTGAAAGTCAAACAATAAATTTAAATGCAAATGAATGAATAAGACCATCCACATGAAAGAAATGGATGAGGAAAATAATATTATAATAAAGCCTTAATGATTATATTGGAGAAACATTTGTTCCATGGAATTATCAAAATATAGTTCATATTTATCCTTATAAGAAGACCAAGGATAATATTATTGCATAATGAGCATTATTTGCCAAATTCGTGGCATGTTGAACCCCAATCACCCAATTGTGAATCTAAAGCATATTACGATAAAGGCACTCGCCAATAAATCTAGTTTTGTCAGTAATATAAGACTAAGAGATGAATAGGTTAAATCTGAGCTAAAATAATAAACCTCTCATTTAAAAAATAGAAATTGCAAAAAAACTCAATCCAGTTGGTCCACCTGTACCTTACACGACCATCGATGAATGCTCTCCAACATAAATTTGAAAAGCTCTGATCATGCATAGAAAGGAACATAATTTCAATGGTTCCTCGATCATGACAAGGCACAAGCAAATAAAGATCCCTTCGATCGAAACATAACCAAAAAAATTGGAAACGTAATAAGAAACATAATTGAAAACAGAATTGATTTTTTGTCTCAAACCAAACTGGCTAAATTGGTTCTCAAATATCACTAATTCATCCTTATCCCTTATAAGGAGGTCAAGCACTAGATATGATTGCACAATAAGAATAAATTAATTTTATGTTATACATATTGCCCCTTCTAAGATCCACATGTAAATGTAAAAGAGAGAACAACATGAAAATTCCATGCTTATAATGAGACCAATGTATCATATTATTACGAAAAAATGATGACTTCCATAGCGACCTCTACAACTGTGGCGTCTGTTGGCAGGGTTTTCGCTGGCCGGACTTTCCAAGCCCCTCTGGGGACCTGGAGCAGGGTGAGATTCCTCCATCGGAGGATGGACCCAAGGGCCCCGACCTGAATCCTAGAGGGAATATCGATGCCCCTCTAACATACCTAGATAAGGTCATAGGTAAGGCAAAATATAGCCCTATAGGAAACACAAACCATCCCCCTATGACCGTATCAGGAGAGAATATGGTCTTCCCTATCTCGTTCATGGCAAAAAAACTCTCCAAAGAATCCCTCTCTGGTAGGCAAGTTCGTGGGAGGGAGACCTGATATGGAATCCATATGAAGATGAGCTAGTTTCAAATGGTGAATGGTGGGAAGCCTTTAGTTGGTGGCCCTCTCTCAGGGTTTCTTATTGATTTTCCTGAACAACAAGGATGATTATGCTCAGATCCTCATTGGAGGACCTTGGTTCTTTGGTAGGAAAAGTCTATTTTTAAGAAAATAGGGGGAAGACTTCAACCCCTGAACTCAGGACATCAACTTTACACCAATTTGGGTCCATCTCCCAGAGCTCCCCATCCAGTTCTACTATGAATATATCCTTCAGTGGATAGGGGGTTACATTGGGGAACTTGTGGCGATTGACCTTGCAACAAAGATTCGATCCTGCATGGGCCATGCTCGAATCTGTGTCAATTCCAACCTTAACTCCTAACTCCCCACCTGCCTAAACCTCATTTATGGGGACTTCCAATGGTGCCAAGCTTTTGAATATGAGAATAAACCTGCGTTCTGCATTGAATACAAATCTGAGGGGCACCTCCAATCTAAATGTCCATCCCTCAAGCCCCAGTAGGAAGCTCCAGTTAAATCTCCCCCCCTCCTTGTTTAAAACAAAATTAGATGGGAGAGTGCAACAATCGTTCCAAAGGAGTCGGGGGCACCTGACTAAAAAGAGATAAAGGGAAGCAGGCTTCTCACCAGGAACCCCTCATCAATAATACATCTTTAAACTTTGATAAGGTATTTTCTATGTTCACTTTACCTAACATATTTGGGCCCTTAAGCTTTGCAAATGATGAGGTTCTTTTCCCTGAATCCATTCCTGTGCATAACCCCTCCACCAATCCCCATCCCCCCCATCCCCATCCAAATATGGACCTTTTATTCCCAACCTCGACATCTCCCTCCCTCCCATCATTCCCCAGCCCAATCCCTTGTTTGATCCCAACCCCCTCCTCCAGTCGGGTGTCCCTCTTCCTTGTCCCTTAGAAGAACCCTTGTCCCCATCTGGTTCCTATCCTGAATCCTTAGAAGACGCTTCCAATCCCTCCTACTCCAAAGCATACATTAGCTCCATCATCACGAGAAGCAAAAAAGGCCCCATAGACATTAGGGACAAAAATAAAATAGGTCAGTCGTCCAACCAAGAGCAAAATAAGAAGGATACCAATGACTAGATTGCGAACGAAGTGTAGCTAACCTTGTGCCCTACACTATTCAACCAAACTAAGGATGAGACTAAGAATCCCAAACCTCCCCCTCTTTAGAACAAGGGAGGTAAGAAATTCGTTAAAACCTCTAGATGAATATCCTCTCCTGGAACATCAGAGGTCTTAACAACATGAGCAAACAAATTTTAGCTCGTACCATGAGGAAAAAGTACAAACCTTTCATACTCATCCTTTAAGAAACTGAAATTGATACTGATACTGAAAGAAATCATAGTATAGTTCAAAAAATTTGGAATAAGGGCCAATGGGATTCATCCCCAGATAAAGGATCGGTGGGAGGCCTCCTGTGTTTTTGGTACTATTGACAATTTTGTCACATTGCACAATGGGGTAGAAAAATTGAATTTTTTGTAAAGTATTTCTTTTAATTTCATGAATTTGTTCCCTTGTTTTTTTTAGAAACAACATTTTTAAGCATTGCAGCAATTTTGGCTTTCCCTGCCACCCCCTTGTACATAAAATGAAGAAGAAAGAGCTTCGTTTCCGAACAAGCTAAGGAAGATAGCTTCGCCGAAAGAAATCACTAAGGATGAAAACTACTTTGGTCCCGAACTCCCTCAAAAAACTACTTCGGGCGAAAACCTTACGAAGCGGCGTTGCCAAAGAAGGAATTCAAAGAAGACGTAAAAAAGAGCTTCGCACACGAAGCATTTCCAGCAGTTACTTTGGGCAAAAGTTTTGCGAAGCGGCATTTAAACGAAATTTCAAAAGAACAGCTTCGTCGAAGGAAAATCGCGGTCCGAATTGGCTAAGGCAAGAAAACTACTTCAGCCCGAAGTCCCTCAAACAGTTACTTCGGGTGAAAGTTTTGCGAAGTGGTGTTGCCAAAGAAAAATGCAAAGGAAGAAGAAAGAAAATTACTTCGGGCCCGAAGCACTTCAAAATATTACTTCGGGCAAGAAACTTGCGAAGCAGGATTTGAAGGAGCGCAATGTTGAAAACACTTCACCGAAAAGCCGTCGAAGAACCCACTTCGGGCCCCCACACCAGTGAACCATTTATACTTCACCGAAAGTCGTTGTGAAACATTTGCTTCGGCAAACTTTCATGCGAAGTACTTTCACCCGAAGTAGAAGCAAAAAAATGCATTTTGAAGGCAAGAATGCACTTCGGCCGAAATACCCCCGAATCGCAGTTTTGAAGAAGGATCATGGTGAAGCATTTCAAAGACTCATCAGTGAAGTATCTACTTTGGGCGAAGGACCTCGTCGAAGCAGTTTTGGCATAGCGAAGCAGCGAGAAGTGAAGACCCCATTTTGAGGAAGAAATCTACTTCGGCTCTCATCACCCCCAAAGTCGTTTTGCAAAGCTCCACCATGCAAAGTGCAAATCAAGGAGAATTTTCTTCGGCACAAGTCCATTGCGAACCGAAGTTGTGAACGAAGAACTAGCGAGGCACTTCAAGGGCACATGCTCCAAGTCGGGTATTTTCCCGAGGTGATCAAGTGCCTCATAAATGCATTTTTATGTGCTCAAAAAACTAGCTGCGCATTTTTGGCAATTGGAAACGAAGTATCAGTTTCTGAAGAAGAGCCCGGTAAGCATGGCGACCACTCGAGTATTGCATCTAGAATCCAAGGACGCTCAGATGGTTCATTAATGCAAGTTTCCACGGTTGAACCGATCGTAGTTTCCAATTTTGGTAACAGATTTGAGAGCTCAGTCACGAGGGTCGCGAGGAGCCGAATTCTTAGGTTTTGTGGGTGTACTCCTCTATTTTGTGTAATTATGGCTCAGAGGGTCGGGTCCTCTATAAAAACCCAGGCATTGTAATGTAAAAGGGGGGGGGGAATTTTTGCTAGAAAGCTGCTGTAACTTGCATTCCTGCGATTAATACTAAAGAGCTTTGGACTCTATTTCTCTCTTGTATGCTGCCTTCTACGTTTATTTATTTCATATTTCTTCATTTGTATACTGTAATTCTGAATCCTGGATTTAGGTATGCGATTGGGGACTAAAACCTGAAATTTTCTCGAAGGATACATAGGGGAGGAAAACGCTGTAGAGGCTTTCTTTTATGCTGCCTGTGGATAGTGTTTCTGTTATATTCACTTTTTCTAATCATCGTTACTCTGAACTCTGAATTTTGGTGAAAGAGGAAGGGGAATCCTAGAACTCGTCCAAAGGATACATAGGTGGGCTAATACTGTGTTCATTTCGTATTTTCTTGGTGTTCTTTGTTGCTATTTCAAGTTATTGGCTTGTAATCGTGCTTCTGGTTCTTTCCCACCATTAAACTACTAAAATTTCTTCCCTCACTCTGTTTATCTCTTTCCTGCACCCTTATCTTAAACATCAAAGTAGTTTAGTATAGGAGCCGACCTTTCTCCGAAGATTGGCATGAGGGGCATCTCTTCCCTTCGGACTTTCAATGTTGGTCTAGGTCTAGGGCGCATTCATTTACCAAAATCCTTTCTTAGGTAGATTTTATGACCAACAGTTTTTTGCAAGCCCGGTGGGACCCAGTCAGTCTCACCTTATGAGTAGTAGTGAGAACCGATGCTCTCACTACCAAAAGACTCTTAGCATCTGGCGACTCTATCTTACCCGAGAATCTTTTAGTCATAAATATCAGTATCGAAGTCTATGCCTTCATGCAAAAAATATGGAGAGTTAGGAATAGAGGAGAGGAAACTGAGTTCTTTGAGCTTGATATTAAAGCTTTTGGGGAATGATCTAGGTTTGTCACCCTCGAGTATCTGTTACGTGGAATATCCTCGCAAGAGGCCGCTATTGACGAACAAGGCCTAACTTCTGATAGCATAGCGACTAGCTTTCCTCCTAATCCTCCCAATTCACCGAAGCATCCTAGTGCCTCCATTCCTACCAGACGTCCTGTTAGCAACCAAGGAGGAGCTTCGAGGATTCCTGTCTCTCAAAGTCCAGTCGTAAATATGGCACAACAACAACAACAACAACAAATGCAACAGTAGCAAGGAAGAGCTTTGGCAAGAAATGCTGCAATAGATGAAGCATCGAGCACTTTTGATTATATACATTGGTGCTCTATGTGTAATGATCCTCATGAAGAGAATACCTGCATGTTGCACCAACACTATGTACAAACGCTGGTGAGAAGTAGTCATGGTGGTCAAATCAACGTCATTAGACAAATTAATCACAACTTGGTGATTGGTGAAGAAAAGCTAGTTGTAGTCCTTACCAAAGGAGGAAAGAGGTCGATAGAGGTGGATGCTACTCAAATGGCTCCCTTAAAGGTGCATGCTCACCATGAGAAGGGACAACAACCTCCTTCAGCCCCGAACGAAGCTCGACAACCTACACTAGTCAAAGAGAAGGTCCAACAGGTCCCTACAAATCCATTTTAGGGGAAATAAAGGAGCAAGCTAGAGAGAAGCTCAAGCTTCCTTCGCTAACTAAGCGATAAAGAGTCGAAGCTATGGAATAGTACCGCACTAAATATGATCCGAGAAAGGAACCTGAGGTGCCCAATTCCCTGGCGTACAACATTGTGGATGAGCTGAAGAGGATTCCAGCCAAAATCAGTCTATATGACGCATTGCAACTACCTAGACAGGTGGACCTGTTGCAAGAATCATTGAAGATAACCAAAGCAAGAAAGACATCGCTTTCCCTAGTGCAGACCCTGTCCACATCCATTACAGGGAAGAATAGGCCATCACCATTATACATGTCTCTACAGATGGAAAGGTACATTGTACACAACTGTATGATTGATTCTGGGGCCACGATGACAGTCATGCCGAAGGCAGTGTGCGAAGAGATAGGGATGGAATATACTCGAAGCAGTCATGGTGTACTCTAGTTGGATGGTACCACTATGAAGACTATAGGAGTGATCAAGGACATTCCTATTCGGCTACACAAGATGCCTCAAATCACAGTTATACAAGAGGTGGTAGTCATTGACCTCAAGCCCTACTTTAGTATGTGCTTGTCGAGAGAATTTATGGTGAAGCTGGGTGGATATCTATCTATGGACTACTCGCACTTGGAGATTCCATTCAAAGGAAAAAATATTAAAATCTACAACGAGAAGCCTTCTACCTTCCTCGTAGAGAAGATGTCCGAAGGAGAGAGCAACGATCCTATGCATGCGATAGTGGAAGGGATAGAGCAGGTGGACCTGGTCAAGGAGTCCCTCACATAGCTAAGTTGTGAAGATGAGTTTTCATTGGTAGAATTTAATGCCATGATAGAAACTGAGATGGGATGTTATGCCATCGCCAAGCCTAAGAAACACATCAAGTCAGAAGATAAGGTCTTCACCCAAGGATTATGGAAATTATTCTTCGATGGTGCCCGATGCAAAAATGGTGTCAGGGTGGGGATCCTTCTAGTATCACCTTATGGAGAGTAGAAGGAATATTGTTACAGATTGGTGTGGAGTTGCACCAACAATGCAGCAGAATATGAAGCATTATGCTTAGGACTCAAGAAAGCAGAAAAGTTGGGCATAAAGCATCTCCAGATCTTTGGAGATTCCGAGTTGGTATGCAATCAAGTCACAAACAAGTGCACTTCAAAGAAGCACTATCTCAAGTCATACCGAAACAGGGTATGGGACTTGCTCGACCAGTTCGAATCTCTCAATCTGCAGTCTATTCCAAGAGAAAAGAATCGACATGCCGATGTTCTAGCATCCATCGCAGCCAAGTATTCTCCAGAAGAAGATATGGTGCATAAGCCCAAAGCTATGAGGATGATTTACAGGCCCTTTGTCCCAGACAGAGATCTGCATTGGCAAGTTTTTGATAGTGATGAGCAGATTGTGAATTTCATGATTCAAGAAGCAGCCACGGTTGAAAGCAAAAGCCCTGAAGAAGAAGAATATGAAGGGCTAGTTCAATTGAAGAATAACCACGTTCCCAAGGGATTAATCACCCTTGAAAGCCTCTTTGATCAGAATGATCGAGCAGTTTCTCACAGAATCAAAGTTAATGCAAAGCAGTATCAAGATTTAGAGCTTGAGCCAGGAAAAGCAATAAAAGTTGGAACATATTGCACTTCGAAAGAGCTAGAGCAGATCCGATCTCTATGCAGAAAGTATCCCAACACAGTGGCCTGGTCTTATCAAGATCTAAAGGGATATGATCGACAATTGATCCAACATACAATTGAGTTGTAGGAAGGGATCAAACCTTTTGGCAGAAGCAAAGGCCCATCAATCTGAAGATCGAAGTCTTGATGAAGGCCAAACTCCTAAAAATGCTTGAGGCAAAGATAATTTATCCCATCAAACATTCTTCTTGGGTAGCGAATCTAGTCCCAATAAGAAATAAGAATGGAGATATACGATTGTGCGTGGACTTTTGCAACCTGAACCAAGCTTCTCTCAGAGATCACTACCCTCTCCCGTAGATCGATCAGATCTTGCATTCGATGGCTGGGGCTCAACGCTTCTCCCTGATCGATGGTTTCTCCGGATACAATCAAATCTAGGTCAGGGACGAAGACCAGCATAAAACCGCATTCACGACCAAGTGGGGCACATTTGCTTACCAACGAATGCCATTCGGCCTTTCAAATGCGGGTGCCACTTTTCAGAGGGCAATGGATCTAGATTTTGGTGAGCTCTTGAATAAGGTTATTCGTTATCTATCTAGATGACATGACCGTCTTCTCCTGAAGAAGGGAGGATCACCCCTTACACTTACAACAGATTTTCAAAAAATGCCAAGAATTTGGTATTTCAATCAATCCGAAGAAGTCCATATTCATCGTCAGCGAAGGGAAGTTGTTGGGGCATGCGATATCGAAGAAGGGTCTTGTTGTAGATCCTGACAGAGCTGAGGCTCTAATGAAGCTCCCACTCCCAGTAGACAAGAAAGGACTTCAATATTTCTTCGGCCAGATCAACTTTGTGAGGAAGTTTGTTCCAGATTTTTCCCAGGTCATCAAGCCGATGTCCGAACTTTTGAAGAAGGGTGCAGAATTCATCTGGACGAAGGAGAGAAAAGAAGCATTCAAAGAAATAAAAGCCCGAATTGCTCAAGCACCGGTCCTGACCAACCCTGACTACAATCGGGACTTCATCCTATATGCTATAGGAGAACCTGAGAGCTATGTTGTGGTCTTAACACAAAAGAGGGAAGATGGCAAAGAGCGCCCCATCGCGTTTCTAAGCCAAGTGATAAATCCTCATGAAGAAAAATATAATTTCATAGAAAGGCAGGTGCATGCAGTAATGAAGTCTCTTAGGAAATTCAAGCAGTTCATCTCCCAAAGTTGGGTTACAGTCTTTGTCATTCACCCTGATGTGCGCAATTTCATCATCCAAGGAGAATTGGGTAGTAAAAGAGCCGGTTGGGTCAGCAAGATTCAAGAATTCGACATCGAGATCAAACCTACAAAGCTGGTTCATGGTCGCGCATTGTGTCAAGAACTGGCAAAGAGCGTAACGGCCGAAGCTACAGAACCTCAGTGGGATGACTCACCAGCAGAAGAATGCTTCACAAACCAGGAAGAGGATGAGAAATATTGGGTTAGTGAAATAGTTGAATACTTCAACATCGGCAGATGTCCTTCACATCTAAATGCTTCACAGCGAAGGCATTTCAGGATGCGGTCCTCCCGATATACCTTGCGCCCCGAAGGCCTATTTTTTAGAAACATTGATGGCATCCTTCTTAGGTGCATAAAAGATGATGATAAAAGGAGAGTCCTGGGAGAATTCCATTCAGGATTATCTGGAGGTCACTTCACAGGGAGAACAACGACATTGAAAATCATCAAGGCGGGTTATTATTGGCCCACACTCTTCACTGATGCCTTCGCAGTCTATCGCAAATGCGAGAAGTGTCAGAAGTTCGCTGGATCGAAGCAGAAATGCTTCGATGCCTCTCCGACCGATACAAGTAGAAACTCCCTTTCAACAATGGGGGTTGGATTTCATAGGGGTCATATCGTCGAACTCCTCCGCTGGGCATAAGTTCATCTTGACCGCGACTGATTACTTTACCAGATGGGCCGAAGTAGTTCCCATGAAGAATGCAGATCAGGAGACTATCATAACCTTCCTTGAAGGGTTGATCACACGGTTCGGCATTCCCGAAGCAATCATCATGGACAATGGTCCTGGCTTTGTAGGCACCAAAATCAATGATTTCTTCTATCGATATGGGATATATCATAAAGTATCCTCCAATTACTATCCGCAGGGCAATGGATTGGCAGAATCCACTAACAAGACCTTGTTGAAGGTGTTAAGAAAGCTCATAGAGACGAACAAAAGAACTTGGCATCTTCTTCTAGATCGTGCCTTGTGGGCCGATCGAATTTCTGTCAAGAAGTCGATCAAGACTTCACCTTACGCCCTGGTCTACGGTAAGGAGGCCATCTTACCGACCCACGTAGAGATTCCTGCATTGCAGCTGTTAGAAGAAGGAGTTAATTCAATGGAAAACCGGTTGGCTCAGCTACTACAGTTGGAGGAAGATCGTGAGAAGGCTTACCAGAGCTTCGCTAAACATGCTCAGGTCACCCGAGATTGGTTCAAGAAAAAATCATCCAATCGCACATTCAAAGTGGGAGATCTGGTATGGAAGTGGGACTCTTGGAAGGCCAAGCCTGGAAATCACGACAAGCTGGATGCTTTCTAGGACGGACCGTTCAAAATCATGAAGGTGAATTCGGCCAACTCTTTTATCCTCAAAGATGCAGATGGCCAGGTATTACCAATTTCTGTTAATGGTCTTCATCTAAAGACTTTTCATCGCTGAGGTGAAACACTAAAAAAAAAAATATATGTGTATGTACTTTTGTATATAATTTTTCATTTGTGTATATACATCCTGTTTCGAGATTGCAAAAAACTAAGTGTTATACTCCAGAATCTCCTTCGGGGACTTTTGATGCGAAGTAGCGGTTGCAAGGAGGTTCGCAGTGAAGCACTTTGGCTTCCAAAAGGTCTTCGAAAGACCGAAGGCATTATCAAAAGGGAAAAGTAGCCGATGCAAAGAGCTTCGCACCCGAAGCGTTTCAAGCAGCTACTTCGGGCAGGAGTTTTGCGAAGTATTTTCCAAGAAGACGAGCTTTGGGGGGGTCGGTATTCCACGAAGCAAAAAAGTGACACGGCAAGGAAGGACTACTTCGGGCCCGAAGCGTTGAAAAATAGCCCACACCAAAAGTTCACCGCGAAGCATTTTCAATGTTGATTTCAACTTCGTCGAAGTGGAAGCATTTAAAACGTGTCTCGGAGAACGTGTCGACAGCAACCTTGAAAAGAGTTTGAAGCGGATGAATTTAAGGCAAAGGTGGCGGAGCACATCCCGAGGCGATTCGGTTAAGAGAAAAGCTCATGCCCAGGTACGAGGTGGCAGCAGGTTGCGTCTCCAATGCAAGGCATAATCATCAAAGCATGTGGCCCCGCGTACTACGCTGTTGCAGAATCAATCGAAAGGCACGACAACTTCCTCCGTCCGAGGTGTAAATTTAATTTTGGTAGGTGCCATAAATTCAGGTGGTTGCCTTTTAAGGCTATAAAATGTGAGGCCCTAGTAGAGAGAAGGTTATTCATCCATCAGTTCATGCAAGACTAAGAGCCTTCGGTTACTCTGCAATTCTCCTGCCCTTTGCATCAAAGACCTTTGCGTCGAAGCCCTCTATATCAAGGACTCTGCCGCTGCCATTTTCACAATGGGGAAGAAAAATTCTAAGGAGAAAGGAAAGGAGCCAGAAGTAGCAGGCCCCAAAAAACAAAGAAGGGCAAGGAAGAGAAAAAGCATACACCTAAGAAGATCAATCTCACCCCTCGCCCAGAAAAGCAGTCGATAGAAGAAGGAGACGACTCTGAAGAGGAACAACTTGAAGAACCACCAATTGATGGGTGGGAGAAAATTAGAGACACAGAGCTCTCTAAGGGTGTGTCCGACCTCCGACGCACTATTGAGTTTATGGTGAGCAGACTCACCCTAGAGAATAAGAGGGTTGCTGCATATTATTCTCAGATTTACTGGTATTTGACCCCGCCTGCTCACCACTATCCAGAGTTAATCTGTGCTATCGCGCAGAACTACCAGCCTGCATCCAGGAAAGTGTTGGACGCTTCGGGTCATAAATTGTTTTCCATATTGAAAGAAGATGTGCAAGCAACATTTGCGCCACAACAAGGACCACCCAAGGGTTATTCAGTTCGCAATGTCATCCTGAGCGAACAAATGGAGAGGTTCACCTCCAACAACTACATATTGAAATTCCTGCGCGAGAACCTCAAAAGTGGGCTCCCTTCAGGCAAGCTGCCCCAAATGCCCTTACCCTTGGTGGCCTTCAAGAACATCGATATTTTCTCTATCATTGCATGGGTGGCAGGCCTATCTACAGATGCTTCGGTGCAACCCTGGCAGGTGTCCTTGGCCGAATGTATTTCAAGAGGGGAATTCTACGCCCCTGATGCTTCAAGACCAAACACCAACCCAATTTTCTTCGATTGGGCAGAATGGGTGGCCCGAACCTTGCATACGTGGCTCACCAGCATGAAGAATTCGGTGATGGGCCAGTACTTCGCACCCTGTTCTTTCCTTGTTTGGTTATTTTTCTACCACGTACATAAGCAATTCCCCCACATTGCCATTTCTCCGAGCGGCAAGGATGGAAATCCTCTGCCTGTGTACCAGTGGACTCCCCTCCTATTGAGGACAGAGTCTTATTATTCTTTCAATCAACAATTTTTGGGACCCGCCATGCATTTGTTGAAAGGTTCTTGCCCTCGGGTGCCCCTCAGTTTGAGGGATAGAGTGGTAATGGAGAAGAAGGGAGATGTTTTTCAGTTAACACAGGGATTGGTGATTCGCCTGTTTGGCTTTATAGGAAAGCCCTTCCTGCTCCCTGTTTTCCCCTTCGAGTACCAATTTGCATTGGAGGTCGCTCGACAGAGCGATGTAACAAATGCCATCTACGACCACGGTCGAAAATGGGCACATACCTGTGACTTCCCCTTCAAGATGGGGGTAATTGAAGTATTTGCCTTGAAGCAGAACACATTCCTAGAGGAAAAGCTTGCCAATTTTGGCCTGCTCCAGATTCCTCAACAATGGCTCTATGATCCCTTGGGAGTGATGAGGGATCACTTAAAATTCAAGAACTTTCATGTTTGCCCCCACCCTAAAATTGTGGAGCAAAGAAATAATCCCAATGGGAAGGATCTAGAGTGGCATGTAGAAAGGATGAGGACATTGCCTCCCTGGCACGAATTTTACCCCATGGAGATTGAGTTTGACCCGGACCAGCATCCCTTCCCAACTCTAGACTCCACATTTTGGAGAAAGGTGAAGGATGATTTGAAAGAAGAATTGAAGAATTGGGGCGAGGAAAAACTTTAGGAGTGGTGGATAATGAGAGTCCATCGCCAAAATATGAATTCCTACGGACTCTTGACGATGGATAAAGACTTCACAATTCTTTATGAAGCCAATGTTGAAACTTGGAAGTCCATATCCTTCGCTGACTTTGTTCCTCCAACTACCCCAGGATCGGGCGAAAGCCCAAGAGGAGCTGACGATGCTTCGAAGCAAGAAGAAGAGGAAGAAGTCGAAGCTACACCAGAGGCACTACCACAAAGCCATGACACAAGTGCCGAAGAGTCGGAGCAACCATTGGAGAGGAAGAAAAGAAAGAGGCAAGAGCAAATTCAAGTGCCTCCGAGCCACCCAAAGTGACCCCGCACGAAGCTCCCAAGTGCTCATGCTGGACAACCTACATCAGGCCCGACCAAAGAAAATGTTGAAGATGCGGGGCCACCAAGTGCCGAGATAGTCCCAGACATAGACGTCATTGATGTGGAGGAACTCCTCCAACAAGAGGGAGACCCCGAAGTAGAAGTCGTGGAGGTTGGGAGTGCCAAAGCCCAAAAGGAGCAGGAGCCTATCACACAAGAAGTCACCACGACCGCTCTGCCAGAAGGGCACGTAGGTACGCACTCTCCACCCTTTGCCTTGGTCTCTCACATGTCCACTGTGGTCCCGACCAAAGATTCTCATCAGTCTCTCCCTCCCTCACAAAGTCAATCACCTCCTCGCGCTGCCCCTTGCCACCTCGAATCTACCCCATGATCCCGTTAGCCCCACTCCACTTGAGTCATCAGGTCGGGACAAGTCTGTTGCTACCACTTCGCCTTCCCATGCCGTCGATCCTTTGGACCTTAGTCAGGGAGAAGGCAGTGCCCCAACGCTCGAACCCCGTTCTTCATTCCCCTGCCTCACATGGCATTGTTGCACTCGCTGGGACTCCTAGTACACCTATCACCGAACCTTCTGGTGAGGCATCCCCCATTCATTCTTTGTATCTGTTCACCCCTTTGGTTGGAGATCCAGCCTCATTTGAATCAGAGATGTCCTTAATTAAGGAATGCCCTCTAGCCGAGAAGCTACTCCTAGCTCGACAAAATACAAAAAAAATGTTGAAGGAGGCGAGGAAGAAGAGAGGGCGCTCTCTGGCCCAGGTTGAAAAATGCGTTGTCTTCGATTTGAAGGCCGGGAAGTTGCATAAAGTAAAAAAGATCCCCAAGGTCCAGAAGCCCCTGGATGAAATGACTCCAGTGGACTATGACTACCAAGACAAATCCAAGGACCTAGAGCATTTGAATGTTGACAATGAATCTGAATCCATGCACGTCAGGATCGAAACTTTTCGTGCGCATGCAAACATCGCCAATCAGCGCAGATTTGAAGCAAAAAATGCCAACATCAAGTTGGAAGAAGAGCTAGCTAGAATCCGCTCCAAGCTGGAGGATTCAGAGGAGCAGTGTAAGCTGATGAAAAAGGAAACACACGCCCTGAAACAACAAATACTACAACTGTAGTGTATAGCTGAGAACCAAGCACAGAGACAGGCCGAGAATGATCTGAAGGCCAAGGAAGTTGAAAGCAAGATCTTGCAGTTGCAGCAGCAGTTGCACCAAAAAGAAAGCTTGGAGCTGTTTGACAGAGGCAGGATCAAAGAAATCCGCTCACACTTGCTAAAAAATTTTAGATCTCGGGCCTCCAGTGCCCTATCAATTTTGACCTATATCATCGAAGCACAGCATGCCACTACCGAAGGAGGGCCAATTATAGATGAAGTCACTCAGAAAGCTAGAGGCCGACTCAAATTAGCCTTTGATGTCCAAAGCATGAAATATCAGGACTTGCAGGTTGCTGCAATGAGTCGGACGGCTAGGGATTGGTCCACGGCCCAAGCCACAGTTCGCGCCTTCTTTTCCAAGGTGAGGAAGGCACAAAAGGTGAAGGACCTCCTGGACATGTTTGAGAATGAACAACGTGCATCGCTAGGCTATTTCTAGGATCTCTCTTCCTTAGGTTTCCCGAGCTTCATGGATGATGATGGGAACCTTCTGACCAAGGAAGAGCTTAAGCCAGCATGGCTTCAATTTGAAGGCGACGTCTCGGAGATAGATGAATGGGCAGAGCCGATAATGGAAGGGCAGGTCACAGATTTCATTCTGAGACACTACAAGATTGCAGCCTGCCTGAACGATCTATATACCAGGGCCAAACATGCTGATATCGGCCAGATTGATCGGTTTCGCATTTTGGTGAAAGCCTTGCAAGATCAAGAGTCTTTCTCGAAGGGTGCCTAGGCTCATGTCCGCCGAACCATGAAGCGCATCCGTGGTCGCCTTGCCCCATCGCCGTAGCAGGAAGCCGCACCAGAGGAAGAAGAAGAAGAAGAAGAAGAAGAAGAAGAAGAACAAGTCATGGAAGTGCCCCAAGAGATTGAAAAGGGAGAAGGGTCTGGAGGTAACTCTGGCCCAACGGATCAAGGCTGAGGGTTCTCCCACCGAGATGAGCTCGTTGCCCCGCGAGCCGCCAAGAATGTTGACAATTTTGTCACATTGCACAATGGGGTAGAAAAATTGAATTTTTTGTAAAGTATTTCTTTTAATTTCATGAATTTGTTCCCTTGTTTTTTTTAGAAACAACATTTTCAAGCATTGCAGCAATTTTGGCTTTCCCTGCCACCCCCTTGTACATAAAATGAAGAAGAAAGAGCTTCGCTGCCGAACAAGCTAAGGAAGATAGCTTCGTCGAAAGAAATCGCTAAGGATGAAAACTACTTCGGGCCCGAAGTCCCTCAAAAAACTACTTCGGGCGAAAACCTTGCGAAGCGGCGTTGCCGAAGAAGGAATTCAAAGAAGACGTAAAAAAGAGCTTCGCACCCGAAGCATTTCCAGCAGTTACTTCGGGCAAAAGTTTTGCGAAGTGGCATTTAAATGGCATTTCAAAAGAACAACTTCATCGAAGGAAAATCGTGGTCCGAATTGGCTAAGGCAAGAAAAACTACTTCGGGCCCGAAGTCCCTCAAATAATTACTTCGGGCGAAAGTTTTGCGAAGTGGTGTTGCCAAAGCAAAATGCAAAGGAAGAAGAAAGAAAATTACTTTGGGCTCGAAGCACTTCAAAAGGCTACTTCGGGCAAGAAACTTGTGAAGCGGGATTTGAAGGAGCGCAATGTTGAAAACACTTCACCAAAAAGCCGTCGAAGCACCCACTTCGGGCCCTCGCGCTAGCGAACCATTTCTACTTCGCTGAAAGTCGTTGCGAAGCATCTGCTTTGGCAAACTTTTGTGCGAAGTACTTTCCCCCAAAGTAGAAGCAAAAAAATGCATTTTGAAGGCAAGAATGCACTTCGGCCAAAATTCCCCCGAACCGTAGTTTTGAAGAAGGATCGCGGTGAAGCATTTCAAAGACTCACCAGCGAAGTATCTACTTTGGGCGAAGGACCTCGTCGAAGCAGTTTTGGCATAGCGAAGCAGCGAGAAGTGAAGACCCCATTTTGAGGAAGAAATCTACTTCGGCCCTCATCACCCCCAAAGCTGTTTTGCGAAGCTCCACCATGCGAAGTGCAAATCAAGGAGAATCTTCTTCGGCACAAGTCCATTGCGAAGCGAAGTTGCAGAACGAAGAACTAGCGAGGCACTTCAAGGGCACGCGCTCCAAGCCGGGTATTTTCTCGAGGCGATCAAGTGCCTCATAAATGCATTTTTACGTGCCCAAAAAACTAGCTGCGCATTTTTGGCAATTGGAAACGAAGTATCAGTCTCTGAAGAAGAGCCCGACAAGCATGGCGGCCACTCGAGTATTGCACCCAGAAGCCAAGGACGCTCAGATGGCTCATTAATGCAAGTTTCCATGGCTGACCCGGTCGTAGTTTCTAGTTTTGGTAACATATTTGAGAGCTCAGTCACGAGGGTCGCGAGGAGCCGACTTCTCAGGTTTCGAGGGTGTACTCCTCTATTTTGTGTAATTATGGCTCAGAGGGTCGGGTCCTCTATAAAAACCTAGGCATTGTAATGTAAAAGGGGGGGGAACTTTCTGCTAGAAAGCTGTTGTAACTTGCATTCCTACGATTAATACTAAAGAGCTTTGGACTCTATTTCTCTCTTGTATGCTGCCTTCTACGTTTATTTCTTTCATCTTTCTTCATTTGTATACTGTAATTCTGAATCTTGGATTTAGGTATGCGATTGGGGACTGAACCCTAAAATTTTCTCGAAGGATACATAGGGGAGGAAAACGTTGTAGAGGCTTTCTTTTATGCTGCCTATGGATAGTGTTTCTGTTATATTCACTTTTCCTAATCGTCGTTACTCTGAACTCTAAATTTTGGCAAAAGGGGAAGGGGAATCCTGGAACTCGTCCAGAGGATACATAGGAGGGCTAATATTGTGTTCATTTCGTTATATTCTTGGTGTTCTTTGCTGCTATTTCAAGTTATTGGCTAGTAATCATGCTTCTGGTTCTTTCCCACCATTAAACTACTGAAATTTCTTCCCTTACTCTTTTATCTCTTTCCTGCACCCTTATCTTAAACATCAAAGTAGTTTAGTATAGGAGCCGGCCTTTCTCCGGATATTGGCACGAGGGGCATCTCTTCCCTTCGGCCTTTCAATGTTGGTCCAGGTCTAGGGCGCATACACTTACCCAAATCCTTTCCTGGGCAGATTTGATGACCGATAGGTACCCTAAAAAGGTAGAAGGCAGAGTCATCTCCTATTCCAAAAGGACCCTAAAATTGGTTTTCTACTGCAAAGAAAACAATTTCACTTGGGTGTTGTCCAACATCTATGCCCCTAACAATCCCATGGAAAGGTGCAGCATGTGGAGATCCCTGTCTCTTATGAAGGATGCTTTCTCCAACCTTTCATGGATGGTAGCGGGAGATTTCAATTCCCCCTCTTCCACTCCGATAAGAAAGGAGGTGCATGCACTCCCTCCAAAAGCATCATGGACTTCCAAGAGTTTGTCTTTGAGAATGAGCTTATGGACATCCAGATCAGAGGTAGCCAATTCACCTAGAGCAATAAAAGGGTTGGGACTGAGCACATCCAAGTCAAACTGGATCGGTTTTTCCTATCTCAGCAGGCCATTCCCCTATTTGGAGACACATCCTTGATCCCTCTTCCCAGAATAGGCTCTGATCATTCCCCTCTCCTCCTGGAATTGAATAAGGCCCCATCCTTTAAGACCCCTTTTATATTTGAGAACATGTGGATTCATCACCCGAACCTAAAATAGAGGATTGGGGAGTGGTGGAATACCCCTATCCTAGGATCAACCATCTCTCAGGTTTCCCAAAAGCTGAAGTCCATCAAAGAAAACCTAAAAATATAGAACATGGAAGTGTTTGGGAATATCTTCAAGGCCAAAGAGGAAATGTTGAGCCAACTCAAAATGTTAGAACAACAAATCCAACATGATCAGTGGACCCCTCAGTTGAGAAATAAGGAAAGACAGCTTCTAGCAGAATATCACAACATTCTTGCCAGAGAGGAGACCTTCTGGCGACAGAAATCTCGGGCTCTCTGGCTCAAGGATGGGGATGCTAATACAAGGTTCTTCCATGCATCTACTTTGCGTAACAGAAGCACAAATAAGATCAAGGAGCTCACCTTGGAAGATGGAACTATCACTCAGGATATCTTCAAGATCCGAGAGGAAGCCTCATCCTTTTTCAATAACATGATGGGAGCTGCCATCCCCACCAACACTGCAGCCTAGGAAGCCCTTTTGGAAAACATTCCCCCCTTGGTCACCCCCAAAATGAATCAATCTCTGATCCAACCCTTGTCTGAGAAGGAAATCAAGAGTGCCTTATTTTCCATGAAGGCTGACAAGGCTCCAGGTCCGGATGGGTTCCCCCCCATTTCTTTCAGATTTTCTGGGATATAGTGGGGAAATATGTTTGCAATGCCATCATGGAGCTCCAACTCACCAAAATCATCCCTCGAGGGACCAACTCCACCTTCATTGCCCTGGTCCCTAAAAGCCCCCAGTGCAAAACCATGAATGACTTTAGGCCCATTAGCTTGTGCAACATCATCTACAAGATCCTAACCAAGTCCCTCGCTCAAATATTGAAGAAAATTCTCCCCTCCATCATTGATCCTTGCCAAGGCAGCTCAGTTGAAGGAAGATCCATTACTGATAGCATCATTTCCCTTCATGAAATGCTCCACTCAACCCTCTGCAACAAGAAAGCTGCCATGTTCCTAAAAATGGATATCAGCAAATCTTTTGATAGGGTGGACTGGACTTTCTTCTGAAAGTCCTATCTCGGTTTGGTTTTCACATAGAATGGATTAACCTCATTAAGGGATGCATCTCATATCCATGGTTCTTAGTTTTAGTCAATGGTTCGGCTGCTGGTTATTTCCCTAGCCTCAGAGGAATTAGATAGGGGGATCCCTTATCCCCTTTCCTGTTCATCATCCTTGCTGAATCCTTAGGTAGAGCTTTCAAGCAGGCGTGTGTGACAGGGTGTATTACAGGGATCAAGGCTTCTTCAAAATCCCCTCCCCTGTCCCATCAATAGTTTGTTGATGATACCATCATTGCAACTGTCATAGCCTCCATTGTCCAAGCCAAATCCATCAAAGGGATCCTTGATACCTATGCCTCTACTGCAGGCCAGGAGATCAACTACCTCAAGAGCAAATGTTATTTTCTCAACACTCCAGGAAACAGACAACGAAATATTGCTCGCATCCTTCAATGTTGCATCGTGGATCTTCCCACCTCTTACCTGGGTCTTCCCCTGTTCACCAAAATCCTAAGAGAGTCAATGTGGGACAACGTTATTGATAGGATCAGACGCAATCTTGCAGCGTGGAAAGGCTCCCTACTATCTCAAGCAGCCAAAGCAACCCTTACCATGGTTGTCCTCCAAAGCATCCCAATCTATTTCATGTCTATTTTCAAAGCTCCAGCTTTGGTTCATTTCAAAATTGAGTAGATCCAAAAAAAGTTCCTATGGGCGGGTCCAAAAAACACCAAAAAATTTCATCTTGTGAGCTGGGATAAGGTCTGCCAACCGAAGGACAAAGGAGACCTCGGGCTGAGAAGGTCTACCAACATGAATCTAGCCCTCTTGGCAAAACAGGCCTGGAAACTGTTTACCAACTTCAAAGTGGAATGGGTCTCAACTGTCCAGAGCAAGTATCTCAAAAATATGTCTTTGATGGACAGTAGCATCCCTATTAATGGATCTGCCTTATGGAGGGTCGTTATTCAAGAAAAACCTCTCATAATCAAAGGCTCCCAATGACAACTAGGTAAAGTATCATCTATTAACTTCTGGGAAGACACGTGGCTTAAAGATAAACCCCTCAAGGAGTTCCCTGAGTTTTTTGATATTAGACCGGGTCTAGAGAGAAGATGGGGAATCAAGGTGAAATATTATATAGACAGGCAGGGTCAGTGGAAGACTTTCCCAGGTAGGGCGGGGGACCATTTGTCTAATTTGCTTAGAACTACCATAATTCCCACCTCTACCACCCTAGATATTTCGATTTGGGTAGGAATGAACAGTGGGGATTTCTCGATAAAGTTAGCTCACTCCCTCTTGGTTAACCCTCGTGACTCCCCGATCCCTTTCAAAATTGTCTGGATTAAGCGTCTTATCCCTAAAATTGGTTTCTTTTCTTGGACTGCTATCCAAAACAAAGCCCTCACCACTGACAACCTCATGAAGAGGGGAATATCGATCCCCAATAGATGCCACCTATGCTTTTCCAATTGGGAATCCGTCAACCACTTGCTAGTTGAGTGTGATTTTGCTAAGGAGGGCCTAGATTTCATTTTTTCCACCTTTCAAATTCAGTGGGCCCATCCTAAATCCCTCATGGATTTGTTCATCCAATGGCCCACCCATTTTTGACATCCCAAGGTGGCCTTCTTGTGGAAAATCTACCTCCATCACTTCATCTGGCAGGTGTGGCTAGAGCGCAACCGCAGGGTTTTTTCCACCAACTCAAACAACCCTACTTCCACGGCCATTAAATCCCTAGCCTATGCTTCTAAAAATTTTCAACTTCTCCCTTGGCCAAGCTTCCGGCTCAGCCAGGGGGAAGCCAACATCATCAATTCCCTCAACATTCCCATCCCCACCTTGCCCCTTCCTACTCCCCATCCCCATTTCAAAGCTTGTTGGAATCCCTCGATGGAGGGATGGTTAAAATTCAATTTCGATGGGGCATCTAAAGGGAATCCTGGTCTGGCAAGAGCAGGGGGTGCTGTTAGGAACCACCTTGGGGAGATAGTCTTGGCCTTCGTAGAGAACCTTCACCATCAAACCAACAATGTGGCTGAGGCTTGGGCTCTATGGCGAGGCCTCCAATTGATCAGAAACACTTGCCTTAAAATTCATGTTGAAGGGGATTCTTTAAACATCATTGGCTACATCACATCCAATAGAATTCCCCCATGGAACATCAGACCACTGATCCAGGAAAGTAGGGAATTATTGCATCAACACGTCCAGGTGGAAGCTAACCACATGTACAGGGAAGCAAACGGGCTTGTTGACAGGTTAGCCAACTTGGGCATAGGTCAGATGCCAATGATGGTGTGGCATGATTCCCCCACCAGATATTCTTTAGCTGGCACTTACGAAAGCACTTGGCAAGTCCTATAAGGTTTTCCATGCTAACCAATGATGTCTGTTTCCAATGTCATGTAGGTGATTCTCCAGGTCTTCCTCCATCATTTTTCCCTATGGAGCATGGCGCGATGCCACCTCATGATTGGTCAGCTTGCTGACACCCATCCTAATCATAACAATGAGTGGGACTTTCTATCCACCCTTGTTGCTTCCCAATGATTTTCACCAAATCCTACAATAGAGATTTTGGCTACTCCCTCGCTTGCCCTCCCACCACCGACCACGTCTACTTTACCATCCCAAAACATCTTCATCGCCCATGCGGATATCATCCCAATGTCCACTCCTTATCCCTGTCATCCCCGGATTGGTAGTCGATCATCCACCTGTCCTTCATCCACTCTCCTCAGCATGACCCTTCCGCTTCCCTCATCCTTTTTATCCCATGCTCATCGTATGCTCATCGACGTCCCCTACAAGCCGTTACTCTGGCCAATTTCTGCCTCTCCTTTGCCACCTTTCATATTCATTCCATCCCCTTCCGCCATGGCCTTCGTAGAGCCAAGCACTCTCTAGCTTGACTCTCTATCCATTGCCTTTCTGCAAGGCTGCAGGCTCTTTACCCTGCTATCCAAGTTCCGTGGAGCCGAGGACGACATTACTACAGATTTTGTTCGCACATGGTCGAATGGCCATGTTTGTGTTAGAAATATTTGCTTCAAGGTTACTCCTCAGCTGATTGGAGAGATTGCAGCTTTGCCCCTGTCGGGTCGACTGGTCCGCCGAGACAAGCACTGTTGGGAACCAGAATTGGAGGGGTTCCCAAACTACCAAAACTTCCTATGGGATGGTGTGGCCCTGAAGAGAGAGTCCCTCCCTGATCCTTTCCCCACTATCGCTATCCCTCTCATGCAGTATTTGGCTTGTGATGACCCAAACAAACCAATGGCCAATTTTCACCTTGCTTTAGTTAACCACATCAGAGGTTACAAACCCATGAATATCCCAGGGTTTCTTCATCGCTCCATTCACCTTTTCGTGGTTGTCGCCCATAAAAAATCTGCCCCTCCCTCCCACCAGGGTCTTTTCACCATTATCTTTTACCATGTCATGTCCAATACCCCCATTGTAGCGACCCCCTTGCAGTCGAACCCCCCTTGTCCACCTCCCCAAAGCCCTGCTCACTCTCTGTCCAGTGAGCCCTTGGGTAGTGAAGAGGTTCCCGCCACCCCTACCACCAATTCTAGTGCTGCTGCTTCTCCAGCCAAGCCCTCCGCTTCTGCCAATCCCTCCGCTCCCCTTCCCAAGCCTTCTGCTTCCCCAACCAATCCCTCCGCCTCCCCTCCCAAGGCTGCTGCCTCCCCTACCAAAACCATCGCTTCACCATCCAATCCCGCTCCCTCGATTGGCAAAAGGACTCCCCTGGGCAAGCGTAGGGTGAGAACTAAAGAGGCTTCCCCTCATGTTCGAAGATCATCCCGCACCAAGAAACCCAAGGTCGAGTCAAGCCAAAATTCCCCCCTCCCCTGGAGGGTGACGACGTCAGTGGGGATTCGGCTTCGACCTCTGGCATCTCAAATCGACTGACAAGAATATTCCTTAGAAGCTTCATCATGGCGTTTGAAAGCATGAGCTCGACTATGAAATGAGCCCTCCAACAGAACGTTGAACATGCAGGTGAGGAGGTCTTGGAGATTGATCCCTGACTTGCTTCAGAGCTGCAACTTTATGAAGGTGTCCAGAAATCCCTGTTCGGGTGGTAGTGCATAGGTTTTTGACTCCATGGTTTTTTGTGTTTTGGGATTATATGTTTTTTGTGTAAGGGCTTTAGCCTCGGTCTTTGGCTATTTCTGTCTGTGTCTTTCAGCCCTTGCGTGGGCTTGCAGTCCGCTTCTACCGGCTTTAATCTCCCCTGCGAGGGAATTTTATCTGTTGTTTCCCCTGCATGGGAATGGTAAAATTTTAGTGGGTCCATCCCTTTTAGAAAGGGATTTTGTAGTATTAAAGAATTCTCGGCTACTACAAATGTTTGTACATCTGGGGTGGGGGCCCAGTTAAAACCCTTATAAATAATATCTCCAACTTACCAAAAAAAATGTATCATATTATTACATACGAAGCATTAATAATCTTCATGACATACATATTGGCTCTCGTAAGATTCACACATGACATCAAAAAAGATATCATATGTACAAATATAGGCAAAACCAAAATGTAGAGAATAAAATGATAAAAAAAAATGTATAAAATAAATATAAAATATAATGTTACAAAGAATAATAATAGGTAAATATAAATAATTAATAATATTATAACAACTAGCAATCAATAATAAAATACAAAATATTTTAAGATTAGTAAAGACAAAAAAATATTTTTGCTAGTAAATTTGACAACATACCCCCAAGTGAATAATACCTATAAAATAGTGCTTAGCTAAAAAGTGTTATATCAATATGACATAGTAAGAAACTTAATATGTCTATTTGGGAGATGTCTTTCACCTTCATGGTGGAGTGTCATTTTTGGGCTATATAATGCATGAATATTACAAATATTAAGTTTATTTTCACGCATAGTAACCCCCTACCTCAAAGCATTCTTTGGTGATTTTGGGAGGATATAATATTCAATTCATATGTGTTGGTCTAATATTAAACTGTAGATATGCCTTTTTTTTTTATTTGTGGAAAACATCCCAAAAGGGATGCCACTTTCGGGTAAGACCCAAGGAGGCAGGGGTATCCATTCCACCAAAAATGCCCAGGACTCGGACCTGGCCTACCACCTTTGACATACTCAAGGAGCAAACAAACACACAAAACCAAATTAAAAAAATAAAATAACAACAAAAATAATAAAATAAAATAAAAAACAAACTCCTTGAGTGTGTCAAAACCAAAAGCACAACCAAACACACACAATAAGATAAAAGAAACCACAACACAAACCACATAGAAAAACACAAGAACCACATAACAAAACACAAATAAGACAAAAACAACAGAACACTACAAATACATAACCCAAAAAACATGAAAAATAAACACAACCAAAACCTAAAAAATAAAATAAATAAAATAAAAATAAAAACAACAAACAACAGACAATAAACAAAAACAAAAAACATAGAAAACACTCACACATAAAAAAATGAAATAACACAAACAAAGAGAAACCCAAGAACAAGAACAAAAAAACATAAGAACAATAACAATAAACATAAAAAAAAAAAAAAAAACAACAAAAACACAAGAACAACAAAAAACAACACAAAGAATACAAAAACAAAACAAAACAAAAGAACCCACCCACCTTAAAAAACTAAACAAAAAAACAAAGAAGACAAAAGAAAAAAAAATGAACAAAACAATGACCTATCTAGACCAGAAGACTATTAATGCAAGAATCAACAGAGGAAACAAAATAAAGAAAAGAATGAGCTAGGGAACTAAAAAAATTGAATGAACCAAAGAGAAACAAAAAAAAAAACAAGAAGAAACTAGGTACCTTCAGAACTGGAGCCATCCAAAGAAATGATAGAAGGAAGAGCTTCCCTAATTTGAGAAGCCCACCATATAGGAGGGTGGCCATAACAAGTAAGATCACCTTTGTCCAAAGCCCAATTAGCTAAAGCATCAACACTCTTGTTTTGATCTCTGACCACATGATTGTAATCAACTTTCAAAAATCCCATCTGGATTAACTGAATTTTCTCAAAAAATTATTTTTATTCTCCAATCCACCTTATGTTTAAAAGCATGTGTTAAATGTAGGTTGGTTAATTTTTAACATCAATATTTCTTAGAATGACGAGCTAGGAGTGAGGAGGAAGTGTGAGCAGGAAAGTAGGAAGTAGAAAGAAAAGTGTGATCAAGGAACAAGTGCCACTTCTTGTTCCAAATATTAGGAGAATTTAAAGGATTCATTTGAAGAAAATCTAGGTAACATGGAAATAAAGTCATTTGTGAAAGTCCTTACTGAAATTATGAATGACCAAGTTAGAAGTATGGATGCCCTAGATAACAATAAGAGGGAGAGCGAATCTATAGCAAGCCTTGTCCAAGTAGTAGATTCTACACCATAAGTGATTATCATGATTGAGCATAATATATTGGTTCTTAAAACTAGAGGGTTAATATATAAGTTTTATGGATACTGGTTAGATTTTTCTGAGATTCAAAATTGGATCAAGTGGAAGTGGGGATTTTATTACTCCATGAATTTTCTTCCAAAATGATTTTTTCTCATTATTTTTTCTAGTTTAGAAATAAGGGATAAAATAATGGATGGAGGTCCATAGTTTATGAGTAAATACATATTATATTTAAGACCTTGGAGTGAGACTTTTTGTATAGACATAGAGACTATTAAAATGCTTTTGATATGGATTAGGCTTTTTAGACTTCCTTATCAACTCATCAATAAGGAGGTTTTGAAGAATATGGGTAATGCTCTAGGTGAATTCATCTAGGAGGAACCAACTACTAAGGAGAGAAGGTATTATGTATACACTCAAATATGTGTTACCATGAATATTTCAAAACCTTTACTGTAGTCAATTAGGATTAAATCTAAATCAAGAGAATGGGATCAACAAGTGGATTATAAAAATATTGCATTTTGATGTAGCAAATATTATGAAACCGAGCATATGGCAAGAGATTGAAAAGTAAAAATGATGGAAGAAAAGATAATTTTTTTTGGACATGAGGGTAGCTTCAATTTGAAACAAGGAGATCATATCACAGGAGAAGGTAGGTCAAGTCAAGGATTTTCCACTCCAAAGAAAGTGCTTAGAAAAATTCCTCTACATCATCAGATGGAAAAGACCATTATAGTTCATTTTAATCAACCATTAGAAGAAAAACTAATATGAAGGATGAGGAAGTACAATGTGCAAGTTCACAAATAGAAGAAGATAAAGGTGCGAAGGAAGAGGGGAAGGAAAATTTTAAAGTAAAGGAAGATGGGGAGGCATATTTTAAAGAAAATGAGATGAAGGAGGTCAAGCTTAATCCAGGTAAATCACCTTTATTCTCCTCAAGTAGCATAAAATATTCTCCTTTTACAATAAAAATGATAGTAGTATGGAGTGTATTCCTTGCAAGTTGAGGTTTTAAGAGCAGTACAGTAAAGAAAATTTTATGGAGGATATCCAAGGAAATTTAGAGTTTCCAGACCAACATAAGAAAGTAATGACTATGGAGGATCATATATGTAGTTTAGAGTTTTTAGGGAAAAATAAAGAAGAAAATGCTAATGAGGCTATTTCTTGTACTTTTGAATCTTTAGAGAAACATAAATCTTTAAAAGATAAGTCTCATTATGGACAATATGAAAAATAAAAAACATTAATGAAGATGAGAGGGTTGGTTGGAATGGAAGAAGGGTTGGTTGGAATGGAAGAAGGAGAGGAAGTCCATCAAAGTAGGAACAAAGAGAAAAAGAAACTCAAAAGGATATTGATCTAGGAATCCAAATAAAAATATTATAGGTGTTAACAAGAAGTGGGTCCAAGCCCACTAATAAAAAAAAAAAGTGTTGATGATGAAAATGATATCATGGAATATTAGGGGTATGAATTAAACCCCTAAAAAAGAGTTATTAAGGAATTAATAGGTTGTTATAGTCCTAAGTTTATTTTAATACAAGAAATAAAATTAAGTAGTGATGAATGTAAGGATGCTTTTAAGAAGATTTGGAAGATGGGTGATTGTTTAGTAGTTTCTTTTATAGGAGATTTAAGTGGTATTGCAATAATATGAGACAAATTCAAATGAGATGGAAAATTATTATAAACAAAAGGTAATTGGGTTTGTGGATTATTTTGCACGAAATAGGAAAACATCAAAATTGAGGTTATAAATGTATATGCTCCAACTATATTTACTCCTTGTGAAAGATGTTGGAAGATCCTTAGCATATTTTTTTCAACTACAATGATGATTAATTATGATCTATGGATTCCTAGGGTGATTTAATATTATTATCTCCTTTAGAAATGAAGGGTGGTAGTCTAAGATGGTTTAAATCTATGCAAGATTTTACCTCATTTGCCAATTCAAATGACCTTTGGGATGTTAGTCCCTCAACATTTCAATATACATGGGATAATAGGTGCATTGGGCAATCATATAGTAGAAATATTGGATAGATTCTTGTTATCCAATAAATGGTTGCAAATAAAGTATAAAATCTCTTCAAATATTTTATTATGAGCAAGATCAGATCTCAAAACCATTCTTTTGATTTGTTAGTTACCTATTAATGGTCATCTAAAGCCATCTCAATTCCAGTCTATGTGGCTCAAAGACTTGAATTTTTCCCAAATAGTTATGTTATGGTGGGATGAATCAAAATTTGAAGGATCATGTGTGTACAATTTTGTTCAAAAGTTGAAATATTTAAAGGAGCAAATCAAGATTTGGAATGCTAAATATTTTGGTAACATTTTTAAAGAAAAGAAATAAATTGAATCCAAAATAATTTTTTTTTACAAGAGATAGTAGAAATTAATGGAATGGATCAAGATTCTTATGTGAAAGAAAAATAATTACTTTCTTATCATAATGCATTAAAAAGGAGTCATATTGGTTCCAAAAATCTAGAGAGAAATGGCTCAAGGAAGGAGATAGAAATACAAACAAAAATCATGCTACAACAAAAAACAATTTTTATCTGTTTGTCATATAAAAATATTTTAGCTCCAAATGGAAGAAATATTGAGGATGACATATAAAAAATATTTTAACTCCAAATGGAAGTAATATTGAGGATGAAGAAGATATAAGGAAGGAAGCAATTAATTATTTCAAAAATATTTTATCAAATTCAAGGTAAGATAAGGAGGCATAAGAAAACATTCTACAAAATATTCCATCAATTATCACTTATGGACAAAATGAAATCTTGACAAAGAAGATATCTATGGAGGAGATCCATGAAGCAATTTTCTCTTTCCATCCTAACAAAGAACTTTCCCTCGATGGATTTCTTACAATTTTATTTCAAATATTTTGGGATTTATTGAAGAGTGATATGTTAGTTATAGTTTAAAAGGCCCAAAAAAGGAAGGCTATAACAAGTGAGATCAATGTTATTTTTATTACCTTGGTTCCCAATAAAGGTAACACAAAATATTTTGATAAGTTTTGTCCAATAAGCCTTTGTAATATGATTTATAAGATCATTTCAAAAATTATGGTAAATAGGTTGAAGGGTATTCTAGGGTGTCTTATCTTAGAGGAACAAGGTAGCTTTATTCATGGTAAAAAAATTCTTGATGGTATAATTATTGCACAAGAGGCCATACATTCTCTTCATTCTATAAAAAAACTAGGTATGCTTTTGAAATTAGATATGAACAAACCATATGATAGGGTTTCCTATAATTTTCTACATGCTATTCTCAAAAATCTTAGCTTTATTATAATTTATAGTTTGTGTGAGTGGATTAAATGCTATTATAACACTACAATTTTTTTATTTTGATCAATGGTTCTCTAGTTGGTTACTTTAAGTCATCTTGTGGACTTTGTTAAGGTGATCCAATCTCTCCTTATCTATTCATTATTATGGTGGAAGCATTAGGGAGAACCTTTTCAAAGGCAAAAATGAAGGAAAAATCATGGGTATTCAAGTTGCAAAAAATGGTCCCTTCGAATCTATCTTCAATTTGTTGATGATACTTTTCTTTTGGACCATCCCTTAATCAATGAGGCCATGGAGTTAAAATCAATATTATCATGCTATGAGAAGGCTACCAGACAATTGGTAAATACTACAAAATCTAATTTTTTTTATTAATATTGCCCTAGATTTACAACAAAATATTATGAATATTTTAAGTTTAAAATTGAAAAATTTCCATCAACCTACTTAGAAATTTCTTTGTTTGATAAAGAAAATAAAATGAAGCTTTGGATCTCATTTTTAGATAGAATGAAAGCTTGCTTGGTAGGTTGGAAAGGTAAGTTATTAACCATGGAAGGAAGGATACAACTCATAAATACTACATTACAATCCATCCCTTTTTATATGATGTCACTTTCAAGACTACTAATAGGTATAGAATAAAACATTGATACAATTCAAAGAGACTTGGTTTTAGCCTTATCCTCTTATCTCTGACTCAAAATGATAACCATTGGCTCAAGCATGCCTAGCATGTAAAGGTCCAAAAGTCAAAGACTATATTATTATAAGCAACAACTCCAGAGCATACATTTTTTTTAGTAATCTAGTTGAAGGAGAGGAACTCAAAAAAATTGCAGATGAACTTCAAAAGATGCTTCCAGAGTTTTATTTGCTATTTTTTACATGAAAGGTGATTTGGTTTTTGAATTTATGAAAGGATGGTGGATACTTAGTCAAGTTGAGATATGAGGATTTAGAACAATCAAAATTTTCTTCTCCCAAATATTTTCCTTGGAAGAATGTTTGGTCATTAGAGGCTCTCCCTAAGGCCTCAACATTCCTTTGGTTAGCAATTCAAAGTAAGATTCCTACAGGAGAGTCTCCAAAGAAGAGGATATTATGGACCCTTTAGATGTGCCTTATGTGAGAGGGATTTAGAAACGTAATACTATTTACTTCTTCATTGTCCATTTTCTCACACCATTTATTTTTTTTTAAATTATATTGGGTAGCTCCATCAACATTGAAAGAGTTGATGAAATATTGGATTAATTATTTCAAAGATGAAGCATTATGCATTATTGGGAGGATTGGCCCTGTCATTATTTTTTGAAATTTATGGCTTTAAAGGAATAATGAAAATTTTAAAAATAAATCTCAAAATCATGCCTAAGTTTGGGACCGTATTATTGCCTCTCTTGCAAAATATCTATAAATATGATGCTCATCATGGGAAGTCTCAGTTGCGAAAAAAGAGGTACTAATAACTTGGCTACATGATTTGAATATACATTGAAGATTCATATGTGACAATGGAATTAAAACAAAAGATCTACTTCGATCTATGGTAAAAGGGAAATGTCCAAGAATTGGGTTTATCAAAATTAATTTTGATGGTGCTTCTAAAGGAAATCCATGAAAAGTTGGTGGAGCTGGTAATTTTAGAAATAGTGAAGATGAAATTATCCTCACTTATTTAGAATCATATGGAACTTCAACTAACAACTATGCAAAGGCTAGGGCACTTCTTACAGGGATTAAAATTGCAAGAGAAAAAAGACGAATTTATATTTCAATTGCAGGGGACTCAAATTATCATCAATGCTATTAACAAAAATGGATGTGGATACTGGATACAAAATAATAATATTACTATTGATGTTCATCATCTATTACTAGAGGTAATCTCTTAGAAGTGTGAGCATATTTATAGAGAAGATAGACAATCTCTTAGAAATGTGAGCATATTTATAGAGAAGGAAATCAAATAGCAAATAATTTAGCGAATTGCGGTGTTGATATTCATCCCAGTGAAATTCAAATTTTAGAAGACAACTAATTAAGTGAGATTTTATATCTTAATCAAAATGATGTCAAGGAGCTAATTGTGGAAGCATAGCACTTCGAGGAAGTTAAAGAATATATTTTAAAAAATAAAAAATAATGATAAAAATGTATGTTCATCAAATATGTAATATTTTGGTATTTTGATGGGAGTGGTCCTAATATATAACTTATTAAAAAAAAACATCAATATTTTCTAAAATGAAAATCCAAACCATAAAAATTAATATTTTTGTCTTATTATATAAAATAATATTATGCCATTTAATTTAATTATCTTTGGTTCAAATCTCGAGCCTCGCCGGACTGAATGCTTGTCCCTTCCCTGGTGCTTTCAGCGGCGTAAAAGGTTTAAAATGATTGTGGCATGGTGGTTATAGTGCGAAGATCTGTGTGGCGGCTTCTAGGACGGACATCACAAAATACTGTGGAGGCCATAAAAGCTGGACAACCTGGACAACCTGCCCGGATTCATGGCGGCTACCGATTCTACCATGTAAATTCAAAAAAAAAAAATTAATTATCTTTAGTAACAAGACCTACTAAGGGAATGCGGATAATTAGTTTTTCTATAAGTAAACATTAAACATATCTTATGATCAAGAGATTTTTTTTCAAACAAATTAAATAAGACAACTCTAAATCTTATGAGATTTTGGTCAATCCTTTATTATAGATTAATTATTTGAAATACATCAAATTTTGGAAAATAATTTTAAATCTTAATTTAACAAAGTAATATGAATTATTTATTTTAGGCTTAGAAAATACAATTCTTGTTGGCTTTAATTTTTTTTTTTAAATAGATTTTTCTTGATACTTTCTTCTTTCTTCATTAAATTTTGAATTTTATTTTGTCAGGAGCCAATAAATCCTCAATCTTTATTATTATTTTATTAATTATTTAACCTAGTAGTTGAATATAGTAGTGCCTATTTCTTGTTTGTTGATTATTATAGCAGGTTCAAGTCTAAATATCATTAATCTTCAATAAGTTTAGTCTTTCATAGATGTAATGTTTAATTGTCTTTTCACATTATATTATATTTTTCCAAATATCTATATTTCTCAATATTTGTAAATTCTATTAATTACAAATAATTACGTTAGTATATAGATATTAACATAATATTTATATTCATAATTAATATATTTTTTAAAAGTTCTTTAAGTGTCATTAAAATTCTAAGAAATATCAAGTAGAAAAATAACTAGTCTATGGTTTGTTTTTTCATACACAAAGTGAATCCAATTTTTCTTTAGCAAGGATTAATTTTTCTTTAATCTTATTTTGTTATAGAAAGTGAATCTATTTTTTTTTAGTAAGGATTGCTTTTTCTCTAATTTTACTCCATTTGAATGAAGTGTATAGATTTTTTTATTGCTTTTATTTTTAGAATATTATAATGATATTAATTAGGAGCGAAGTCCAATAATTAGAATGGTTATTAACTTTAACTTTGTCAAATAGAAGTATGTGTTTATTTATAAATAATTTCATTTATATGATGATGCCAAAAGTTCTACAGTAATTGAACAAACCCATTTTTATTTGTATAACTTGACTTAAAACTATAAAACTATAGTGCTTGTTAGATATGTTTATTTATAATATTTAGTTTATCATATTAAATAGTCTAGAAAGGATTCTTTTCTTAATAGAGGTTTATTATACAACCTCAAGGTTTATTATACTATTATCATGTAGCTTAGGTTTTTCTAACTGCTGTTATATTTGAATTTAGTGATACTAAGTAATAACAAGTGTTCTTTCCCTTTTCAAGAAAGTACAATGAATTGTTTCAAACATCATTAATATATAATAATTCTTATATGCAAATATAGAAATACTATAAAATAAAAATGAATAACTAAAATGTTGAGGATTTCAATGTGGATTTATACCTATAAATTAGAATGTGAACAACATAAAGGGTCTGAAGTGATGGTGTTATATATATCATTTATACTCATGAGAGAGTATACCTTAATAACATTACATCATAATCCCTTATAACAACCAAACATATCATATCTCCCAATCAAAACATCAAACCAAGAATTAAATTTTTAAAAAACTCATAAATGTAAAGCTCTCAATATATTGTGTCTAGGAATATAACATGCCCTCTCCTTAGAAATATTTGGTTCCAAAGGTAAAAAAACCTCTACAGGTAAGTATTCTTAATCTATATTGATAGGTTATACCTCTTAGAAAATCCTAGAGTATATACAAAATTGTAAAAATATTTTTTTTATGGATTTTACTACAAAAAAAGGTATATTGAGAAATTTGAACAATATACCTCTACATCATAAATGTAAATATAACCAACCTATTTATAATGTTCTTAATCAAAATAATCAATAAGGAATTTTTTTTTAGTCTTTATGTTCTTAATCAAAATATTTTAAGCTTTTATGTTCCTTTCTTATATATTTTGGAGGCCTAAATCCTTGGATAAAATCTTAATTCTTCATAGTTGCATCCTCTTTTGGAAATTTCTTCCACTTGATTTTGAATATTTTGATGTCTTTATTCATGATAAACTTTTCCTCTTCCTTGACAATACCTTAAGATTCTACACTAACTTTGCTCTCACCTATAATAGAAAATATTTTCGAAGGGACTATATATATTTCAGCTTCTTCTTCAAATACTACACATGAAGGACATCATAGATTTTCTCTTTGTTTTGGATGTTTTAGGCATTGGTCACTTCTCTACCCTTTTACCTCATTTATGGTTCCTATACTACCTTAATTATAACTTTAAACTCATCTTCTTTTTAAATTTTAGTTTTTTGTATGAACATAACTAAACAAATACAATACTACAAGCTTCAATATCCCTTCCTATCATGTGTTGGTTTACTACTAGATTTATCTTTCACTAGGATAGAATATTCTACATCTCATGTAGTTTATGTACAACTACATGAAACTTGTCATTTTTATTACCTTGTCCATTGTTGATGGATATTAATGGTCATGCAACACCTTAAGTAAGGTCCAATAGATGAAAAAATAATATTTAGTGGTATACCAATACTTTGTTAGTTTTATACAGTCCATTGTTTGCTTTGTTTATCTTTTGTGTACATTCTAATGTACTTTTTGGTATAGTCATTTAGTAGATCTGTTTGGCCATTGATTTTAGGTAACATAGTGTATTAATGTTGAGTTTCCCCTATCAACCTAAATATTTTTGGTTAATAATTACTTTGGAGCATATAATTCCCATTACAAATCATATGCTAAAGAATTGTATGCGTAGCTTGAATATTTAGTGGAAATATAACATGGAATTTTTAAGAGCATTTAATCCTACCTTTGTCATGGGATGAAATAAGTATACTTATTTAATTGCTAAACCACAACAAATATATTATCTTTACATTTTTGTTAGTTTCAAGATGAATCCTATAAATACTTAATTCTCAATTCCAATTAGCAATAATATTTGTTATAGAAGTTTTGCAAGAGAAATGCTTTCACTTATTGTGATGGTGATTATCATACTAAACCATAAAATTTAGAATGTTAATTCATATTATTTTTAATAAAGGGTAGATCTTGTATTCGTTTCCTTCTTTAGAACCTTACATACCTTAAGGGAATACATGACCATATTGAAATAAATTTTGAATGACAAATGATATGATTCATTCCTCATGGATATCCTATAATTTTGAATGTCAATTATAAAAATATAATATATATAAATATGATATGATTTTTAATTAAGCCTTAATCTTTCCTCCATCTATAATATGAGTATCAAGATCAATTGTATAGTCTTGAGGGAGGTCCTTTACTTATGCACAATAACTAATGGATATCACATGAAGGATATATGTTAAATTTTTAAAAAAATATATAAATGTTCTACTCCTACATTTACTTCTCCTCATGTAAGATTCTAAGGATATATACCTATAGTTAGCCAAATTTTCTATTTTTATTTATAAGTTTCTTATAAGTTATAAGATATTTTAGGAAAAGGTTGTTAGTCTTAATAATTAAATTAATCTCAAAGAGAAGTTAGTGTCATCTAGTTGCTTCATGCAAGATGGTCAATATCTCTTTAGTGTTTGTTGACATGTTTTTTCCTTCTCATTATAGCTTCCTTCTTTCAAAAATAATTATATTCAATTATTTATGAAATAATTTTAATAATTTTATCTCTATATGTGTCACACCTAATTACAAGATGTTTGAGAAATTAAATGTGGCTAGTTATAAAGAAAAATTGGATATTGTTTTATAACTAAAAAATCACCTTCTTTCTTAGTGGGCTAGTAGAAGGCATATCTCTAGGTAGACCCATCATGGGATAAGCTATTTTAGATACTTTACTTATAACCTTCAATATAATCCTACAAGTTATAAGAAAGTATAAGTTTTAGTTAGAGTATTAAGTAGAGGCCAGTTATATAAATTTTTATCTCTATAAAATTAATGTTAAAACCTTCAAAATAAACAATATGGCTAATGTATTCTAGAAATTCATTGAAAAATTCACACTTGTATTCTTACATACAACCATTTATTTTCATAAATTTCAGTACAATATCCAAGTATTCTAAGTTATATATTAGTCTATTTCCATAGACCACTTAGAAAGCAAAATTATTGAATTATTATTTTTTGGTAGGTAAAATTGATTAAGTGTGGGGTTTAAATGGGACCCAAACACAATTACATAAATTGGTACCTAAACCAATAGTATAAGATGACACATGCCTACATATTGGCCAACAACAACCTGAAGAAAAATGTCCAAACAAGAGCAGAGAAGGCTATATGGACGTTTGATGTCAGAAAAATAAAAATGCAGTCCGAGCAATAACCACATAGGGGTTTCTTAAGAGAAGTAACTATATGAAAAACTTGTAAAGAAGCTATGAAAAAACCTGTGTAGAGGAAACTTGTAAAATATCCATAAAAACGATAATAGACACTGTGGGCTAGGGCGTAGGTAGCGACTCATGATCAATAACAACACCCTTCCACTTGAAAATATTCAAATAATTTGGGAAACCCTGGATCTTAAGTTCCCAATTATGATGATCTCTAACTCAAAGTATTCCCTTAATAATTTGAGTTATAAATGCTCTTAAAAACAATAGTGTGTCCAGTTGGAATATAAAAACTATTATTCATGAAGCTAAGAAGATGTACCAAAATTTCAATGATATCTCTATCAACCATGTGTACCGCAAAGCTAACAGACCTGTAGATATTCTTGTCAATTGGGGAGTTACCCATAAATATTTGTTCATTTAGAAAGAAAAATTTCCCCAAGAAGTTTTAAATGCTACTAATAATGATCTGGTTTGAAAGTTGTGGTCATAGGTTTTGGCAGATTAGCTTCTCCAATGTCGAATCTACCCTTTTTCAGCATGATGTGTTTCTTTGGTTCTAATTCTTATGGTGAATTTTTTTTGATTAACGTGACTCTACCTTTCTATCAGTGTTGGCATTTGGTTCTCCTGTTTCCCTTATGTGAAGTATAAAATGTCCCAAGATAGGCCCTATCAGTGGGTTTACCTCGTGGTTGTCTTCTCCAAGCATGTCAAGTCCTTAAGTAGATCTAGGCTGTGCAATTGGATGTTATCAAACAATGTTAATATGCATCAAGTCTTGAGATGCTTAATTTTATGTCTTGTAAATTTTTTAGATTCATTATTTTAGTCATTTGGCACTCCCAATCCTATCCCATCTCTATCATATGTGAAGTCTGTCCTATGCCATATCTATTTTTCTGGTGTCGATTCCCTATGGAGAATTATTACGTAGTTTGCCAATCACACCAGCTTAGCTTCCAGAAAGGGCATCTATTGTACCAAAAATTTCTATATTTACATCCTTGGTCTGTGTTAGTCCATTGTCATCTGGTTTTGTTCATTTTTGTGTATCCTAGGTAGTAAGAAGCTTCTATGGTCTTCCTTTCTCCTCAATCTTGCAAATATGGCCTTGCTTGAGCCATCTACCCTTTATTTTGATCCCTTATCTCACACCTTTATGGAAGCTCATGGTATCATTCTATTTTTAAGAAAGTTCAAAGGGGTTGAGCAAGATATCATTGAAGCCTTTGTTATTTCGTGGAATAGTGGTTATGTAGTTGTGCATAACCTCCATTTTAGATTTATTGTTAAGCTGATGGTTGAGGTGATAGAACTATCAGTGAAAGGGAAAGCGATGCAAAGAGATCATCATAATTGGGAACTTGAGCTCTAGGGTTTCCCAAATTATTCAAATATTTTTAAGTGGAAGGGTGTTGCTATTGATCATGAGTCATTGCCTACGCCCTGGCCCACGATGTCTATTATAACTTTTATGGATATTTTACGAGCTTCCTCTATGCAGGTTTTTGTCATAGCTCCTTTACAGGTTTTTCATATAGTTATTTCTCTTAAGCAACCCCTTATTGTGATTGACTCTTGTCCATGGTTCCTCTTTACCCTCTTCTTTCCTAATGCCTTTTCCTTCTAGAGTATTAGTATGAGTCATGAGCTTATTTTTATTTGATATCTCTGTTACTTGAGAGCTCGACTCATTTTGTTTCCCTAGCTTTATATCTTGTCGTAACTTAGTATTTCAACTTCATTTCTTAGAGAGACAATTTCTAATTCCATTTTTTCACACTCTACTTCTCTTGCCCTTAATAGATATGTCATATGATGTTCAATTTTATTTCCCTCTTCCACCTTTATCTTGAGTTCTACGAGATTCTATGGAAGTTCTATTTTTGCTTCTTCATCCTCTTGAATTTGATCCTTCAAACTTGAGTTATTTTTCTAACCTTTTCCAATTTCCTGAGAGCAGCAAAGAATTCATCTTTTATGTCAATCATGGCCTCTTATTCATTTTCTGAAGTCATATGTGTTCCTATCGTATCTTCCTCCAAGATGTTCACCAATGTGGCTACTCCTCAAAATGACTGCTTGGACTACCATCCAAATCCAGTCAAATGCAAAGCTACAACTTTACATAATCATTCACCAGCACCAACTGGTAGGAGCACCAACCCCTTAGCTTTATCTGCTTCAACAGAATGGAGCACCAACTCCGATTTTTCCAGCACCAACTGGAAAGAGGCACCAACCCCTTATTCCAAGCTGCAACTTGGAGATCAAAAAGATAATAAAAGAGATATAACAAAACTTTATTCCTTACAGTCTGCTATTTTCTGCATTCTGCTTCTGCGTGAAACTCTTCGCTCTGTCCGATCACTCTTTCGAACTTAAGACTCCATTTCTCTACTTTGCGCTATGCACTCACGATTTTCAGATCCGAATGAGGACTTCGCATTCGACTCGATCAAACTTCATGCATTCACGCTTCATGCACTCACTCACTATCTCATCGCTGCGATCTCTTTCCTTCAACTCCAATGAATTATCACTTTGCTCACTCTCGAGTTCGAAGCAACCTTCTCTCTGCTGCACCCGAGCTTCTTTCGCATATATCGCAACACCCTCATTCACTTAACTTCGCAACAGTCCCCCTTTTTATAGAAGAGAATACCACATCAAACATATTCGGCTCTTACACAAACACGTCGGCTGCAAACCCTAATGAAGACAACATGAAACCCTAGAATTTTCTTGGCTGCTTAATCTTTGTGACTGTCGACTGCAAACCCTAACAACGTCCACCGTAAACCCTAGCAAGTGTCGGCTTTAAAACCCTAGAGATGTTCGTGGTAAAACCCTAACACTTGTCGGCTTTGAAACCTTAATAAATTCTGCTGTAAATGCCTTGATGAAGTCGGCTTTGAAACCCTAATCGATCCATTGCAAAACCCTAGCAAAGTTGGCTTTGAAACCCTAGGCATTGTCGGCCTTGATCCATCTTGTCGGCTTCAAGCGCTGCTACTACCTCTGTCACCTTTCTCGATGTTGTTGCTACGTAACACTAACTTGTCATGATATCGTGACCTTTTTCTGGCCGTACGCCTCCATGCGCTTGCTGTCGCGACATCACGACCATTTTGGTCTTTGCAAGCTTTCCTCGCAACTTGTCACGATATCGCGACCGTTTTGCCCTTTGCTGACGTCATCATACTTCTTGTCGCGATATCGCGACTTTTTCGGTTTCCAACAGCTTTCCTCGCATCCTGTCACGAAATCGTGACCGATTTGGCCTTTGCTGACGTCATCATCCTTCATGTCACGAAATCGCGACGTTTTCGGTTTCCGTACACTTCAAGCTTCACGCAGTAGCGAAAACTCAACAACTTTGCCTTGTGCTTCCAACTTGCTTTTTCTTGAGAAATTTGACTTGTGCCTTACATTTTTTGACTTGAAGTTTGATTGCTGTATCTTTGATGTCTGCACTTTTAGGCCTGTAGCGAAATCGCTACACCTTCGAGTTGAGTGTATTTACCTTGTAGCGAAATCGCTACATCTTTGTCTTGCGCACCTTTTACCTCGTAGCGAAATCGCTACACCTTTAATTTGTGCAACTTCTTCACGTAGCGAAATCGCTACACCTTTGATTTGAGCCTTTGCAACTAGTAGCGAAATCGCTACAACTTTTTCCCTTAACACTTTCTCTCTGCTTTTGCCAGCGAAAATTCAACATGTAGCGAAATCGCTACAGTTTCTCAAGTTAGCCTCTTGGCCTCCGATTTGTCGTGAAATCATGACATTTTGCCTTGCACTTTCTCTCTCCTCACTTCCGTCGTGAAATCGTGACATTTCTTGCCTCTCTTTCGTCGCGAAATCGTGACATTTCTTGCTGCATTTTCTCTCTCCTCCGGCTTGTCGCGAAATCGCGACAGAAAACATGTCGCGATATCGCGACAGTTTTCTAACTTGTCTTTTTCTTCGAATTTTTCTATCTTCTGCATCTGAATGACTTCTGATCTGTCTACCCACTGCATCCTTGGATCTAACTGCCTGTGTTGACAACAATGACAACTTTCTTGCAGCACCTTGCTCAACAATCTCCCCCTTTGGAATTGTTGGCAACACCTTCACCTTCCTGTAACTCTTCTCCCCCTTTGTCAATAATACCAAAGGGCTGTGTAGACTCTCCCAGAGTCCATCCTCACACTTCTCAGGCACAATTTGACTCCCCCTGAGTCCATCCTCAAACACTCAAGTGCTCCCCCTGAGAAGGTGATCCCTGTAGCTAGTCACTTCTTAGGAAGTGTGACTACTCCTAATTTGCTCCGAAGATACTCAAATACTTCCTTGGGCAAAGGTTTTGTAAAAATGTCTGCCACCTGTTCTGTAGTTGGGACATAGTCCAATCTAACTTCTCCTTCTCCAACTTTTTCTTTCAAGAAATGATACTTTATAGCAATGTGCTTAGTCCGTGAGTGCATTACTGGATTCTTAGAAATGTTGATTGCACTGGTGTTGTCACACTTTACTGATATTGGTTCACTAAAATTAATACCTAGATCTTTCAAGGTTTGTTTCATCCACAAAACTTGTGTGCAACATGTTGCTGCTGCAATATATTCTGCCTCAGCTGTAGATAAGGACACTGACTCTTGCTTCTTACTGTGCCATGCAACCAATCTATCCCCCAAATAGAATGCTCCTCCACTGGTACTCTTTCTGTCATCAACGCATCCAGCCCAATCTGCATCTGAATAAGATATAAGAGTGAAATATTTGCCTCTTGGATACCACAACCCATACTCCATGGTGCCTTTGAGATACCGAAAAATCCTTTTAACTACTGTTACATGATTCTCTTTAGGACTGGCCTGAAATCTGGCTACCATACAGACTGCCTGTAGAATATCAGGTCTGGTTGCAGTTAAATATAGTAAGCTTCCTATCATTGATCTATACATGGTTTGATCCACAGGTGGAGATTTGTCTTCTTTACTTAACTTGCAGCCTGTTGTCATGGGAGTGCTGACTGGCTTGCTGTCCTCCATAGTGAACCTCTTTAACATCTCTTTCACATATTTGATTTGGGAAATGAATATACCTTTGTCATTCTGATTAACCTGTAGCCCCAGAAAGTAAGATAGTTCACCAATCATTGACATTTCAAATTCATTCTGCATCTTGGTTGCTAAGTCTTTACAAGATTCATCTTTGTTGCTGCCAAATATGATATCATCCACATAGACAACAAGAACAATGAGATGCCCACCTTTTGTTTTCACATACAGATTACTGTCCACTAGACCTTTCTTAAATCCTTGTTGAGAGAGATAATTATCTAGCCTAGCATACCATGCCCGTGGTGCTTGTTTTAATCCATACAGTGCTTTCTTTAATCTGCAGACCAGGTTGGGATCTTCACTGATTTGAAAGCCATCTGGTTGTTCAATATAAACCTCTTCTTCAAGTTTCCCATTCAAAAATGCAGATTTAACATCCATCTGATAAACTCTGAAGTTCTTGTAAACTGCTAGTGCCAGAAACATCCTAATAGCTTCCAATCTAGCCACTGGTGCGAAAGTCTCTTCAAAGTCAATGCCTTCGACCTGTGCATAGCCTTTGCAAACCAGTCTTGCTTTATTTCTAATGACCTGACCGTCTTCATTTAATTTATTACGAAATATCCATTTGGTGCCGATTACATTCTTGTTTGTAGGTCTAGGTACTAACTCCCAAGTTCTGTTCTTTTCAATCTGATCTAACTCTTCATTTATTGCCTTCATCCAAACTGTCATCTTTGCTTGCTTCATCTATGTTTTTGGGCTCAATGCTGGATAAGAGAGAGTAATTACTTATTACTTTCTTTCTTGTCTGAATGCCAGCTGTGGGATCTCCAATTATTTGGTCTTTAGGATGATTTTTCTGCCAGTTGCCCATTTTGAACTTTCTGTTTTCTTGTACCTCTGAGTCATCTGATAAGTTACCTGCATCAGCCGTAGACATATTTTCTGTGCCATGAACTTCATCCTCTTCAATGACTTCTTCGTAGATAGGGTAGTTTTCTTGAAGATTGACTATTTGTTTCCTTCCTTCATCGAATTTAACGTCTGCACTATCCACAATTTTCTTGAGTCTCTTGTTATAGCATTTGTACGCTTTGCTGTGTGGAGAATAACCAACAAACACACCTTCATCTGCTCTATCTTCAAACTTTCCAAGGTTGTCATCTATTTTTCTGATGTAGCACTTACAACCAAATACTTTGAGATGTTTTGCTGTTGCTTTTCTACCAAACCACAGCTCATATGGTGTTTTGCATTCATGAGTTCTTAACATATACCTGTTTTGAATGTATACTACTGTGTGAACTGCTTCTTTCCAGAATCTATCTGCTATTTTGCTTTCTGCCAGCATAGTGCGTGCCATTTCCTGAATTGTTCTGTTCTTTCTCTCTACTACACCATTCTGTTGAGGGGTTCTGGCTGTTGAATATTGTCTCCTGATACCATATTTTTCATAGTATTCTAAAAATTCATTCGAAATGAATTCTCCTCCTCTGTCTGATCGCAAGCATTTAATCCTTTTCCCTGTTTCATTCTCGACTAGCTGTTTGAAGGTTCTGAACATTTCAAAAGCTTCTGTTTTATCTTTTAGAAAGAATATCCAGGTCATCCTGGAAAAATCATCAATACACAGCATGAAGTATTTGTCACCGTTTATGCTTTGAGTCCTCATGGGTCCGCATAAGTCTGTATGAATGAGTTCCAAAGGTCTGCTAGTATGATATTCTTTTGTTTTAAATGAAACTCTGGTCTGTTTTCCCTTCTGGCATGAAGCACACACACTGTTTGTAGGTTTCTTAATGGTTGGAATATCTCTTACTGCTTGTTTAGAACTGATTCTTACCAGATTGTCAAAACTTATGTGTCCAAGCCTCTTATGCCACAACCAGTCTTCTTCTTCTCGTCCCATGAAGCACATACCTTCTGAAAATTTTGAGAGTGTGTACAGATTGCCAGACGTCCTTGAGCCGGTTGCTATTAATTTCCCGCTCTTTATTTTTCTGACTTCACAACCCTGCTTCTTGAACACCACTTCATGTCCTTTGTCACAGATCTGACTTACACTTAACAGGTTATGTTTCAGACCATCCACATATAGAACTTCTTCTGACTTGATTTTCCCTTCGCTGATTTTGACCGATCCTTTACCTATTATTTTGGCTCCATCATTATTGCCGAACTTCACAGAACCACCCTCATATTTCTGTAGATTTTCAAATTTTTGTTTATCACCTGTCATATGACTTGAGCAGCCACTATCAAGAATCCACGGTACATATTTATTCTGAGCTCTAAAAGCAGTCTGCACTATTAAGGATTCCTGTTCTTTCCTGAGCTGTTCCTTTTGTTTCCATTCTGTCTTAACTATGTTGTTGGGTTCAAGCTGGGATTTCCCTTTTTCAGAATTTTGCACATATCCTTCAGATGAACTACTATTGTGTTGTGCCTTATATGGTTGAGTTCTTCTTTTCTGAGATTGAAATGGAACAGACATACTACGACAGTTTCTGGCAATATGCCCGAAGTTGTGACACTTAAAGCATTCTACCGCATAACTCATTAGAGGAGCAAAAGCATTTCTACTAGTGAAGCTTCTTGGACCTATATTATATTTGCAGTCAACAATTTTATGCCCATAATTATTACATTTAAAACAGAAACCATAGAAATAGTGATTAAACCTGAAAGATGGTCTTGGCCAATTTGTTGCTGGAGCTTTAGATCTTCCTTTCTTTTGATGTATGATCTTGGTAAAGCCATCATTGTCAGCTGCTATTTCAGGACTGGCATTGCAGCTTTCTTTTGCCTGATTTGTTTTTCTTTCCACAGCCTGTTTCTTGTCTTTACAATTTTTACTTTCATCATTGCTTGCTTTTGGTCCAGTTGATGATTCTCCTTCAGGAAAGCCGAGACCAAATTTGATACCTGTGGATCTTTGATTACTTAGAATTTTGTCCAGCTTCATCGAACTTTCTTCACGTTTTAAATGACAGTTGATTTTTCGATCCAGCTCTTGTATCTGTACTCGGAGACTCACATTTTCCTCTTCCAATTTGCAGCAGTAGTCAGTCTTCATGGATACTTGTATTTCAAGATCTTCGGACATTTTCTTGTATTCTTCTGTCTGAATTTTTAGACTGGCAATAACGTCATTCGCATCCTTAAGTTTCCTTGACATTTTTTCATTCTTCTTTTTCTCAGATTTCCATTCCATAAGAGCAGACACCAGCTCACCCTCTAAATCAACTTCAGCCTCAACTTCTTCAATAGATACTTCAGAGTTCATTCCCTCTATGTTTCCTGTGTTTTCTGCCTCTTCTGACTTGTCTATTTCAAATGCCATGAATAGAGCCTCACCTGTTCCTTCCTCAGAGTCTTCACTAGAACTGTCCTCTGAAGATTCTGCATTTCGGGAAATAAAGCTTTTCTTTTTGAAGTTGCCTTTTCTGAAGTTTGTTTTCTTCCTCCATTCACTTCTTTCCTGATGCTGAGTTTCTTCACCTTTGTTCTTGTTATTGAGGGGACATTTGGTAGCAAAGTGTCCAATGCCTCCACAGTCGAAACATTTAAGAGGTAGCTTCCCTTTGTATTTTCCTTTTCCTTTCTTCAGCTTTCTTACGAAATTTGCTTCCATTTCATCCGAATCATTCTCTTCTTCAGATTCGTGTTTTGTGCTCTTGCCTTTTAGAGCTTTGAAGGCTGCTTCTCTATCAGTGGGATTAGATCTTCCTATTCTCATTTCAAAAGCAGTCAAAGAGCCATGCATCTCATCCATACTAAAATGATTTAAATCTTTGGCTTCTTCTATGGCAGAGACTTTTGAATCAAATCTAGGAGGAAGTGATCTCAATACCTTTTTCACAATAGCAGCATCGGTTAATTCTTCGCCAAGACCTCTGATTGAATTTGTGATCCCATTGACTCTTTGCATGAAGGTCTCTATGTTCTCATCATTCTCCATCTTTAAAGATTCGTATTGAGCTCGGTGTGCTTGAAGTTTGGCCTCCTTGATCCGATCATCTCCTTCATGAATTTTCTCTAGTTTATCCCAGATATCTTTTGCAGATTCACAACTTATGACTTTGACTAGCTCACTGTCAATTAGTCCACACATAATAGCATTTCTTGCTTTTGAATCATATTCAAATGCCTTCTTACCTGCAGTGTCTGTTGGAGCGGTGGCAGGAGCTTTGTAACCATTAACTACCGCACCCCAGATGTCAAAGCCCAAAGCACTGAGATATGTCTGCATTCTAATTTTCTAGAATGCATAGTTTGTTCCATCAAACATTGGCACTTTGTTCGAAGAGAATCCTTCACCACTTGCCATTGCGTAACTTCCAAGATCACCTTAGCTGTTTGAGCCTGTTCAGGAACCTGGCTCTGATACCAATTGTTATAATTACAATGACACTGAGAGGGGGGGTGAATCAGTGTGTTCTTTAAAAACTTCTAAAACAATTAGATTTAAAACCAGCAGCAGTTTAAAACAGATAAGAGAAGTACTAAAAGCATCACACATAACACAACATTTTACACAAACACGTCGGCTGCAAACCCTAATGAAGACAACATGAAACCCTAGAATTTTCTTGGCTGCTTAATCTTTGTGACTGTCGGCTGCAAACCCTAACAACGTCCACCGTAAACCCTAGCAAGTGTCGGCTTTAAAACCCTAGAGATGTTTGTGGTAAAACCCTAACACTTGTCGGCTTTGAAACCTTAATAAATTTTGTTGTAAATGCCTTGATGAAGTCGGCTTTGAAACCCTAATCGATCCGTTGCAAAACCCTAGCAAAGTCGGCTTTGAAACCCTAGGCATTGTCGGCCTTGATCCATCTTGTCGGCTTCAAGCGCTGCTACTACCTCTGTCACCTTTCTCGACGCTGTTGCTACGTAACACTAACTTGTCGTGATATCGTGACCTTTTTTTGGCCGTACGCCTCCATGCGCTTGCTGTCGCGACATCGCGACCGTTTTGGTCTTTGCAAGCTTTCCTCGCAACTTGTCGTGATATCACGACCGTTTTGCCCTTTGTTGACGTCATCATACTTCTTGTCGTGATATCGCGACGTTTCCGGTTTCCAACAGCTTTCCTCGCATCCTGTCGTGAAATCACGACCGATTTGGCCTTTGCTGACGTCATCATCCTTCATGTCACGAAATCGTGACGTTTTCGGTTTCCGTACACTTCAAGCTTCACGCAGTAGCGAAAACTCAACAACTTTGCCTTGTGCTTCCAACTTGCTTTTTCTTGAGAAATTTGACTTGTGCCTTACACTTTTTGACTTGAAGTTTGATTGTTGTATCTTTGATGTCTGCACTTTTAGGCCTGTAGCGAAATCGCTACACCTTCGAGTTGAGTGTATTTACCTTGTAGCGAAATCGCTACATCTTTGTCTTGCGCACCTTTTACCTGTAGCGAAATCGCTACACCTTTAATTTGTGCAACTTCTTCACGTAGCGAAATCGCTACACCTTTGATTTGAGCCTTTGCAACTAGTAGCGAAATCGCTACAACTTTTTCCCTTAACACTTTCTCTCTGCTTTTGCCAGCGAAAATTCAACATGTAGCGAAATCGCTACAGTTTCTCAAGTTAGCCTCTTGGCCTCCGATTTGTCACGAAATCGTGACATTTTGCCTTGCACTTTCTCTCTCCTCACTTTCGTCATGAAATCGTGACATTTCTTGCTGCACTTTCTCTCTCCTCACTTTCGTCGTGAAATCGTGACATTTCTTGCTGCACTTTCTCTCTCCTTAGGCTTGTCGCGAAATCACGACAGAAAACATGTCGCGATATCGCGACAGTTTTCTAACTTGTCTTTTTCTTCGAATTTTTCTATCTTCTGCATCTGAATGACTTCTGATCTGTCTACCCACTGCATCCTTGGATCTAACTGCCTGTGTTGACAACAATGACAACTTTCTTGCAGCACCTTGCTCAACAAGACCTGCTCTGGTACCAATTGAAGAACATACACTTATACTAAGAGGGGGGTGAACAATATAAGATATATTTTTTTACTTTTTAATCCAATTAATAGCATTAACCATATCAAAGAAGTAAACATTGCACAAATTATCATACACATGAGATACATGATTTAACATGGTTCACCTGATGTGGGCTACTCCAGTAAGAAAATATTTCTACTAAAGTTTCTCAAACAATTTTTTTGGGAACCACTTACTATTACAATGTTTATGGATATTTGTTCAAAGGAGACACCAATCCCCTATGCTCTAATTTATGGAACTTTATCCATAGGATAACTCTTTCTCCTCTACTCTATTTGGTGATATTTTAGAAGACTACTTCCCCCACTGCACTAACTTGTGGATCTCTCTCCATAGAAGACCTCTATCCTCACTCAGAAGACCTCTATCCTCACTACCCTAGCTAATGAATATGTATCCATTGGAGACTACTATCCTCTGCTTGGTCACCTCCAAATATTGCTCTTAACTTTATATTAGATTTGCACCAAACACTATACTTGGTCTAGTACAAATCTGCTCTAACTCTGTCTCAGGTCTAGCATAAATCTACTCTCAAATTTACATAAAACTCTATATTCAAATCTATCCTCAAGCCTTAACACAAATCTCAAATATGTCCATAATTCCTCTTAAGAACTTGCTTAATCTGCTCTCAAGTCTTCACAAAGACTTATCTCAAATATGCCCACAAGCTTTCACAAAAGCTTGCTCAAACCTGTCCTTAAGCTTTAACAAAAGCTTACTTAAATCTATCCTTAAGCTTTAACAAAAGCTTACTCAAATCTATCCTTAAGATTTAACAAAAGCTTACTCAAATATGTCCTTAAGCTTTAACAAAAGCTTACTCAAATCTATCCAAACACATGCTCAAAACATCTCATAAGATATGCCCAATCAATCTCAAATCTTATACACAAACCCTAATCAAGTGTTTCACACTACTTCCAACCAAAATGCACAATGTGGGCCTCAAAACCTAACTCAAATAATCATCAATATCTAACTCAAATATTCTCTTTATAATTCACCAATCATGCATATGAAAACTCACTCAAACATTTCAACAATGTTTATCAAACAATCCTTTTCACTCCACCTTTGCATTTCACAACATTCAATCAAACAATATTTTAATCATAAGGATGATGTGCCCATACCTTTTGTTTTTATGGAGATATGTCTTCAAAACTTGTTTTACTCACAACAAATCCTCTTGCCAATTTCAAGGTTAGATAGCAACAACCTATCTCAAAATCTCCACTAAAATATTTATCCCAACAAATATTTCATCATACAAATAAAATAACAAATCACAAATACACCTTATTACTCCTTTAAAAACCAATCTCCAATCAATGAATCATTAACTCAAAAAATAATTAAAATGGTAATCTCCCTATAAATCCTTTTAACTCCAACTCAATAAAACATTTTAATCAAATTTCAACCCTCAAAATAATTTTTAAATTACAATCATAAAGTCCTTGAATACACCTTATTCTCTCCAACTCTCAATCCAAAATTAATTACAAATTATGCCAATAAAATCCTTGGAAATCCTTATCAACTCCAAACTTTAATTAACACTTGGTAAACATAAAAAGTATTTATTAATACCTTAGCCATAAGAAAAAAATTGATTTTCATGTGCCTTAGAATCCACAAATCACCCCACATGATTCAAACTCGCATTCACCTGCTTGTTAAGCTCCTTAGCCACAACTTTGGCAACTTTGTTGGCATTTTTGCCACATTGTTTCTGTTGTTACTGTTAATGTAAAAGAATGCACAAATTGTAGAGATATTAATGCTTCTGTTTGTCCCTCCATGTAAAAATCTCTGCAAGTTTTGTGTTAGAGCAAATCCAATACAAAAATCAGCTAAGTATGGAAAATGTCGCGATATCGCGACATGTCACGTTTTCGCGGTCAAAACAGTCAAAGGTAGCACTAAAATGAAAACTGTCGCGATATCACGACATGTCGCAGTTTCACGGTCAACGCAGTCAACAGGAGCACCAAAGTGAAAATTGTCGCGATATCGTGACATAAAGCAGCAAGGAAGAATGCCAAAAAAATTGTCACGATATCACGACAGAAAAGCAAGAAAGGAGCAAATGGTACGGACTGGCGCGATATCGCGACATGTCGCGTTATCGCGAAAAGGGCTGAAAGAAAAACACAAGGCATGAAAGACGTCACGATATCACGACATTTTTAGAAATGAAGCTAAGTAAGAGAAACTTGTCGCGATATCGCGACAGGAAGCGGCAACAATAGAGAAAGCAAGAAAATGTCGCGATTTCGTGACATATTGGACAGGAAGGGCAAAGTGCGGAGAATTGTCACGATTTCGTGACATGTCACGTTTTCGCGAGGCGAAAGCAAGGAGGCGGCCAGATTGTACGGAATGTCACGATTTCGTGACATGTCAAATTTTCGTGGCCTAAAAGCATCAAAGTGCAAGAAGACAAAAAATGTCACGATTTCGCGACATGTTGAAGATGAAAGAGCCAAATGGAAAAAACGTCACGATATCGCGACATGTCACATTTTCGCGACCTGTCACATTTTCGCGGGTAAGAAGGCGAAAAAGACAACGCAAGGAGAAAGATGTCACGATTTCATGACATGTTTCATTTTCACGATTTGGAGCAGCAAATGAAGCCAGATAGAGGAGAGTGTCGCGATTTCGTGACATGTCATGGAGATGAAGCTGAATGAGAAGAAGATGTCACGATTTCGTGACATGTCACGTTTTCACGACTGGTGGTGGAAAGAGAAGGCAGTAAGGTAAAAGTGTCACGATATCGCGACATGTCACATTTTCGCGACTTGTCACATTTTCGCGACCGAAGCAACAACAAAGGCCCGATACAGTTCAGTTTGCATTTTCCTTCAGGATTGCATAGGAGAACGTGCGAAGCAGATAAGGATCAAGTAAAAGCTCTCCAACTATTTTTGAGATCGTGGTCAAAGAAGCGGTTCCAAGATTAAATGCTGCTGATTACCGATGTGCGCAAGATGGAAGAACCTGAGGCAGTTTTTGATGCCGCCAGAATTAAAGACGCCTCCAATATTCAAAGCTCTTGTTCGTGATCTCTTAACAACTTCCAGCTTCCCTTGATAATGGTCATTTAGTGAAGAAATATGGGCCCTTGTTTCTGTTTCATTTTTGGTTTTAATCCATTAAAATAGGGACTGTCATTTCTCCGAGGCAGATTAAGGGGATTGTTTCTTCGAAATCTGTTTCATGTATTAAATGTTGTAATACGAAAGGAAGAGGACGGACCTCTATAAATACCAATGTAAAACTCAAGAAAAGGAGGAGGATCTTGTTGCAGAAATTGAAATAGAAATCCTAGATGCAATTGCTTCCATTCTTAGTGTCTTCCAGAGTTGGTGATCTAATTTGTTGTGTATGTTTTGCTTTCTATGTGATTTACTTCTGTGTAGTCCAGGGTAATATCAGTTAAATTCTGTTGTGTTGAATTTGGTTGTATTGGCATTTGAATGTTTGAAGTTTATTTGGAAGCGAACTCATGGCTAATGCGTGATCCAATTTCTGTATACGTATTCTAAGAGTCAGTTGTTGCTTAGCTTTAGGATCTAGTTGAAGTTATTGTTGTTCGAGGTTGTTCTCCCCATTAACGATCGGCTTCGGCCATATTTACATCCCTTTCAGTTATTTCCCATTTCTTTTCGCATTATTTCCTATTTCTTTCCGCATTTTCCCATTTCTTTCCTGCATCTCTAGTCTTGAAACTAGTTTAGATTAGTGTGGGAGCCAGCCCTCTCTGGAGATTGGCCCGGGAGACATCTCTTTCTCTCGGCCTTTCAATGTTGGCCGAGTCTAGGGCACACAAATGATTAAATCTTGTACTTAGGCAGATTTGTGACCAACAGTTTTGGCACGCCCGATGGGACAGACTGTTTCTGTCTCTAAAAGATCCACAATCGGTGGGACAAGCATTATTCTCACAAGTTCCATATTTTGACACCCGGAGGAATCAAGATTTTGATGAACTGTCTTGACCTCAAAGCGGCGATTGTAAGTTCATCTGGTGACTCTGTTGAAGGTGATTGTATAGTACATGAAAGTTTCTAATTATGAAGCTGGTGAAAATATTTGCTTCATGATCACGAGATCAAGTGCCAAAGATTCGAAAGATCCAGTCGAATTCTTCGAGATTGATGTTCAGAACTGGAGGGAGCGCTCAAGATTGGTAAGTCCTATGAACCCATCATTTGTTATCTCATCGCAGGTTGCAAGGTCAGTTTGTGCCATCCCCAACTCCTCCCAGTACTACTACGAGCTTGCTACATCCAGATCCATCAGTCCAAATGGCCCAACATCCTCCACCAAGGAAGTTCTCGACATGGAATGGTTCGGGAGCCTTGAATTTACCGACACAAAATCCAGTTCCTCAAGCTGCTTTGAAAGCTTTGCCGACCTATGATGGTACTGGTAAGACTGCTTATGAGCATATTAATGATGTAGCCTCTTTGGCGGCCATTCATGACATAACGGATGAAGATGTAATGATAAAATTGTTGGTGTTGTCATTAAGAGGGAAATTGTTATATTGGTACCGATCATTGCAACCAGGCACTATTACATCATGGGATGAATTAGGAGAACTGTTAGTTAAAAATTTTCATGAACAAGCTGATCCATACTCCTTGTTGCACCAATTTCATGCAATTCAAAGGCACCCGCAGGAGGAGATAGGCGACTTCAATGTCAGATTTACCAGAAGCTGGCAGAGAATTCTTGATGGTCTTCGGCCCACTCATGAGCTAGCTGCATTTTATTATCTCAGAGCTTTTAACACAGACATCGGCTTGGCTGTCCGGTAGTCCAACGTAACTACATTTCCAGAGCTGTTTGAACAAGCGCAAAAGGTGAAAGCTGACTTGATTGCCATAGGTAGGCTTCCTCCAAAGGTAACAATGCCTATCTTACCTGATCTTCCTAAACATTTGTATTCTGGTTCATTTTCATAGCCTATGCCTCCCATGTATCCTATTCCATCATGGAGCTCAAGTGCGCCTCAGACCGCACCCATTTCGGTTCCCCAGCTCCCTGCTCCAACTATTCCACAATTGCCTACACCAAGCATTCCGCAATTACCAGCTCCCACTTCATTCCCAGCATTACCTGCACCGCTAGCACCTCTACCTCTATCGGCACCTCCTGCGCCCTCAAATCTTGATCCCTTCACAATTCTGTTACAAGAGGTACAATCTGCTAATTCAGCTATAAGAGCGATGGGAAATAAAATTACAATCATTGAAAGAAAGCAGGCCGAGAGAGATTTCCAACCCAGGAGATTTCAACCTCCGTCGATCACTAGAGAACAAGCGGCTTCAACAAGCAAGGTGCCAGAAAAGAACCCGACTGTGTTGACGAATGAGGAAGCTGGCCTTGCAGAAAGAACATATTGGTGCTCTACATGTAATGATCCACATGGTGAGGAGACTTGTATGGTTCATTTGAACTATCTACAAACATTGGCTGCAAGCTCTTCTGGAGGACAAGTTAATATGATTACTGAGGTGGATCATAATTTTATGGTTCCATCTGAAGAACAAGTCTCAGTTCTCACGAGAACTGGGAAGAAGCCAGTCATTGTAGATCCAGTAGAAATGGAACCATTAAGGGTACCGACTGATCCGAAGATGCAGAATGAAAGAAAACAAGTACAAGTGAAAGCTCCTATTTTAGTACCGAAGCCTATTTTAGGACCGAAGCCAGATCCACCTGTTTTGTTAAAAGATCTTTTGCCACCATGAGCAAAGGAAAAGTTGCAAGAAAAAGCATCAACTTCATAGGCAAGAGCTGAAATAGAGGAACGAGCCAAAGAAAAGCTCAAGTACCCATATTTGACTAAGAGACTGAGGGTAGAAGCTACCCAGCAATATCGAAGCAAATATGAGGACACTAGTGAAAAGAGGGAGTTTGGTGCATCTGCATACAACATTGTTGAAGAATTGAAGAAGGTTCCAGCCAAGGTTAGTCTCTATGATGCATTACAATTACCTAGGCAAGTTGATCTGTTACAAGAATCATTGAAGTCTGTGAAAGATAATGAGAAGAATCCTACCCAGATGATTTTTGCTCAAACATTAACTACTTCAGCCACTAGAAAAAATAGACCACCCCCATTTTATTTGTCACTCAGAATGGAGGGTTGGATTGTGCACAACTGCATGATTGACTCTGGTGCTGCAACAACTGTCATGCCAAAGGTAGTTTGTGAAGTCATGGGTATGGAGTATACAAGAAGTAGCCCTGGTGTCTTGCAGTTGGATGGGACTCCCATGAAAATAGTGGGTGTAATCAAGGATGTTCCTATTGCTCTGCATAGTATGCCTCAGATTACAGTAATTCAGGAGATAGTTGTGGTTGATTTGGAACCATATTTCAGTATGTGTTTGTCAAGAGAATTCACTGCCAAGCTGGGAGGCTATCTTTCTCTGGATTATTCTCACTTGGAGATTCCTTTCAAAGGAAGAAGAGTCCGGATCTACAATAAGAAGCCTTCTACTTTTCATGTAGAGAAGATGGAAGAAGAAGAAAGATCCAAACATTCTGTTCACATGATCACTGAAGAATTGAAGGATCCTGATTTGATGGATGAAGTCCTGGATAAGCTTCACTTGGAGGATGAGTTTTCAATGCTTGATTTTAATGCCATGGTGGAAACTGAGATTGGTTGTTATTCTATTCTCAAGACTGAAAAGGCTCAAGAACAGAATGATGGAAGTCAAGATCAGCTCTATTTCGATGGAGCACAATGCAAAAATGGCACTGGCACTAGGACTGTTCTAGTATTACCTTCTTGTACTTTGACCTGGAGCTGCATAGATAATACCATAGAGGATGAGGCTTTATGCTTAGGTTTCAAGATGGCTGAGACACTTGGAACGCGACAGTTGCAAATCTTTGGTGACTCCGAGCTGATTATCAATCAGGAGACTACTGAGTGTCTGTCCAAGGTCTGGGATCCAGGAGATCATAGAGCCATGTTTGGGTTCGTGTCTCTCCCGAGAGTTCACAGCTAATTCGGGAGTTACCTTGTACATAGAAAAAAAAAATAAAAAAAAGAGAAAAGAAAAATATTGTTAACTTCGGCTCTTTTTGCATGCGAGCCCGTAGGTACGTTTATTTCTTTTTCTTTTTTCTTTCCTTCCTTCCTAGCAGTTAGTGGCTTCCTCTCTACTTCTTCCTTCCCCTCTACTTCATTCCCTTCTTCTCCTACTCCTTCTTCAAATAATCAAGCCACTACTGTTGTTTCTACTCCCCTCTCTGATGTCCCCTTTTCTTCACTTCCCTTTCTTCTAATTCTTTGTCTTTTGAGCACTTCTTCACAACCACACTTCTACCACCATCTCCATTCCATCCACTTCCATTTCATTATCTGTTTTCATAGCATCCCAGCAGTTGGTAGCACAGTAGCACCCTATTGTTGTATCTACCACTTCCATTCCTCCATCTTCCATCATTCCATCATTCCCCATTCCCGTTCCATGGCCTGCACATCCACGGGTCATCCCTCCATTCATTTCCATTTTTGTAATTCAGGTGCTTTTCACTACTGCCATGGAGATCCTTGCACAGCACCTAGTGCTTACCCAGCTCATCCGAGCTAGGCAAAGTGTAGTAGTTCTAAAGAAATAAAGGAAGTTCTGTTCTTCCAAATTTTTTTGTTGAAGGTCCTATTTTTCAGAGCCGAGTACCAGCACGAGCTTGTTGCAGTAGCCTATAGAGACGTCCAACATCAACCAACACTTACTTTTCTTGCTCCTCCAGCTTCTTGACTCTGTTGCCCAATGGATAAAGGCTTGAGATTCGTGCATACAATAGAACTGTATACCCCACGAGCCACCAAGAATGTTGGCATTTTTGCCACATTGTTTCTGTTGTTACTGTTAATGTAAAAGAATGCACAAATTGTAGAGATATTAATGCTTCTGTTTGTCCCTCCATGTAAAAATCTCTGCAAGTTTTGTGTTAGAGCAAATCCAATACAAAAATCAGCTAAGTATGGAAAATGTCACGATATCGCGACATGTCGCGTTTTCGCGGTCAAAACAGTCAAAGGCAGCACTAAAATGAAAACTATCATGATATCACGACATGTCATAGTTTCACGGTCAACGCAGTCAATAGGAGCACCAAAGTGAAAATTGTCACGATATCATGACATAAAGCAGCAAGGAAGAATGCCAAAAAAAATTGTCACGATATCACGACAAAAGCAAGAAAGGAGCAAATGGTACGGACTGGCGCGATATCGCGACATGTCACGTTATCACGAAAAGGGCTGAAAGAAAAACACAAGGCATGAAAGACGTCGCGATATCATGACATTTTTAGAAATGAAGCTAAGTAAGAGAAACTTGTCGCGATATCGCGACAGGAAGCGACAACAATAGAGAAAGCAAGAAAATGTCACGATTTCGTGACATATTGGACAGGAAGGGCAAAGTGCGGAGAATTGTCGTGATTTCGTGACATGTCACGTTTTTGCGAGGCGAAAGCAAGGAGGCGGCCAGATTGTACGGAATGTCACGATTTCATGACATGTCGAATTTTCATGGCCTAAAAGCATCAAAGTGCAAGAAGACAGAAAATGTCGCGATTTCGTGACATGTTGAAGATGAAAGAGCCAAATGGAAAAAACGTCGCGATATCGCGACATGTCACGTTTTCGTGACCTGTCACATTTTCGCGGGTAAGAAGGCGAAAAAGACAGCGCAAGGAGAAAGATGTCACGATTTCGTGACATGTTTCATTTTCACGATTTGGAGCAGCAAACAAAGCCAGATAGAGGAGAGTGTCACGATTTCATGACATGTCATGGAGATGAAGCTGAACGAGAAGAAGATGTCACGATTTCGTGACATGTCGCATTTTCGTGACTGGTGGCAGAAAGAGAAGGCAGTAAGGTAAAAGTGTCACGATATCGCGACATGTCACATTTTCACGACCTGTCACATTTTCGCGATCGAAGCAACAACAAAGGCCCGATACAGTTCAGTTTGCATTTTCCTTCAGGATTGCATAGGAGAACGTGCAGAGCAGATAAGGATCAAGTAAAAGCTCTCCAACTATTTTTGAGATCATGGTCAAAGAAGCGGTTCCAAGATTAAATGCTGCTGATTACCGATGTGCACAAGATGGAAGAACCTGAGGCAGTTTTTGATGCCGCCAGAATTAAAGATGCCTCCAATATTCAAAGCTCCTGTTCGTGATCTCTTAACAACTTCCAGCTTCCCTTGATAATGGTCATTTAGTGAAGAAATATGGGCCCTTGTTTCTGTTTCATTTTTGGTTTTAATCCATTAAAACAGGGACTGTCATTTCTCCGAGGCAGATTAAGGGGATTGTTTCTTCAAAATCTGTTTCATGTATTAAATGTTGTAATACGAAAGGAAGAGGATGGACCTCTATAAATACCAATGTAAAACTCAAGCAAAAGGGAGGAGGATCTTGTTGCAAAAATTGAAATAGAAATCCTAGATGCAATTGCTTCCATTCTTAGTTTGTCTTCCAGAGTTGGTGATCTAATTTGTTGTGTATGTTTTGCTTTCTATGTGATTTACTTCTGTGTAGTCCAGGGTAATATCAGTTAAATTCTGTTGTGTTGAATTTGGTTGTATTGGCATTTGAATGTTTGAAGTTTATTTGGAAGCGAACTCATGGCTAATGCGTGATCCAATTTTTGTATACGTATTCTAAGAGTCAGTTGCTGCTTAGCTTTAGGATCTAGTTGAAGTTATTGTTGTTCGAGGTTGTTCTCCCCATTAACGATCGGCTTCGGCCATATTTACATCCCTTTCAGTTATTTCCCATTTCTTTCCGCATTATTTCCTGTTTCTTTCCGCATTTTCCCATTTCTTTCCTGCATCTCTAGTCTTGAAACCAGTTTAGATTAGTGTGGGAGCCAGCCCTCTCTGGAGATTGGCCCGGGAGACATCTCTTTCTCTCGGCCTTTCAATGTTGGCCGAGTCTAGGGCGCACAAGTGATTAAATCTTGTACTTAGGCAGATTTGTTACCAACACAACCATGTAGGCTACGTGCCCTCACAAAACCAAATAACCACCTTCTGCTTCTTATCTCCTTCATCAGTGCCAAAAACCAAACAATAAAAGCCTTAACGTCCATTGCCATCGAGAATCAAATGTGAGACCTCTATCTTACCAACAATTTGTGTACCAGGTCTTGCCACTAGACCTTAAACAAAAATTAAAACCTTTGCCTTGTTCATGAAAATTATTCAAAATATTTCTTAGCCCTTCGCATGCACAATATATTTTTCGAAGACTTAATTTATTGCATTCAAACCGTATGGTATAAATACCATATCTTATTTTTTGCTCGACGTCGACGAGAAAATATTAAAATAAAATATTTTGCGCCCAACCCTAACTTAGGGTTTAATTAAATTAATTTATATTATTAATTATAATATAAATATTATAATTAATTAACCTTAGGCTTAACTTAAACTCTTAATATTATAATAATAAATATTATAATATTATTTCCTTCGAGCCTAAGTATTTTCCTTTTTTCAACCTTAGTCTTTATCTGAACATATTTAATATTATAATAATAAATATTACAATATCATTTCCTTTGATCCTAGGTATCTCCTTTATTCAAGGTGTTTTGTCAATATTTTAACCAATATTGTGAATCTTTAAACCAAATATCTTGGGCTTAAAATATAAATATTTTAACCCTCCTTTTACCAATTCCTTGCAATGACTTATGACATCACTAACACTGTCTCTTGACATCAATAACAACACAACTACTCAAAATGTCCAATAGCCTCCCCCTTTGTCATTGATGGAAACCCTTTTTTTTAACCATACCTCTTTCCTTTTTTAATTCTGCCCTCCCTAACTGAACGCTCTCTCCCTCACTCAAATATTAACTCAAATCTCTCCCCTTTGACATCGATGGAAAAAGGCCACCTTTGGGGATAAATATAAGACTCTTAGCTCAGCCCTCTTCCCACTTCGTCTTCTTGAGATGGTTAATTTTGGGGTGGGAGTAGAACTACTCCCAAATTTCCTTAAAGATACTTAAAGGTCTCTTTTGGAAGTGGCTTAGTGAAGATGTTCGCAATATGCTCCTTTGTAGTAACATATTCTAACTTGACCTACTTATTTGTCACCTACTCTATCAGAAAATAATATTTGATTAGAATGTGCTTGGTCCTGGAGTGCATCACCGGATTCTTTGAGATATTTATAGTACTTGTATTATCACACAGTATGGGAATAGGGTGATCATGCTTTATCTTGAAGTCCTCTAAAGTTTACTTCATCCATAATACTTATGTACAACAAGAAACTACTGCAATATACTCTGCCTCTACTATAGATAAAGATACTGATACCTATTTCTTACTTAACCAAGAGACTAAACAATCTCCAAGAAAGAATGCTCCTCCACTTGTGCTTTTCTTGTCATCAATGCTACCAGCGCAATCTGCATCTGTATATGATGTGAGAGTGAAATTATCACTTTTGGGGTACCAAAGCCCAAAATCCATAGTCCCTTTTAAATACATGAGAATCCTTTTACTTGCTACTACATGTGTCTCCTTGGGTGCTGCTTGAAACCTTGCCACTAGTTCCAATACATGCATTATATCTGGTCTTGTAGCTGTGACATACAGTAAGTTGCCAATCATAGATTTGTATAATTTTTTATTTGCCTTAGGAGTTTCATAATATTTACTTAACTTGCATCTTGTAACCATGGGGGTACTCACTAGTTTGCAATCCTCTAACTTAAATTTCTTTAGCATCTCTTTTATATACTTGGTTTGTGAAATAAATACACCTTTCTCTGATTAGATAGATAGCAACAACCTATCTCAAAATCTCCACAAAAATATTTATCCCAACAAATATTTCATCATACAAATAAAATGACAAATCACAAATACACCTTATTACTCCTTCCTTAAAAATCAATCTTCAATCAATGAATCATTCACTCACAAAAATAATTATAATGGCAATCTCCCTATAACTCCTTTTAACTCCAACTCAATAAAATATTTTAATCAAATTTCAACCCTCAAAATAAATTTCAAATTACAATCATAAAGTCCTTGAATACACCTTATCCTCTCCAACTCTCAATCCAACATTAATTCCAAATTATGCCAACAAAAATCCTTGGAAACCCTTATAAACTCCAAACTTTAATTAACACTTGGCAAAAATAAAAAATATTTATTCATACCTTAGCCACAAGCAAAAATTAATTTTTGCGTGCCTTAGACTCCACAAAGCACCCCACATGATTCGAACTCGTGTTCACCTGCTCGCCAAGCTCCTTAGCCATGGCTTAGGAAGCCACATGGGCTACGCGCCCTCACAAAACCAATGAAGCACCTTCCGCTTCTTATCTCCTTTGTCGGTGCCAAAAACAAAACACCAAAAAACCTTTAACCTCCATTGCCACCGAGAATCGAATGCGGGACCTCTATCCCAACAATCTGTGCTCCAGGCCTTGCCACTAGACCATCCGAGCGGATGGTGATGGGAGTGCACCCTCACTCCACTTTATTCGTTTATCGTCCGCTTCAACCTTATAAAAATTAAAACCTTTTCCTTGCTCACGAAAAATTATTCAAAATATTTCTTAGCCCTTCGCATGCACAATGTAATTTTCGAAGACTTGCTTTATTGCATCCAAACCATATGGTATAAATACCATATCTTATTTTTTGCTCGACGTCGACGGGAAAATATTAAAATGAAATATTTTGCACCCAACCCTAACTTAGGGTTTAATTAAATTAATTTATATTATTAATTATAATATAAATATTATAATTAATTAAAAATAACCTTAGGCTTAACTTAAAATCTTAATATTATAATAATGAATATTATAATATTATTTCCCTCGAGCCTAGTATTTTCCTTTTCAACCTTAGGCCTTATTTGAACACCTTTAATATTATAATAATAAATATTATAATATTATTTCCTTTGAGCCTAGGTATCTCCTTCCTTCAGGGTATTTTGCCAACCTTTTGACCAATCATGTGAGGCTTTAAACCAAATCTCTTGGGCTTAAAATATAAATATTTTAACCCTCCTTTTGCCAATTCCTTGCACTGACTTATGACATCACTGACACTATCTCTTGACATCAATGACAACACAACTACTCAAAATGTCCAACAATCTCCCCCTTTGTCATTGATGGCAACCCTTTTTCCTTAACCATTCCTTTTTCCTTTTTCAATTCTACTCCCCTAATGAATGCTCTCCCCCTAACTCAAATATTAACTCAAATATCTCCCCCTTTGACATCAATGGCAAAGGGCCACCTTTGGGGCTAAAGATAAGACTCTTAGCTCAGCCCCCTCCCCACCTCCTCTTCTTGAGGTGGTTAATTTTGGGGTGGGAGTAGAACTACTCCCAAATTTCCTCGAAGATACTCAAAGGTCTCTTTTGGAAGTGGCTTAGTGAAGATGTCCGCAATCTTCTCCTTTGTAGTAACATATTCCAACCTGACCTGCTTATCTATCACCTTCTCTCTCTAAAAATGATATTTGATCAGAATGTGCTTGGTCTTGGAGTGCATCACCGGATTCTTTGAGATATTTATAGCACTTGTATTATCACACAGTATGGGAATAGGGTGATCATGCTTTATCTTGAAGTCCTCTAAAGTTCACTTCATCCATAATACCTATGTACAACAAGCAACTACTGCAATATACTCTGCCTCTACTGTGGATAAGGATACTGATGCCTATTTCTTACTTAACCAAGAGACTAAACAATCTCCAAGAAAGAATGCTCCTCCACTTGTGCTTTTTTTGTCATCAATGCTGCCAGCCCAATCTGCATCTGTATATGTTGTGAGAGTGAAATTATCACTTTTGGGGTACTAGAGCCCAAAATCCATAGTCCCTTTTAAATACCTGAGAATCCTTTTTACTGCTACTACATGTGTCTCCTTGGGTGCTGCTTGAAACCTTACCACTAGTCCCACTGCCTGCATTATATCTGGTCTTGTAGTTGTGACATACAATAAGCTACCAATCATAGATCTGTACAATTTTTGATTTGCCTTAGGAGATTCATCATATTTACTTAACTTGCATCCTGTAACCATGGGGGTACTCACTGGTTTGCAATCTTCTAACTTAAATTTCTTTAGCATCTCTTTTATATACTTGGTTTGTGAAAGAAATACACCTTTCTCTGATTGTGAAATCTGAAGTCCAAGAAAGAAGGACAACTCACCAAGCATTGACATCTCAAATTCATTTTGCATGCTCTTTGTAAATTTTTGACACATCTTATCATTGTTGCCTCCAAAAATGATATCATCCACATAAACAACCACAATTAGTAAGTCATTACCTTCATTTTTGATGTATAAGTTATTGTCCACTATTCCTTTCCTAAAACCCTATTCCTGAAGGTACTTATCCAGTCTTGAATACCAAGCTCTAGGAGCTTGTTTTAGTCCATAAAGTGCCTTCTTCAATTTGCATACATAGTCTGGTTTATCAGTTAAGTTGAATCCCTCTGGCTGCTCAATATAAACCTCTTCTTCTAGGACACCATTTAGAAAGGCTGATTTAACATCCATCTGATATACTTTGAAGTTTTTGAAACTTGAGAAGGCTAAGAACATTCTTATAGCTTCAAGTCATGCAACTGGAGCAAAAGTCTCATCAAAATCAATTCCCTCAACCTGTGCATAACCTTTGCATACTAACCTTGCTTTGTTTTTGACTACCTGACCATCTTCATTTAACTTGTTTTTGAAAACCCATTTAGTGCCAATCACATTCTTACCTTTTGGTCATGGGACAAGTTCCCAAGTCTTACTTTTCTCTATTTGATCTAATTCCTCATTCATGGCCTTAATCCAAAACTCATCTTCACTTGCCTCATTGAAATATTTTGGCTCAATTTTAGATAACAAAGAGAAATTTGCTTGCTCATTTGATGCTATTACCCTTCTCCTTGTTTGTCTCTCATCTGGATTCCCAATGATTTGATCTCTTGGATGATTTTTTTGTACATACCTAGATGGAGTCTTAGGAAAAAGTCTTTGTGTTTCTTCTTCTTCTTCTTTTGATTCTTCACGTAACTCTTCTTGGCAACTTTCATCTTCCTGATACACAATTTCTCGAACTGGTTCTCTTGACCCTATCTTCTCATCAACTGTTACATTTATACTTTCTATAATAGTACGTGTCCTTTTGTTATAGCATCTATAGGCTTTGATCTTAGTGGAATAGCCAAGAAAAATACCCTCATCACATCTTGAGTCAAACTTACCCAAATTTTTCTCTTCCCGTCTTATGTAACATTTGCTTCCAAAAATTTTGAAGTACTTTACTATGGTTGGTCTTCCTTTCCAAAGCTCATATGGAGTTTTGTGATGGTTTACTCTTACTTGAGCTCTATTGATGATATATACTATTGTATGTACTGCCTCTTTCCAAAAACCATCTAAAATCTTAGACTCATTTAACATGGCTCTGGCCATATTTTCAACTGTCCTATTTTTCCTTTCAACTACCCCATTTTGTTGAGGAGTTCTTGCTGCTGAATATTCTCTTTTGATCCCATGTTGTTCACAAAAGTCTATGAATTCATTTGAGGTAAATTCTCCTCCTCTATCTGACCTTAAACCCTTAATCCTTCTACCTATTTCATTTTCCACTAATTCTTTAAAAGCTTTAAACTTCTCAAGAGCTTATGACTTTTCTTTTAGGAAGGCTACCCAAATCATTCTGGAATAATCATCTATAAATAATATAAAGTAACTTTCACCTTGTAGACTCTTTGTCCTTGTAGGACCACATAGATCAGTATGCACTAGTTTCAATGGTTTAGATGACATAAATCCTTTTGACTTGAAACTTGTTCTAGTTTGCTTCCCATGTTGACATTGTGAACAAATTGTGTTTTGTGGCCTTTTTAGCTTGGGTAAATCTTTGACAACCTGCTTGTTGCTTATTTTCACTATGTTGTCAAAGTTCAAATGACCCATTCTTCTATGCCACAACCAACTCTCATCTTCTTGTGATAGAAAACACTTCTCTCCTTTAATCTCACTTAGCATGTAGAGGTTGTTTGTAGTTCTATTTGTTTTTGCGATAAGTTTTCTAGTTTTAGACTTTCTAATCTCACACCTACTTGGATGAAATGTAACCATGTGCCCCTGATCACAAAGTTGGCTTACACTTAGTAGATTGTGCCTCAACCCCTTGACATACAATACATTCTCTGTCTTTGTTTTTCCATTATCTAAACTCAAGGTTCCTTTTCCACAGATTTTTGCCGATCCATTGTCACCAAATTTTACTGATCCTCCATCAGTTTCCTTGAGTACAAGAAATTTACTTTTGTCTCCTATCATATGACTAGAACAACCACTATCAAGAAACCATTGTTTTCCCTTATCTTGAACATGAAGAGCTGTTTGTACTAACATTGATCTAACTTTCTCATGCTCTTTTCTCTCTTTCCTAATTGTTGAAGTTGTATTCTTTTTACTTGACTCAGGAAATACCATTTTGCACCATCTAGCCTTGTGCCCAAAATTATTGCATTTATAACATATGACATCATCATTCATAAGAGGTGCAAAAGAATTAAAATTTCTATTAACATTATTTTTCACATAACTAGTGCAATGTGCAGCTCTATGACCATATTTATTACATGTAAAGCAATAGCCATGGAAGAGATTTTGTAACCTATTTGAGTGCCTTGGAAAATATGGTCGAGTGCTTCTTCTTTTGTTGTTCTTGTGATTGACTCTTGTCCATGGTTCCTCTTTGCCCTCTTATTTCCTGATGCCTTTTCCTTCCAGAGTATTAGTATGAGTCATGAGCTTATTTTTGTTTGATGTCTCTATTTCTTGAGAGCTCGACTCCTCCTTCTATTTCCCTAACTTTATATCTTGTCGTAACTTAGTATTTTCAACTTCATTCCTTAGAGAGACAATTTTTTATTCCAATTTTTCACACTCTACTTCTCTTGCCCTTAATAGATCTGTCATATCCTGTTCAATTTTCTTTCCCTCTTCCACCTTTATCTTGAGTTCTGTGAGATTCTGTAGAAGTTCCATTTTTGCTTCTTCATCCTCTTGAATTTGATCCTTCAAACTTGAGTTCTTTTTTCTAACATTTTCCAAGTTCTTGAGAGTAGCAAAGAATTCCTCTTTTATGTCGATCATGGCCTCTTCTTCATTTTTTGAAGTCATGTGTGTTCCTGTCGGATCTTCCTCCAAGTTGTTAGTCTTTTCATGGAGAGACCCGCTCTGATACCAATTGAAGAACATACGCTTATACTGAGAGGGGGTGAACAGTATAAGATAAAAATTTTTACTTTTTAATCCAATCAATAGCATTAACCATATCAAAGTAGTAAACATTGCACAAATCATCACACACATGAGAGACATGATTTAACGTGGTTCACCCGATGTGGGCTACTCCATGGAGAAAATATTTCTACTAAATTTTCTCAAATAAATATTTTGGGAACCACTTCCCTATTACAATGTTTATGGACCTCTATCCAAAGGAGACACCAATCCCCTAATGCTCTGATTTATGGAACTCTATCCATAGGAGAACTCTTTCTCCTCTACTCTGGCTGGTGATCTTCTAGAAGACTACTACCCCCACTACACTGGCTTGTGGATCTCTCTCCACAGAAGACCTCTGTCCTCACTCAAAATACCTTTATCCTCACTACCTTAGCTAATGGATCTCTATCCACTAGAGACTACTATCCTCTTCTCTATCACCTCCAAATCTTACTCTTAACTCTATCTTAGATCTACACCAAACACTATCCTCGGTCTAGTACAAATCTACTCTAACTCTATCTTAGGTCTAGCATAAATCTTCTCTCAAATCTACACCAAAATCTATCCTCAAATTTATCCTCAAGCCTTAACACAAAGCTCAAATCTATCCACAAGTCCTCTCAATAACTTGCTCAATCTGCTCTCAAGTCTTCACCAAGACTTATCTCAAATCTGCCCACAAGCTTTCACAAAAGCTTGCTCAAACTTATCCTTAAGCTTTAACAAAATTTTACTTAAATCTGTCCTTCAGCTTTAATAAAAGCTTACTCAAATCTATCCATAATATTAACAAAATCTTACTTAAATATGTCCTTAAGCTTTAACAAAAGCTTACTCAAATCTATCCAAACACATGCTCAAAATAACTCACAAGATATGCTCAATCAATCTCAAATCTTGCACACAAACCCTAATCAAGTGTTTCACACTACTTCCAACCAAAATGCACAATGTGGGTCTCAAACCCTAACTCAAATAATCCTCAATCTCTAACTCAAATATTCTCTTAATCATTCACCAATCATGCATATGAAAACTCACTCAAACATTTCCAACAATGCTTATCAAACAATCCTTTTCACTCCACCTTTGCATTTCACAACATTCAATCCAACAACATTTTAATCATAAGGATGATGTGCCCATACCTTTTGTTTTGATGGAGATATATCTTCAAAATCTATTTTACTCACAACCAAATCCTCTTGCCAACTCTAGGTTAGATAGCAACAACCTATCTCAAAATCTCCACAAAAATATTTATCCCAACAAATATTTCATAATACAAATAAAATGACAAATCACAAATACACCTTATTACTCCTTCCTTAAAAACCAATCTTCAATCAATGAATCATTCACTCACAAAAATAATTATAATGGCAATCTTCCTATAACTCCTTTTAACTCCAACTCAATAAAATATTTTAATCAAATTTCAACCCTCAAAATAAATTTCAAATTACAATCATAAAGTCCTTGAATACACCTTATCCTCTCCAACTCTCAATCCAACATTAATTCCAAATTATGCCAACAAAATCCTTGGAAACCCTCATAAACTCCAAACTTTAATTAACACTTGGCAAAAATAAAAAATATTTATTCATACCTTAGCCACAAGCAAAAAATTAATTTTCGTGCACCTTAGACTCCACAAAGCACCCCACACGATTCGAACTCGCGTTCACCTGCTTTCCAAGCACCTTAGCCATGACTTTGGCAGCCACGTGGGCTACGTGCCCTCACAAAACCAAAGAAGCGCCTTTCGCTTCTTATCTCCTTTTTAGGTGCCAAAAACCAAAACACCAAAAACCTTTAACCTCTACTGCCACTGAGAATCGAACACGGGACCTCTATCCTACCAACAACCTACGCACCAGGCCTTGCCACTAGACCATCCTAGCGGATGGTGATGGAAGTGCACCCTCACTCCACTTTACTCGTTCATCATTCGCTTAAACCTTAAAAAAATTAAAACCTTTGCCTTGCTCACGAAAATTATTCAAAATATTTCTTAGCCCTTCGCATGCACAATATATTTTTCGGAGACTTACTTTATTGCATCCAAACCATATGGTATAAATACCATATCTTATTTTTTCTCGATGTAAACGAGAAAATATTAAAATGAAATATTTTGCACCCAACCCTAACTTAGGGTTTAATTAAATTAATTTATATTATTAATTATAATATAAATATTATAATTAATTAACCTTAGGCTTAACTTAAACTCTTAATATTATAATAATAAATATTATAATATTATTTCCTTCGGGCCTAGGTATTTTCCTTTTTCCAACCTTAGGCTTTATCTGAACACCTTTAATATTATAATAATAAATATTATAATATTATTTCCTTTGAGCCTAGGTATCTCCTTTCTTCAGGGTGTTTTGTCAATCTTTTGACCAATCATGTGAAGCTTTAAACCAAATCTCTTGGGCTTAAAATATAAATATTTTAACCCTCCTTTTGCCAATTCCTTGCATTGACTTATGACATCACTGACACTGTCTCTTGACATCAATGACAACACAACTACTCAAAATGTCCAACAAACCACAAGGTAAACCCACTGATAGGGCCTATATTGGGACATTGCATACATCACATAAGGGAAACAAGAGAACCGAATTCCAACAATGATAGCAAGGTAGAGAGTCATGCTAATCAGAAAACTTTCACCATAAGAATTGGAACCAAAGAAACACATCATGCTAAAAAAGGGTAGAGTCAGCATTGGAGAAGCTAACCTGCCAAAACATGTGACAACAAATTTTAAACCAAATCATTATTAGTAGCATCTAAAACTTCCTGGGGAAATCTTTATTTCCAAATGGACAAATATTTATGGGTAACTCCCCAATTGGCATGAATATCTACAGGTTTGTTAGCTTCGTGGTACACATGGTTGATAGAGATATCATTGAATTTTTTGGATAACTTCTTAGCTTCTTGAACAATAGTTCTAAAATTCCAAGAGGACACCCTTATTGTTTTTAAGAGCATTTATAATGTTCAAATAATATCCCTCAATAAAAATATTACCTTTATAATCCTTTATAAGATCTAGCCCTCTCCATAGTGCACGACCTTTAGTAAAATGATTTGTTTGGCACCCCAGATACTCATCATAAGCCATAATAACTTGAACACTACTATCTCTAACTAGGACACATGCACCAACACCCTCTAGGTTTCCTTTGGAGGCATAATCAAAATTAAGTTTTAGCCACTCACTTGGGGGAGGAATCCAATGGGCATCCAATCTGGGATGGGAGGCTGGTAAACTAGAACTGGAGTTGCAAGAAATATTTAAAGAAGAGAAAAAAATAGACTCCAATCTAGAATTAGGTGGTTTGGGATAAGGGAAGAGCTGGGAATTATCGATAGAAAAGGTAATATCTTTGTTGGCTACAGATATGGGATCCTTAGAGGAGGAAGAGAAAACCATGCTATTCTTTCAAGTCATAATTACCATAAGATATGATGAAGGATCACTTTCCATAAAGAAGATAATCTAATATTTTTGAATGGAGTAGGCCATTGGGTGAAAATGTGAATGAATTAGGTGGAACCCAAGAGATATGAAAAGTTGACATAAGGTGATTCAAAGTTATCTTGGAGAAAGGGCACTCCAGAAGGAGGTGATTGGCAGATTTCTAGGTATTCATGCACAAATAACATCTATTGGGGATAGACATACCCCTTTTCATAATGTTACCAATCGTTAGAATATTATTTTAAATTGTAACCATATGAAATGAGCAACTTTCAAAATGAGGTATTTAATCCACACTCGATCATAAGGGATATGAACCACTTGATAATCAATATTCATATCATGAGCAAAATTAACAGTGAACAACCCAGAATCAATTTCTTTCCAAAAAGGAGAGTTGAGGGAATTACCAGTGGGGATGACTGTTGCATTTAGGATGGTTTTGAAAACTTTCGAGGTAGTAGAGATTTAACCATTAGCACATGGAATATGAAAATATTTCCAACACTTGGAATTCGATGAAATATCAATAAAATATTCAACCTTGCTACCAATTAAAGTATCCAAGAAAGGTTGTAAGACAACAATTTCATTGTTCTTTGAAAGTGGTTGATTAGAAATCCACCTGTTAGTCCAGAAATTAATTTTACTCCTTGTACCTAATTGCCACCTTATCCCCTTTTGAATAAGATATCTTGTTTGGATAATTGATTTCTATGATGTGGACCCATCTATGGGAATATCATCATCTAGGAAACAATGATTTTGAAGATATTTTCTGTTGACAATTGAGACCCATTCAAGGTTCCTATTGGTTAAAACCTTCCATGCTTTCTTGGCTAACAAGGTTGTGTTCATATTAAAAACTCTTCGGATTCCCAATTCCCCATGACTTTTTGGGGAGCACACCTTGTCCCAACTAACTAGATGAAATATTTTTCTATCCTTGACACTTGCCCAAAAAAATCTCTTCTAGATTTGCTCAATTTTCATGCAAAAAACAACAAAAAAATTGAAGACAGACATGAAATAAACATGGACACTTTGGAGATAAGCCATTGTTAGGGTGGCTTTTGGTTGCTTGAGAGAGGAGGGTCCATTTCCAACCTGCAAGTTTTTTGTTAATCCTCTCAATAACATTACTCCACATGGATTCCTTTGAAGCACTGGTAAAAAGAGGGAGGCCCAAATATTGAGTAGGTAACTAAGATATAACACATTGAAAAATGCGTGCAATATTTGCTTGTCTCTCTTGGGGAGTGTTGATGAAATAGATTTTTCTTTTAATATAATTTATTTTCTGACCTCCATCCTCCTCATAAGTATCAAGAATACTCTTAATAGCTTTTGCTTCCCACATAGAAGCATGAGTAGCAATGATGGTATCATCAACGAATTGTTGGTGAGATAATTATGAAATATGAAATTCTCACTTTGTTCACCAGTAGTACCCATAGTTTGCATAAGAAATTTCTTTTTATTATCATAGAACTTAATTTGTATTTATAGCATTCTAACCTAATATTAATATTGAAAAAAATACTTAGCCCATATAAATCATTTAATAGTTTCTCAATCGTAGGAATTGGAATTATTATATTTGATTATGATATTGAATGATTTATAATCAACAATGAAATTTTAGGATCCATCCTTCTTCCTAGATAGGATAATGTTGTAATATAAGGGGTATTACTTTGGAACGATAGTTCCTATGTAGGTGTCTCAATATCTTATTCTTAGAAGTTCCTATACCTATGAAAAAGAACAACTACAAGAACCATTATAGGTTTAGTATCAATGATATACCCCAACCCTTTATCTAGAGAAAGAATTTAATTTTTATAGAATATTTTTAAAATATCTAGGAATATATTGATGACTAAAATAGCTCAATAAATATAGTATAAAAATAAAATGACTTTCTTTGGAATTTTATTCATATAGTTAGAGTTAATAGTCTTGATCTATTTCAAATAAATGTACTTGATAGAATATTCATTATCTCTTTAATTCCTTAAATGAAAATAACCTTTTTTAGTTATTAGCCTATGTTACTAGTAAATACAAGCATTTAATGATCGACACAACATCCAATATCCTAACATTTACAAAATACGATTCATTTATAAGGGTATAATCAACTATAGTAAACTCCAAATTATACCTAAGTCCTAGGCATTAAATCTTGTGGTGGCTTATGTATCGTAAATTTTTTTTTTTAAAGATGTGAATATTGGGGACTACTTTATAGAGTTATTTTTTTTTCTATAATGTTAAGTTTTATGCTAAGATCTACCATGACAAAACATTGTCTTCTTGATATGATAAAAATTTAAACATGTCAAGGTGGTATGACCTAATGATTATAGCTAGATACATAGATATATCATATTTCTACTACATGTTGGGTTTGGTATTTTTTCACACTTGATGTCATACTTCTCAAGGATATCTTTATTAAATAGTTTTAATTTAATTCAAACATGAATAATATTCATTCATATGAGAGTTTTGGGAAGTATTTTATTAGATCAAATAATAGTTAGGATTGCTAAATTATGATATCTTAGATGTTTTATCTCCCTATTTATTGTATCAAATGTATGTCTTGATTTCCAATATGCAAATAATTCCTCAATATTGCTTCAAAATGGACTTCTACTCCTAAAGCAATGTAAATAATATGTAAAATATTTGGCTCAACATTTCTTATCTCATTTTAATAATCTAAATTTTATGAATATTATATCTAAGAAAGTAGGTGTAGTGGGATTTAAGAAATTAGGTATATTTTGGCTGTGAGTAGAATTTAGAAATGTTGGGATATTATTATTAGAATTAATATTAGAAAATATTGGTATATTTAATTAAGGTTAGTGTTCAGAAATGTAGGTGTAGTCTGCACATTAGTTTCAATATTCTTATGAGCAGTAAATTGATTATCTAAGTATGGTGGATTAATAGGATGTGTGGGAGTGGTAATAGGATTATATGGTTGATTAAAATTTGTATATGGTAGAGTATTCAACATTGTAATTTGTTGTGTAAGGGCTTGATTAATCATTGGAACTTGGTTGAATGCACCTAGCTATCCCAATGAAGGTATTTGAACAATTCCAAAATCCTGAGGTATTAAATCCTCTAATTATCAAAATATTTATGCCGATAGAAAGTGCATACCTTGAGAATTCTTTGTGAGGGATAGAGTATTCCTAAGAGTAAATCTCATGAAGAGCACCATTAAATCAACTAAGTTAGATCTTAGATATGTTGGACCCTTTGAGATCAATGAGAAGATAAATCCAATTGCCTATCATCTTGCCTTGCCACCCAACCTATCCAGGATCCATGATACTTTCCATGTATCCCTGCTTAGAAAGTATGTAGCTCATCCTGACCATGTATGAAATTTGTCTAACTTGCAGATAAACAACCCTACAATGATTGAAATAAAACCTATAAATATTGTGGAGTTTTGTTCCAAGTAGACGAGGAACTAAACTCTGGAGTAGTGTAGAGTTCAATAGGACTGGTACTCAGAAAAGAATGCTACTTGGAAAAAAGTAGTTGATATGCAAAAAAATTTCCATATTTGATTGAATGAATAAAATGAAATTTTGGTCTTATTGCAGGATACTGGTGCAACATAGAGGATTGTGTTTAGTCCAAGGGGGATAGTATGTCATGACCCTACCATGGCCAACTTTGTTATATAAAATTTTTATGAATTATTATGCTAATTGCATGACAATATTTATGCCTTTATGATGTTTTGATGTCAAATGATATATTACTAATAGATTTATATGGTTGCAAGAATAAACACCTTCACAAATAGGCAAAAAAATAATGGCTAATATAGTCAAAATGACCTGACAAATGATATATTTAATATTAGACCTAGTTTTTGTCCTTGCTTTTAATATATATGTTATTTATGTATTTTATTTGGTAACATATGTAACATTTATAAAATGCTTTGTAATGGACTATAAATAGAAATGTCTAATGTGTTTTAACCATAAAGACTTATTAAAAAATAATAATAAAGAAGGACATTAAATATTAAGAATAAATGAAATAATGATATTCATTAAATAACCTTGCAAAAGCTAAGTAAAAGAAATATTTTTGTGGGTAGTTGAGAATTTGTTATCTATAGTAAATTTTCTCTGAGATTTTCTTTTAACCCATATGGAGAAAGAAGAAGGAATGAAAAAAAGAAATGGTTTTGTTTTAGCTTCAACAAAGAAAATGTTCAAACCAGAGAGAGCTTCTAGATATTGTAGAAGAAATAAAGTAGCAGAGAATCTACCATTTGGCGAGCCATTATGTCTTCTCCAAATAAGAATCCAATAAGAACAAAAGGTACTCAACTCTATAATTACTTTGAAGAAGTTTACTTCCATTTTGTGAGTAGGAAAAAAATAAGGGATTTTCTATTGCATAGAATGTTGTGCCTGTGTAAACCAAGGAAAACCTTATTTTAATTGACAAGCATCACAAGAAGAACTAAGTAACTAGCCTTTGTGTGTACTATGAGAAAATGTATAACCTTAGGAACTGTTTGTAAGCTTTTATTTTCCTCAAGGATGTATCCACCAACATTCGATATTTTCAATTCTAGGGTGAATGTATGACTCACTCTTTTTGGATGCTAGTGCTCCATCCTAAGCGTATGGCTCTTCATACCGCTATTAATCTCGAGCGCGTGGCTCTTCACATCACTGTCAATGCATGGTTTATCCATTTTATCATCCATGGAATGGAAGTGAAGATTCTTTACATGAAGACATTTTTATTAGACCATGAAATTATTTTAAAAATAAAAATGAATCCAAAAACCTTTGAGTGATTTGGTTTTTTTTTAGGAATCACCAAGTGGTATAGACCTCGAAATCTTGCATGGATTCCTGTGTAATACCTTGAGTAGCGTAGTCTCGGTCAACCAGTAGAGTAAAAAATATTAAATCCCTCATTTATGGTATTAAAAGACCCAAGCACTTAATATTGTCTTGGATTCTGGAATTAATCCGACTATCATGATGGTAGTTTTGAGTCCTCCAAGGGGCACCACTCATAGTGTACCCTAGCCTCATGGTAGTGCTATGAATGAGCATTGGATTCAAATTTGATTGGTCTAAAGCTTGACTGTGGAATGGTATGGCTTATTGATTTCCCAACGTTGAAAAACCCTTTTATTAAATATTTAGAGATTTTAGATTGCAAAGGCTTTAATTAAGTCTCTTTCAAAAAGTAGTACTTATCTTCTAAAGTGTTTATGCATTTTGTATGTTAAAAAATGATTGGACTATATGATAGAAAATGAATTAATCAACCTTGTAATTTAAATATTACAAATAGATGTTGTAATGCTTTCGAATTTATAAAAGAAGTGGTATTTATATATTTATTTTCAAAGAAAATATATAGTTATAAGTATATAAATAAAGTATCTTGATTCAAACGAAGGTATTCATTTTAAAACAAATACATTATCTAGACTCAGAAGGTATTCTAAATGGAAATATAATTGTAAACTTGTAAATGCAAATGAAGATAATTTTACTACGTGCCTATTCTAAATATAGAGTAAAGGAAATTAATCTATAGATTAAATGCTTTTCATTATAGTTTTTAAATGTGATTAATGTTACTATGTGATAATCTAAAGGGGATTAGAAAAAATAAATCTTTGGATTAAATGAAATTCAATTTAAGATCAAAATGTATAGATCTTTAAAATGTTTGATATTTGGAAGAAAATTATGGATTCCTTTATGTTAAATTTAGGGAAGGATATTAGGATTCTTTTATGTTTAGTTTTTGAAAAAAAATTATGAATTTCTTATGTTGAAAATGGTAGTAATTTTATGAAAAGAGAAATCTATTGTATTGTATAATTAAATAATGGATTGGGCATGAGACCCAATAAAAGAAAGAAACTTATGAGGGTTCCAAAATTACTCCTTTGTAAAAATTTAAGGAATAGACTCTTGAGTACTAGTGAATTGATGAGTGAAGGGGTTTAATGAGAGGGAAATTCTGGGGTTCCCTCCCTTTTGTAAAAAGGAATTTGTAAACTTCTTGTAATGATAGAACTTAAGAATTGTGAAGATTCTTATGTGATAAATTGAAACTATGGTAAAAGGAATAATGGATTCCTTTTTGTAGATTGACTAATAGACTTGCAATGGAAATAAATATGGACAATTTAAGGTTGGGTTTTTCCTGGAAGGGTTTCCCAAGATACATGACATGTAATTTGTGTATATTTTATAGAACTTGTTAGGGATTAATATAAACTTTAAATGATCTATTGCTATGAATTGAATATGAAAAAGAATTGGAATGATTTATTTTATTTCTATGGAAAGTAACATTGTAAAGAAAGATAAATGAATAGATTTTATTATTTCTTTCAATATTATATGGATTATACAATTATGGTTTCTAAATTTGAAACGAAGGAAATAGGATAGCATTATTTTATTAAATATGCCTTAGGGTATCGGGATTCTACATTGAGAGATAGTTGTCAATGGAATACCAACTTGATTATACCCTTAAGGTTAGGACTAGAACTAAGGGAGACATGATGTGACAATCCCTTAGGGTTACAATGGACACTTTAGTAATAGATCACTGAGGTGTGCTCTGAAATATGGTGAGCTTAGAATTCAATTGTAACTAAATCCTAGTGATGGATTCTTCGATAGATAGTGAGATACCCATGTGAGAGAGATATCATGCAAATGATAGTCATAGGAACTCGAACGAAAAAGGAAGAATTCCTATAGGGAGTGTTATTTGGTGTGGTAGTTTTTGGAAACCCTAATTGACTGATGGGTGACCAAAAGGAAGATGCCACATAGGTGATAATCACCTCCATGAAACTATATGATTAACAATTTAATGGTGCACATTATTTTTATAGTAGATGTGAGTGTAAAACTATAAATAAGCTTATGCCTATGCACTAGTAAAGAATATTTTCTAGTAAGGGAATTGAAATCCCTTTTCTTAGATGAACGAGATAGGGTTAACCCACACATTGTGGTTAAATTAACCTTCAAAATAGAGAAAGGAAATGGGTGACCACTCAAAAGCATCCTTTAAGCTGTATGGGCAGTGTACAAGGTAAACCTCAGAATTAATATGGGAGTTTGAACACTCTTGTTCACCTGAGGGATGCTACAACATTTGGAACTTGAAATGTGGTTAGAAGATTTTGTGGAATTTATCTAGAATATCATGGTTTAAATTAGACCATTAAAAAAATTTTGGGTTAGATTTTGGGGTAATTACAGCAAGGATGAGTGTTTCAACCAAGATAAGGATGTGGCTACCATCCTTGGAGGGGAAAATGTTATAGGCTATGGAGAGGACACCATAATTGGCATGGTGGTAGAGGAGAAGAGTGACCATAATTCATAAGGGAACCTTAAATGGAACCTTTGAGGCTGCATAAGAGATAAATTTAGAGTGAAGTTCACAGAGAAGTTACACCGAAGAAGCATAGTGACTTGCCAAGTGAAGAAGAATTTGGTCAAGTAGCATTGAAGACATCACCTTTACTCAGTCAACAGATGAATTTTGTCGAAAATGATAGAATGAACACCTAGAAAATCACAAGCTAAAGTTGGCTTTGGAAAAAAATGGTGTAAGTGTTATGGAACGAGTACCTCCATTTGATTTTTTTTTTCAATGAGTACTTATTGTAGATTGTACAATCATAGGATGCTAAGAGGAATTGCACCTTCATATGTTTAGGAAACTGACACATCAAAATCAAATTTTTAGCTAAGAATTTTAGATGAACATTTGGATTTCCACAATAAGGACAACACATCAAGAAGAGACATGTTGATCCAATTGAGACACACAGGTTTATTAGTGAGTTGACAATGATCAAGTCTCCAACAACAACTAAATCCTTTGGTCCTAGGGTATGAGGAATTAAGCAAATCCATTTAAATATAAATGACTTCTAGTGTGTCATGAATGTGGTAATATTATGACTATCACGAGAGGTAATATCATCAGAGATGCCAATCTGGATGGTTTAGTATGTGTAAGGCATTATTGTCATGACTCTCCCTAGTAGGATTTTTGACATGAAAAACTAGGTATTTATTAATGATGCTTTGATGCTTAGTTTTGTGCAAATGAATAAGTTGTGTGATGTTTAGTATGATTTTTGGAAGAACATGGTACTGCTTGCATATTATTAATATGCAAGTTCAGGTACACTCGTGGGTGGAAGAGGTAGAATCATCCACAAAAAATGAGGTACTTGAGGTTGGGGAAGTGATTACTAAGGCAACTTTAGAGTAACATGGATGGATACATTCATATAGGTATGCATTATCAGTTTATGGATAATCATCAATAGCTAGCCACCTAGAGCCTTAGTTTATAGCCTAGTAGCTATCATAAACTATTCGGTTAAGATAGGTAATTGGATTGATGGAAATATTCCCTCTTTGTTTATTGCATATAAATTGGTTATCTTTTACTTCATCACTCTATTGCATTTTCGTTTTGGAAAATATACATAAGTTTGTCTGCAATTAAATCCATTGGATTGTTGAAATAATGGTATGCTACTAGAAGTTCGGTAAAAGAACCCTTTGTATTTATATAAGGTACTTATTTTAAATGATAATAGAATTTCATTTATAAACCTTAGTTTAAATGATAATTGAATTTCATTTAAATAAGTAATGAAATATTTATGATAATAGAATTTCATTTACGTAATAAAAACATCATTAAAATAATTATAGAATTCTTTTAAAAAAAGGGAAAGGACCTTGCAAGATTTGATTTGAAGAACCACCTAATTCAAGTGATAAGATCATGCCTAAGAGATGAAGCTTTTGACCAACGAAGTAGGATAACTTCATTGATGACAAAGTTTTGAAAGAAGAAAAAAATAAAAAATGATTTTTTAAACTAAAATATCTTGCAGTTATGAAAGGGATGATAAGGCATTGATGGAAAGAAGATGGGTGTTAATGTTGTACAATACTGCTAGCATAAAGGAGAATAGTTCTTCTCCCTAAGTATGGAGAGAAGGGAAGAAAGGAGACGATACAAAAAAGAAAAGGGAAAGCAAAAATCGGACGACATAAAGACTTTGATTGTCAAAAGAAACCAGAGGAAGCAGTGGATGATCGTGAGTAGATTGGACATCTTGGGATTTCATCCTCTTACATTCAAAGGTTTAAATAATTAGTTACCTTGTAACTACTTATATTTTTTTTAGGAAAAAAATCTTGGTTAATGGATACCTTAGTTTTATGGACATCGCTGGTGTTGTTAACTCACTCCCTAACTCCAACCAAGACCAGTTACTTGCATATTAACGTACTAGCTTTCTTATGTATACCTTATTATTATGGACATCACTGGTGTTGTTAACTCAACTCCAACCAAGACCAGTTACTTGCACCTTCACCTACTAGCTTGCTTTAGTTGTTTTTGTTGAAACCTTTAGCCAGGTCATTCCTTGAAATCTTCCTATAGCTATATCTTTTGGTTTCCATACTTTTTCCCATAATGGGAAGCATGTGTGTATGTTGGGTGTAGTTATGGTGCAGTGACCTATTGTCACCTATGTGGTTTTAGGGTACTAATTATGTTCGAGGGTGAACTACACCTATGCATAGTGGTTTCCACTAGCTTGAGCCTATCTAGTCGAACTCCCTTATTTGGGTCTTGTTTAAAGTTGTTAACATTGTCAACCGCTGAAGGTGCATTATCCCCTACCCTAAGAGCTCTCACTATATGATTCATTGGGTTTAACTCAAACAACATCACTCAATTCTTCTTCCAACTATCACTACCCTTGGGTCATTCAAGCGTTCCATTTGTGGGGAAAAACATCAAGAAGATGCCCTATTGGGATCTGCTAGGAATAAGGACTTGCATCCACCGTTGTGGCATATCTACAGTATGCTTGTCTCTATTGGAAGTTTTTGGTTGGCTTGGTCGTAGGGCCACTACTCTACTAAAACCACCTTTCTAGAGGTAGCGGTTACGTCTTCCCTCCAAATGACTATTAGGATGCCACATTCTAATATTCATTAATTATATTATTAATAATATAATTAATTATTAATTTAATTATATATTTCATTATTATTGAAAAGTCATAATTGAAAATTCATGATTGAAAAGTCTATATATGATATGAGCGGAAGCCATATCAAATCATCAAAATAAAAGGAATAATTTATTATTTAATGTTTTAAAGGAGGGAGCCCCCTATAAGTGGCAAAGTGATTCGATTTAATGATATTTTATTAATTAATTTATTAAATATTTATTTAGAACCGTAAGGTTCTAACATTTGGTATCAGAGCCATGTCTTGGCAAGATCGTTTGGACTTTCTCAATGAAGTCAGGGAATATCTTAACAATGTTGATAACAAATTCAAGGAATATCAGAGCATATTCAGGGAATATCAGAGCGACATCACATACCTAAGAAACCTCACCAAACCCTGGGTGGACTTGAGAAGTTGGGATGTGAGTTTTGTGGATGCGAATGACAATCAATTGATTGGACATCCATCTACTTCTTCTTCTCATGGAGAAGAAAAAAAAGCTATATTAGAAAGTTGAGATCATCATGTTTTAGATATCATGATTGAAGAAGTTACCCCTAACCCTAGCAATTTTTTACCCCTGAAGAAGCCCGTAGTCATGGAATAAAATATTTCAAACCATCAATTTTCTAAACTAAAGTCCAATGAAAACACAAATTCCATAGTGCAAAATTTTGGTTATTGAAACCCTAAAAGTACAAATTTTCCCATAGAAAAAATGAGTTGTCTCCTATTAAACACATAATTGCATCCAAACATAAACTTGACCAATACATAGCTTGCCTACCTAGTGCCACTTCTACTTTCATTCTACCTTCTTTGAGGCCTTCTCCATGGCCACCTCCTCTTCCACTCGAAATTATAATATAGAGGAAGTTTCCATGTACACTTTCGAGTATAGAAGTTCAAATCAAACAATTCGAAAGTCTTATCCATTTAAATTGAAAAGCATAACACTTCCTTTGCATTATAAATAGAAACTATGTTGTCACCATCGAGAACAGAAGCTTATCGCGGTATAGAAATGACCTCTAGTAGCTTATATAACAATATGAATCTTTTATCAAATTCATTAGAGAATCCTCAATTTTTGCAGTATTGACTAAGCGAATGGTGCCTTAAGCTCTTATCTAAAAAGTTACATAAGACCAAAAGTAGATTTGATAATATATGGGATTGGAAGCATCAAAACTAATGAGAAGTCCCAACTACTCTTAGCCTCTGCAATCATTCTTCAATCGGATATGGAAACTGTGGAGAGATATGGCATGAAATTTTATAAACTTGTATAATCATCCTCCGCTCTACACTTGTCTTTCGATGCCACATGACCCATCGCATAAGGTCATGTCACTAGGACCGTCATGTGAGCCCAACACGTCACCCTTGATTGAAAAGGAGGAGGGCTTGTTGCTGCAAATGTAGACGTGTACGTCACGCGTACATGAGTCATCCTTCTATAAAGAGTTCTTGATATCAACTCAGCGTGCAGAATTTGTTTCCCACTTCAAGAGGATAAAAAAAACCAAAAACATGGATTCCAAAATAGAGATGGTGGCATATGCGATAGGAAGCATTGGGGGAAACTCGCTTTCTCATCTACAGTTAGCACTTGCACTTTTGAAGAAGCAAAGTTTTGAATGTGTGGAGCGCATCATGTTTTTTGACCCGATCATGGAGGAATATTAAATCAAAGTTATTGAACATCTGGGTGGGAGATGGATCTCTAAAGATGAGAGGGGTAGTCGAAAGGTGGAGGTACCAACACTGTTTTATTTATTGAATCCTCCATTTTATCTGTATGATAGTTTGTTCGAGCAAAATTGGAGGGCAGACGATCTGAACAATATGATAGTGATTGGAACAGGTTTTAAGCACATTATTGGGGGATGTACTCCTTGATCGTATTATAGTACCTCATGTTTGATGGGCACGCATATGAAATACGGTCATGTGATGGAGAGAGGGCATTCCATACAAAGTTCATGTATTTTCCAGTCATTTCCAACTTTGAGGACAAAGTGTTTTGAGGGGTGGCATGTTAGGATCCCACATCCTAATATTTATTAATTATATTATTAATAATATAATTAATTATTATATTAATAATAATAAATAAATGATTTATTTATTATTATTAATAATATAATTAATTATTAATTTAATTATATATTTTATTATTATTGAAAAGTCATAATTGAAAAGTCATGATTGAAAAGTCTATATATGATATGAGTGGAAGCCATATCAAATCATCAAAAGAAAAGGAATAATTTAAAATTTTATTTTTTAAAGGAGGGATCCCCCTAGAAGTGGCAAAGTGATTCGATTTAATGATATTTTATTAATTTATTTATTAAATATTTATTTAGAACAGCAAGGTTCTAACACCGACCTTGGTTTATAGAGAAATATTCTTTTAGTTCGAGTGCTTCTCTTTTTTTAGTTGCCTTCGAGCTCTTCTTTTTGAGATTTCATAGAGGTTTCAATTTGTTATGAGGTTTGGATTTATACTATGAAGGCATGTGATAATTATGTATTATAATTATAAACCAATTTAATAGATCATTATTGGTTTGTTTGTTTATTTAATTAAAGTTATGGGGACTTTGATTAATGAAAAGGAAAATGTCTTGTTTATTTAATAAAAGTTATAGGGACTTTGATTAATGAAAAGGAAAATGGTTTTTTCATTTAATTAAAGTTATATGGACTGTGATTAATAAAAATGAAAATGGTTTGTTTATTTAATTAAAGTTATGGGGACTTTGATTAATGAAAAGGAAAATGGTTTGTTTATTTAATTAAAGTTATGGGGACTTTGATTAATGAAAAGGAAAATGGTTTATTTATTTTATGAATTAAAGTAATGGGACTTTGATTTATGGAAATAAAGGAAAATAGTTTATTTTATGAATTAAAGTAATGAGACTTTGATTTATGGAAATAAAGGAAAATAGTTTATTTTATGAATTAAAGTAATGGGACTTTGATTATGATGAATAAATATTTTGGAAATGATTTGATTAGAGTAAAACTTGTGATCTAGTTGTATATGTTGAAAAGACTCTCTTGAGCAAATGAGAGGTGAAAATAAAAATGAGGAGATTTTTATGATTCAACTAAACAATAAATGGATGAATACTTTAATTAAATTTGTATAGTTACAATTTGGTAAAGTAATTAGTAAATGCACTAGTTTCATGTTACTAGTAGATGCATTTAGATGCATGTTTATCATATAACCATGAGTTGCCCTGATCCCCTACTATCCTCAAACGAAATATGGAAAGACAAGGAGGCCCGATGAGGCAACTATAACCGATGCACCAATTTGGTTTATATTTGCAATAATTTACTTATGCTCAAATAGACTAGAATTGTAGGGAGATAACCCTATATGAATATGATGTATTACTTTATTCTTTAAAAGTATGGAGGTTTTACCATACTTGGATATATGTAATAAATTGTTAAATAAATGGGAAATGTACTTTGAATTTACTATTATGAATTGTCTATATTTTGTATTTAGCTTCTCTTTCCATTTAATGCTTACCTTCTTTAAAATGTTGTTTCCTTTCTAAGTACCTCATGTATGCTTTATGAATTTTTTCCTTTGTTTAAGTAGATAGAGTTAATCTTGTCTTCTTGCTAAACATGAAAGTAACCTAAGAAAATGAAATATTAGGGTGAACCTAGAATGGACCTAAGATATTAAGACCTCTTAGGGTGAATGTAGAAAGACCTAAGGGATTGAGACCCCCTTGGGAAGAATGCTAGCTAAGTAAATTGAAATATTATATCCGAGTTAAGATAACCCATCATGGAGATGAGATGGATAGTGTAACTCGTAATGTGTGTAGCATACCTACATAGATAGACTTGTGTATGGTATGGTGATGGGTGTATACCTTCAACTATACTAAAGGTAATAAGTTTTAGCTCATCAAGAATGATGAGATAGATAACTTTATTTATGGTAACACAAAGAATACCTACACAGATGGACTTGTGTAGGGTATTGAGTGAGGTGTATGTTTTTGGGAAAGTTGGGAAAATTAGTAAACTAAACCATAGTAACCAAGTGTTGGATAGAGGTTTATGAATCTCTCTTCATAGTTTAAAAAAATAAGAAAAAATTCTTTTCTTTTCTTGTGTTTTCTTATTTGGTATCATTAAAATTACGCAAGGTGTGCAGTATGATTGGGATACATATTTGGCTTAGCAAATTTAATGACTATTGTAATACTTAATTAAGAATGTTTTAATGACATTCCATGTGATAGAAATAATGCTTGATGCAATATCTCAAGCATGCATACTGTTCTATGGACTAACATCATAGAGAGACCTACCAAAATATTAGCCTTCAATTCTACGGTGGATCAAGACAGTTTTGATTGGGAAAACCACTTCAAAAAAACCAAATACTAAGGGAAGGAAGACAAAACCAATTATGGTAGAGGAAAGCAATACTTTAGAGGAATAAGTACACCTTAGGAGAAAAATGTGAAGGAATTTCGAGTTGATATTGGATGAACTTAAGCAATTGTTGTAGGAGTAGCCAATGTCTTAAGAGGAGGAAGAGTTAGAGGAACTTGCACTAAATACTGTAAAAACAAGGAAACAACATGAGTAAGGAAAGTATAGGATAAAATTTTGGTACAAAGGAACAACAAATAATGCTCACAAACCCAATAGATGAGACGCACTTAGGATTGGATGAATTAGAATTGATAGATACTAATTTGCCAATGGAAACAAAACAGCCATGAGGACAAATGAGTTCTCCCATGCTAATTGATGCAAATGAATTTGAACTATAGGAGGAAGCCAAATAGTGGCTAGATAAAGTGGTAATACCACCATTATCAAAAGAAAAGGAAGTAGTGGTGAGATCACCAAAAGAGAAGAAGGATACAAAGAAGACTCAACTTTGAATTGTCATAAGTGGTGGCAATAACAACCTAGTGGAGGAGAATGTGGTAAAAGGAGAATGATTTGATTTGGTACCTACACCCTAGGACTAGGTGGAGGAGCAATAAAATCCACAAGAAGAAGCTCAGGTGCTAGGTCAAGAACAACAACTAGCTATACAAGTCATAAAGTTAGAGGAAATCAGGCTAGAAAAAGAGGAGCAATAGTAGATAATTGTAGCACACATTTCGCTATAGGAGGAGATTGAGACCATATAGTCAAGGGTAAGCATAATGAGTTAGTAGGGATGCTAACTAATTTAAAGGAAAGGGTAGATTTAGGTAGAAAATCTGCATCCCAAAATAAAAATAAATGAAAATGTACAATGTAGAAAAAGAAATATAAATGAAATGAAATGCAAATTAAATGACATGCATGTGAAATGTAATTTGATAAAAATAAAATTGAAACCTTAGTAAACTTTAATAAAGTTGTTTATATAAGAAGTTGTGGATGACGGTTGTGAATTATGTTTTTGGAGTATATTACATTATTTAGTACATGCTAATGTACCCCCATGGTACCTTCATGGGACACCTAGTAAATATTAGACTAAGGTCAAGTCTTAGAATAAAGTGTGAGTAGATATTTTATGTAATGTAATAATGTGCAATAAATGCACAAGTGTCATGTGAGTAAGTGTACAAGTGTGATGTGTGTATATGTACACAAGTATCTTATATGTAAGTGTGCACAAGTATCCTTAGATTAGAGAGTGCTAAGTGAAGATTCGTTAGCATAGATCATATTATAGAGCTTCATTTAGATTATTATATTATTCACATGGTCGTTAGATAGTGGTTGGGGAAGTTGGTTCTTGATAACCGCATATGGTTGAACCACATACCAATGTATTACTTATTCTCACGATCATATCAATATCAAACTAATGCTACAAATTACTTTATGGTATCAAAGCAAGTTCGGTTTATTAGGCAATATATTTTTAGATTTTTGGGAAATGTGGTTTAGCCATTCCATAACCTACTAGAGCCTACAATTGATGTAGGAAACACTCCAAGAACCTTCCATACCTGTAGAAACCCCATGCGCATAGTAGAACAATCATGGCACGCGAAGATGGATATCCTCTATTTAAAATAGTGTGCATGTAGGTAGATAGAGGCTGTCACAACCATTGTATATTGTGCAACCCCAAAAAAGACACGTGCATGGCATCATGGTCGTATCTATGCTCTATCAGTAGTATATTTGATAGGTAAATACAAATTAAGGACATTGAGTGTTTTATTTCTTATGTTCAATGATCAAAGTGTACAATGTGTTTTGTTCCCCCCTTGGCACACGAACCAAGGATGTGAACAGAGCCTAACACGTGGCACCACACCGTATGCTGACTTGGTTGACCCTATAAAATTCACTGAAATGGAAATTCATCGATGAAATTTTTATTTCAAGCGCATACGTTTGGTGTTTCAGACTGCGCATGCCAAGGTTGGACATTCCAATATCTTAAAATATATATTTTTAAATATTTTGATGGCCCCACAGCATAAAAGGCACACCATATTTTTAAAATATCATTCACCTCTCTAGCCGAGTTGGTCAGGAGATCGAAGTTAAGACACTGGCGAAGATTTCGCGGGTTCAACTCTCGTGAAGACCACTATTTTGCATAGACATATTTAAAAAAAAAAAGGTATTTTTTTAACCTAAGGGTTATTTATTGCAAAATTCAATGCATTTTTTTTTGTCTTGGAGGGATAAAAACAATTTGAAAACTAGTGCAATTTGAAAACTAGTGCCATTTGAAAACTAGTGCATTTTTTTTTTGTCATGGAGGGATAAGAAAGTAATATTTGCACTTAGTTTCTTTTGAAAATTGAAAGGGTATATCACAAAATTTTCCATCTTGTTTACTTTGCAATCCAAAGGGGGATCAAAAGCATTTTCTTTTGCAAAATTCTAAAACAAATGGGGGGAGAAAATTTGTGGAATTGAATATAATTTTTGCAAACCAAAACATTTGCAAAAATCATTATAAAAAAGATGCATTTTCGGTGGACACCGACATCTTAAACAACTGGCATTGTGAAAGCATGAGATTTCGAAAACAAAAAGGAAAGACTAAACAAAATTGCATTAAAAGGAAATAACACAAATGAATGAACACAAGATATAAAAGCAATATAAAATACGGCCTTTTTTATTGATATTCTTTCAGCAATGTGTTACAATACGTCTCCTTCCTTTTTAGGGGATAGGAGCATAAAATGTTGATCTTTTACAACTTGTTTCAGAATTCCTTCTCCCACGTGCCCACATATAAGATGGGTGAACCAAAATGTTGCTGCCGCTTGTGTTGGTAAAAGTAGATTCCTCATTGCTCCTCTAATGCTAAAAATTTGCGTTCAAAGAAATAAACAAAGAATCAGTAGCACCTGTGTATGAAAAATAAAAGAGCGAATATGAAAGGTTACCGTGAAAGATAAATGTAATGATGGTTAAAATGAGTCCAAATAAACTAAAAATTATGATAAAAGCATAAATATGTAACTAATAAAATGCTGCAAAATAAACAGTCACCAAATTTGACACAGATCGGTATTCATCCCTAGGTCAGACGAGTAAACCTACAACAGTTTGGTACTCGTTCAGGGGTGAGACGAGAAAACCTGTGACAGTTTGTTACTCCTTTCGAGGTGTGACGAGAAAACCTACAACAATTTTGTACTTGTTCTGGGGTGTGATGAGAAAACCTGCAATAAGGCAGGGGGTGCCCGAAGGCAAACCACCCATGGGTTGAAACTTTGTTTCGAAACCAATCCACTTGGGATGGGTCCGAAACCTGTTGTGATGTGTTGGCAAATTTATGGGCTATTGTGGTCAGAAAAATCGGGTTTTTGGTTCTTAATTTGTGCCTTCAAAGTCACCCAATAACCTCCTTTTCGATTAAGATATTATGGATGTAAAGACACAAATTGTAAGTCAACAAAACAGTAGCACTTCGTCGCTCAAAATGCTCCTTCTCTGTATCTATTTTGGGTGAGGAAATTCACCATTTTATAGACCCAAGGGGTCTCTTTTAATTAGCATGCAAAAAGTGCTACTTAGCATGAATGCTCTTTTAGGGAAGAGAAGACTTCTCCCTGATCAAGGCTCCATAACTGCTTCTGTAACTATTGCTGCATGCCCAAAGGAACTCACTCGCACTCCCATGCAATGAAGGGAGAGTTAAGTAGCTAATTTGAGTTGTCATGAAAAAGCCCACTCTCATTCCCATGCAATGAAGGGAGAGTCAAGTGGCAAATCCGAGTTGTCCTAAAAAGCTCACTCTCATTCCCATGTAGTGAATGGAGAGTCAAGTGGTTGTCAAAAGAACTCACTTGCACCTCTATGCCATGAAGGGAGAGCTAAGTGGCAGTTCTGAGTTGTCATGGGCCAAGGTTTGAATTTTTGTAGGTCAAACCTGGAATTCGTCCCTGGGTGAAACGAGTTCGGAGTGAGCATTGGTAATTGTCTCTGGGTGAAATGAGTACTAGTCTGCACTCGTCCTTGGGTGGAGCAAATAAGTAGCAAAGTGCCTAAAAGGTGCCAAATTGATCTCTGACTTTTAAAACTGTTGTGTGAGTGGTTAGGACCACTGTTTTAACCTCTGGGGCTGCCCTGGGGCTGTTTGTGTCAATGTGATCAGTGTTTGCAGTCACATAATCGGATTGGTGCTGTTTTGGTGTCTACACATTGTACATAGGTGCATTTTCAATGGAAATTGATACCTATAGTTAAAATTTATGGGTACTTGTGATTGTTTTTGCATTTAAATTCCTATTTTTTGCATTTCAATCATAAGTGATAATTAAAAAAAAAACAAGCAAAGAAAAGACCCCAAAAATTTCACCTATTTGTGTAATTTATTGCACCACAGTGTTCGGTATATACGATACCTCTAGCCCACACTTACAGGTAATGTTGTCATGATTTGGGCTACTATATCTAATGCCTAACATAGCTGCAACAATGATGTCTGAGATATTGTTCTCTATAAATCATTGGTAAGAAATAATGAAATCCAGTTTTGATATCACTCCATTTAATACCCTAATTCATTTTGATTGTTTGGCTTAAACTCCTCCAACTCATCATCCTTTTTTGGAAGGGTTTTAAGGTAGGTTCGATCAATTTGATTGAATTCCATTTTACATACTCTTTGTAAGTAAAGAAAAAAAGGGGAACAGTGGCCATTGTGATAGATATTTGTGAACAGTGGCCATTGTAAAAATGGGACCATGGTGGCAAACACAAAGGATACCACTTCTCTTTGGCACAAGAGATATGGGAATCTAAGTTTAGGATATTTACTTGAGTTGAGTAAATATATCTATGCAAGTGCTAATTAGATAAGCCAAGAGTCATGAGACTTAGCATAAGGAAGGAAGAGTCAACTATCCAAAGAGTCATTCTACAATGGCTATATATTACTCTATGGAGGAGCATATTGGATATATCATTCGTAGCTTTCATATAGCATTCATAGTGAGTATAGAGAGTGTTGTTATCATCATTGTAAGATATTTTATGATACTTTTGTAAGAGGAAGAGGAGTAATAAATATTATATACATTGAAGCAACTAATATTTTAAGTTGTGCTACATACTTTGTACATGTATGATTCATGTTATTACATTCATATTTCTACTTTGAATGCTAGTTGATATATTATAAGGTTTGATTTACATGATAGTTGGCTCATATTGTTCTTATTTCCATCATTATAATGATCTACTATATTGTGGCTATCATAAATTTGATCTTGTGAGTTTACATTAATATTAAGGCTTTAAAAGCCATTAATGGTATCAAAGCTACAACAAGAAGTTTCTTGTACAAGGTAAATTTGTTTAGCTGCATGATTTTATCCAATGTGATAAAATTGATTTATAATATATCTACTTTAAAGGGAGAGAGAACTAGAATCTATTGTAAGATCAAAGGTAGCAGAAAAGCTAGAGTCTTTCCACAATTGTAGGAACAACTAGTAAAAACTAGGACTTAGCTATAAATTCTTTCCACTAGGTTGAAGGATAACCAATGAAGAATATGATTAATATTTGGGAAAATCAACTTGAAGATAATTGATTATTTAGAAAAATAGCTAACCTTACCATTGATAAGGGTTTTTCAAGGACATAGATAATCCTTGATAACCATTTTCTATCAACACTTAAAATAAAGTTGTAGGATTCAATACAATAAAGTTATCTTAGTTGGAGCACCAGAGAGTTTTATAGTCACCTTGATATTATTGGAGTTCTTAGGTGTGACCTAAGACATTGTTACAACAAATAGTGATTTTCAGAAGAGTGAGAATATTCCTACAATAGATAGAGAAGATGTTCATCTTCAAGTGCAATAAGAAGGTAGAAACCTTTCATCAATCAAAGATTGATTTAAGTTGTAGGCTATTAAAGTTTAAGGTCAAAGAGAAATTGAACTTGATATTAAGGATTTAGGTGTAATAACCCTAATTTCAATCCCAATTTATTTTCTTTTAGGTGTCAGTTTAACCATGACGATCTAGATAAATTCCACAAAAGCTTTTACCACATTGTAAGTTCCAGATGTTACAACATCCCTCACATGGGTAGGAGTGGCCAATTATCCCATAACTTATTCCCGAGTTTACCTTGTACACTGCCCATATAGCTTAAAGGATTCCTTTGTGTGGTTACTCCATTTCCTTTCTCTCCTTTGAAGGAAATTTTGACCACAACGTGTGGGTTAACCCTATCTTGTTTTCTTAAGAAAAAGGTATGCCAAATCCCATACTACTGTATATCATTCCTTACTATTTAGGTGTAAGTTTCTTATAGTTTTATACATATATTTTAGTATAAACTATTATGCACCATTAAACTACTTAATGAAGGTGATTATCGCATGTATGGCATCTCCCTTTTGGTCACCATAAATCATTCAAGTTTTCCAAAAACTACCACATCAAATGGCATCCCCCATAGGAATTCTCCCTCATTCATTTGGGTTCCTATGACTATCATTTGCATGATATCTCTCTCACATGAGTATCTCACTCTTTAATAGAGAACCTGTCACATTAATTTAGTTATAATGGAATTCTAATCTCGCCATATATTAGAGCACACTTCAGTGATCCCTTACTAAAGTGCCCATTGTAACCCTAAGGGATTGTCACATCACATCTCCCTTAGTTTTGGTCCTAACCTTAGGGGTCTATTAAGTTTGGCATTCTATGGACAATAACCTCTTAAAGAAGAATCCCCAAACCCTAAGGTGAATCTAACAAAATAATGTAAACCATTCATTTCATTTATTTCAAATTCAAAAATCACAATTGCATAATCATACACCATTGCAATAAATAAAGGAAAGCTAATCATCTATCATTATTTACAATATTAATTTCCATGAAACACATAATAAAATAAACCTTTCCAATTCTTCTTTACATTTAATTTAAGCAAAAGGACACTAAAAGCTTAGAATAATTCCATAACAAGTTCAAAAAATATACACAAATGACACATCATATATCCCGAGAACCCTTTATGATAGAAAACCCAACCTTAAATATCCATATTTATTTTCACTGCAAGTCTTTTTATTGTCAAATGAGGTAAAACATAGTCTTTATATTGATAATTAGATGGATATATATACATTGGATAAGTCTAAATATAGACTTAGGATAATAAGAAATAAATATTTCTCCTAATATCCTAACAACATATTTGGCCAACAATGCTAGCTGACAACGAATATAATATCGCCATGAAAATGTTGGAAATAAAATAAAGAAATAAAACTATATGCTAATCTAGGATAGAATATCTAACCTAGGTAAAAACTAACTAATCTACCCAGGATAAACTACATATTACCAAATAAGGTAATAGTATTCTAACATCCCCCCTTATTACATTATTTGGGTAATATATATACATCCTCCTATACAAAAATATTTGGGTAAAGTATATAACTGCCCCAGTACAGTGAAGAAGAAGAGAAATAAAAGAGTGTTGGATCTTACTTTGTCTTTGGCTCTAGCTCTAGCTGATGGCTCTTGATCTGGCTCTAAGCGTACCTTTGGATTTGTACCTCTGGTCTATCTCAGGATCTACCTGTGAATGTGCCTCTAGATGGATTTGCGTATAGATATTCCTCTGGAACTATCTTTGGGTCTATCTTTAGGTCTGTCTCTGGGTCTTTGTGTCTGGGACTTCTACTTGGTCTATCACTGGATTTGCCTCAGGTTCTACCATAGATTTTACCTTTTCGATAGAAGCCATACAACATTTCTTTCATCATAGTCCATTGTGTAAGATCTGTCCATCCACAATCTATATGAACCTTGTTGGCCATTTTCATTTTGTACCAACAACTGGAAGAAGAGTGATTTGTACATCCACATGAATCATAAGTGTAATTTCCAACATCTAGCTACAACATGTCCTATTTTTCCACAATGATTGCAACAATACTTTTTAGGAGTTGGAGGAGATTTAGGTTTTACAAATATGGTATCACTGGTACTTGCATGTCCATAATAGCCAAGGCCTTCATTCTTTGCCCTGACATTTAGCATTATTGGATTTTTAATGCCTTGTTCCTATTTACCTAATCTCTCACCATTGAATCCCATTTTCTTCATCAGTTTGGATCCAAATCCTTTGGTGTTTTTTCAAAATACCCAATTTCATCATCTTCATCAATGCTTTTAACAATATGACATTTGTCACTATTGATGATATTATGGAGCTCTTTTTGAGGAGTTTTAGTTTTTAAGTCACTAATGTCATAAGAAAAATTTGCTACTGAGATGATATCACCTGTGCTACAACTGATATCTACCATTTAAGGTAGGAGGTCACCTGTATCACAATAAGCATTTGTCATAATGTGTTGAAGGTCACTTGTATTACAACAAGCATTTGCCACAATGGGCTGAAGGTCACTCGTGTCACAAAATGCGTCGACCATTAGGACCTCTTTTTCTTCACTTATGTCTAATTTCACTTTACGTTGGGCAAGGTCAAGTGCAACCAATGACATGTATATGCCCCTTATAACACCAATAGTGAATCGAGCACCATTTGTCTGAAGGTATTTACAAGACTCAAAATATTCGAGTAGGGCTACTAAACCATTATTTAGTGTGAGAAATGTGCCCTTCTCATAAAAATCTAGTCCATCCATCTCAAGTGGAAAATAAGGACCTTTAACTGATGTAACAACATCATCAGTTGGTTTTGGGGCTTGCTTTTTCTTTGATCTGCCTATTTTTAAGGTGTCGGTTTCTATCAAAAATGCACCTTTTACAATAAAATTTTGTAAAATAATTTGACTAAGGTGTCGGTCACTACCGAAAATGCACCCTTATAAGTCTTCCCCTCTTTTGTTTGCAAAATTATAATGTATCCCCTTTAGGGAAAAAAATTGCAACGTATGAAGCCTCGAAGGCTTTTACAAGTTTTCCTTCTTTGTATTTGTCAAATGCACTCAAATTGAGTGATTACAATGATTTGCAAAAAAATTGCAAAAAATGGACATCAAAATGAGCCTCCTTAAGTTTGCAAAATAAACTTTGGATAAAAGGTAGTTTTAATTTTGAAATGAAAATTATTTGTTTTAATGAAACAAAACAAAGTTTAATTAAATATAATTTTTCTTAATAAAATTTTCAAAGAAAATAATTTTAAGAAAAGTAAAATATTTAATTAATTTTTTTTTGAAATCATTAAAAAAATAAAAATCAACATTCAAAAAAATATATACCTTTGTAGTGGGTGCCCAAGGGAGTTGAACTATCAACCTCCTGGCTGGCCGCGCCTTAGCTTGAGGGAACCAACCACCTGGGATACCACCCTTAGTGAAATGAATAGGAAGGAGTCCCTATGTGAAGGGGTATCTTGCCTGAACTTCGGCCACGAGCGCCCCTTCCTCTCGATGTTGCCACTAGCACACAATCAGTGGCTTCTACACCACAATTTGCTATCTCTACTCAGGTTGTAAAAATGGTAATGACCGCTAGAATATTGAGTGGGAGGAAAAATTTATCATCGAGAAATTTTTATCGTGGGTTGAAAACACGTCTGATGTACACACGCGTAAAAAAAATTCCAAAGTTGCTTTTCTCATGACGGTTTCTCCTCCTTCGTTGGACGATACCTCCTCCAAGTTAGCGATGCTCACTCAACATAGTTTTCGTTCCTTGATTTTTGGTGAAAGTACTACAACATTCTTCAACAAATCCATCTACAAATTGTTGATAGCATCCGATCGTCATCACTCTTCAGAGACCATGTCACTCTTCTATAATGCACCTTAGGAGTAGATAGAACCTTATTTTGCCAACTTTGTTGTAGTTTATGACAAGATATTGTGTACGATTTGATCCCTACTATGTCTTCTAAAGAAATTCAAACAGATAAAAATATTATCTATGACATCACAAAAATGCTCTACAATCCTCTTCTGCTCAGATCTATCGAGTGCGAGGTCAAGTTGATGGCTTTGGGTGTGATCCAAGTCTTAGTTCGTTGGTGTAGATGCTAATGCATATCGATTAGAGTGGTAGAACCAATCTTGGTGCATTTTGCAAATGAACCAGTAGAAATTAATTTTTGGATGGCTTGTCACACATATTGGGCTTTATCAAGATGCGTGAGAGATATTTAATATCGAAAAGATCCTTTGTACTACATTTTGTTTTGGCTCTTGATTAGGCATCATAGGTAATAGCCACCATTGATATCACAAAGATTCATTGTAGGGGGCAGGATTTATTGAAAAAATCACAACGATGATTATATGCGACAATGGACGATCCAATCTATAACAAGCCAATTTATTGTAAACCAACAATCTGGGTCATCTTCACCTTCACACCGTGATTACGTTACAATTTTGTAATGCTTCTGCATCAAGCTGGAAAAACTTATCACTTGAAACTTCCTTTCATAGCTCGCATCCGACATATTCGCTGTTGAATTTTGGTATTTTCCCTCATATCATCATTTGGATGAAAAATGATCCATCCCTAGATCAATCCAGTGGTAACCTTCAATGTTGCACTATAGCTTGTGTTGTAAAATCATGTCCAAGACTACGCTTCAAAGTGGGAAAGTAAATATCCCACATGCGTAGCTTGAAAGGACAAGAAGCAATTAAAAAAAAGGAAGACCCAATAATTTAAATGTCTACCTCATGATGGATAAAACCTTCTTTGAGTCTTTTTGTCTTCCATCACCAATAACAAGATCAACCACACAAAATCCCATGTTCGCTAGGTCCATACACTTCTTGTGTTGTTAGATCTAGGTGTCCAACATGTCCATTTGCCATAGCTAGGTTCATCTAGGCCACATCACAAGTCACCTTGGTTGGTCCTACTTGTAGCCGTTAGGTCGATCTCACATCTTTTGCCATCATGTCATTCGTCCAGAACTCAACGGTCAGTTCACTAGCCACATTGGTCCCTGAGCATCAGGTCACGTCCTAGTCACATCCAGCCTTATCAATGTAAGGGTCTGGGTCATAGTATGACTATGTCGGGTAACAATCACTACCATTAGGAGTAGTTACCATCCAATCATAGATGTCCATCGTAGGGATGTTGTTAGCAATCAACGTAACTGGTCTCGCATCAGTTCCCATGTAGTGATGCACTTAGGTTGCATCTATGCTTGTCATGATGATTAGATCAGGATCCACGTTAGCCTTAGCTATACTATGGGTCCACCTAGGCTAGGTCACCCACGTTAGGTCCTGATACTGCATCACGTCCATTTATTTCCAATTTTTTCACATTCAGTCACTTAGGTCAAAGTCCACAAGGACCAGACTCTACAAGTCAGATCAGTCCTGTCCTTCAGGATCTGTCCATAATAGATCATTGATTCAGATCCAGATAAAACAAAAGAGCCATCTCCATAATGGGAGTGAGCTTTCAGGATTGGATACCATATTATCAAATGAGGTAAAATATAGTCTTTAGATTGATAATTATATGGAGATATATATATTATCTAAGTCTAAATATAGACTTAGGATAACAAGAAATAAATATTCCTGCTAATATCCTTACAACATATTTGGCCGACAATGCTAGACGACAATTAATATAATATCGCTAAGAAAATATCGGCAATAAAATAAAGAAATAAAAATATATGCTAATCTAGGATAGAATATCTAACCTAGGTAAAAACTAACTAATCTACCCAGGAGAAACTACATATTACCAAATAAGGTAATAGTATTCTAACACTTTTCGCCAATCTACAAAAGGAATCCATCATTCCTTTTGTCATAATTTCAATTTGTTGCATAAGAATCTCCATAATTCTTGTCCTCTTATTACAAGCCTGTTGTAAGTTCTTTTATTTTACAAGAGTGAGGGAACCCCATAATTCCCTCACATCAAACCTCATTTGTTTACTAATCTACAAATACCCAAGAGTCCTTTCCTTGAATAATTTATTACAAAATATTATTTATGGAACCCCCATAAGTTCCTATTCATTTATTGGGTCCCATGCCCAATCCTTCATTCATTTACATAAAATAATAAATTTCTCTTTTTTCAAAAATATTCTCTTTACAACATAAATAGTTAAATACTCTATCTCAAATGATTCAAAATTCTATCCAATAAATCAAATCATGCTTTTCATAATTAAGTAAAGAATTAGATATTTGCAAAGCCTACAAAACATCATTATGTATTCCCAAAATCCATAACATATTATTTCTAAATAAAGAAACATATTTTAACCATCTAAGTCTATCAAGATTAAAAGAAATTATTTTTTTTCTTTTCAATTAACTTCATTAAGAATTCCTCTACTCTATTCTTTAATAATAATTTAACACAATCTTAACCATTCAATAAACCAATTTTCAAACAACTTAATCAAATATGAAGCAAACAACTATAGGTTATTCTTTTAATTTAATAATTATCAAAACCATAATAGATTACTCATCACTATTAGTTCATATTTTAATTTACATGTATTATCTTTATTCCAAAGGTTGTTTCTTTATAATCCTTAATTCCAAATCAAAGGATAAGTTCTCCTTCACCTTACCTAAAGGAAGTTATCTTTGTTTTATAAATTAATTCTTTCTAACAAAAAAAATATTGACTAATAATCATAAGGTAAACATTTCTCCTATGTACCTTACTGTAGTATCCTTTACTACTCATAAAAAAGATATATCCTATATTTTATTAATCAAAAGGCTTTCTGCTTCCTAAGGTGGTCATAGATATTTGAATATCACTTTCTAACACTCATCAAACCATCTATGAGCCCATATCTTACTCGTGACACCTACCACATGGCTAGGGCAAGGCCTAGACAATGCCCTCATGAAGGGCTCATGACTACCACTATAGGTAGTTATTTATTACATAGGATGGAAGGAGTTATTTTAGGCGCTCAGGCACCTTCCCACCTTAGGTGTGGGATTATAAATTTCAAAAACCTATTACCACCTAGGGTTTAATTAAAACCTACATTCACTATGCACCACATAGGTAGTTCGAGAGGGTTCTAGATTGGCACCACATGGTGGCTTCCTCATACTTCACAAATAAATCAAAAGTCATCCTGCAAAATATTAAGGTTTGGCTGGATTTAATTTCCTTATCATCTGTAGCACCCTAAAATTGGCACGGTTAAAACCTTAGTAAAAGATAAAAGATAAAAATTTAAATTTTAACCCCAAAACCGCCCCAAAACCGCTTGTTACCCGCTTTCCCCATTTTTCATGCCATTTTTAGGATTTGTTTTGACCGTTGGACGATATCGTCGCAGATCAGACGAAATCGTCCCCGATCTGACGAATTCATCTGGAACAGAACGTCCGGACGATTTCGTCCCAAAACCAAATTTTCATAATTAGCTTCTGTTTCAACAGCCTCTCCAACTTGGGCAGAAGCGCGTCTACGTAGTTGGAGATTTCCCTGTTGGAGATCTCCCAATTGGGATGATCCCCAACCTCCTAGCCTCCCCCTAATCCTATATAAACTAGGATTTTTCTAGTTTATCCCCCCTGACTCCCTTGAACCCCTTAGCTGATGGATTTCCCTGCAGATTTAGTTCCTTATTCACTAGAGCATCCTCGCACTACTCTCTGCATTCTGTATTTTGCATTTTCTTGCAGGAACTCTACTATTTTTCAATCGAAGCTAGCTCGGATCGTCGCAAGCGATCCTGGACTATTTCGGACGATCTTGTCGAGGAGCGCAGACGATCTCGTACGATTGGAGGCGATCCTGACTGTAGTCCAGATTGGGGGCAATCAAAGTCTAGAGTTTGCATTTCCTTAGCTTTTCTGCATTTTCCTATTGTATTTCTGCACTGTCTTAAATTATTATGTTTATGCATCTTGGAGTTCACCTCATCTAATATAAATGCATGATAAAATCAAAATAAATTGTGAAGTTGATGCTTTTCCTCTTTAATTACTATTTGGATCTATCATTTAGACAAATTTACAGTTATTTCTATCATTTCCCTTCGCTTTTGTAGTTGCATCTTGGGTATTTTGTATCTATTTTTGTGATTGCAGGTTTTTGATGAATTCGTCTGATGAATTCATCAAATTTATGATGATTCTATCTGATCTCAGATGATCGATTGTGATTTGAGATGATTCGGTGTAATTTCAGATGATTACATGCAGTTTGAGACGATCTAGACTGCTACAAGACTCAGAATCTTCATCAGACATCCGAAATCAGGTATGATCTGTCCTAATTTGCATATTCTCTATGTTTAGCACCCATTTCTATTTTCTGTATCCATTTAAATCAGTATTGGTATATAGAATAGTTTAGATTCATCTTGGCCAAACCTAGGAGTTGAATGATCGAGTATAAAAATGAACACATCAAACCCATTATCAACCTAGGCATGGAAACTGCCACTCAAAAGTTTCCTGGTGAACCCACCATCCATCGAAAATTCACCTTTATACCCCTCCCCCGAGAGGCGGGACCTTCAAAGGGCCTCTCAGTCCGAGGTATTGTCCCATCCTTCTCGCATCCTCCTTCTGGGCATGGATCCTATAGCTTGAGGGTAAGGATGCAAAAAATTTGGAGCGATACATTTTGGTGAACCCGACGTGAAAACTAAAAACCTTTTGAAAACAATCCAAAAAACAAAACATAAATGCATTTAGAACTAAAGATTGCATATTGTATTTAGATGGTAGATTATAACAAAAGACGAGCTGTCACCATTAATGTTGAAAATCAATTAGCAGCTATAGAGATTAATTCTTTACTTAGAGTAGCTCCAACATATAGAGTCCCACCTTTATGGGACGAGCTTAATAGGAGATTGAATCTCATTTCATCTAGAGCAACCGAACTTAGGCAAATCAAGAGGTTTGTCCTAGATAGAATCTTGGATCCCGATCAAGTGACTTTGTATCATGAGCTTCGAGAGAGCTTGCCATAGGTGGTTAGCAGATAAAAGAGCCCTTGTGTCTTCTGGAGTTGTATACCTTTGAGGAATACCTCGATAATGCAGTTGTAGTACATAAATTTTTGTCTCGTATAGAGGACCAAGAGGTCGTTCTTACGGATAGACAAAGATGGAATAGAGTTCCCAGAGCTGTGTTATATCGAGAGTATTGCCATGAGATTTATTTTTACAAGACAAAATCTGAAACAGATAATATTACTATAGCACACTTTATCAAGTTCTTGAAAAACCATTTCCAATTTGAAGAGGAGCATTTTATGACTCTTGATGAACTTGATCCTATCAATGACATTCATAAACTATTTATAGAAAACTAAGCTATTCTTTTATTATTGTTATTTCTTGTATTTAGTGTGTTGTTTGTTGTCTTTATAAGCATAAAATAAAAATAAACAAAAACAAAAAAACAAAATCATAACAAAAAATCAAAACATTTTATTTTTAAGCATTATAGTAGGTATATAATTAAAATATATACCTCCCAAATCTGTTGCAAATATATTAATATATATTTGCTAAAATCTAAGATTTAGACATAATGACTAGACTCAGGAATGGAAAACAAATTGAAGTAGAAGAAGATTGGTTAAGGAAAACAGAAAATAACCCAGATGTCCTTCCTGAAGACCCAATTCAAGAAGAAGGAACTCTAGACCAACAAGAAGAAGAGTATGTTGATGCAAATGAACAAAAAGAAAATGATAGAGAGGAAGGATCCTCATCTCCTAAAATATCTCCAGAAGGAGCTGTTACTTTTGAGAACATGGAACATTTCTGGAAGTTCCTCCATAATAATATGGGCACCCTTAATAGAGCAATCCATATGGACAAAGATCAAATTAGTGACACTCAAGCAACCCTAGAAGAAATATATCACACACGCACTAATCCTTTGTCCTTCGTTGATCAAGAAAGTGATCAAGTTGGACCATCCAATTTGGATATGGCTACTATAATTCAAAACATGACAACAACAGGTTACCCAACCACCTAGAGTGCCTATTACTAAGCCTAGGGTTATTCCCACACAAAAGAAACCTTCATTCACTGCTCTATTTCGCCAAGCTATTGATCAATATACCTCAAATCAACAAAAGCCTAAAACAAAACCAAATATCAATTTCCAACAATCTGGGATACAACATAATGCTACAACAAATCTTCTTCATAATACTCTTCCTACCAACCATTTGCATAACAACAATATAGCATCTAATCCTTATGTCCCGCCTTCCTACGCTCACAAATCCCATGCTCATGTACCACCAAACCAATATGGTGGACAAACTGGTAATCTGGAAGCCATGGTGAAATAGTTAGTCTCCCGTATGGACCAAATAGATCCCTACCGTCCCTCGTACAATTATCGAGAGATGTGTAGTCAACCTCTAGATCCTATAGTTGTAGCACAACCATATCCTAAACACTTTCCCATGCCTCGTCCTACCTATATATAAAGGAACCGAAGATCCCATAGAGCATCTTCGTATGTTTAGGATAGCATGTCATGATATATCACATGATGACTTGTTATTACTAAAAATGTTCCCAAAAAGTTTAGGGGGGATGGCATTGGAGTGGTATTATCAATTGCCCACTCATTCTTTGAGAAATTTCGAAGAGACCGCTGAGTCTTTTGTGCATCAATTTAGTGCCTATATCGAAAGGCATGTAACCATTAAAGATTTGTACAACCTAAAACAAGACAAAGATGAGTGTTTTGCTGACTTCTTAGCTCGATGGAGGCGAGTTGATAGGAAAATTACACTTTGTGTTACCTTATCGGGAAATGTTGGATATTTTTATCAATAATTTACAAGAACAACTATCCTATGAATTATCAACCGCTACCTTGACCACCTTCGATCAAGCTATAGACTTAGCCCGAAGAGTGGAAGATGCTCTCATTAGAAGAGGTCAGCTCAAAAAGAAAGATGATGAGAAAACATCCAGAAATCAATATAAAAATAAACAAGTTGTGGGTGATGGAGTCACCGATAGCAGAAACATTGCCAATGTTAATACTACAAAAACAACAGAGAAGTTCATATTGAAACCTCCTGATAAACCACCCCGAGAATTTACTAGGTTAAATCAACCTTTATCAACCATTCTCCCACAATTACTAGCACGAGGATTGATCCAATTACCAACTATCCGAGAACCTGATCCAACTATACCCGGATACAGAGCTGATTTACATTGTGATTTCCATAGAGGACCTGGACATGCTACCAACTCTTGTAAATGGTTAAAACATAAAATACAAGATTTAATTGATAACAATGAGATGGAGGTGCAAGCCTTTCAACCTAAACAAAATCCTCCTAATAATGCTCAAAAGAACATCCCTCAAAGTCAGAATCAGAATGCCAATCAATCATTGGACATATTTCAACATCCTTTACCAAAGCATGGTAAAGAGGTGGCTAATCAAATTGAACATCATAATGTTCCCCCTCCTACCCGATATGTAGGAGCTATTAGTGGGCATTTACCTATTCATGACTTAGAAATATTTGATACAACTTTATCCATGGTTACGTCCAGACCTCTATATAATATTCGAACACCTGACCTTAGTGATGTAGAATATGATACTAAAAGTGACATGGAAATCACCTCAAATCAATCGAATAGTTCTGAAGATGAATCAGATCCTATTCAACCCATCACAAATTCTATGGTTCCAGAAGAACCATTTCCTAGAAGAGTTACTACTCGACCATCTTCTCATCAGTTACTTTCTAATGAACAAGCCATAAATGCTAGACCAAGACCTATTCATCACCCACAAAATAATATTGTAGGAACCATCGAAGCCGTTACTCGACAACAGGCTCAAAACTCTCAACAGGATCAAACTCAGAATGATGGATCAGCTCCATTTGTTTTGAAAATTCCTAATAAAGGGAATTATGCGCCTAATGTTCAACCTAAGCCTCCTTATAATATTAATGAACAATTATCCAATACTACAGCTAGAATTTCCCTTTTGGACCTTTTAAGATCTTCTCCTACCCATAGGGATGAATTAATGCTCACATTAAGCCAAATGATGGTACCACAAAATATTCAACCTGAAGCCATGACCAATACTATCATAACTCGAGAAGTCGATTGTATTGACTTTCGGGATAGAGATATACCACAACATAGTTTACATAAGGATAACCCCTTATATATTACTGCCCTAATTGGGGATGTAGCAGTTAAACGGGTCTTGATTGACAATGGTTCATCTTTAAACATATGCACTTTTGACTTCTACCAAAGATTTGGGTTTAGAAGTGACGAAATGAAAAGAACGGATATGATTATAAAAGCCTTCAATGACGAAACACAAGAAACGTGTGGAGTCATTACTATACCCTTGCAAGTTGGTCCTAGAACCTTAGATACGACCGTGTTTATTGTACATTGCCCTGCATCGTACAATATACTTTTGGGTCACCCTTGGATCAACGCAATGCGAGCGGTTCCATCCACTTTACATCAGTGTGTTAAATTCGAATTTAAAAATCAGTTGGTTACCATTCATGGTGATCCTAGACCCTTTGATATGTGTGCTTTGGCGGAACCTGTTGGAGTTCAATTTTGCCCTGCCCTGTCATCCACACATCCTAATTCTCATCATCCGCCTAAACGTGTGAAACACACACCCATAACATCATCTACTCTTTCAACTACACCTATACATATAGCTCAACCATCTTCTGAACAAACCACAGTAGGACCTCGAAAAGATCCCAGAACTACAACCAATGCTTCTTGTTTTACCCCTATAACTTCCATACCGATAGACTCATCCATCGATATCCCTATAACATCCACATCCACTACAGACATCCTTTCCACATCAGAAGATGTAGGAAATGTTCCTTCTACCTCTTATGCTCTTACTGATGAACTCTTACCCGATTTATCTAAAATTCTTATATTCGAAGAAACCAACACTGCCATGCAAGCTTCCCTTATTTTAAATAAACTCCCACCCTCTCCTCGTACCTTGGGCCTCCCACAGCCTATGGGAAGTATTTACCAAGTCGGGAGTTGTGCTTTTATTTATAAGGGATATGATTGGGGAAGAATACCCAGAAACATCAAGACACATTGTGATGGATATGCTAGATGCTATTTTGCTAATGAGTATATTAAAGCTAAACCCATAATGCTTAAATTGGGATATAAAGGGAAAGGTTTGGGACCTTCCCAAAATGGTATGAAAGAACCTATTGAGGTAGAACCGTGGCCTGCCCGATGTGGTGTGGGCCTATTTCCTAGTAAAGGTCAACCCTTCCCATTTGAGGAGGATGACCATCTTACATGTTACCAAGATTATCTGGATAAACAAGATTCTTTGCGTTCAAAGAATAATCCCTTTACCTGTAATATGCTATCTCTCGCCTACCCTGAGATGATTGCCGAATCCGACGATGAGTTGGAAGGGGATATCTTCCATGATGTCTCCGTTGATGACTTGTTACATAACGAATTTTATTTTGATGGCTCTATACCTAGTATAGCCCAGCTTGAGGCCTCGACTCCTCAAGACGAATTATCCAAGCTAACCTTGGAAGAATTACAAGAATTGGGTGTTTCACCCGCCCCACCTAATTTTGAGAGAGATTTACATATGGAAGTTGAAAACGTTATAAAAATTAACATTGGAACCGAACATAACCCTCACATAATCAATATTGGATCAGAATTAAGTCAAGAAAAACAAGATAAATACATTTCATTTCTTAAAGACTATGAAGATGTCTTTGCTTGGACATATGAAGACATGCCAGGTTTGGACCCTTCTATAGTTATGCATCATCTAGTAGTCCATCCAGATGCTAAACCTGTTAAACAGAAACTTAGAAAAATGCATCCTAAAGTGGCCTTACTAGTCAAAGGAGAACTAGAAAAACTGTTGAAGGTCATTTTTATACAAGCCATTGATTATGCTGAATGGATCTCAAATGTAGTTCCAATGAACTAAGAAAGAAGCCACTAAAGTTAGGGTTTGTACAGACTTCAGAGATATTAATGTTGCCTGCCCTAAAGATGATTTTCCTCTTCCTAACATGGATCAAATCATTGATTTTACTATTGGAAGTGGAATGATATCCCTAATGGATGGATTTTCTGGTTATAATCAGATCAGGATAGCTCCTGAAGATCAGGCTAAAACAACCTTTATTACCCCTTGGGGAACCTTTTGTTGGAAAGTAATGCCATTTGGTTTAAAGAATGCAGGTGCAACCTATCAACGAGCCATGACTTATATCTTTCACGATATGATGCATGATATTCTACATGATTATGTAGATGATATTATAGCTCGTTCCATCAAAGAAGATGATCATTTAAATGACTTGAGAAAAGTATTTGATCGGTTAAGGGAATATCTTATCCGACTAAATCCAGCCAAATGCATATTCGGAGTCAAGTCCGATAAATTATTAGGGGTTATAGTTTCTTTATGTGGCATTGAAATTGACCCTCTCAAGATCATGGCTATCACAGATATGCCCGCACCCACCAATATATCAAAATTACAAAGTTTACAAGGTAAGCTTCAAGCTATTCACCGCTTCATCGACAAGTTGGCAGACAAAACCGGACCCTTTCTTAAACTTCTTAAGAAAGACGTCTCTTTTCATTGGGATGATGAATGTCAGGAAGCATTTGAACTCCTTAAGCAATATCTTCTTAAACCACCGGTGCTTTCCCCACCTAGATCTGATCATCCATTTATCTTGTACATTTTTGCTTCTGATTCTGCCTTAGGAGCTATGTTAGCTCAGCTTGACGATGAGAAGAAAGAACGTGCTAATTATTACATTAGCAGAACCTTAATCAGTTATGAAACTCGCTATACCATATTAGAGAAATTATGTCTAGCAGTTGTATTTTCTACACAGAAACTACGACATTATATGCTCAGAAAAAACGTATGTTATTGCCAAATTCGACCCTTTGCGATATCTCATGAGTCGATCGTACTTATCTGGTCGTACAACAAAGTGGGTTCTTGCGCTAAGCGAGTTTGAACTCACATTTATAGGACAGAAGTCTGTTAAGGGTCAAATCATAGCAGATCAATTAGTTGTTGCACCCTTAGAGTCTACCCATCCCCTCATCATTGAGTTTCCTGATGAATGCCTTAAACTAGAGGCAGACCATCCCGAGCAATGGTCCCTATACTTTGACAGAGCCCGATGCATGAGTGGGGCTAGTGCGGGTATTATTTTAATATCTCCACAAAAACATCTTATACCTCTGTCCTTCAAATTAACATTTGCTTGCACCAATAACACTGCTGAATATGAAGCTCTTATCCTTGGCTTACGAGCTGCTTTGGCCCTAAAAATTAAAAATTTATTGGTTTTCGGTGACTCTCAACTTGTCATAAATCAAATCAATGATGTTTATCAGACCAGAGATGATAAATTATGCCCATACAAAGCATATGTTTTGCAATTATTATCCTTATTTGATCAAGTTACCTTGGAAGCTATTCCTCGAACTAGCAATCGTGCGGCTGATGCTATGGCTGCAGCCGCATCTCTTTTGCCCTTGGAGTTAGATGACGAATATGCTACCATCATTATTCATCGACTCCAGGAACCCACTTCAAGCAAATCATGCCTAGAACCTTTGGATGTGTTTCTAATCAATGAAACTACTCCCGAACCATGGTACACTGATATCTTTAATTTTCTCCAAAATGGGACCTTCCCTGATGGTTGTACTAGCAACCAACGCAGGTTATTACGTAGACGAGCAAGTCGCTTCATGATTATTGGAAATACCTTGTATAGGAGATCTTTTGAAGGCATCCTATTGAGATGTTTGAATCTAGAAGAATCTAGATCAGCTTTGAATGAAGCCCACAATGGATCTTGTGGGGGACATTTTAGTGGTAGCGCCATTGCTAAGAAACTCCTTAGGATAGGATATTTTTGGCCTACCATGGAGAATGATGCACATAATTATGTGCGACATTGCGATAAGTGCCAGAAACACGCTGACCTTGTCCATGCGCCTGCACAAGAACTGCAAGCTATTTCATCTCCTTGGCCCTTTTCAAAATGGGGCTTAGACATCATTGGAAAAATCAACCCTGTGTCATCCGATGGACACAAATTCATCATAACCGCCACCGAGTATTTCACGAAGTGGGTTGAAGCTATGCCATTAGCTTCTTGCACTGGAACACAAGTTTCCAAATTTATTTTTAATCAAATTATTTGTAGGTTTGGAATTCCTGCCAATCTCATTTCTGATAATGGAACTTGTTTCAAAAATAAAGATGTCAAAAAATTATGTCAAAAATATAAAATTCAACATCGTTGGTCCACTCCCTATTATCCTCAGGGTAATGGCCAAGCAGAAGCATCTAATAAAACATTAATCAAAATTCTCAAAAGACTGGTCAATAAATCCGGTCGAGATTGGCACATCCAATTATATCTTGCTTTGTGGGCCTATCGAACTAGTGTTCGAACCCCCACTGGAACTTCACCTTTTGTCTTGGTTTATGGTGCTGAAGCCATTTTTCCCTTTGAATTAGAAGTTCCTTCTTTAGCTCTACTACTTCAAGATACTGAAGTAGGAGATGAATATCGTGCTGGCAGATTTAGTCAACTAGAACTTCTGGATGAAAAGCGCATCAATGCTTTGGAGCATCTTCGTGCCTACCAAAACAAGCTTAAGAGAGCATATCTCAAGAAAGTTCATCCTCGATCCTTTGAGATCGGCGACCTTGTCTTAAAAGAAAATAAAAAAAATACTAATGCAACTAAAAACCTTAAAGGTAAATTTGAGCCCAACTGGCTTGGACCATATGTCATCACCGCTAAATTTGGATCGGGAGCATACAAATTATCTACCTTAGATGGTAAAGAACTTAAAGAACCTATGAACATTATGCATCTCAAACGCTACTATGCATAAAATTTGGTCATTTCATCATTGTATATATTTGTTTTGCATATTATTTCCTTTTAGTCACTTATATAAAACGTTTCAAAAACAATCACATTGTATTTCTTTCAATTCATAACTTAAAATCAAAATACAAAAACATCAAAATCGTCAAAATCTTCAAAAACATCTTTTATTTCATACCTGTCAATTCTTGAAGTATTGCAGTTATATTTTCAATTATTGTGGATAAATTAGCATTTATTTTGGAATCCCGCACTTTCACACTCACATGAATAAATATCTTGATTTTATTTTCTATGATTATTTATCTCTCTTATATCAAAGTCCACATTAGCATTAAATAAAGTTTTGAGCATAGAGAATTGATCTTGTTATTTACTTAAACCAAGTACATCTCTTCACATTAAAATGATTTCATTGCAAATTCGATATGATGCTACATAGTAGAAATGGTTTCCTGAGCGAAAAGTTTCCCCTGCTATCCTATCATGCACATGGTCTAGAATCTTTGAGAATTGACAAAAGGACAAGCTCACCCCTACCCAGAATAAAAATCCCTTGCTCTACAAACCAATCCGAGCAAGTATCCCTAGCATAGGAAGAAAAAGAAAAGTCAAAGAAAATGAGAAAAAAGAAAAATATTATTTTGTACCATCGCAGCAATATTTCAGCATTATCTCAATTCCAAGCAAAAATACAAAAAAAAAAAAAAGAGAAAAAAAAACAAAAGTGAAAAGCAAAAGCAAAATGCAATAAAATCCCTTTCCCTACCCCTTGAAAAGAAAAGAAGGGTGAATGAGCTTGAATCCCTGGAATTTTCAATTATTCGAAAACTGTGAGGTAAGCCCCATAACAGGTGGTTTGTGCCCAACCCGCTTGGCCTTGGGTAATTCCTAGCGTGGTGATATGTCTGTCACATTAGCGACCTTCTTTTGTACAGACCTATGTCAGCTTATGGATTAGCTAGCTCTTGATAACCCGACTTACATAGTAGTCTGGTACGGTTACATGCATATAAATCATGGTCAACGAACACTCATTTGGTTAAGGCAAATTACTTGTATCAAATTATCTTGCTCAAAATTGGTGAATGAACAATACAATCGCACACACATTTGTATTTGAGAGATTTTGTATCATTATGATAAATCAAGATCGGTAATGAACTCACATTTGCACATGAGGATCCCTTAATAAATCTACATTTGTCTTTGCGATAATTTAAACTATTTCTGTAATTCTTTTCGGAATAGTTTTATCCGCTTATTTCAGAATTTTTGTTTTGTTTTCAAGCAATTATATACTTTGTTTCACAAAATCACAAAATGATTTCAAACAACATGTTCATATTATTATTTTTCTGTTTATCAACAGTCAAAAATTAATCTTGCAATAAAACTAAAATATCCATTTTCTTCTTTGGATTTCGTGATGATGGTATAAGTCTATACCTATAAATTCTATGCCTAGCGCAAACCATTGTTCTAATTTTATTTTCCATTTATTTTAAAACAAATTCATAAAAACATATGACTTGCATCATTATGTTACACAATTATGCTTTAAAACGAACAAACACTTATTCTATTTCATTTCATTATGTCAACATTCAATTTTGCAAACCATGGTATAATTTCTAAGGAATTGTTCAAAATTTTATCACACTTAGGAATTTATGCCTAGCAAAATCATATTTCTTTTAGTATCTCATGCATACTATTTTTATGAAAATCTGAAAACAAATCATCACCATCATCATTTCCATCATCACAACACAAAGTCTTAAGACAGTCTCTTAAGCACTCTTTTACTTTTTAACAATATTTCTATACTGGGATTAGCTTGACGACCGAGCGAGCGGCGACTCCATGAAATGGTCTATAACAACGACAATGTCCTTTGAAATTATTGTTAGAAGTCTCTTTTATTTTTTATCAAATCACACCAAAACAACCAATTGTTTACATCAGATTATTTCATTTAAATTTTATAGCATGACATCAAATTATAATATTTCCAAACGACATAATTACATGAATCATCAATCAAACAAACAAACAATTCAAATATTGAAGCATCATAAAAACATATGAACAAGTCATATCACAAAAATATCATATAAAAAAAATATATATATATATATATCACAAAAATTATATACATCATATCAAAACTGGATTGGTATGCCACAATCTATACCCTGGCATACTCAATCCTCTCAAAAATCTATACAATCTCTGTGCAGTCTATAGCCAGCTAGTCTCGAGAAGCCCTCGAGCTCTCAGCCTCATCTCCTCCCCCACCCTGATGTGGAGGAGGTGGTCCCATAGCAGTCTGTGCTGTGTCTCGGGTCCTCATTGTCGATCGTGAGGATGTCCTCATCGATCCCATCCAGATTGGTTTCATAATGTTCGCTGGCAATGGTACCCTCTGACCCTCTGGAGCTAGCTAAAAGTATACTCCCTGGTAGAATGTGGTCTGCATCATAGACCACACTAGCTCATCCTTGCTCGCCCCTCCACTCCGTGCCCTGAGCCATGTAGTCTCATCCTGCAGTGTTCGTACCTGACCCCTGAGCTGAGTAGCCTCGTCCTGCAGTGACTGCACCTGAGCTCGAAGGTGGGCAACCTCAGCCCGAAGAGCCATCATCTCGCTGCTCTCCCCTACATCCACACCCTTGCCCTTACCAGGTGATGGTGGTCTCTCCCCCTACTATGAAGGGAGTCTCTCCTCCCTCTGCCCTATCTCCCATGGCCTCTATGGAGCCTGACCCATCCATTGGCATCTCTCCTATGGGGACCATCGCTGCTCTCTCCCATCGTGACCCCACTCTGCCTCAATCGTAGCCTGTCATCGCCTCCCCATCTGGCGCACCACGACATGCACTGGACCCTATGCCCTCATCATCCGAGGAGGGTGGATGCCTACGTACCAGGCATCATAGCCATCTACAACCCTCATGTCATCACCATCCACTGGCTGGATGGGGGCATCATCAACGTCCTGACTCCAGAACCATTGCATGTCTGGAGCCCCGCTCAGCGTAGTACTATCTCGAATAGTCTAGGAGTACTCGTAGTCCTTGAGAGAAGGGATCCCCTATTGTAGACCGAACTATCATAGTACCCGATCGTAGCGGTGGAGCTCTACCTCTCCCCACTCCATCCTCAGCCAGTAGACTCACCTGATGCGAGCCAGCTCCTACCCATCCTCTGCCCACTCGGGGTGCTCTCGCCATGGCCTCCAGGTGATCTGGTCTGGGATGAGGTCATCTAGCAACCTCCGTGACATCGACAGATCTATCCACCATTGTGACCCCCTCTGTAGCCACCAATAGAAAACTCAGGGCCTCTCTCGGTCAACCCCTATCAGTGGGAGCCCTATCGGCCTCCGCATCGCAATGTGCTCCCAGCACCAAACCTGTAGCAACGATGTCAAGACCAGACATCGACCTCCCTTGTATACGACCCCATGCAGGATCCTATACAAGTGGCATAGTACAAAGCTGCCCCATGTAAACCTGTACCCGTGGTCTCTCATGTCACAAACTATGTCTGAGAGCACCCACGGTAGTCTACATCCACTCTGGTGGCACAACAGTAAGCCACCTACCACTCCTGCCAAAACTTGAGTCAGCCTAGATGCCCCAGGCATCTATCGTAGAGACTCGATGTTCACTCCGCCCTTCTCTAGGGTGAAGCTCGGGTCTCCGATCAGTCTCATCATCGCCTGGCCCTGATTGGCCATAGGCATCATGAGCCATCCCTGTATGGGGATCCTCATGATCCTCCATACGTCCTCTAGAGTGGGAGCCATCTCCCCTATCGATAACCGAAAGCAGGACGACCCCGGATACCACCTCTCTGCTAGGGTTGTCAGTAGCCCCATATCCGTCGGTACTTGTGGCATCTCTGCCACATGCCGTAGCCCGACCTGTGCTAGTTGGTCACGCTCTGCCTGGTCGAGAGCGGCTAAGTCATCTCTCAGCCCATCGTATTTCCATTCTCGGCTCTTTAGTAATCCTTTCTACAAAACAAACAATAAAACAACAAAATTTATTAATAAATCAATCATTGCAATTAAATTAAACACATTTTACATCAAGTTTAAAGATGATATCATCCACCATTGGATGATATCATCCCAAATTGGGCAACATCATCCTTTGTTAGGATGAAATCATCTCCGATTTTGCAACTCGTGGATCGCCCCTTGTTGGACGAGATCGCCCCTAGTTCATCGATTTCGCCCTCGAACGAAATCGACGATCTAGAGACGATTTCGATGAAATAGGGACGATTTCATCCCGACGTCGTCGACGGCCTAAAAATGGCCGCGATGCCCCAAACAATCAAAATTTAAATCCAAAAATTGCACAAAGTTAATTCAAACATAATCTACTAGGATTAGATCCTTACCCGTAGCCCGCGTCGGACCTCTGTCGCTCTGTGCGCTGTCTCCACCATTTTCTCTCTGTAGAGCTCTAGAACAGTAAAAATGAATAGTAAAAAAATGAATTAGGGTTTTCCCTATTTTTCTTAATTTTATTCAAAACCAACAACATTTTAATTTTTGCTTTTTCGCGTTTTTACCTCAAACGTTCGATTTGGGTAAAAACACGGAGGGGGCACCATAGTCAACATTCGTACGATTCGACCAAGAATCGTCGTCTAAAAAATTGAGTACATTTTTGCTTTCTCGTAAAAATGGGAAAAACTCGTCTTTAACGCATTTTCTTCAAAAAATTCGCTAAAGAGGGGGAAAAATGTAGCACCCTAAAATTGGCACGGTTAAAACCTTAGTAAAAGATAAAAGATAAAAATTTAAATTTTAACCCCAAAACTCAAAACCGCTTGTTACCCGCTTCCCCTATTTTTCATGCCATTTTTAGGATTTGTTTTGACCGTTGGACGATATCGTCGCAGATCAGACGAAATCATCCCCGATCTGACGAATTCATCTGGAACAGAACGTCCAGACGATTTCGTCCCAAAACCAAATTTTCATAATTAGCTTCTATTTCAATAGCCTCTCCAACTTGGGCGTAAGCACGTCTACGTAGTTGGAGATTTCCCGTTGGAGATCTCCCAGATTGGGATGATCCCCAACCTCCTAGCCTCCCCCTAATCCTATATAAACTAGGATTTTTCTAGTTTATCCCCCCTGACTCCCCTGAACCCCTTAGCTGATGGATTTCCCTCTAGATTTAGTTCCTTATTCACTAGAGCATCCTCGCACTACTGTCTGCATTCTGTATTTTGCATTTTCTTGCAGGAACTCTACTATTTTTCAGTCGAAGCTAGCTCGGATCGTCGCAAGCGATCCCGGACGATTTCGGACGATCTTGTCGAGGAGCGCAGACGATCTCGTACGATTGGAGGCGATCCCGACTGTAGTCCAGATTGGGGGCAATCAGAGTCTAGAGTTTGCATTTCCTTAGCTTTTCTGCATTTTCCTATTGTATTTCTGCACTGTCTTAAATTATTATGTTTATGCATCTTGGAGTTCACCTCATCTAATGTAAATGCATGATAAAATCAAAATAAATTGTGAAGTTGATGTTTTTCCTCTTTAATTACTATTTGGATCTATCATTTAGACAAATTTACAGTTATTTCTGTCATTTCCCTTCGCTTCTGTAGTTGCATATTTGGTATTTTGTATCTATTTGTGTGATTGCAGGTTTCGACGAATTCATCGATGAATTCGTCGATTATAGATGATTCTATCTGATCTCAGATGATCGACTGTGATTTGAGACGATTCGATGTAATTTCAGATGATTACGTACGAGTCGAGACGATCTGAACTGCTACAAGACTCAGAACCTTCATCAAACATCCGAAATCAGGTATGATATGTCCTAATTAGCATATTCTCTATGTTTAGCACTCATTCCTATTCTCTGTATCCATTTAAATCAGCATTGGCATATAGAATAGTTTAGATTCATCTTGGCCAAACCTAGGAGTTGAATGATCGAGTATAAAAATGAACACATCAAACCCACTATCAACCTAGGCGTGGAAACTGCCACTCAAAAGTTTCCTGGTGAACCCACCATCCATCAAAAATTCACCCTTATACCCCTCCCCCAAGAGGCGGGACCTTCAAAGGGCCTCTCAGTCCGAGGTATTGTCCCATCCTTCTCGCATCCTCCTTCCGGGCACGGATCCTATAGCCTGAGGGTAAGGATGCAAAAAATTTGGAGCGATACATCATCGCTTGAAGGATATACTTCTCCATACAATGAATGTTGTCGTAAACATACACAGGAGATGAACCAAGCCACATGCACAAAACAAGTCTATAGACTTCTAGAGGTGGGGTCCTTTGGAGGTCTAACAACAGAACAATCCAAGGTTTCCTTTCTTGAAAAACATAGTCACATGCATGCTTCGGTGCTAGTTAGATATCATGCTATAATTTAAAAACAACAAGCACCACTATAGTGCCTAGGTTTTACATACATTTGTGGATAATAATCAAACTAAAGAGATAACTTTTGGAGATTATGCAAAGATACTTGTAGTCCATAACTTGGTAGTGAGCCATCTAAAGATTTAACCAACATCAAGCTCTACGTTCTCTCCAAAACACATAGCAACAGAGCCAAGTCTTTTGCAATGATAATACTATTCTAAGAAAAGGAGGTTTCTCTATGTTTTACACAAGTCAAGCGGTCTTTATATACATGACTAAAATTTAAACCACAATTTTATTCCATCTCACAGTTTGAAGCATCTTCTTCTAGATAATCGTAAAAAAGAATACCTTATAGTCTTAGTAGATGCTTTTTTTGGAGAAGACACAAGTGATCACCAAATTTTAGACTCCTTTCCACTCTTTCTTTCCTCCAAAAATATCCAAAAATCCTCTCTATATTGCACTCTCTTTGTTGAGGTTCCAAAGACCAAAACATCTCTCTTCTAATTTCTTTTTCTAAGAGGGTTTAAATAGACCTTAGAAAGAATTTGCACAAGATAATGAACTCATAACTGTCCGCTATGGCACTTTGCTAAGTTGGGTTCATTTTCCAATTCAAATCTAAAGCAATGTCTTTGTTTCATTTATTCTAAAGTTAAGCATTTAAATTTTTCCTTTCTTCATTTTTCTTTTAATGAAGTAATATTAAATCTCCTTAGAATAGTTTTTCATCAAGCATGATATAAATGTTAATTTAACATCAATTAGCATGCAAGTGCAAATGATATATCAAATAACAAGGGTATAAGATATATCTAAAACATAAATCACATGTTAGGTCATTTTGACTATATAAATCATTAGCTTTCTGGCCACTTTCGAAAGTGTCTATTCCTACAAAAAGACAAGTCTATTAGTAACAAGCTATTTATCATCAAAATCTCATAAAACCATATAATATATCTATATCGCTCCAAATTTTTCACACCCCTACCTTCAGGCTATAGGATCCATGCCCGAAAGGGGGATGTGAAAAGGATGGCGCGGTACCTCGGACTGAGAGGCCTTGCGAAGGTCCCGCCTCTCGGGGGAGGTGTATTATGGTGATTTTTTGATGGATGGTGGGTTCACCAGGAAACGTTTGAATGGCAGTTTCCACGCCTAGGTTGGGAATGTGTTTTATGTGTTCAGTTTTATCCTTAAACATCCAAGTCCTAGGTTTGGCCAAATGAATCTAAATTGCTCTATATGAAGATGCAGATTAAATGAATACAGAAGAACAAATTAGGACAGAAAATAGAGAGAAAAAGCAAGATTAAAAAGTCATACCTGATCCGGATGTCTGATGAAGATTCTGATTCTTGAAGCAGTCAGGATCGCCTCGAATTTGACAGGATCGTCTGCTATTAGACAAGATCATCTGAGATCTGACGAATTCGTCAGACGAATTCATCAAAGACCTGCAATCAGAGAAGTAGACACAAAATACAGAAAATGCAACTATTCTAACAGAGGGAAATGATGTAAAATGATAATAACAATATTAAAATGATAATAGTAAACAAAATATGAGTGCACTACAATGACTTAATGACAATTTATGACTTAATTATGCATTTAAAGCTACATGGGTGAACTCCAAAATGCAGAATAATAAAGAATAACCAATAAATTAACTAAATGCAGAATAATACAGCAGAAAAGGGATGAAGAAATGCAAACTCTGGGCACTGATTGCCCCCAATGATGATTGCAATCGAAATCGTCTCTGATTTGACAGGATCACCTCCGATCTGAACAGGATCGTCTACGACGATGTAAGCTTGCTCCGGCTGAAAAATACTAAGGTACCTGCAAGAAAATTTGGATAGAACAAATGCAGATAGTAATTTAGGATGTCTAATGCGTGTAGAATTCGAGTTACAGGGAATTTCAGCCAGGGGGATGCTAAGGGGAGGGCCTAGGATTAAATAGGCTTAGGAGGGAGGTTAGGAGGTTGGAGATCATCCCTATTTGGGAGATCTCCAACGGGGAGGGTCTCTAACGATGCAGACACGCTTCTGCCCGGATTAGAGACGCCGTTGGAACAGAGACTAATTATGAAAAATTAGTTTTGGGACAAGATCGTCTGGACGTCCTAGCCCAGACGAAATCGTCCGATCTGAGGCGATATCGTCTGATCGACGACGATATCGTCAAACGGTCAAAACAAACTCTAAAAATGGCATGGGAAACGAGGAAACGGATTAAGCGACGGTTTGGGAGCGGTTTTGGAGGTTAAAATTTGAATTTGAATTATTTACTAGAGTAAGTGTAATTATTAAGGTTTTACTACGCCAATTTTAGGGTGCTACATTTTGCCCCCTCTTTAGCAAATTTTTTGAAGAAAATGCGTTAAAGATGAGTTCTTCTCGATCTACGAGAAAGCAAAAATTATTCCCATTTTTAGGCGACGATTCTTGGTCGAATCGTACGACGACTTACTATGGTGCCCCCTCCGTGTTTTTACCCAAATCGAACGTTTGAGGTAAAAACGCGGAAAAGCAAAAATTTTAAAATGTTTTTAATTGTGTTTTGAATAAAATTAAGAAAAATAGGGTAAAACCCTAATTCATTGTTACTGTTCATTTTTCTGGTTTTTTAGAGCTCTGCAAGCAAAAATGGTCGAGACAGCGCACAGATCGACAGAGGTCCGACGCAGGCTACGGGTAAGAGTCTAAACTTAGCTTAGAATGGTTTAAGTTGAATTTACATGCTTTTTAGATTGATTTTAAATAAATTTTGAGCATCACGGCCATTTTTGGGCCGTCGACGTCGTCGGGACGAAATCGTCCCGATTTCGACGAAATCGTCTCAAGTTCACCGATTTCGTCGAAGGGCGAAATCGACGAAAGGGGGACGATTTCATCAAATAAGGGACGATTTCGGCTTGCAAAATCGGAGACGATTTTGCTCAAATTTGGGACGATATCATCCAATAGTGGACGATATCATCATTTGTATAAAATTGAACCTGATTTTACTTGCATTATTAATCACTTGAGTTTTTATTAATGATTTTTTGTTGTGTTGTTGTTTATGTTGCAGAGAGGTTTACTAAAGAGCAGAGAATGGAAATACGATGGGTTGAGAGATGACTTGGCCGCTCTATCACAGGCAGAGCGGGATCAGCTGGCTCAAGCCGCTTACAGCATGTGGCAGAGATGCCACAAGTTTCTACAGACATGGGGCTACTGACAACCTTGGCAGAGAGGTGGTATCCGGGTTCTTCCTATTTTTGGTTACCCATAGGGGAGATGACTCCCACATTGGAGGATGTATGGAGGATTTTGAGGATCCCCATACAAGGACGGTTGATCACTCCTACGGCCAATCAGGGCCACGCTATGATGCGGTTGTGTGGCGATCCGAGCTTCACCCTGGAGAAGGGTAGAGTGAACATCGAGGCGCTGCGTCAGATGCCTGGGGCATCCAGACTCACACAGGTTTTGGCCGGAGTGGTAGGTGGACTTCTGCTGTGCCACCAGAGCGGGTGCAGGGTACCATGGGTGCTAGCAGATGTGATCTGCGACATGCGTGACCATGGTTATAGGTTCTCTTGGGGCAGTTTTGTTCTATGCCGATTGTACAGGATCCTGCATGGGGTCGTGTACAAGGGCGGCCGATGTCTGGTTATGACATCGCTACTACAGGTTTGGTGCTGGGAGCACATTGCAGTGCGAAGGCCGGTAGGGCTTCCTTTGATAGGGGTTGATGGGGAGAGGCCCCGAGTTTTCTACTGGTGGCTCCGGAGAGGGGCACAACGGCGGATTGATCTGTCGATGTCCCGGAGACTGCTGGATGACCTTGTCCTAGACCAGATCACCTGGAGGCCTTGGAGGGATCATCCAGGGTGGGCCGAGGATGGACAGGAGCTGGCTCGCATCAGGCGAGTCTGCTGGCTGAGGATGGAGAGGGGAGAGGTGGAGCTCCATCGCTACGACCGAGTTTTGTGATAGTTCGGTCTACAGCAGGGGATCCCATCTCTCAGGGATTACGAGTTTTCTTGGACTATCCGGGATAACACTACAGTTAGCGGGGCTCCAGATATGCAGCGCTTCTGGAGTCAGGACGCAGATGATGCCCCCATTCAGCCAATGGATGGGGATGATGCTGGGGTAGCCGATGGCTATGATGCCTGGTACGTAGGCATCCACCCTCCTCGGATGACGAGGGCTCAGGGTCCGATTCACGTAGTTGTGCATCGGATGGGGAGGCGACGCCAGGCGGCCATTGAGGCAGCACAGGGTCACGATGGGAGAGAGCAGAGGAGACCACAGGCTCAGTAGAGGCCACGATAGCGAGAGAGGAGGGAGGAGAGACCCCCTTCTCCATAGAGAGAGAGGCCACCATCGCCCGATAAGGGCAAGGGTGTTGACACTAGGGAGAGCAGCGAGACAGCGACTCTCCGAGCTGAGGTTGCCCACCTACGGGCTCAGGTGCAGACATTGCAGGATGAGGCTACACGGCTTAGAGCTCAAGGTGGAGGAGCGAGCACTCAGGATTTAGCATGCGCTATTGCCCAGGTTACATTCTATCAGGCTCTATACTACCAGGCGATGCCAGCAGAGCAGAGGGTGCCATTACCAACTCATATTGCAGAGCCTGTCATGATGGGGTCATCTAGGACATCATCACGATCGACATCCAGGACTCATGGCACCACACGGACTACGATGGGGCCACCTCCTCCACCTCAGGGGGGAGGAGATGAGGCTGAGAGCTCGAGGGGTTCTCGAGACACTGCACAGAGGATATATGATTGAGAGGATTGAGTATGCCAAGATGTAGATTGTGGCATACCAATCTATTTTTGATATGATGTACATATATTTGATATATATATAGATGAGATATTTTTTGATCATATGACTTGTCTTATGTATTTTTATGATGCTTTTAATGTTTTGATTGATTGATTTGATGATTCATGTAATTATGTCGTTGGAAATATTATGGTTGAAATGTCATGCTTGAAAAATTTAAATGAAATAATCTGATAGAACAAATTGGTTGTTTGTGATGATGATTTGATAAAAAAAAAGGGACTTTTAACAATAATTTCAAAGGACATTGTCGCTATTATAGACCATTTCATGGAGTCGCCGCTCACTCGGTCGTCAAGCTAATCCCAGTATAGAAATATTGTTAAAAGTAAAAGAGTGCTTAAGAGACTGTCTTAAGACTTTGGTGCAATGGTGCAAATGATGATGATGATGTTTTGTTTTCAGATTTTCATAAAAATAGTATGCATGAAATAATGTTAAAATGATTTTTGCTAGGCATAAATTCCTAAGTGTGATAAAATTTTTGGATAATTCCTTAGGAATTATACCATCATTGCAAAATTGAAGGTTGACATAATGACATGAAATAGTGATAATGTGTTTGTTTGTTTGTAAAGCATAATTGTATAACATAATGATTTAAGTCATATGGTTTTCATGATTTTTAAATAAATGGGGAATAAAAATTGGTACAATGGTTTGCGCTAGGCATAGAATATGTAGGTATAGACTTATACCATCATCGCGAAAATCAAAGAAGAAAATAGATTGTTTTATTGCATGGTTGATTTTTAATCTTTAAAAAAATAAATAGAAAATATGAAGAGGAGGACTTGCGCTAGGCATAAAATTCCAATTTTGGTTTTGGAACTATACCATCGTCGCGAAAGTCGATAATATATATATATATGTATGTTTTGATTGTATGGTTTTGAAAGAAATTTTGATTTTTCTATTATGCATGTAGTTGTCTTTATACTAAACAACTGTACTTTAAAGAAGAAAATGAATTTATTCCAAACAATTTGCAAAAAATATTTCAAAGTATCTTAAAGACAAAAGTTAGATTTATAAGGAATCCCATGTGCATATGTGAGTTCATTTCCAATCTTGATTTATCATAATGATACACAAAATCTCTCAAATACAAAATGTGTGTGCAATTGCTTTGTTCATTTACCAGTTTGAGCAAGATAATATGATACAAGTGATTTGAATGAACCAAATAAGTGTTCATTAACCATGATGTAGATGCATATAACCATACTAGACTACTATGTAAGTCGGATTATCAAGAGCTAGCTAATCCATAAGCAGACATAGGTCTATACAAAAGAAGGTCGCTAATGTGATAGACATATCGCCACGCTAGGAGTTACCCAAGGCCAAGCAGAGTTGGGCACAAACCACCTGTTATGGGGCTTACCTCACACTTTTCGAATAATTGAGAATTCCAGGGATTCAAGCTCATCAACCCTTCTTTTCTTTTCAAAGGGTAGGGAAAGGGATTTTATTGCTTTTGCTTTTGCTTTCTTTTCTTTTCTTTTTGTATTTTTGCTTGATAATGCTTGGAACATTGTTGTAATGATATAAAATAACATTTTTCTTTTTCTCTTTTTCTTGAACTTTGCTTTTTCTTTTGTTCTATGCTAGGGATACTTGCTCGGATTAGCTGTAGAGCAAGGGATTTTTATTCTGGGTAGGGGTGAGCTTGTCCTTTTGCCAATTCTCAAAGATTCTAGACCATGTGCATGATAGGATAGCAGGGGAAACTTTTCGCTCAAGAAACCACTTCTACTATGTAGCAAAGCATGGAAATTACAAATATAATCATTTTATTGTGAAAGGATGTGCTTGGTTTAAGTAAATAACAAGATCAATTCTCTGTGCTCAAACTTTATTTAATTGAATTTTGTGGACTTTGATATAAGAGAGATTAGTAATCATGCCAGATAAAAATCAAGATATTTATTTTTGTGAGTGTGAAAGTGAGGGATTCCAAATAAATGCTAATTTATCCAAAATAATTTGAAACATATAACTGCAACATTTGTAAGAAGATATATATAAATACTTTTTGAGAAGTTTTGAGAATGTTGACTCTCTCTTTCTTCTTTATGTTGTTTTGGTTTCGAAAGAGTCAAGAATATTGCTGTTTTTTTATTTTTTATTTTTATTATTATTATTTTTTTGTTTTTGAAAGAATTAACAAGTGCCATAAATAAATACAACAAGTAGTTTTGAATATTTTGATGATTATGAATGTTTTTGGTGTTTTTGAATTTATAAATTGAAAGAAATACAAGATAGTGATTTTGAAATATTTTAAACAAATATATACAAGGATGAAATGACCAAATTTATACATAGTAACGTTTAAGATGCAAAATGTTCATGGGTTCTTTAAGTTCTTTACCATCTAAGGTAGATAATTTGTATGCTCCCGATTCAAATTTAGCAGTGATAATGTATGGTCCAAGCCGCTTGGGCTCAAATTTACCTTTAAGGTCCTTAGTTGCATTAGTATTTTTTTGATTTTCTTTTAAAACAAGGTCGCCGATCTCAAAGGATCGATGACGAACTTTTTAGCATATGATCTTTTAAGCTTGTTTTGGTAGGCACGGAGATGCTCCAAAGCATTGATGCATTTTTCATCTAGGAGTTCCAACTGACTGAGTCTGCCAGCTCGATATTCATCTCCTACTTCGGTATCTTGAAGTAGTAGAGCCAAAGAAGGAACTTCTAATTCAAAGGGAAAAATGGCTTCAGCACCATAAACCAAAACAAAAGGTGAAGTTCCAGTGGGGGTTCGAACACTAGTTCGATAGGCCCACAAGGCTGGATATAACTGAATGTGCCAGTCACAACCAATTTTATTGACCAATATTTTGAGAATTTTGATTAAGGTTTTGTTAGATGCTTCTGCTTGACCATTACCCTGAGGATAATAGGGAGTGGACCAACGATGTTGAATCTTATATTTTTGGCATAATTTTTTAACATCTTTATTTTTGAAACAAGTTCCATTATCAGAGATGAGATTTGCAGGAATTCCGAACCTACAAATGATTTGATTAAAAATAAATTTAGAGACTTGTGTGCCAAGGCAGGAAGCTAAAGGCATAGCTTCAACCCACTTCGTGAAATACTCAATGGCGGTTATGATGAATTTGTGTCCATCAGATGACACAGGATTGATTTTGCCAATAATATCTAAACCCCATTTTGAAAAGGGCCAAGGAGATGAAATAGCCTGCAGTTCTTGTGCAGGCGCATGGACAAGGTCAGCATGTTTCTGGCACTTGTCGCAATGGCGCACATAATCATGTGCATCATTCTCCATGGTAGGCCAAAAGTATCCTATCCTAAGGAGCTTTTTAGCAATGACACTACCACTGAAGTGTCCTCCACAAGATCCATCGTGGGCTTCACTCAAGGCTGATTTGGATTCTTCTAAATTCAAACATCTTAATAGGATACCTTCAAAAGATCTCCTATATAAAGTATTGCCAATTATTACAAATCGACTTGCTCGTCTACGTAATAACCGACGCCGGTTTCTATTAGAATTGGCAGGGAAAGTCCCATTTTGGAGAAAATCAAATATATCCGTATACCAAGGTTCAGGAGTAGTTTCATTGATTAGAAACACATCCAAAGGTTCTAAGCATGACTTATTTGAAGCGGGTTCCTGGAGTCGACGAATAATGATAGTGGCATATTCGTCATCTAACTCCAAGGGTAGGAGAGATGCAAGCTGCGGCCATAGCATCACTGCACGGTTGCAAGTTCGAGGAATAGCTTCCAAGGTAACTTGATCAAATAGAGACATTAATTGTAAAACATAGGCTTTATATGGGCACAGTTTATCATCTCCGGTCTGATAAACTTCATTAATTTGGTTTATAACAAGTTGAGAATCACCAAAAACTAACAGATGTTTAATTTTTAGCGCTAAGGCAGCTCGTAATCCAAGGATTAGAGCTTCATATTCAGCAGTATTGTTGGTGCAAGCAAATGTTAATTTGAAGGATAGAGGAATAAGATGTTTTTGCGAGGATATTAAAATAATACCCGCACCAGCCCCACTCATGCATCGGGCTCCATCAAAGTATAAGGACCATTGTTCAATATGGTCTGCCTCTAATTGAAGGCATTCATCAGGAAACTCAATGATGAGGGGATGGGTAGACTCTAAGGGTGCAACAACTAATTGATCTGCTATGATTTGACCCTTAACAGACTTTTGTCCTATGAATGTGAGATCAAACTCGCTTAGAGCAAGAACCCACTTGGCTGTGCGACCCGATAAATAAGGTCGACTCATGAGATACCTCAAGGGATCATATTTAGCAATGACATAAGTTTTTTGACTAAGCATATAATGGCATAATTTTTGCATAGCAAACATGACTGCTAGACATAGTTTTTCTAATGTTGTGTAGCGGGTTTCATAACTGATGAAGGTTCGGCTAATATAATAATTAGCACGTTCTCTCTTCTCATCATCAAGCTGAGCTAACATAGCTCCTAAGGCAGAATCTGAAGCTGAAATATACAGGAGAAATGGGCGATCAGGTCTAGGCGGTGAAAGCACAGGTGGGTTAAGGAGGTATTGTTTGAGAAGTTCAAAAGCTTCTTTACATTCGTCATCCCAATTAAAAGGGACATCCTTCTTAAGAAGTTTAAGAAAGGGACCGGTTTTGTCCGCCAGCTTATCGATGAAGCGACGGATGGCTTGAAGCTTACCTTGTAAACTTCGTAACTCAGATATATTAGTAGGTGCGGGCATATCAGTGATAGCCGCAATCTTGAGAGGGTCAATTTCGATACCACGTAAAGAAACTAAAACCCCTAATAGTTTACCGGACTTAACTCCGAATATGCATTTGGCTAGATTTAATCGAATAAGATATTCTCGTAATCGATTAAAAACTTTTCTCAAATCATCTAAATGATTATCTTCATTAATAGAGCGAGCTATAATATCATCTACATAATCATGTAGGATATCATGCATCATATCATGAAAAATATAAGTCATAGCTCGTTGATAGGTTGCACCTGCGTTCTTTAAGCCAAATGGCATCACTTTCCAACAAAAGGTACCCCAGGGGGTAATAAAGGCTATTTTAGCCTCGATCTTCAGGAGCTATCCTGATCTGATTATAACCGGAGAATCCATCCATTAAGGACATCATCCCACTCCCGACAGTAAATTCAATGATTTGATCCATGTTTGGAAGAGGAAAATCATCTTTAGGGCATGCAACGTTAATATCTCTAAAATCTGTGCAAACCCTAACTTTGGTGGCTTCTTTCTTGGTGACTGGAACTACATTTGAGATCCATTCAACATAATCAATAGCTTGTATAAAAACAACATTCAGGAGTTTTTCTAACTCCCCTTTGACTAGCAAAGCCACTTTGGGATGCATTTTTCTAAGTTTTTGTTTAACAGGTTTAGCATCCGGATGGACCACTAGATGATGCATGACTACAGAAGGGTCTAGACCTGGCATATCTTCATATGTCCAAGCGAAGACATCTTCATATTCTTTAAGGAATGCAATGTATTGCTCTTGTTTTTCTTGACTTAATTCTGATCCAATATTGATTATGTGAGGACTATCCTCAGTTCCAATATTAATTTTAATGACATTTTCTACCTCCATGTGTAGATCTCTTTCAAAGTTAGGTGGGGCGGGTGAAACGCCCAATTCTTGTAATTCTTGTAAGGTTAAGTTGGATAATTCATCTTGAGGATTAGTGGTCTCAAGTTGGGCTATAGTTGGTATAGAACCATCAAAATAAAATCCATTGTGTAACATCTCTTCAATGGAGACATCGTGGAAGATATCTCCTTCCAACTCCTCATCGGAGTCAGCAATCATTTCAGGGTAAGCTATGGATAGCATGTTACATGTAAATGGCTGATTTTTTAGAGGCAAATCATCACGCCTATCCAAATAATCTTGATAACATATGAGTTGATCATCATCTTCAAAAGGAAAGGGTTGACCCTTACTAGGAAATAGGCCCACACCACAGCAGGCAGGCCACGGTTCTACCTCGAAAGGTTCTTTCATGCCATTTTGGAAAGGTCCCAAGCCTTTCCCTTTATATCCCATTTTAAGCATTATGGGTTTAGCTTTAATATATTCATTGGTAAAATAACATCGAGCATATCCCTCATGATGAGTTTTGATATTCCGAGGGATTCTTCCCCACTCATATCCTTTATAAATGAAGGCACAACTCCCGACTTGGTAAGTACTTCCCATAGGTTGTGGGAGGCCCAAAGTACGAGGAGATGGCGGCAAGTTATTTAAAAGAATTGAATCTTGCATGAAAGCATTTGTTTTTTCTGATATTAAGATTGTGGATAAATCTGGTAAAAGTTCATCATAAAGAGCATAAGATGTAGAAGGATCATTCCCTATATCTTTAGATGTGGAAGGTATGATAGATGTTGATAATGTGGAAGTGTTAAGAGATGGGTCTATAGGTTTTGAAATTATAGGGATAGAACATGAAGGATTGGTTGTAGATTGAAGATCTTTTTGAGGTTCTAGAGTGGTTTGTTTAGAAGATTGTTGATCTATATATGAGGATGAAATTAATGGAGGGGAAATAGGTGAAGCTATGGGTGTGTGTTTCATAGTTTTAGATGAAAAATAAGAATTAGGATGTGTGGATGACAGAGCAGGGCAAAATTGCACTCCAACAGGTTCTGCCAAAGCACACATATCAAAGGGTCTAGGATCACCGTGGATAGTGACCAACTGATTTTTAAATTCGAATTTAACACATTGGTGTAAAGTTGATGGGACAACCCGCATTGCATTGATCCAAGGACGACCCAAGAGTATATTGTACGATGCGGGGCAATGTACAATAAACATGGTGGTATCTAGAGTTCGAGGACCAACTTGCAATGGGATGGTAATAACTCCACACGTTTCTTGTGTTTCGTCATTGAAAGCTTTGATAATCATGTCACTTTTCTTCATTTCATCACTTCTAAAGCCAAATCGTTGGTAGAAGTCAAAAGTGCAAATGTTTAGAGATGAACCATTATCAATCAGGACTCGTTTAACAGACTACATCTCCAATTAGAGCAAGTAATATATAAGGGATTATCCTTATGTAAACTGTGTTGTGGGATATCTTTATCCCGAAAGTCAATACAATCAACTTCTCGAGTGATGATAGTATTGGCCATGGCTTCAGGTTGAATATTTTGAGGTACCATCATTTGGCTTAATGTAAGCATCAACTCATCCCTATGGGTAGGAGAAGATCTTAATAAATCCAAAAGGGAAATTCTGGCTGTAGTATTGGATAATTGCTCATTAATATTGTAAGGGGGTTTAAGTTGAACATTGGAAGCATGATTCCCTTTATTGGGATTTTTCAAAACAAATGGAGCTGATCCATCATTCTGGTTTGGTTCTTGTTGAGAATTTTGAGCCTGTTGTCGGGTAACGACTCCAATGGTACCTACAATGTTATATTGAAGACGTTGAACTGGTCTCGATCGAGCATTTATGGCTTGTTCATTTGGGAGGAATTGATTAGAAGAGGGTCGAGTAGTAACTCTTCTAGGAAATGGTTCTTCTGGAACCATAGCATCTGTGATGGGTTGAATAGGATCTGATTCATTTTCAGAACTATTCGATTGGTTTGAAGTGATGTCTATTTCACTTTCAGTATCTGATTCTATATCACTAGGATCTGGAGTTTGAATATTATGTAGGGGCCTGGTCGTGACCATGGATAAAGTTGTGTCAAATATTTGAGGATCATGATTAAGTAAATGTCCACTAATAGTTCCTACATATCGGGTAGGAGGAGGAACATTATGATGTTCGATTTGATTGGCCACCTCTTTACCATGTCTTGGTAAAGGGTGTTGAAATATGTCTAATGATTGATTAGCATTTTGATTTTGATTTTGGGGAATGTTCTTTTGAGGATTATTAGGAGCATTTTGTTTAGGTTGGAAGGCTTGCACCTCCATTTCATTATTATCAATCAGATCCTGGTATTTTATGTTTCAACCTTTTACAAGCGTTGGTAGAGTGTCCAGGCCCTCTATGGAAATCACAGTGTAAGTCAGCTCTGTATCCGGGTATAGTTGGATCAGGTTCCCGGATAGCTGGTAATTGGATCAAACCTCTTTCGAGTAATTGAGGTAAAATAGTTGATAACGGTTGATTCAATCTAGTAAATTCTCGAGGAGGCTTATCAAGCGGTTTCAATATAAATTTTTTTGTTGTTTTCGTTGCATTGATATTAGCAACATTTCTGCTATCAATGACTCCGTCACCTACAACTTGTTTGTTTTTATACTGATTTTTGGATGTTTTCTCATCATCCTTCTTCCTAAGTTGGCCTCTCCTAATGAGGGCATCTTCTACTCTTCGAGCTAAATCTATAGCCTGATCGAAGGTAGTTAAAGTAGCAGTTGATAGCTCATAAGATATTTGTTCTTGTAAATTATTAATAAAAATGTCCAACATTTCCCTATAAGGTAGCACAAAGTGCAGTTTTCCTATCAACTGCCTCCATCTAGCTAAGAAATCGGCAAAACATTCATCCTTGTCTTGTTTTAAGTTGTATAAATCTTTAATGGTTACATGCCTCTCGATGTAGGCACTAAATTGATGGACAAAATATTCAGCTGTTTCTTCAAAGTTTCTCAAAGAATGAGTGGGCAATTGATAGTACCACTCTAATGCCATTCCACCTAAACTTTTCGGGAACATTTTTAGTAATAGCAAGTCATCATGTGATATATCATGACATGCTATCCTAAACATGCGAAGATGCTCTATGGGATCTTCGGTTCCTTTATATATAGGCAGGATGGGCATGGGAAAATGCTTAGGGTACGGTTGTGCTACAACTATGGGATCCAAAGGTTGACTACATATCTCTCGATAATTGTACGAGGGACTGGTAAGGATCTATCTCGGTCCATACGCGAAGCTAACTGTTTCACCATGGCTTCCAGATTACTAGTTTGCCCACCATATTGGTTCGGTGGGGCATTGATATGGGATTTGTGAGCATATGATGGAGGGACATGAAGATTAGATGCTATGTTGCTATTGTGTAAATTGTTGGTAGGAAAGGTGTTATGAAGGAATTTTGAAGTTGTATTATGTTGTATTCCAGATTGTTGAAAATTGGTGTTTGGCTTCATTTTAGGTTTTTGTTTACTTGAAGCATATTGATCAATAGTTTGGCGAAGTAAAGCAGTGAAGGAAGTTTTCTTTTGTGTGGGAATGATTTTAGGCTCAATAACAGGTTCCTTAGGAGGTTGGGTAACCTGTTGTTTTGGCATGTTCTGAATCATAGTGACCATATCTCTATTGGATGGTCCAGCCTTATCACTTTCTTGATCAATGAAAGACAAGGGATTAGTGTGCACATCAAACATATGTTCCATGGCTGCTTGAGTGTCACTAATTTGCCCTTTATCAATACGAACTGCCATATTAAGAGCACCAATGTTATTATTGAAAAATTTCCAGAAATGATCTAAGTTGTCAAAAGCAATAGTTCCATCTAGAGCTACTCTAGGGGATGAGGATCCATCCTCTTTAACATTTTCTTCTTGTTCATTGTCTTCACCTAGGTCATCTTCTGGTTGATCTAGAGTTTCTCCTTCCGGAATTGGATCCTCAGGAAGGAGATTTGGGTCTCTAGTTTTATCTTCTAACCAATCTTCTTCTTCTCCTTCAGTTTGTTTACCATTCCTAAGTTTAGGCATTGTGCTTAATTTAGATTTCAGCAAATATATATATATATATATATATATATATATATATATATATATATATATATATATATATATATATATATATGCAACAAGCTTAAGAGGTATATATTAATTATATACCTACTACAATATTTAAAATGAAATGTTTTGGTTTTTGTTATGTTTTTTAGTTTTTCTTGTTTTTGTAATAATATTGTAAAGATAACAAACAACACAATAAATGCAAGAACTAATACTGAAAGTAATGATCTAGTTTTCTATAAACAATTTATAAATATCATTAATGGGCTCGAGTTCTTCAGAAGTCATGAAGTGTTCTTCTTCAAATTGAAAATTTTCTTTCAAAAATTTAATGAAAAGAGCTATAGTGATATTATCTGTCTCAGATTCTGGTTGATAGAAGTAAAGCTCATGGCAATACTCTCGATATAACACAGCTCGAGGAACTCTATTCCATATTTCCCTATCCGTAAGAACAACCTCTTGGTCTTCTACACGACCTAGGAACTGGTGTATAATGGCTGCGTTCTCGAGGTATTCCTCGAAGGTGAACAATTCTGAAGACACAAGAGCTCTCCTATAAGCTAACCATCTATGGCATGCTCTCTGAAGTTCATGATAAAAGACGAGTTGATGAGGATCCAGGATTCTATCTAGGACAAGCCTCTTGATTTGTTTAAGTTTTGTTGACCTAGATGAAATGACACTTAGTCTTCTATCAAGTTCGTCCCACAAAAGTTGATTTCTATCTGTTTTAGGCACACTAAGCACATAATTGATTTCTATGGCTGCCAATTGGTTTTCAACATTTATAGTAACTGCTAATATTTTCTTAGGAGCTACCATCTAAACATGATATGCAACTTATTAATTTTAAATGATTTGAAAATGCATCTATGTTTTGGTTGTTTTATTTTTTTTTTTGTTTTCAAAAGGTTTTAAATGCATTCACGTCGGGTTCACCAAAATGTATCGCTCCAAATTTTTTACACCCTTACCTTCAGGCTATAGGATCCATGCCCGAAAGGGGGATGTGAAAAGGATGGCACGGTACCTCGGACTGAGAGGCCTTGCGAAGGTCCCGCCTCTCGGGGGAGGTGTATTATGGTGATTTTTTGACGGATGGTGGGTTCACCAGGAAACGTTTGAATGGCAATTTCCATGCCTAGGTTGGGAATGTGTTTGATGTGTTCAGTTTTATCTTTAATCATCCAAGTCCTAGGTTTGGCCAAATGAATCTAAGCTATTCTATATGAAATGCAGATTTAAATGAATACAAAGAACAAAATTAGATAGAAAATAGAGAGAAAAGGCTAGATTAAAAAGTCATACCTGATCCGGATGTCTGATGAAGATTCTAATTTTTGAAGCAATCAAGATCGCCTCGAATTTGATAGGATCATCTCCTATCAGACAAGATCGTCTGAGATCTGACGAATTCGTCAGACGAATTCGTCAGAGACCTACAATCAGAGAAATAGATACAAAATATAGAAAATGCAACTATTCTAATATAGGAAAACAATGTGAAATGATAATAATGATGTTAAACTGAGAATTATAAATAGAAATATGAATGCATTATACTGATTTAATGACAATTAGTGACTTAATTATGCATTTGATCTAGATGGGTGAACTCCAAGATGCAAAATAATAAGAAATAATTATAAAATTAACTAAATGCAGAATAATACAATAGAAAAGGGATGAAGAAATGCAAACTCTGGGCACTGATTGCCCCCAATGATGATTGCAGTCGAAATCATCTCTGATTTGACAGGATCGCCTCCGATCTGAATAGGATCGTCTGCGACGATGTAAGCTTGCTCCGACTGAAAAATACTAAGGTACCTGCAACAAAATTTGGATAGAACAAATGCAAATAGTAATTTAGGATGTCTAGTGTGTGTAGAATTCGAGTTATAGGGAATTTCAGCCATGGGGATGCTAAGGGGAGGGCCTAGGATTAAATAGGCTTAGGAGGGAGGTTAGGAGGTTGGAGATCATCCCTATTTGGGAGATCTCCAATGGGGAGGGTCTCTAACGGCGTAGACACGCTTCTGCCCGGATTAGAGACGCCGTTGGAACAGAAGACTAATTGTGAAAAATTAGTTTTGGGACAAGATCGTCTGGACGTCCTAGCCCAGACGAAATCGTCCGATCTGAGGCGATATCGTCTGATCGACGACGATATCGTCAAACGGTCAAAACAAACTCTAAAAATGGCATGGGAAACGAGGAAACGGATTAAGCGGCGGTTTGGGAGCGGTTTTGGAGGTTAAAATTTGAATTTGAATTATTTACTAGAGTAAGTGTAATTATTAAGGTTTTACTGCACCAATTTTAGGGTGCTACAATATCATTAATATTTACATGTAAATATATAAATATTTTTTATGTAAAAGTTATCTAGGGGAGGGTCATGACATACCCTTGGACTAAACACAGTCCTCTGTGTTTCACTAATATCCTGCAATAAGACCAAAATTACATTTATTTATTCAAACAAATATGGAAAATGTTTTTGCATATCAACTATTTTTCCCAAGTAGCATTCTTTTCTAAGTACCAGTCCTATTGGACTTTACATTGTTTCAAAGTTCGATTCCTCATCTATTTGGAATGGAACTCCAAAATATTTATCGATTATACTTCAATCATTACAGGGTTGTTTATCTGTAAGTTAGAAAAATTCTTTACATGGTCAGGATCAACTACATACTTCCTAAGTAAGGATACATGGAAAGTATCGTGGATCTTGGATAGGTTGGGTGACAAGGCGAGATGATAGGCAACTAGAATTATCATCTTGATGATCTCAAAGGGCTCGATATATCTAGAATTCATATTGGTTGACTTGATGGCACTCTTCATGGGATTTACTCTTAAGAATACTCTATCCCTTGCAAATAATTCTCAAGGTATGCACTTTCTATTGGCATAACTCTTTTTATGATCAAAGATTTCATTTAGATTTGATCTAATCATTTTTAGTTGTTCCTCCATATCTCAAACCACATCTAGTCCGATGGTAATCCTATCTTTTAGATTTTATTATGAGAGGGGTGTTTGAAATTTCTATTGTACAACGCTTTGACTGGATCCATTCCTAAAGAAGCATGATGTACATTGTTCTAGGTGAATTCAACTAGGTGCAAAACATCTTCCCATTTATATTTTTGATCCATACAATACATGCAAAGCATGTCATCTAAAACCTAGTTGACTCTCTTAGTTTGACCATTAGTCTCTAGATGGTAAGCAAAACTGATATTTAATTTTGTGCCTATAGCTCGATGTAGAGCTTACCAGAATGCAGATGTGAATATGAAGTCTCTCTATAAGATATAATTACTTCAATAAATCCATGTAGCCTAAATATTTCCTTGGTAAATTTGTTAGCTACCACAAGTGCATCATCCTTTGTACTTCTTAAAATAAAGCGTGCAATCTTGGTCAATTTATCCACTACAACAAGGATTAAATCATGTTGGAATCTATTCTTAGGCAGTCCCACAGTAAAGTCCATGGATATTACTTACCATTTACGAACATGTATATCATGTGGGTATAAAATACTTGTTGGATGTCAGTGTTCAACCTTCACCTTCTAATATTCCATACATCTAGCAAAAAATTCATTTATGTCCTTCTTCATCCTTGTCCAATAGAAGGTCTTTTTCATATTCTCCCTCATTTTAGTCCCTCCAGGATGAGTTGATTAAGGAGATATATGCACCTCCTGCATAATATTCCTCCTTGAGTCACGATCTTTTGGTATGATGGCCTTTTCCTTAAAATATAAGAGTCCATCCTTAATTTTATAATATTTGTTTTCTTCAAGAGTTCTTACCATATTTATCTAAATATCATTGCAAAACCGATCATGGGTTTGCATTTCTCTGACTTGGTCCATCAAGTCTATATGGCTATGAGTTATAGTAGCTATATGCCTGTTGAGTGTTAATTTTACCCAATTGTGAAACTACACTCTCCCTTAGGATTTGAATTCAAAATCCCCTCTTGCAAAGAAGTTAGAAAAAATAACTTCTCCAAGGTCTCTGCTATATTAGCATTTGCATATGTGTATTAGTAATCTCAAATAAATATGTATCAATTTAATGCTTGGAACACCTTAGTGATTGCAAGTAACTATAAACAAGGGGCATGTGTTGGTTTATTTTACCATGCTACTTTAACGTTTTTTCATGAAACCAAAATAAAGCAAATGTGAGTTGGCCCTCATATGACCACGATGTAGCACCTTAATTATTTTATCTTGTAGGATTTTAAGGTAGATTTTATCTTCTTTATTAAGTGGGTTTTAAACAAGTTTTATCTTGCATGAAATCTTACTTTAAGCACGAAAATGAAGATTAAATCTATATATAAACGTGAATCCAAAATTATGAATAGGCTCCTCAAATACAACTTCTTATCATGGAGATTAAGATAGCCTTCAATATGATTAATAAATTACCCCTCTTTGGTGAAATTAATTGTCACAAAGAGATGATAATGTATAGCCTTGAAATAGAGGCTTTAAATGTCATTTTAATTATTCCTCTTTTGTGAAATCAAAATTTTCATAAAGAAGAGTAATTTAATGCTTGGAAACAATAACCTTCTATGTATGCTTGAATTTGCCCCTCTTTGATAAAATCAGAATTTTTCATAAAGAGAGGGCAATTAATGCTCTAAAAATAAAACTATGAAGGGCCATTAAAATTTACCCCCCTTTGAAGAAATTGAAATTTTCGTAAAGGGAAGTTCATTTTATGCTTGCCGTTGAAGTATGAAATTGAAATAAATAAATTTAGCTCCGAAATGAATATTCTGGAATTTCGTATTTTTAAAATTTGCAATAAAAACAACTTTGACTAATTTTAAAAAATACGGAATGACATCGAATCAAAAACATCTAAGTGCAAAATGAAATTATGCAGTATACTCTACGCAGTCATGCAATTATTTTTGGATTTTGAATTTTTTTTCATGTTTATTTTAATGTTCGAAAATTTAAAAAAATTAAAAATAAAAAGCTAGAAAATAAAATTAAAATATGAAAACTAAAATTTAATGCAGAAACCATAAAATGTAGCTTTATGCTATCCTAGCATGCAAAATTCAAGACATGAGATTTTTTTGAGCATAACCCAACTTTAGCCGGAACTGCATTTACACATCCCAAACTAAATGGGTGCAAGACTCTAAGAAAATAAAATGAAATTCCTACCCCTGGACATTCAAAAATGGAACCCTCATGCAATAACAATGTCTAGAAATCCAGAAAGTAGAAAAATAAATATTAGCCAATAAAACGGGAACACTCAGATGTTATCTCCTCTTATTTTTCTCCAAAGTGCAAAAATCCTGCCATTACACATAAAAATCTTGTTTCTACATATCTTCAACAAAATCTCTGGTTTTCCTAAGAACAACCAGTTCAAGTGGAAGGAAAAACAACCCAAAACGGATCCAAAATAGCCATTGCTCATAAATCTACAATCCCTTTTTTAAACCAGTTTCCAACCCTGTTTCAATCCTACAATGGGATATTTAAAATTTTAGAAAATTTATTTTCACTGTCCAAATCCTTTAGTTTCAAATTCCTTGGTTTCGTTTCATTTCTCAACTTGTAATTTATTTTGAAAAAGGTTTTGTCTTCCTTTTCTTTTCATTTTCCCCTTTCGTCCTTTATTATTACCAAAGAAATGTATTCATATTAAAAATGATGCCTTCATTTTCTTTTCATTTTATCATCCCCCTTACTGACAATTACCCATTGCCTAACATGGAACAACTGCTGTAAGCAGTAGTAGGTTCAACTAGATTGTCCCTGTTAGATGGATTTTTAGGGTACAATCAAATTCTGATAAATCCAGAAGATAGACACAAGGCAACACTCACCACATCCTGGGGCACATTTTAATATTTAAGAATACCTTTTGGATGGATGAATGCAGATGCTACTTTCCAAAGAGCGATGGAATTTGATTTCAAATGACTAATGTTCAAAATTGTAGTAGTGTACTTAGATGATATCACAGTTTTTTCTAAAAATACAAAAGATCATATAGAACATTTGACTATAGTTTTTTCCTGATGCAAGGAATTTTGAATCTCTCTAAATCCAAAAAATGCATATTTGGAACTACAAAAGGAAAATTGCTATGTCGTATAGTTTTAGAGAAGGGGATAAGCATTGATCCAGAAAGGATAGAAGCCATTTATAAAATTCCCCCACCCAAGAATCTAAAATGAGTAAGGTCATTCTTTGGCAAAATAAATTTTATCAGAATATTTATCCCAAATTTTGTAGAAATGACCAAACCCATAAATTATATGGTGAAGAAAACTGGAGAAATAAAATGGACATTAGAAAATATGGAAACATTTAACAAGATCAAAGAAGCCATATCAACCACTCTAGCTTTAAGTTACCCTAATTATGCAAAATATTTTAATATCTATTCATATGCATCTGAACATTCTATTGCTGCAGTCCTTTCACAAAAAGATAATGAAAATAATGAAAGGCCAATAGCCTTTATGAGCTTAGTACTAAAAGGAGCAAGTATTAAATACACCCTGCTAGAAAAACATGCATATGTAGTCATCCAATATTTGGAACACTTTAAAGGTATATTTGGCTCAAACAAAGTTTACTACTGTATTCTCTTTATAACAATAAAATATATCTTTTCTCAATCAGAGCCATTGGGAATACCAACAAGATGGATGGTAAAACTTTTGCAATATGATGTTGAATTTAAAATAGTTAAAATAGTCAAAGGGCAGTGTTTAGCTAAACTGTTGGCTAACAAAGAAGAAGCAGAATATGAAAATATTCTTACCATAGATCAGACATATGATGATAGAAGAATAAAAAATAAAGAATGTAAATGGTATAAAGAAATTTTATTCTATCTACAAACTCTGTCATTCCCCAAAAACATGTCAATAAATAGAATGAGTTTAGTCAAACTTCAAGCTCAAAAGTATTATATACAAAATAGAGTATTATATTAGAAACATCCTGATGGAGTATTATTAGTCTGCTTATATGAAAGAGAAGTCCCAGAAATAATTGATGAGTTTCATAATGGTTTCTATGGGGGACATTTTGCTCCAAGAGCTACAACAGATAAAATCATGAGAGCAGGTTATTACTGGCCATCCCTTTTTAAGGATGTATATAAATATGTAAGGAATTGTCAATAGGACATGAAACATTCCATATTTTAAATCCCTATAGAATTTAAAATCACAATGAAATAAACCACATCAGGCCCTCCTTCTAGCACCAAAATGTTGAGTGTTAATTTTACCCAATTGTAAAATTACACTCTCCCTTAGGATTTGAATTCAAAATTCCCTCTTGCAAAGAAGTTAGACAAAACAACTTCTCCAAGGTCTCCACTATATTAGCATTTGCATATGTGTATTAGTAATCTCAAATAAAGATGTATCAATTTAATGCTTGGAACACCTTAGTGATTGCAAATAACTATAAACAAGGGGTATGTATTGGTTTATTTTACCATGCTACTTTAATGATTGTTCATGAAACAAAAATAAAGCAAATGTGAGTTGCCCTCAAATGACCACGATGTAGCACCTTAATTCTTTTATCTTGTAGGATTTTAAGGTAGATTTTATCTTCTTTATTAAGTGGGTTTTAAACAAGTTTTATCTTGTATTAAATCCTACTTTAAGCATGGAAATGAAGATTAAATCTATCTATAAATGTGAATCCAAAATGATGAATAGGCTCCTCAAATACAACTTCTTATCATGGAGATTAAGATAGCCTTCAATATGATTAATAAATTACCCCTCTTTGGTGAAATTAATTTTCACAAAGAGATGATAATTTATAGCCTTAAAATAGAGGCTTTAAATGTCATTTTAATTATTCCTCTTTTGTGAAATCAAAATTTTCATAAAGAAGAGTAATTTAATGCTTGGAAACAATAACCTTCTATGTATGCTTGAATTTGCCCCTCTTTGATGAAATCAAATTTTTTCATAAAGAGAGGGCAATTAATGCTCTAAAAATGGAAACTATGAAGGGCCATTAAAATTTATCCCCCTTTGAAAAAATTGAAATTTTCATAAAGGGAATTTCATTTTATGCTTGCCATTGAAGTATGAAACTGAAAAAAATAAATTTGGCTCCAAAATGAAGATTCTAAAATTTTTTATTTCTAAAATCTGCAATAAAAACAACTTTGACTAATTTTTAAAAATATGAAATGACCCCGAATCAAAAACGTCTAAGTGCAAAATGAAACTATGCAGTATACTCTACACAGTCATGCAATTATTTTTAGATTTTGAAAAAATTTCATGTTTATTTTAATGTCCGAAAATTTATAAAATTAAAAATAAAAAGTTAGAAAATAAAATTAAAATTTGAAAACTGAAATTTAAAGCAGAAACCAAAAAATGCAGCTTTATGCTACCCTAGCATGCAAAATATGAGACATGAGATTTTTCTGAGCATAACCCAACTTTAGCCGAAACTACATTTACACATCCCGAACTAAATGGGTGCAAGACTCTAAGGAAATAAAATGAAATTCCTACCCCTGGACATTCAAAAATGGAACCCTCATGCAATAACAATGTCTAGAAATCTAAAAAGCAGAAAAATAAATATTAGCCAATAAAACGGGAACAATCAGATGTTATCTCCTCTTATTTTGCTCCAAAGTGCGAAAATCCTACCATTACACACAAAAATATTGTTTCTACATCTCTTTAGCAAAATATCTAGTTTTCCTAAGAACAACCAATCCAAGTGGAAGGAAAAACAACCCAAAATGGATTTAGAATAGCCATTGCTCATAAATCTGCAATCCTATTTTCAAACCAGTTTCCAACCCTATTTCAATCCTACAATGGGATATTTAAAATTTTAGAAAATTTCTTCACTGTCCAAATTCCTTAGTTTCAAATTCCTTGGTTTTGTTTCATTTCCCTGCATGTAATTTATTTTGAAAATGGTTTCGCCTTCATTTTATTTTCATTTTCTCCTTTCGTACTTTATTATTACCAAAGAAATGTATTCATATTAAAAATGATGCCTTCCTTTTCTTTTCATTTTATCATCCTCCCTACAGACCAAAGCCTTGTTTTTTATGTGTTAAGAATATCATACTTAGAACTTAAATAATTTATTCTTCACTTTCAGAGCTTTTGTTTTATTTGGAGGAACTTTATTTGGTTGAAGCCCCCGTGGAAATTTTAAACAAAAATGCATCCATTTCTTGGCTATATGACCAACCAAGCCATTTTACCCTCACTGTCGACACATGCAATGCATCTTCTGAAACAAACACCTTTTATAATATGTGAATATTATTATAAGACCTGGCTGTGTATTATCTTGGTGGGCCCATCCGTTTTGGCCATCAATTTTCGTTGTTCGACAAAATCCTCATTGCACATTTTGCCATGTTGTCGGGTTTACATGGCCACGTTCTTGCCTGCATATTTACTGTCCACTTGATGTGCCTGGATTACTACTGTGTCAACACACAAAAATGTACCATTTGTATTAGATATTCTATTCATGGTAAGTGCCATGGTTACCCCAGGAGTGTAACGTCTTTGTTGTCTTAACCATTGTCAATTTTTTATTCCATATGTCTATCCGAGTGGCTACCGTTGCAACGTGATTTCGGTATTCTGACGCTACGTGTACTGTCTCATTTATCATGTGCATATTCCTGCTATTATGTTATTGTATTTTAAATCATTCATCTTATGTTCTCACCAATTTGACAACTCCCTGTGCTTTTTTAATGGCCGCATTTGAAGTCACTCCTCAACAATACCATCATCGTGTCTCTTATTATGCTACATAAATGCCATGATATATCCCATGTAATTGGAGACCCTATCACCTGTTGTTGTGACTAACATTGTATTGTGACTATTCTTTCTAGATATAGGTGTGTTGATGTGTCACACCATGCATTGCGTTCATCATTACCCATTTATTGCATGTCATCATTGATTTTTGAATTTCATCCTCAAACGAAACCAACGTGATGCTCCTTGCCAATTTTTTTAAAAAATAACTTGTGCATTGTAAATACCTTCGTGACCTCATTGCTTCAGGGTGTCGTATTCCACTCTTTCAAAGCATTAATAAAACACTGTTGAAACCTTCGACCTTCGATGTCTCTTGGAAACTACCAGTTATCAAATTTGAATACTTCCCAACAATTATGTTACTACTTCTAACACCGCTATCATGTTGTGGCATCGTTGTCCATGTTTGGTTATTAGTGGTCATAGATCATCTTTGCTACATTATAAAATAATATTGTTTGGGTTCATCAGATTTATAGCATCATAATCGTTAGCTCGATGATGATATTATTTCCATTAACAATTCCTCTAGGACCGTCGATATTCCTTATAAGAAAGGTCGAATCTTAATGCCCAACCCTTACGAGTTATCCACGTCACTATCTTCGACATGCCACATTGCGTTTACTATGGTCTGAGGCCCTCTTACCGTGAAAATACCATCCAATAGCACCTCCGGTATTCCCTTGTCAAAAACTTTATCCACCTTGTCATCTGTTGCCACAGGTGCTCCCACGGTTCCAAACACGTCTTCTGCAATGGTCATTCGCCATGTGTACGAGATGCAAGTATTAAATACACCCTGCTAGAAAAACATGCATATGTAGTTATCCAATCTTTGGAACACTTTAAAGGTATATTTGGCTCAAACAAAGTTTACTATTGTATTCTCTTTATAACAATAAAATATATCTTTTCTCAATCAGAGCCATTGGGAAGACCATCAAGATGGATGGTAAAACTTTTGCAATATGATGTTAAATTCAAAATAGTTAAAATAGTCAAAGGGGCGGTTTAGCTAAACTGTTGGCTAACAAAGAAGAAGCAGAATATGAAAATATTCTTACCATAGATCAGACATATGATGATAGAAGAATAAAAAATAAAGAATGTAAATGGTATAAAGAAATTTTATCCTATCTACAAACTCTGTCATTCCCCAAAAACATGTCAATAAACAGAATGAGGTTAGTCAAACTTCAAGCTCAAAAGTATTATATACAAAATAGAGTATTATATTAGAAACATCCTGATGGAGTATTATTAGTCTGCTTATATGAAAGAGAAGTCCCAGAAATAATTGATGAGTTTCATAATGGTTTCTATGGGGGACATTTTGCTCCAAGAGCTACAACAGATAAAATCATAAGAGCAGGATATTATTGGCCATCCCTTTTTAAGGATGTATATAAATATGTAAGGAATTGTCAATAGGACATGAAACATTCCACATTTTAAATCCCTATAGCATTTAAAATCACAATGAAATAAACCACATCAGGCCCTCCTTCTAGCACCAAAATGTTGAGTGTTAATTTTACCCAATTGTGAAATTACACTCTCCCTTAGGATTTGAATTCAAAATTCCCTCTTGCAAAGAAGTTAGACAAAACTTCTCCAAGGTCTCTGCTATATTAGCATTTGCATATGTGTATTAGTAATCTCAAATAAAGATGTATCAATTTAATGCTTGGAACACCTTAGTGATTGCAAGTAACTATAAACAAGGGGTATGTATTGGTTTATTTTACCATGCTACTTTAATGATTGTTCATGAAACCAAAATAAAGCAAATGTGAGTTGGCCCTCATATGACCACGATGTAGCACCTTAATTCTTTTATCTTGTATGATTTTAAGGTAGATTTTATCTTCTTTATTAAGTGGGTTTTAAACAAGTTTTATCTTGCATTAAATCCTACTTTAAGCATGGAAATGAAGATTAAATCTATCTATAAATGTGAATCCAAAACGATGAATAGGCTCCTCAAATGCAGCTTCTTATCATTGAGATTAAGATAGCCTTCACTATGATTAATAAATTACCCCTCTTTGGTGAAATTAATTGTCACAAAGAGATGATAATTTATAGCCTTGAAATAGAGGTTTTAAATGTGATTTTAATTATTCCTCTTTTGTGAAATCAAAGTTTTCATAAAGAATAGTAATTTAATGCTTGGATAGAATAAAAAATATCCTTTTATGTATGTTTGAATTTATCCCTCTTTGATGAAATCAGATTTTTTCATAAAGAGAGGGCAATTAATGCTCTAAAAATGAAACTATGAAGGGCCATTAAAATTTACCCCCCTTTGACGAAATTGAAATTTTCATAAAGGGAAGTTCATTTTATGCTTGTCATTGAAGTATGAAACTGAAAAAAATAAATTTGGCTCCAAAATGAAGATTCTAAAATTTTGTATTTCTAAAATCTGCAATAAAAACAACTTTGACTAATTTTTAAAAATACGGAATGACCTCGAATCAAAAAAGTCTAAGTGCAAAATGAAACTATGCAGTATACTCTACACAGTCATGCAATTATTTTTAGATTTTGAAAAAATTTCATGTTTATTTTAATGTCCAAAAATTTATAAAATTAAAAATAAAAAGTTAGAAAATAAAATTAAAATCTAAAAACTGAAATTTAATGCAGAAACCAAAAAAATGCAGCTTTATGCTACCCTAGCATGCAAAATCCGAGACATGAGATTTTTTTGAGCATAACCCAACTTTAGCCGAAACTACATTTACACATCCTGAACTAAATGGGTGCAAGACTCTAAGGAAATAAAATGAAATTCCTACCCCTGGACATTCAACAATGGAACCCTCATGCAATAACAATGTCTAGAAATCTAAAAAGCAGAAAAATAAATATTAGCCAATAAAACGGGAACAATTAGATGTTATCTCCTCTTATTTTGCTCCAAAGTGTGGAAATCCTGCCCTTACACACAAAAATCCTGTTTCTACATTTCTTCAGCAAAATATCTAGTTTTCCTAAGAGCAACCAATCCAAGTGGAAGGAAAAATAGCCCAAAACGGATCCAGAATAGCCATTGCTCATAAACCTGCAATCCCATTTTCAAACCAGTTTCCAACCCTGTTTCAATCCTATAATGGGATATTTAAAATTTTAGAAAAAATTTTCACTGTCCAAATTCCTTAGTTTCAAATTCCTTGGTTTTGTTTCATTTCCTTGCATGTAATTTATTTTGAAAATGGTTCCGCCTTCATTTTATTTTCATTTTCCCCTTTCGTCCTTTATTATTACCAAAGAAATGTATTCATATTAAAAATGATGCCTTCCTTTTCTTTTCATTTTATCATCCTCCCTACTGACCAAAGCTTTGTTTTTTATGTGTTAAGAATATCATACTTAGAACTTAAATAATTTATTCTTCACTTTCAGAGCTTTTGTTTTATTTGGAGGAACTTTATTTGGTTGAAGCCCTATGGAAGTTTTAAACAAAAATGCATCCATTTCTTGGCTATATGACCAACCAAGCCATTTTACCCTCACTGTCGACGCATGCAATGCATCTTCTGAAACACACACCTTTTATAATATGCGAATATTATTATAAGACCTGGTTGTATATTATCTTGGTGGGCCCATCCATGTTGGCCATCGATTTCCACTATTCGGCAAAATCCTCATTGCATGTTCTGCCATGTCGTCGGGTTTACATGGCCATGTTCTCGCCTGCATATTTACTATCCACTTGATGTGCCTGGATTACTGCTGTGTCAACACATGAAAATGTACCATTTGTATTAGATATTCTATTCATGGTAAGTGCCATGGTTACCCAGGAGTGTAATGTCTTCGTTGGCTTAACCATATTCAACATTGTCGATTTTTTATTCCATATATCTATCCGTGTGGCTACCGTTGCAACATGGTTTCGGTATTCTGATGCTACGTGTACTGTCTTGTTTATCATGTGCATATTCCTGCTATTACGATATTGTATTTTGAATCATTCATCCTATGTTCTCACCAATTTGACAACTCCCTGTGCATTTTTAATGGCCACCTCTGAAGTCACTCCTCAACAATACCATCATTGTGTCTTTGATTATGCTGCATAAATGCCATGATATATCCCATGTAATTGGAGACCCTATCACCTGATGCTGTGACTAATGTTGTACTGTGACTATTATTTCTAGATATAGGTGTGTTGATGTGTCACACCATGCATCACATTCATCATTACCCCTTTATTGCATGTCATCATTGATTTTTGAAATTCATCCTCAAACGAAACCAACGTGACGCTCCTTGTCGATTTTTTTAAAAATTAACTAGTGCATTGTAAATACCTTCGTGATCTCATTGCTTCAGGGTGTCGTATTCCACTCTTTCAAAGCCTTAATAAAACACTGTCGAAACCTTCGACCTTCGATGTCTCTTGGAAACTATCGGTTATCAAATTTGAATACTTCCCGACAATCCTGTTATTACTTCTAACACCGCTATCGTGTTGTGGCATCATCGTCCATGTCTGGGTATCAGTGGTCACAGATTGTCTTTGCTACATTATAAAATAATATTGATCAGGTTTATTAGATTTACAACGTCATAATCGTCAGCTGGGTGATGATATTATTTCCATTAACAATGCCTCTAGGACTGCCAACATTCCCTACAAGCAAGGCCGAATCTTAATGCCCAACCCTTACGAGTTATCCATGTCACTAGCTTCGACATGCCACATTGCATTTACTATGGTCTGAGGCCCTCTTACCATGAAACTACCATCAAATGACACCTCTAGGATTCCCTTGTAAAAAACTTTATCCACCTTGTCATCTGCTGCCAACGATGCTCCCATGCTTCCAAACACGTCTTCTGCAATGGTCATTCGCCACGTGGACGAGATGCTGTCATTGTCAACTCCACCTCAACAAGTCCTCGCAAAAAAATCCTGCTCCAGGTTGTTTCTACGTGTATACATACGAATCAGCCGCATCCATGTCACCCTAGCATGGGACACCTGCACACAACCCATCAGTCACATTAGATGCCTTTTAACCGGTCATTTACGATGTTCATTTTAAAACATGCCAAAACTAAAATAAAACCCTCCTTTTGATCTTTAAATAAAACGTTCTTAACGAGAGGACAACTCTTTAATTTTTTTTTGTTTTACTTTATATTACATACATAATATAATACTATTTATATAATATAAAGTATTATTATATATATATATATTTTATTTATTATATGCATATATGCAAAACATGTATGTATATAATAATTATTTAAATTTTTATCATGTTTATATTTTAATATATTATTATTATTATATATGCAAGAACATAACAATAATAATAATATATATATTTATTATTTATTTTTTTATTTATAATATATATATATATATATATAAAAAAAAAAAATATATATATATATAATATATATTTTATGATTTTTTCAAAATCCTTAAAATTAAATATGCTTTTAATATCAAGCTTAAAAACTAAAGGTTAAGACAACACTTTAAGATCTAACCAACATAAACTAAGACCTAAAATAAATATTAACCCATCAAATTCGTCCAAAACAATAAAACACTCCACAAATATTTCAACAAAGAATCACAAATGGACAACTTTTTACAATAAAAAAACAAGACCCCTAAAAAATGAGGAACTTTGGATTCCCCATGGGGAGCCCATGGTTAGGGTTTCATCAACATGCTTGCCCAAAGACAACCAAAATTCAAAAACCAAAATTTTAAAAGTGGGTCCCCAATTTTGGGGCTAGTTGTGGAGCAACCACAACAAATGGTGACTCTGCTGGGAAATGCTCTTGAGCATTTCGGTAAGAACCCAATCTGAAATGAAAACACACAAGATCAACGAAACATAGCTTATTTAGCAACGTCTCAAGAAGGTGGGGGTAAACAACTTCAGCATGAAAACAACTAATCCATCTACCTTTGCTCAATGTGTGCAAAAGTGATTCATTTCTGCATTTTCGAAAATCCTCCAGATTCCATCATCCCTTTCTGCATTAGGCTATGAAGTACAACTCCTGAAGTGAAGACTTTTATAGATAGAGCCCCACTGCCAGTCAGGCATCTATAGCCCCGGTGAGGTTTATCTAACTCACCCGTGTGTTCACTTAATGCTTTGCAAAGCCCATCTATCCTAGGTGTGTCAAGATTTCTATTGCTCACTCTCTCTTTTTTTCTTTTTTTCTCTTTTTTTTTTTTTTTTTTTCTCTTTCTAAGTATCAAACTTTGCCTAGCCAGGGCCCCACAACCAGTCAGGCATCTATAGCCCCGGTGGAGTTTTCCTGAACTAGATGATAGATTTCAAGAAATCTGTTGCATCACTTGTACTAATGGAACTCTTGCAAAAGCATCAAGTCTCACTAGGTTAGAAAGCCAAAAGTAGAGCATTTTAGATTTTCGCCTAGGGTTGCATAATCAAGACAACTTCATCCTTCTTACTTCTAGAAACACCATTTAATGTGTGTGGGTCCCATGTGGAGCTTTGGCTAATCTTTCATTGTTCCACTTTCCACCATTTTAGTCCCAAAATCTGAGCATGATCACCAAATAACTCATCCCCCTTTTCTCGGGTTCATCAGTTTTCAAATCAGGTACTCTAACCTACTAAGCAAAGAAACATGCAAACGGGCCAGAGACCATATGTTAGCATCCAAAACAAAATTTCTAAAACCACTGGGACCACTCAAAATATAAAGCTTAAAAACCAAAATGAAATCCAAATCCAAAATGAAAAAAAAAAAAAAAAAAAAAAACCAAAACTATATACAAATGTACAATATGGTACAAGATGGTGCAAAGCTTGGACTATCACTTCCCTGGATCCCAAACATGATTAGAACATTTCAAAAGACATATAACATGATACACATGCCAAATTTTGTAGGAATCCAACAAAAACAAGATTAAGCCAAACAATGCAACAAACTTCAACTTGCCTCTCTCACCCCACCAATTTTAGTAAAGTTCCATTAATAATCCCATAGTGGAGTTTCAAATCATCAAATTGATTAGACAATAATTGATCTTCAATTCTTTCTTGTCTATTCTTTAAGATGTCAATTTCACAATTCGATTCATGGTTTAGAATTAAGCTTTCATTTTTAGATATGAGATCTTGCAAACTAGAACCTATTTCTAACAAATTTTAAAGCCAAATCATTTTTCAAATTTGTAGGCCAATCAAATTTATGTAACCATTTGCAAGCATCTAGGATATTTATTAAATGAGGATCATCATAAGTTTTTATCCTAGATTCTATTACTAATTGATTATGAACTTGATTTAACACTTCAAGCATATCAACTTCCTTTTCATTCAATAAAGCAATATCATTAGTGGTGTGAGGAGAAATTAAGTCAAATTCTTTATCAACCACAAATGACATTTCATCATTGATAGTATTTGAATCCATCAATCCATTAGACAAACCTTCACTTGCATTTCGAATGGTGGAACCTAAAAGGTGAGATTTTACCTTTGGCACATTTCCATTTACCATTACTTGAAGAGGATTTGAAACTTCCTCTTTTCTCTCATGATATTCATCATCATCATCATGTAGCACTTGTTCTTTGTCCATGACCTGTTTATCAAAGACACCAAAATTAGGCACCCAATTAAAAACATGTCCATCCTTTTCAAACCATAAGTCTTGTCTATCTAGGGATGGGTCAACTAACACATCTCCATGATCAATCACTTGGGTTGTTTCAGATAACGTGATATTTTCAATTGGATCATCGGTGATATCAAACCCAAACCATTCAGGTTCTAAAATTTCCTCATTTTGAGATGGCATAGACATTGTAGAACCAATAAGTGGATCAAGATTTTCAATTTCTTTTCCCTCAAAGGGATCTAAAGCAAATGATTCTCCTTCTTTATCCATGGTTGTAGAATCCTTATCACTTTCCAAAATTTGATGAGATTCGAATCCCTCTTCCAAAACTTTCTCAAATTGTACAGGATTTGTAATATCCTCATGCGAGAAAACAATCGTATTATCCTGCATATCAATTGACACAAAAATTTCATTAGAAGATTTAGAGCGAGCATATTCTTCCCATTTCTTCCAAGAATCATAGTAATCATCTTCCAAAATCAAGTTGTGATGCTCAATTACTTCTTCATCATCTTTCGATTCATCAACATGTTTCTCATCCAATTCATCTTCACCTTCCTTAGATGGTTCAATTATTTCCAAAAGTGGGTTATTTCTTGAATTCAAATTTGTAAGGCTATCATAATCCAAATTGGTAACCCATGATTCAATTTTATCACAATTTGGAAGGTGTGGATCTTCTTGGCCATCAATTTCAACAATATCATCCAAAGTATCTTCCGAGAACAAGTGGTGAAATTCTGTTATGTCTTCAAATTCATTTATTGATTCTCTTTCAAACTCACTTTCAACCACTTTTGATGGCTTAGGAGCTTCTATAATGGGATCAATTTTTACATCTTGCTCCATATAGTTACCCCAATCTTCCTTTGCGAGTACACATGACCAAATCATATCCTGATAAGTTTGTTCATCCAAATCCTCATTTGTGGGTAATGATTCTAGATCTTTTCTTTCCAAAACAAGATGGTGATCATTTGATTCCAACTTCTTGTTACCCATCCATAGAATTTCTTCTCCAAAATCTTCATGCTCTTCAAGACATTCTGAATAGGCATTTACTTCAATGTAAGTCACATCAAAATCTCTTCTATCACCTGAAGGAGCATAACATGAAATATCATTAAGATTAGCATTATGAATTTTCTTCCTAGGATGATTTGGATGCATACATTGATGTGCTCATTTTTGTGATGGAACCATATCTCTACTTAACTTCTTAACCACCTTATTTTGCTCTTTTACTTTTGATACAAGCTTCTTTGGGTTGAGTGGTAGAAGTAGTAGGATTAGTTGGATTGATATCAACAGATAAAGCCTGAACACTTGTTGCAATGGCTCCATGAGTGACCACATGATTCTCTAACCATGGAGTGGTTGGATGGATAGATGTACTCGTATAAGCGCATGTGGGAGCATAAGTGGGTATGGTAGGGTAAAATTGATTATGGGGCAAAATATTTGATATCAAATTTTGTTGTGCCCATGCTTGATTTACCATCGAGGTTTGATTGCAAGCCCCTAGTTGTCCTACCATAGGTAATTGCTCCATCCCATAACCTTGTGGCCTCAATTGTTGATCTATAATCATAGCTTCCATGTAGGCCGATGCAAGATTAGTGACCAAAGGATTTGTCCTAATGAACATGGCAAATAATGGATCCAATGCCCCAAAGTATATTTGAAGAGCACCACTCTCCTCAATAGTATAGGGAGCAATTAATCTCGCATAGAGCTTTCAAAATCTCATGTTGAAAATTCTCACTGGCTCATTAGGTTCCCTCTTGCAAGAAGCAAATTGTTGATAAATCGTGACAGGATCAATGGGCAACCTAAATTGATTGATAAAAGCAGTTTCCAATTGGGCCCAGGATGTAATAGAGCTAGTGGGTAAATTGATGTACCAATCATATGCCACCTCATCTAGGCTCCCAAGAAACAATCTACATGCCACATCCTCATGTTCGACATTCCATCTAACTAGGATATCCACATAGGACTGAATGTGCTCCTTGGCTAATATTGTGCCATTGTGCTTAAACTTGGGCAAAAGTTTCTCTATGTTCTTGGGTAAGTCATGAGCATCTCCACTAATGTTCAAAGGATTACCATGCACCCCATACCACTTTCCAGTATTTGTAGCCATTAGTGAAACTCAAAGGATAACTTCAAAACCAATTTGTTAGTCAAATAAATATTTCTTACAAAGAAGCATAAAATGACTAACCAATCTCAAATATTTAACATATGAATAATCATGTTAGCATCAACCAAGAGATATGTATCCATTAAACCATGAAATTGAAGAACATTCTCAAATTTGCAACATATTAGCATTAATGCATCATCAAAAATAGAGAATGTTAGAATCAAATGAAAGTAATCATATGGAAACAAAACCTCGTTAGTCAAGACCAATGTTTTGTAAATAAATATTTCAAGTAACATGAACAATTTAGCATCTAAATGGCAATAAAATAAATCAATTCAAATCCTCCTAGCTCCCAAAGTGTGAGTGTTAGAGGAAACCAAAGATGCTAATCAAATGAACTTGAAATATTTAGCAATTCAAAACTTTCAAAATTATATCAAATCACATTATTCCTGTATGAACAATCAAAAAGCGTTAGATCAATGAATAACAATTCATGTCCTCCTTTTAGCACTACAATGTTGTGTGTTAAAAGAGGTCTAAATATAATAATCATAGGGCATGAAATATTCCACATTTTAAATCCCTATAGCATTTAAAATCACAATAAAATAAACCACATCATGCCCTCCTTCTAGCGCCAAAATGTTGAGTGTTAATTTTACCCAATTGTGAAATTACACTCTCCCTTAGGGTTTGAATCCCAAAACCCTCTCTTGCAAAGAAGTTAAACAAAACAACTTCTCCAAGGTCTCCGCTATATTAGCATTTGCATATGTGTATTAGTAATCTCAAATAAAGATATATCAATTCAATGCTAGGAACACCTTAGTGATTGCAAGTAACTATAAACAAGGGGCATGTGTTGGTTTATTTTACCATGCTACTTTAATGATTGTTCATGAAACCAAAATAAAAGTAAATGTGAGTTGGCCCTCATATGACCACGATGTAGTGCCTTAATTCCTTTTATCTTGAGGATTTTAAGGTAGATTTTATCTTCCCTTATTAAGTGGGTTTTAAACAAGTTTTATCTTGCATTAAATCCTACTTTAAGCATGGAAATGAAGATTAAATCTATCTATGAATGTGAATCCAAAATGATGAATAGGCTCCTCAAATGTAGCTTCTTATCATGAAGATTAAGATAGCCTTTAATATGATTAATAAATTATCCCTCTTTGGTGAAATTAATTTTCACAAAGAGATGATAATTTATTGCCTTAAAATAGAGGCTTTAAAATGTCACTTTAATTATCCCTCTTAAATGAAATCAAATTTTCATAAAGAAGAATAATTTAATGCTTTGAAATAATGACCTTCAATGTAGTGCATAAATTTACCCCTCTTTCATAAAATCAGAATTTTTATGAAGAGAAGTGCAATTAAGGGCTCCAAAAATGGCAAAGCTATGAAATGCCATTAAAATTTACCCCCTTTGACGAAATTGAAATTTTCACAAAGGGAAGTTCATTTTATGCTTGTGAATTGAAATATGAAACTGAAAAAATTAAATTTGGCCCCAAAATGAAAATTCTGAAATTTCGAATTTTTAAAATCTGCAATAAAAAAGCAACTTTGAATAATTTTTAAAAATACGAAATGACTCTGAAGTAAAAACGTCTAAGTGCAAAATGGAACTCTGAAGTATACTCTACGCAACCATGCAATTATTTTTGGATTTTGAATTTTTTTCATTTTTATTTTAATGTCCGAAAATTAAAAAAAATAAAAATAAAAAGTTAGAAAAATAAAAATAAAATCTGAAAACTGAAATAAAATGCAGAAAACCAGAAAATGCAGTTTTATGCTACCCTAGCATGCAAAATCCGAGACATGAGATTTTTCTGAGCATAACCCAACTCCGTCGGAACTGCATTTGCACATCCCGAAACAAAGTGGGTGCAAGACTCTAAGGAAATAAAATGAAATCCCTACTCCTGGACATTCAACAATGAAACCCTCAAATGCAATAACAATGTCTAGAAATCCAAAAAGCAGAAAGAATGAAAGATTAGCCAATAAAATGGGAACACTCAGATATTTTCTCCTCTTATTTTTCTCCAAAGTGCAGAAATCCTGCAATTACATTCAAAAACTCCTTGTTTCTACATCTCTTTCCAGCAAAATCTCTGGTTTTCCTAAGAACAACTAGTCCAAGTGGAAGGAAAAATAGCCCAAAACGGATCCAGAATAGCCATTGCTCACAAATATGCAATCTCGTTTTCAAACCTGTTTCCAACCCTATTTCAATCTTACAATGGGATATTTAAAATCTTAGAAAATGTATTTTCACTGTCCAAATCCCTTAGTTTCAAATTCCTTGGTTTCGTTTCATTTTCCTGCATGTAATTTATTTCAAAAATGGTTTCGCCTTCCTTTTCTTTTTGTTTTTCCCTTTTGTCCTTTATTATTACCAAAGAAATGTATTCATATTAAAAATGATGTCTTCCTTTTCTTTTCGTTTTATCATCCTCCCTAATGACCAAAGATCTATTTTTTATGTGTTAAGAATATCATACTTAGAATTTAAATAATTTATTCTTAACTTTTAGAGCTTTTGTTTTATTTGGAGGAACTTTATTTGGTTGAAGCCCCATGGAAGTTTCAAACAAAAATGCATCTATTTCTTAGCTATATGACCAACCAAGCTATTTTACCCTCACTGCTGATGCATGCAACATATATTCTGAAACATACACCTTTATAATATACAGATATTATTATAAGACCTAGCTGTATATTATCCTTGTGGGCCCATCCGTGTTGGCCATTGATTTCCACTGCTCGACGAAACCCTCATTGCACGTTCTACCACATCATCGGGTTTACATGGCCACGTTCTTTCTTGTAGATTTACTGTCCACCTGATATGCTTGGATTACTGCTGTGTCAACACTCGAAAACATACCATTTGTATTAGATATTTTGTTCATGGTAAGTGCCATGGTTACCCCAGTAGTGTAACGTCTTCGTCGACTTAACCATCTTCAACGTCATCGATTTTCAATTCCATATTTCTATCCGAGTGGCTGCCACTGGTATTTTTATGCTACCTGTACTATCTTGTTTATCATGCACATATTCCCACTATTACGACATTGTATTTTGAATCATTTATCCTTTGTTCTCACCAATCTGATATCTCCCTGTGTTGTTTCAATGGCCGTCTCTGAAGTCACTCCTCAACAATGCCATCGTCGTGTCTCTAATTATGCTACACAAATGCCATGATATATCCCGTGTAAGTGGAGACCCTATCACCTGCTACCATGACTAACATTGTGCTACGACTATCCATGCTAGATATCGATGTGTTGAGGTGTCACACCATGCATCAAGTTAATCATTACCCCTTTATTGCATGTCATCATTGATTTTTGAAATTCATCCTCAAACAAAACCAACGCGATGCTCCTTACTATTTTTTTTGAAAAAAATTACCTGTGCATTGTAAATATCTCTGCGACCTCATTGCTTTAGGGTGTCAATTTCCACTCTATCAAAGCATTAATAAAATGCTGTCAGAACCTTTGACCTTCGATGTCTCTTGGAAACTACCAATTGTCAGATTCAAATACTTTACAATATTCCTGTTATTACTTCCAACACCGCTATCGTGTTGTGGCATCCTCATCCACGTCCGAGTACCGGCGATCACAAATCATCTTTGCTACGTCATGAAATGACATAGTTCAGATTTGTTAGATGTACGATGTCATAATCGTCATTTGAGTGATGATATTCTTTCCATTAACACTGCCTCTAGTACCGTTGACATTCCCTATGCGTGAGGCCAAATCTTAACGCCCAAACCTTACGAGTTATCCACATCATTAGCTTCGACATGCCATGCTACGTTTCTCATACTATGGTTGATGCAGGAGCCTATCTTTAGAGGGTTTTTTTTAAAAGAAGTTTTAAAGTAATTTTTTTATTACTCAAAATGGAATTATTTGACGCAAAATATAATTTTTCGAAAATGGTAATTACTAAAAAGGCAAATTTTTATGAAAAAATAATTTTTCGAAAATAGTAATTTTTTTATTTCTAGGGTTTTAAGCTTTAGGGTTTTCTTTTAGGGTTTTTTTTAGGGCTTCAAGTTTTAGGGTTTTCTTTTAGGGTTTATTTGGGGATATATATTCCCTTGGTATTGCATTGTAAAAGGGGAAGTGAATCCAGAAATGAGAAAATAAATTATCTACTGGATTTTTTCCATGTATTGTAGTTTTTATGTGAATGGAGGATTTTATTGATTATTTTTATTTATTGTAGTTTTTACGTAAATGGAGGGTTTTACATATTATTTTCATTTACTATAATTTTTATGTAATGGGAGGTATTTTCTTTTGACCTCTTGCAGTTGGATTTACATCATTTGGTATTAGAGCAAGTTGGATCTTGTTGGGAGGAGAAAAGAGAAGAGAATAAAAAAGAAAATGAGAGGAAAACAAAGATGCTTCCAAAAAAAAAAAATTGGTACTCTATGCAGTGCTTGTAAAAGGTTTGTAAAACCTAGGAGACAAAAATTGGCACTCTGTGTAAGTGCTTACAGGAGGTTTTTTTATGTAAAAGCTTTAGAGAAAGAAATTGACACTTTATGTAGTGCTTGCAGAAGGTTTGTAAAACCTTAGAGAAAGAAATTGGCACTTTGTGTAAGTGCTTGCAAGAGGTTTTTTTTATATAAAACCTTAGAAGGAGGAATTGACACTTTGTGTAGTGCTTGCAGAAGGTTTGTAAAACCTTAAAGAAATAAATTGGCACTCTGTGTAGTGCTTGCAGGAGGTTTTTTTTTTCATTAAAAACCTTAGAGGGAAGAATTGGCACTTTGTGTAGTGCTTGTAGGAGGTTTGCTATTTTAAAACCTCGAAGGAATAAATTGACACTATGTGTAGTGCTTGTAGGAGGTTTGAGATATAAAACCTCAAGAGGGGATTGGTACTTTGAGGAGTACTCATAGATGTGTGACACTCTAAAAAAAAAAACGACACTTTATGTAGTGCTTGTAGAAGGTTTGTAAAACCTTGGAGACAAAAATTGGCACTTTGTGTAAGTGCTTGCAGGAGGTTTTTTTTATGCAAAAGCCTCAGAGAAAGAAATTATCACTTTGTGTAGTACTTGCAGAAGGTTTGTAAAACCTTAGAGAAAGCAATTGACACTTTGTGTAAGTTCTTGCAGGAGGTTTTTTTTATATAAAACCTCAGAAGGAGGAATTGACACTTTGTGTAGTACTTACAGAAGGTTTGTAAAACCTTAAAGAAATAAATTGGCACTCTATGTAGTGCTTGTAGGAGGTTTTTTCATTAAAAACCTCAAAGGGAAGAATTGACACTTTGTGTAGTGCTTGCAAGAGGTTTGCTATTTTAAAACCTCGAAGAAATAAATTGGCACTATGTGTAGTGCTTGCAGGAGGTTTGAGATATAAAACCTTAGAAGGAGATTGGTACATTGAGGAGTACTTACAGATGTGTGACACTCTATGCAGAGTGATTATGAGTTTGATCGGAGGAACTCGTAGGAGCAGAGTTCTTTTCAACCAAAGGAGAATGATGCAAGAGCCTATATTTAGAGGGTTTTTTTAAAAGAAGTTTTAAAGTAATTTTTTTATTACTCAAAATGGAATTATTTGATGCAAAATATAATTTGTCGAAAATGGTATTACTAAAAAGGCAAATTTTTATAAAAAAATAATTTGCCGAAAATAGTAATTTTTTTATTTCTAGGGTTTTGAGCTTTAGGGTTTCTTTTAGGGCTTCAATTTTTAGGGTTTCTTTGGGGATATATATTCCCTTGGTATTGCATTGTAAAAGGGGAAGTGAATCCAGTGAATGAGAATATATATTATTTATTGGTTTATTTCCATGTACTGTAGTTTTTATATGAATGGAGGGTTTTACTGATTATTTTTATTTATTGCAGTTTTTATGTAAATGAAGGGTTTTACATATTATTTTCATTTACAACAATTTTTATGTAATGGGAGGTATTTTATTTTGACCTCTTGCAGCTGGATTTACATCATTTGGTATTAGAGCAAGTTGGATCTTGTTGGGAGGAGAAAAGAGAAGAGAATAAAAAAGAAAATGAGAGGAGAGCAAAGAGGCTCCAAAAAAAAAAATTGGCACTCTATGCAGTGCTTGTAGAAGGTTTGTAAAACCTTGGAGACAAAAATTGGTACTCTGTGTAAGTTCTTGTAGGAGGTTTTTTATATAAAAGCCTTAGAGAAAGAAATTGGCACTTTGTGTAGTGCTTGAAGAAGGTTTGTAAAACCTTAGAGAAAGAAATTGACACTTTGTGTAAGTTCTTGTAGGATGTTTCTTTTATATAAAATATTAGAAGGAGGAATTGACACTTTGTGTAGTGCTTGCAAAAGGTTTGTAAAACCTTAAAGAAATAAATTGGCACTATGTGTAGTGTTTGCATGAGGTTTTTTTTCATAAAAAACCTCAGAGAAAAGAATTGGCACTTTGTGTAATGCTTGTAGAAGGTTTGCTATTTTAAAACCTCGAAGGAATAAATTAGCACTATGTGTAGTACTTGTAAGAGGTTTGAGATATAAAACCTCAAGAGGAGATTGGTACTTTGAGGATTACTTGCAGATGTGTGACACTCTAAAAAAAAAAATTGGCACTCTATATAGTGCTTGTAGAAGGTGTGTAAAACCTTGGAGACAAAAATTGGCACTCTGTGTAAGTGATTGCAGGAGATTTTTTTTTTTATGTAAAAATCTTAGAGAAAGAAATTTGAACTTTGTGTAGTGCTTGCAGAAGGTTTGTAAAACCTTAGAGAAAGAAATTGGCACTTTGTGTAAGTGCTTGCAAGAGGTTTTTTTATATAAAACCTCAGAAGGAGGAATTGACACTTTGTGTAGTACTTGCAGAAGGTTTGTAAAACCTTAAAAGAATAAATTGGCACTCTGTGTAGTTCTTGCAGGAGGTTTTTTTATTAAAAACCTCAGAGGGAAGAATTAACACTTTGTGTAGTGCTTTGTAGGAGGTTTGCTATTTGAAAACCTCGAAGGAATAAATTGACATTATGTGTAGTGTTTGTAGGAGGTTTGAGATAAAAAACCTCAGAAGGAGATTTGTATTTTGAGGAGTACTTACAGATGTGTGACACTCTATGGAGAACGAATATGAGTTTGATCAGAGGAACTCGCAGGAGTAGAGTTCTTTTCAACCAAAGGAGAATGATGCAGGAGCCTATCTTTAGAGGGTTCTTTTAAAAAGAAGTTTTAAAGTTTTTATTTTTATTACTCAAAATGGAATTATTTGACACAAAATATAATTTTTCGAAAATGGTAATTACTAAAAAGGCAAATTTTTATAAATTTTTTTTTGCCAAAAATAGTAATTTTTTTTATTTTTAGGGTTTTAAGCTTTAGGGTTTTCTTTTAGGGTTTTTTTTAGGGCTTCAAGTTTTAGGGTTTCTTTGGGGATATATATTCCCTTGGTATTACATTGTAAAATGGGAAGTGAATCAATGAATGAGAAAATAAATTATTTATTGGTTTATTTCCATGTACTGTAGTTTTTATGTGAATTGAGGGTTTTATTGATTATTTTATTTATTGTAGTTTTTATGTAAGGGAATTACATATTATTTTCATTTACCACAATTTTTATGTAATGAGAGGTGTTTTATTTTGACCTCTTGTAGTTGGATTTACATCATTTAGTATCAGAGCAAGTTGGATCTTGTTGGGAGGAGAAAATGGAAGACAATAAAAAAAAATGAGAGGAGAGCAAAGAGGCTCCAAAAAAAATTGGCACTATATGCAGTGCTTGTAAAACATTTATAAAACCTTGGAGACAAAAATTGGCACTCTGTGTAAGTGCTTGCAGGAGTTTTTTTTTATGTAAAATGAAGAACACAAGCTTATACTGAGAGGGGGGGTGAACAGTATAAGACTTAACCAATTAATAATTTTAACTTTAGATAGCAGTGGCATCAACACAACATTAATCAAGACAGAAAGCATCACACATTGAAGACCCATTTTTAACGTGGTTCACCCAAAATGGTTGGGCTACGTCCACAAAAACTTTTCTCTAAAAGTTATCTCAAAGTTCTTTGGGAATCCTTCCCAAATACAATGTTTATGAGCCTCGGCCCAAAGGAGATACCTTCCCCTAATCAGAATTTATGAGCCTCTGCTCAAAGGAGATACCTTCCCCTCTGCTCTGGAAATGATCCCTCAAAAGATCAACTACCTCTACCTCTTGCCAACACGTGGAACTCCTTTCCACCGAAGACCTCCTCGTCTTCAATGCTTAGCCTAAGAGACCTCTGCCTTCTATGATCACGTCCATAGTAGCTCAGCAACCAAATCTGTCCTCAGGTTCTTCTCATAGAACCAATGCACCTTTGTTCTCAAGTTCTCTGATAGAACTATCAAACTCATCTCACAAGTTCTCTACTAGGACCTGTCTAAATATGCTCAAGAAACATACACATCTTCTATGCTCTTATAGTCGCACTTTGTCTTCTCTCAGTCGTCTCTCTACACACACTGCACTGTCTTCGCACACTCTGTGCACTTCGATCAAATTTTGCACTCTGCTCTTGACGATCGAACTTCTCACTCTGTGCTCTATCTGCGAACGTCGCAACTAATGACACATACAACTCTTCAAAATAGCCTACCTTTTATAATAACACTTTCAAGATTAAAACCTTAATCTTAGTTAGCTGTAACCCTGATCTTTAGTTGACTGCACAACCCTAAACTTCGTCGGCTGTAAACCCTAATATTTGTTGGCTCACATTTAACTTTGTTGGCTTCAATTGCCTTTGTAAATCTTCTATAGCTTTTTCCATGAAACTACATGTCACGATATCACGACACCTTTGCAACCGTACACTTTTTTTTGGCTTTTGTCACGATATCATGATACTTCAGCCTTTGTCGACTTCAACTAAGCTCTTGTCGCGATATCGTGACACTTCTATCTTTGTCAGCATCAACTTTACTTTTGTCATGATATCGTGACACTTCTCCCTTTGTCGACCTCCTTTCCTTTTGTCATGAAATCGTGACACTTCGCCTCTAGACTTCGTCTTCACTTCTATCATGAAATCGTGACACTTCTGTCTTCATAACCTTCCTCTCTACTTTTGTCATGAAATCGTGACACTTCTCCTATAGAAGACCTACTTTCAGTTTCTGTCGTGAAATCGTGACACTTCTACTTTTGTCTGCTTTCTTTTCTGCTTGTCACAAAATCATGACACTTTCTACATCCGTACGCATTCTTTGCAACCCGTCCATGAAATCGTCGACGCTTTCACTTTCTTTCCTTGTAACTCGTCGTAAAATCATGACGCTCTTTTTTTAATGGATCTTTTTTTTTTTTTTTTTACAACATGTCGAAATCGTGACACTTTTCTAACTTGCCTTTCTCTCTCCTGCTTAAGTCACGAAAATGCGACATGTCGCGATATCGTGACACTTTTCTAACTTGCTTTCTCTCTTCTGCTTAAGTCACGAAAATGCGACATGTCATGATATCACGACACTTTTCCTCCTTAGCTCTTTTTTGTTCTTTGGATCGTGAAAACCCGACATGTCACGATATCGCGACACTTTTTCTCCTTAGCACTTTTCTTTTCTTCGGGTCATGAAAACCTGACATGTCATGATATCGTGACACTTTTTCTCCTTAGCGCTTTTCTTTCGAACCTGTTAGCTTGGGGTTTGCAAAAGACCTTTGAAACTGTCATGCCATAACCTTCATCAAAACAAATTATTTGACATCAAATCAAATTCCTTCAAAAGCTTCTTGACATCAATGACAACTTATACACTTGAGCAAAGGCAATGTACCCAAAGTACCCAAAATTGCCAACAATCTCCCCCTTTGTCATTGATGGCAAACCTTTACCGAAAACACTTCTCAAGAGCCAAAACTAAAACCAACTGTGCTAATAACCGACAACGTGCCCCCACAACTGAGAATATTCCTTTGAAGTTTTGCTCCCCCTGACTTGAAGCTTTCCTCTTCACTTTGAATCTCTCCCCCTTACTCATATCTCTCCCCCTTTGTCATCAATGGCAAAGGGTCACCTTTGGGGCTCGGGACTAAGAATGAGCCTCTTAGCTTGGTCCCTCCCCCACCTCCTGATGAGGTGATTAATTTTGGGGTGGGAGTACAACTCCCAATTTCTCCCTTAGATACTCAAACGTATCTCTTGGAAGAGGTTTGGTGAAGATATCTCGCAATCTGCTCTTTAGTAGACACATACTCTAGCTTGACTCGCTTGTCTTGCACTTTCTCCCTTAGAAAGTGATACTTGATGGAAATATGCTTTGTCCTTGAGTGCATTACCGGATTTTTGGAAATACTTATGGCACTTGTATTATCACAAAGTATGGAGATGGGTTGTTCATGCTTGACTTTGAAATCCTCCAAGGTGGTTTTCATCCATAAAACCCGTGTACACCCAACCACCACTGCTATGTATTCAGCCTCTCATCGTAGATAAGGAAACTGAAGGTTGTTTCTTACTTAGCCAAGAAACCAAACTCTTTCCCAGAAAGAATGCTCCACCACTAGTGCTTTTCCTATCATCAATACCGCCTGCCCAATCTGCATCTGTATAAGTAGTGAGGGTGAAATCATCACCTTTGGGATACCAAAGCCCAAAGTCCATAGTGCCCTTCAGATATCTGAATATCCTCTTAACTGCTATAACATGAGAATCTTTTGGAGCTGCCTGAAATCTTGCTACTAACCCAACTGCCTGCATGATATCTGGTCTGGTAGCTGTAACATATAATAAACTGCCAATCATTGATCTGTACAACCTCTGATCTGCCACTGGAGATTCATCATCTTTACTCATCTTGCACCCTGTAATCATTGGAGTACATACTGGTTTGCTGTCCATCATCCCAAATTTCTTCAACATTTCTTTGATATACTTTCCTTGAGAGAGAAATACACCATATTTTGATTGAGCAATCTGAAGACCTAAAAATAATGACAACTCTCCAATCATAGACATCTCAAATTCCTTCTGCATGGTGTTAGCAAAATCTTTGCACATCTGAGTATTATTTCCCCCAAAAATAATATCATCAACATAGACAACCATAATCAACATATCATCATCTTCATTCTTAATATACAAATTGCTATCTGCCACGCCTTTCCTGAAGCCTTGCTCATGAAGATACCTATCAAGTCTTGAGTACCAAGCCCTAGGTGCTTGCTTTAACCCATACAAGGCCTTTTTTAGTTTACACACATAGTCTCGACTGTTCCGAGAGAGACACTCCTTCTGGCTGTTCTATGTAGACTTCTTCTACCAACACCCCATTTAGAAAAGCTGACTTTACATCCATTTGATATACCTTGAATGATTTGAAGCTTGAAAGGGCCAAAAACATTTCGATAGCTTCAAGACGAGCAACAGGAGCAAACGTCTCTTCGAAATCAACACCTTCTACTTGAGCATAACCTTTGCAGACTAACCTAGCTTTGTTTCTGACAATCTTTCCATCCTCATTGAGTTTATTTCTGAATATCCATTTTGTGCCAATGACATTCTTGTCCTTAGGTCTTGGAACCAATTCCCAAGTTTCACTTTTCTCTATTTGATTTAGCTCTTCATCCATTGCTTTTACCCAAAACTTATCCGCACATGCTTCACTGAAATATTTTGGCTCAATCTGAGATAATAATGAAACATTTGTAGAATCATGTGAAGGAATGACTCTTCTTCTTGTTTTCCCGCTATTTGGATCACCAATGATCAAATCTTTGGGATGATGTTTCCGAACATATCGTGAAGGAGTTTTGGGAAGCAGCTTGTTGTCTTTCCTCTTCTTCATCCGAAACCTCTCTCGAATTCTTCTTGACAAATTTCATCACTGAGTTCCTTGACTGGTTCTCTTATCCCTGTCTTTTCATCAACTGTTACATTTATGCTCTCTACAACTGTATGAGTTCTTTTGTTGAAGCATCTATAGGCCTTGCTTCTACTGGAATATCCAAGAAATATTCCCTCATCACACCTAGGATCAAACTTACCCAAATTCTGATCTTCCCTTCTGATGAAGCACTTACTCCCAAACACTTTGAAGTATTTTACCGTAGTCGGTCTTCCTTTCCACAACTCATAAGGAGTTTTATGATGATTGACTCTAAGTTGGGCCCCGGTGATAATGTAGACTCGTTGTACTGAGTGCCTCTTTCCAAAAGCCATCTAAAAGTTTTGACTCATTTAACATAGCTCTAGCCATATTTTCAATAGTTCTGTTTTTCCTTTCAACTACTCCATTTTGTTGAGGAGTTCTTGTTGCTGAATATTCTCTTTTGATTCCTTGTTGCTCATAGTATTCCACAAATTCATTTGAAGTGAACTCTCCTCCTCTATCTGATCTTAAGCATTTGATTCTCTTGTCAGTCTCATTTTCAATCATTTCTTTGAAAGCTTTAAATTTTTCAAAAGCTTCGGATTTTTCTTTGAGAAAAGTAACCCAAGTCATTCTAGAATAATCATCTATAAACAACATGAAGTAGCTTTCTCCCTGAATGCTCTGAGTTCCGGTAGGGCCACATAAATCAGTATGAATAAGATCCAATGGTTTTGAAGAAGTATACCCTTTTGATTTGAAACTGGTTCTGGTCTGTTTTCCATGTTGACAAGGACCGCAAATGATGTTATGGGGCCTTTTTATTTTGGGCAAGTCTCTAACTGCTTCCTTGTTACTAATATTGACAAGATTATCAAAGCTCAAATGCCCCAATATTTTATGCCATAGCCAACTCTCATCTTCTTGAGTTAGAAAACACTTTTCCCTTTTTATCTCACTTAGCATGTAAAGATTGTTTGGAGTCCTTGTAGCACTCGCAATGAGTTTTCCATTTTTTTCTTTACTTATCTCACATCTATCCGAAAAGAAAGATACTATGTGCCCTTGATCACAAAGTTGACTCACACTTAGAAGATTATGTCTTAGGCCTTCTACATAAAGCACATTTTTTGTTTTGGATTTCCCATCCAAACTAAGAGTCCCTTTACCACAGATTTTAGCTGACCTGTTATCTCCAAAACTGACCGTTCCTCTGTTTGTTTTTTTTAAGACCAAAAATTTTTCCTTTTCACCAGCCATATGTTTTGAACAACCACTATCAAGATACCATTTTTCTACTTTGTCTTGAGCATGAAAAGCAGTTTGAACTATCATTGACTTAGATTTGATCTCATTTCTCTTTTTAGTGAACTCAAGGCTAGATCTATCCAAACAGCACATCCTTGCTATATGCCCAAAATTCTTGCACTTGTAACACATGACATTTTTATTCATAAGAGGTGCAAAAGAGTTAACATTTTCCTTACTATGGCTATTCAAAGACTTATTGCAATGCATAGCTTTGTGACCAAATTTCTTGCAGAAAAAACAATAGCCATGGAAAGTATTATGTAACCTGTTTTGATGCCTTGGATGATTGTTCTTCTTGTGACCAACTGGAATCCACCGCTCTTCAGGATGAAGATTGATCTTGCTCGAAGACCCTATTTCATGAATGGTGATACCATCCTTCTTTTGCTTTTCACACGGAGTATTCTGTCTGAGAGCCAACTGCTCCAACTTCACTCTAAGAGACATAACCTCTTCTTCTAGTTTCTCGCAATCAGCCTTCCTTTCCTTTTAGAGCCTCTCGTCGAACCTCGTTCAACCTTCTTCCCTTCTTCAGCTAGAATTTTGAAGTCTATAACACTTTGAGACAATTCTGATCTTGCTATCTCTTCTTCCTGATGCTTGAGAACATAATTCTCTTCCCTGAATTTCTCAAGCTTTCTTAAAGCCAAGAAGAATTCACCTTTGAGATCGAACTCAACCTCTTCATCTCTTTCTGAATCTGTATGTTCCTCTCGATAGATCCTTCTCCAAGCCGTTAGGCTCTTTCTGGAGAGACCCGCTCCGATACCAATTGAAGAACACAAGCTTATACCGAGAGGGGGGTGAACAAGTATAAGACTTAACCAATTAATAATTTTAACTTTAGATAGCAAGTGGCATCAACACAACATTAATCAAGATAGAAAGCATCACACATTGAAGACCCATTTTTAACGTGGTTCACCCAAAATGGTTGGGCTACGTCCACAAAAACTTTTCTCTAAAAGTTATCTCAAAGTTCTTTGGGAATCCTTCCCAATTACAATGTTTATGAGCCTCGGCCCAAAGGAGATACCTTCCCCTAATCAGAATTTATGAGCCTCTGCTCAAAGGAGATACCTTCCCTCTGCTCTGGAAATGATCCCTCAGAAGATCAACTGCCTCTACCTCTTGCCAACACGTGGAACTCCTTTCCATCGAAGACCTCCTGTCTTTAATGCTTAGCCTAAGAGACCTCTACCTTCTATGATCACGTCCACAATAGCTCAACAACCAAATCTGTCCTTAGGTTCTTCTCATAGAACCAATGCACCTATGTCCTCAAGTTCTCTGATAGAACTATCAAACTCAGCTCACAAGTCCTCTGCTAGGACCTATCCAAATTTGCTCAAGAAACATACACATCTTCTGCGCTCTTACAGCCACACTTTGTCTTCTCTCAGTCGTCTCTCTACACACACTCTGCATTGTCTTCGCACACTCTACACACTTTGATCGAATTTTGCACTCTACTCTCGATGATCGAACTTCTCACTCTATGCTCTATCTACGAATGTCGCAACTAACAACATATACAACTCTTCAAAATAGCCTACCTTTTATAATAACACTTTCAAGATCAAAACCTTAATCTTAGTCGACTGTAACCCTGATCTTTAGTTGGCTACATAACCCTAAAATTTATCGACTGCAAACCCTAATCTTCGTCGGCTCACATTTAACTTTGTCGGCTTCAACGCCTCTGTAACTCTTTCGTAGCTTTTGCCGTGAAACTACAACATGTCACGATATCGTGACACCTTTGCAACCGTACACTTTCTTTTGGCTTTTGTCATGATATCGCGACACTTCAGCCTTGGTCGACTTCAACTAAGCTCTTGTCACGATATCGTGACACTTCTATCTTTGTCAGCATCAACTTTGCTTTTGTCGCGATATCGCGACACTTCTCCCTTCGTCGACCTCCTTTCTGCTTTTGTCATGAAATCGTGACACTTCTACCTTTGCAGACTTTGTCTTCACTTCTATCGTGAAATCATGACACTTCTGTCTTCATAACCTTCCTCTCTGCTTTTGTCATGAAATCGTGACACTTCTCCTATAGAAGACCCGCTTTCAGTTTCTGTCATGAAAATCGTGCCTCTTCGCTGTCTACTTTCTTTTCCTCGTTGTCATGCAAAATCGTGACACTTTCGCATCCGTACGCATTCTTTGCAACCCGTCGTGAAATGCAACGCTTTCCTTTATTTCCTTGTAACCCGTCGTGAAATCGCGACGCTTCATATGTCAAATCGCGATGCTTTTTTTCTCTTTTTGTGAAACTGCGCATGTCACGAAATCGTGACACTTTTCTAACTTGCTTTCTCTCTCCTACTTAAGTCATGAAAATGCAACATGTCGCGATATCGTGACACTTTTCTAACTTGCTTTCTCTCTCCTGCTTAAGTCATGAAAATGCGACATGTCGTGATATCGCGACACTTTTCCTCCTTAGCTCTTTTCTATTCTTTGGATCGCGAAACCCGACATGTCGCGATATCACGACACTTTTTCTCCTTAGTGCTTTTCTTTTCTTCGGGTCACGAAAACCCGACATGTCACGATATCGTGACACTTTTTCTCCTTAGCGCTTTTCTTTCGAACCTGTCAGCTTGGGGTTTGCAAAAGACCTTTGAAACTGTCATGTCGTAACCTTCATCAAAACAAATTATTTGACATCAAATCAAATTCCTTCAAAAGCTTCTTGACATCAATGACAACTTATACACTTGAGCAAAGGCAATGTACCCAAAGTACCCAAAATTGCCAACATAAAAGCCTTAGAGAAAGAAATTGACACTTTGTGTAGTGCTTGCAGAAGGTTTGTAAAACCTTAGAGAAAGAAATTGGCACTTTGTGTAGTGCTTGCAAAAGGTTTGTAAAACTTTAGAGAAATAAATTGGCACTTTGTGTAAGTGCTTGCAAGAGGTTTCTTTTATATAAAACCTTAGAAGGAGAAATTGGAACTTTGTGTAGTGCTTGCAAAAGGTTTGTAAAACCTTAAAGAAATAAATTGGCACTATGTGTAGTGCTTGTAGGAGGTTTTTTTCATTAAAAATATTAGAGAGAAGAATTGACACTTTGTGTAGTGCTTGTAGGAGGTTTGCTATTTTAAAACCTCGAAAGAATAAATTGGCACTATGTGTAGTGCTTGTAGGAGGTTTGAGATATAAAACCTCAAGAGGAGATTGGTACTTTGAGGAGTACTTGCAGATGTGTGACACTCTAAAAAGTAAAATTAGCACTCTATGCAGTGCTTTTAGAAGGTTTGTAAAACCTTGGAGACAAAAATTGGTACTCTGTGTAAGTGCTTGTAGGAGGTTTTTTTTATGTAAAGCCTCAAAAAAAAAATTGACACTTTGTGTAGTGCTTGCAGAAGGTTTGTAAAACCTTAGAGAAAGAAATTGGCACTTTGTGTAAGTGCTTGTAGGAGGTTTTTTATATAAAACCTCAGAAGGAGGAATTTGCACTTTGTGTTGTGCTTTCAAAAGGTTTGTAATATCTTAAATAAATAAATCGGCACTCTATGTAGTGCTTGCATGAGGTTTTTTTCATTAAAAACCTCAGATGGAAGAATTGGCACTTTGTGTAGTGCTTTGTAGGAGGTTTGCTATTTGAAAACCTTGAAGGAATAAATTGGCACTATGTGTAGTGCTTGCAGGAGGTTTGAGATATAAAACCTCAGAAGGATATTGGTACTTTGAGGAGTACTTATAGATGTATGACACTCTATGGAGAGCAATTATGAGTTTGATCAGAGGAAAACGCAGGAGCAGAGTTCTTTTCAACCAAAGGAGAATGATGCATGTGTCTATATTTAGAGGGTTTTTTTAAAAAGAAGTTTTAAAGTAATTTTTTTATTACTCAAAATGGAATTATTTGATGCAAAATATAATTTGTCGAAAATGGTAATTACTAAAAAGGCAAATTTAAATTTTTTTTTTTACCAAAAATAGCAATTTTTTTATTTCTAAGGTTTTAAGCTTTTAGGGTTTTCTTTTAAGGCTTCAAGTTTTAGGGTTTTATTTTAGGGTTTCTTTGGAGATATATATTTCCTTTGTATTGCATTGTAAAAGGGGAAGTGAATCCAGGAATGAGAAAATAAATTATTTACTGGTTTATTTCCATATACTGTAGTTTTTATGTGAATAGAGGGTTTTACTAATTATTTTTATTTATTACAATTTTTATGTAAATGGAGGGAATTACAAATTATTTTCAATTACCGTAGTTTTTATGTAATGGGAGGTATTTTATTTTGACCTCTTGCAGCTAGATTTACATCATTTAGTATCATAGCAAGTTAGATCTTGTTGGGAGGAGAAAATAAAAGAGAATAAAAAAAAATGAGAGGAGAGCAAAGAGGCTCAAAAAAAAAAAAATTGGCACTCTATGCAGTGCTTGTAGAAGGTTTGTAAAACCTTGGAGACAAAAATTGACACTCTGTGTAAGTGCTTGCAGAAGGTTTTTTTATGTAAAATCCTTAGAGAAAGAAATTGGCACTTTGTGTAGTGTTTGCAGAAGGTTTGTAAAATCTTAGAGAAAGAAATTGACACTTTGTGTAAGTTCTTGCAGGAGGTTTTTTTTATATAAAACCTTAGAAGGAGGAATTGACACTTTGTGTAGTACTTGCAGAATGTTTGTAAAACCTTAAAAAAATAAATTGGCACTATGTGTAGTGCTTGCCTGAGGTTTTTTTTTCATTAAAAACCTTAGAGAGAAAAATTCACACTTTATGTAGTTCTTTGCAGGAGGTTTGCTATTTTAAAATCTTAAAGGAATAAATTGGCACTATGTGTAGTGTTTGCAGAAGGTTTGAGATATAAAACCTCAGGAGGAGATTGGTACTTTGAGGAGAACTTGCATATGTGTGACACTCTAAAACAAAAAAAAATGGCACTCTATGCAGTGCTTGTAGAAGGTTTGTAAAACCTTGGAGACAAAAATTGACACTCTGTGTAAGTGCTTGTAGGATGTTTTTTTTTATGTAAAAGCCTTAGAGAAAGAGATTGACACTTTGTGTAGTGCTTGCAAAAGGTTTGTAAAACCTTAGAGAAAGAAATTGACACTTTGTGTAAGTGCTTGTAGGAGGTTTTTTTTATATAAAACCTTAAAAGGAGGAATTGGCACTTTGTGTAGTGCTTATAGAAGGTTCGTAAAAACTTAAAAAAATAAATTGGCACTCTGTGTAGTGCTTGCAGGAGGTTTTTTTTATTAAAAACCTTAGAGGGAAGAATTGACACTTCGTGTAGTGCTTTGTAGGAGGTTTTCTATTTGAAAACCTCGAAGGAATAAATTGGCACTATGTTTAGTTCTTGCAGGAGGTTTGAGATATAAAACCTTAGAAGGATATTGGTACTTTGAGGAGTACTTGCAGATGTGTGACACTCTATGGAGAGCGATTATGAGTTTGATCAAAGGAACTCGCAAGAGCAGAGTTCTTTTCAACCAAAGGAGAATGATGCAGGAGCCTATCTTTAGAGGGTTTTTTAAAAAGAAGTTTTAAAGTAATTTTTTTATTACTCAAAATGGAATTATTTGACGCAAAATATAATTTGCCGAAAATGGTAATTACTAAAAAGACAATTTTTTATGAAAAAATAATTTTCCTAAAATAGTAATTTTTTATTTTTAGGGTTTTAAGCTTTAGGGTTTTCTTTTAGGGTTTCTTTTAGGGCTTCAAGTTTTAGGGTTTTTTTTAGGGTTTCTTTGGGGATATATATTCCCTTGGTATTGCATTGTAAAAGGGGAAGTGAATCCAGGAATGAGAAAATAAATTATTTACTGGTTTATTTCCATGTACTATAGTTTTTATGTGAATGGAGGGTTTTACTGATTATTTTTATTTATTGCAGTTTTTATGTAAATGGAGGGTTTTACATATTATTTTCATTTACTGTAGTTTTTATGTAATGGGATGTATTTTGTTTTGACCTCTTGCAGCTGGCTATGAAACTACCATCCAATGGTGCCTCCGGTATTCCTTTGTCGAAAACATTATCCACCTTGTCATCTGTTGCCACCAATGCTCCCAAGCTTCCAAATGCGTCTTCTCCAATTGTGATTCACCACACGGACGATATGTCGTCGTTGTCAACTCCACCTCACCAAGTCCTCATGAAAAAATCTTGCTCTGAGCTGTTCCCATGTGTATACCTATGAATCAGCCGCATCCATGTCACCCTAGCATGGGACACCTACACACAACCCAACAGTCACATTAGATGCCTTTTAACCAGTCATTTATGATCATTTTAAAACATGCCAAAACTAAAATAAAACCCTCCCTTTGATCTTTAAATAAAACGTTCTTAACGAGAGGACAATTCTTTAATTTTTTTTGTTTTACTTTATATTATATACATAATATAATACTATTTATATAATATAAAGTGTTATTTTATATATATATTTTTATTTATGATATATAGACTTTATATATAATGAAATTTTATATATAAAGTTTTTATTTAAGTTTTTATCATTTTTATATTTTAATATAAGAACATAATAATAATAATAATATATATTATTATTATTATTATTATTATTATTATTATTATTATTATTATTATTATTATTATTATTTATTTATATATATATATATATAATTATATTTTATGATTTTTTCAAAATCCTTCAAATTAAATTGCTTTTAATATCAAGCTTAAAAACTAAAGGTTAAGACAACACTTTAAGATCTAACCAACATGAACTAAGACCTAAACTAAATATTAACCCATCAAATTTGTCCAAAACAATAAAACACTCCACAAAGATTTCATCAAAGAATCCCACAAAGATTTCAACAAAGAATCACAAATGGGCAACTTTTTACAAGAAACACGAAGACCCCCCAAATAATAAGGAACCCCAAAGTTTCCATGGCGAACCCATGGTTAGGATTTCATGAACGTGCTTGCCCAAAGACAACAAAAATATGAAAGACCAAGATTTTAAAATTAGGTCCCCAAGTTTTGGGGCTAGTTGTGGAGTGGCCACAACAATACCTTCATCTACTCAGGGCATCTACAACTTTGTTCTCTTTACCTTTGATATACTCTATACCAAAGTCATATTTTTATAGGAACTTGATCCATCATCTCTATCTTGCATTCAACAAAGGTTGAGTGAAGATATACGTCAAACTCTAATGGTCGATTCTAAGCTCAAATGGTTTAACTAGAAAATAGTGTCACCACTTCTTAAGGGCATGCACCACTACTGCTAGTTGTAAGTCCTACATAGTGTAATTCACTTAATGTTTCTTGAGTTTCCTTGAATCATACACTACTATTGATTTCTATTGGGATATAAATCCTCCCAATCCTTCTAATGATACATTTGTGCATACTAAAAAAATTTCTTGTGGATTGAAAATTTTTAGAATTGGTACAATAGTGAGTTTCTGCTTCAATAACTCAAAGGCTACCTCACACTTATCTATCCATTTAAATTATTTTTCCTTCCTCTAAATATTGGTTATCGGGTAGGCAATCTTAGAGTAATCTTTCATAAAGCATCTATAGTAGCCTGTGATACCCATAAAACTTTGTACTTCAATCACATTGGTAGGTTATGGCCAACTCACAATGACCTCATTCTTCTTTGGGTCTACTGCTATTTCATTAAAAAAAAAAATATGCTCAAGATATTGTACCTCAAGAACATAAAAGTCATATTTTGATAGATTACCATAGAGCTGGTTTTCTCTTAACAACTCAAGTACTATCCTTATGTGCTTATCATGCTCTTCCTTATTCTTGGAATATATCATAATGTCATCTAAAAATATCAAGATAAACCGATCTAACTATCTTCTAAACACACTATTCATTAGATTCATGAAGGTTGTTGGTGCATTAGATATCCCAAATGGTAGTATTGTAAACTCATAGTGAAAATATCAAGTCTTGAAGGTAATTTTGTGAGTATCTTCCTCACAAAATCTCAACTTATGATAACCTGATTTCAAGTCAATTTTGGAGAATATGGCTGCCCCTTTCAATTGGGCAAACAAATCCTCTATTCTAGGCAGGGGATATCTACTATTGATGGTTGCTTTGTTCAATATTCTATAGTTGATATACAATCTCAGTGATCCATACTTCTTATTTACAAAGAGAATAGGTGCACCCCATGGTGACACACTGGGTTTTATCAACCCTTTCTCTAACAACCCCTAGAGTTGTACCTTTAACTCTTGCATCTCTATATGATTCATCCTATATGGGGTTCTATGTATAGGCTTAGTTTTGGGTATTAGTTATATTATGAAATCAAATTCCCTTTCTGGCAATAATTTAGGAAAATATTTAGGAAACACATCCTTATATTATTGCAAGAGTGGGTGTTTACCAAACACCTCTTCCTTTTTATTCATCTCTACTTCATTAAACTTGACCATGAAAATAAATCCACCCTTTTTCATGGTCTTCTTTAGTTGCATTTTGAAATGAACCTTGTTCATTGGCAATTCGTCTTCTTTGTTTATCAATGTTAGTATAATCAATCCATATTTCATGGAAATTGATTATAGCCTCATGGCCTTTCAACCCATCCATAAAATAACATCAAATACATGGAGAGGAACTATATATAGGTGTCATTATATGGAACTGTTGGGTAAGATGACTTGTATGTCAAGATAACATTGATTCATAGAGTAGGTTTATCCATAACCATGCTCTACTTTCCAACCTTCCACTAAGAATATTGGTCTTTCTGATATATCCTTGACTAAACTAGAAGAAATGAAGCCATCTATTACTACACTATCTATCATAATCTTAACATTCTTTTTTTTATTTGTGGAAAACATCCCAAAAGGGATGCCACTTTCGGGTAAGACCCAAGGAGGCAGGGGTATCCATTTTGCCAAAAACGCCTAGGAATCGAACTTGGCCTACCACCTTTGACATACTCAAGGAGCAAACAAACACACAAAACCAAATTAAAAAAAGAAAATAACAACAAAAATAATAAAATAAAATAAAAAACAAACTCCTTGAGTGTGTCAAAACCAAAAGCACAACCAAACACGCACAATAAGATGAAAGAAACCACAACACAAACCACATAGAAAAGCACAAGAACCACATAACAAAACACAAACAAGACAAAAACAACAAAACACTACAAAGACAACCCAAAAAAACATAAAAAATAAACACAACCAAAACCTAAAAAATAAAATAAATAAAATAAAAATAAAAACAACCAACAACAGACAATAAACAAAAACAAAAAACATAGAAAACACTCACACATAAAAAAATGAAATAACACAAACAAAGAGAAACCCAAGAACAAGAACGAAAAAAACACAAGAACAATAACAATAAACATAAAAAAAAAAACAAAACAACAAAAACACAAGAACAACAAAAAAACAACACAAAGAACACAAAAATAAAACAAAACAAAAGAACCCACCCACCTTAAAAAACTAAACAAAAAAAACAAAGAAGACAAAAGAAAAAAAAAAGAACAAAACAATGACCTATCTAGACCAGAAGACTATTAATGCAAGAATCAATAGAGTAAACAAAATAAAGAATAGAATGAGCTAGGGAACTAAAAAAACTGAATGAACCAAAGAGAAAAAAAACAAGAAGAAACTAGGTACCTTCAGAACTGGAGCCATCCAAAGAAATGATAGAAAGAAGAGCTTCCCTAATTTGAGAAGCCCACCATATAGGAGGGTGGCCATAACAAGTAAGATCACCTTTGTCCAAAGCCCAATTAGCTAAAGCATCAACACTCTTGTTTTGATCTCTCGACCACATGATTGTAATCAACTTTCAAAAATCCCATTTGGATTAACTGAATCTTCTCAATAATTCTTTTTATTCTCCAATCCACATTATGATTCTTAGGAGTCTTCAAGAGATTAATCATAAGTTGAGAGTCAGACTCAACTAACACATTTTCCCATCCAACCTTAGTAGCCTCCTGAAGGCCTCTAAGGATACCATACCCCTCAGCAAGGTTATTGGAAAGAATACCCAAATTCTCAGCAAAAGTAAAAACCAGGGAGTCATCTGAATGTCTACCAATTCCTCCCACATTGGATTTTCTAAGGTTCCCTCTAGAGGCTCCATCAGTATTGAATTTTCCAAAATCCTTAGGAGGAGGTTGCCAATTTCTAGTCTTATCCATCTTATTAAACTCACATTCCCTTTAAGTTGGTTGCCCTTAGAAGGTTTAAAATTCAATCTTTGCATCACTTGATCCCATCTTTGGTGGGAGTTTTTGGGGTGATTAAGGAGATGATGGAATGATTCAACTAAGTTGGCTATGGTATTTTGCCAAATATAGTGAATATCCTTCCTATCTTGATTAAAAATTTAGATGTTCCTTTCATTCCAAATATTCCAAAGAAGAATGGTAGAACCCATCCAAACTAACTGCCTAATAAAATTATCAACACCCTCTTGATTAGGCCAATCCCTCCAAAGCTGTTCAAAAGTGAAAAAATTGGACCACTGTAAGCCAAGTATAGTTGCCATTCTTCTCCATAGCTCAGAGGCTAAAGTGCACTCAATAAAAATATGGTTGATATTTTCTACATTCTCTTCACACATTTCACATCTAAAAGGGCCATGAAAACCACGCTTCATAAGTTGCTCACCAGTAAGCACCCTACGATGCAATAAAAGCCAATTAAAGAACCTCACCTTAGGCCAGAGCTTTTGAACTCACAATTGAGAAAATATGTCAAAAGAATTGTTGGGATTATTATGGCATAAGGTCAAATAACCTTGAGCAACTGAATACTCACCCTTAGTAGTGTTGTCCCATCCAAAACAATCTTTTTCATGGGACCAAGAGAGGGATCTCATATAAAGGATGCCTTGGATATCTTGTCTTTGCCTTTCTGGGATTTGAATAGGCCAGTCCTCAATAGGAATCCAATATCTACCAACCTTTGAATTACTAGTATGGTACCGATAGTAATTAGCCACCTTTATCCAATTAGCTCGGTGAAGCTCCTCCATCCAAGGCCTCCAATCGAGAAACTAAGTTATCAAAGGCTTGTGACCATCCCAAGAATCTGTCCAAAAATTTGCATTTTGACCATTATGAATGATCCAAAATAATTTTTTCTTTATCAAATCCTCACCAGTCTTAAGAACTGCTAAAATGGGAGAACCTTTGGTAGGAAGTTGATAGCGAACAAGGTCTTCAGGACTTTTGTTCTCAACATATTTAGCACGAATATTATTGGCCCAAAGATCATTGGGGTTATGCAACATCCTCCAATATAATTTAGCAGCTAAAGCTTTGTTGTTATTAATTGAAGACCGGAATCCTAACCCCCTTCACTCTTAGGAAGACATAAAGTATCCCATTTCACCAAGGCCCATTTTATTTTCTCCTTAGTACCACTTTAAAGGAAACGATGACTGATTTGATCCAATTCTCGAAGAACAGCCTTTGGGATATTCAAAACGGAAGAAACATAAATATGAATAGCTTGAAGGACTGATTTTACCAAGGTGATTCTACCCCCGTAAGAAAGCCACTTGTTGGTCCACTTTTCAATTTTCTTCTTGACTTTGTCCAACAACCAATTCCAATCTTTATTTTTTTGCCTTTGAATATTAATGGGAATACCTAAATAAGTGATTGGAAGAGAAGTCTTCTTATATCTTTATTTATCCAAGACCATGGCTTCCTGTCTAGAAGAACAGTGAAAGAAAATAACTTTAGATTTGTCTTCATTGATCAACTGCCCAGTAGCCTTAGAAAAAAAGCTAATGATTTGCTTAAAATTAGAAGCTTCCTTAAATGTAGCTTTACCTAAAAGGGTAGAGTCATCCACAAATTGAAGATGAGAGATAGGTCTAGCTCCATGAGCAATGGTAACTCCCTCTAGGGTTTTGTTTTCCCTATTTTTGGTTATAGTCCTACCCAAGCATTCAGCAAGAATGATGAATAAATAAGGGGATAGCGGGTCACCTTGCTTGATACCTCTGGAAGCTGGGAAATACTGCTAATCTTAAAATTCTTATTAAATATTGTACCCTTCAAAAGAAGTGGGGTAGCCTGTCTATCTAGATTTTAACTACTAGTGACCACATATATCCTATGGTTTATCTCTTTTGGTTATTTATTAGATCTAGTTTTATGTGGAAAATTACTAGCATAATGTGGGCCCCCATAGTCGTAACAACTAGTCTTAGATCCAGGGTATCTGTTTTGATTTTGTTCTGTGAGTTTTTCTATTGGTCCTGCATCTAGGTGCCTTAGGGGTCAAGATGCATTTTTGTTGTTATTATTATTCCATTTTTATATATTTTTTTTAATTTTATCCTTGCTTCTTGTCATTCTTATTTTCATAACATGGTTCATTTTTGCTTTTCTTATTTTGCTCTATTTCCCATTGTGCGAAACCTATACTATTTCTCTTCCTTAAAGCTTGGTGATATTCATCTGACAGGTTTATTTCTGCCTAATGGGCCATATCATAGGCCTTCTGTATCACTTTTGGATTATTTATATTAACAACTAACCTTATTCTAGGTTCTAGTCCTAGAATAAACTTGTGCACCTTCATATTTTCATCTATATCATAGGTAGGCACATACTTAAGAAATTTAATAAATTGCTGAAAATAGGTTTCTATTGTCTTCGTCCCTTGGATGAGTGTGGTAAACTTTGAAAATTTTTCCATATAAAACTATTTTGTAAGAAATCTTTTTCGAAAATCTTCCACAAATCCTTCCTAGGCCAATTTTTTTTTTGGTAAGTTAAAATTTCATTAAAAAAAAGGATTTTGAAAGGGCCCCAAAACCTTTTTACAATAGGTCACTACACCAAAAAAAAGGCCATAGGAAAGGCTGAAGTATAGGCCAAAGGATAGGTCCAATCATAGACCAAAGGAAAGGCCAAAGGATACCCTAGAGGAAAAGCACATGAAAAACACACCCGAAGTAGGAAAAAGGCAACTCCCGCCCAAGTGGGAAAATTTTAAAAATCTTGCCTCAACATGAAAATTGAAAATCCCGCCCAATAGGAAATTTGAAAAATCCTATCAAAGCAGGAATAATACAATTTTAAAAAATCCCACGTAGGGTAGAAACTATAAATCGATATTCCACCAAGGAAACATCGAAAAACCAAAACTACCATACAAAAAACCATCCTGAATAGTAGGATGGAGCAGAGGAATTGCCATGAAGGAACATTCCACCCAAGGATAGTTGGGATACACATAGGGATGCAAGAAAACAACATCCTACGTAGGCCTGGAAAATGGATAAGCAATTTGAAGATCTCCATTAGCCACGAAATCCCCTTGCAATAAGTTAGAGCTACATAGATACCAAAGGAAGCAGATGAAGCAGTAGAGGTAGAAACACAATCCATGAGAAAGGGGTGGGAAGGTCCCAAGGAAACCAAACAGAAGAAGCCACAGGGTTAACAAGTTGTAGGCGTTAAGTCCAAAACCAAAAAATGCAGTAAGAAACACCAACCAACCTCCAACATTGCCAACAAATAGCTTTAGGGATCTAGACAAGGAAGACTAGCAGGATATCAGTGGTAAGCAAAGTATAGGTCCCTCTAAGCCATAAAAAAATACTGAGAACCCATCGATAAGACCAAATCTAGGAACCCAAAGAAAAAAACCACAAAATTAAGCACGTAGTCCCTGGAAGACCAAAAAGGCTGTGAAAAACTGCTAAAGAAGCAACTCTCCCAAATCCATGATGCACCACACCTGAAGAACCTCTCAAACACAGATCTAAGTAGACACCTACAAAAACCTAGATATATTTGAGAGCACCAGGGAAAAAGAATCCCTAAAGCAATATAAAAATCCTATGGAAGGTCCCAGGAAAGGTTCCAGGGATGTCCCAAAATAGTGGCACAAGAAATAACCCCTCATATAGGAATGGAAAGGGGTAGACAAAATTAAAAGTGACCTCCCACCCCAAGGATATCGTCTGCAATACCAGCCAACCAAGGAGGAAGGGCAAGGAAAGTGCTAGGAAACTAGGATAGGACTAGGGAAGGGGGAAGCAGGGAAATAGAATAGGACTTCCCACGGAAGTTCCCTATAGTCCTCCCCTTAGAAGCATTCCACTTCTTCCTCACCCCAGGGCAAATTTATTACTTCTATCTTATGACCTTTTCTAAAGGTTTCCCACTAGTTCAATCCTATTTCCTAGAGATATAGGGTAGCCAAAATAGTCGTAGTCATCGATGAATAGTTATTTATGGTGAAATATGACTCTAACTCAATCAGTAATGCTTTGACTACATCTCCACCTCATTTATCATTGATCTTAGTCACTTTAACATTCTTTAAATCTTTAGCCAACTCTAATTCAATTAGAACACTGGTCTCTTGTTCTATTGGTACTATCGTTCTTTCTTGTCACACTTCAAAATTTATATTTTGTGAATTTTTAATGACTAAGTTTTCTTACATCTACCTTTGTTGCTCTAATTTTTCTTGCAAGAGAGACACAATTGCTATGATATTTGTTGCATATGGGTTAGAATTTTCTTCATTTCCATCATGAGATCCTACCGGAGTATTATTTGCTTTGGTCGATTATGGTTGTAGAGGGGGTCTTCCTCTACCTCTACATAATATGGATGCCATTCTTCCTAGCCACATGAGAAACTCTTTATTAGGTGCTATTCCATATACCTTCTTTTAATTGATTTGTTTTATCTTCCAAACAAAACTAACATTTATCCTTTAATAATCATTCGAGTATCACCTGACACATTTACTTTCAATGAGGTGTCTTACTAAGAGTAATATTTATCTCTTGATCAATGTTCTGGTTTACTTTCTATAAACCACCATTCCTATAGGAGTATTCCATTCTTCCCAAGTCACACATTAAACCAAATTATGGCTATGTATTTTTTTTTAAGGTAGACTTCTATTCCTACCTTAGAGTTCAATTTAGAAAATTTTAAAATACCTACAACCATGCTCTGATACCAACTGTAATAAGCCTAATTTCAACCCTAATTTTTTCTTTTAGGTTCAATTTTAACCATGACAATCTAGATAAATTCCATAGAAGCTTTTACCACATTGTGAATTCTAGATGCTGCAACATCCCTTGGGTGGATAGGAGTGGCCAAATATCCTGTAAATTATTATGGGATTTACCTTGTACACTTCCCATACAACTTAAAGGAAACCTTTGTGTGGTCATCCCATTTCCTTTCTCTCATTTGAAGGATATTCTAACCACAGTGTGTGGGTTAACCCTATCTCGTACATTTGAGAAAAAAGAATGCCAAATCCCATACTAGTATCTATCATTCCTTACTAATGTTTAGACGTAAGCTTCTTATATTTTTATACATATCATTTAGTATAATGTGCACCATTAAACTACTTAATGGAGGTGATTATCACATGTATGACATCTCCTTTTTGGTCACCCATCAATCATTCAAGGTTTCCAAAGACTACCACACCAAATGAAATCCTCCATAGGAATTCTCCCTCATTAATTTGGATTCCTATGACTATCGTTTGCATGATATCTCTCTCACATGAGTATCTCACTCTCTAATGGAGAACTCATCACATGAATTTAGTTACAATAGAATTCTGAGCTTTATATATCTTGGAGCACACTTTAGGGATCCTTTATTAGAGTTCCCATTGTAACCCTAAGATATTATCACATCACATCTCCCTTGGTTCTAGTCCTAACCTTAGGGGTCTATTAAGTTTGACATTCTATGGACAATAACATATTAAAGAAGAATACCCAAACCCTAAGGCGAATCTAACAAAATAATGTAAACCATTCATTTCCTTTATTTTAAATTTAAAAATCACAATTGCATAATCATACACCATTACAAGAAATAAAGGAAAGCTAATCATCTATCATTCTTTACAATGTTACTTTCCATGAAAAGCGTAATAAAATAAACATTTCCATTTCTTATTTACATTCAATTCAAGAAAAAGGACAATAAAATATTACAACAATTCCATAACAAGTTCACAAAAGATACACAAATGACATGTCATATATCCTGGGAACCCTTTTCGGGAGAAAATCCAACCTTAAAATGTCCATCTTTATTTCATTGCAACTCTTTTAGCCAATCTACAAAAATGAATCCATCATTCCTTTTGTCATAATTTCAATCTATTGCATAAGAATATCCATAATTCTTATGTCCTCTTATTACAAGCATGTTGTAAGTTCTTTTATTTTACAAGAGTGAGAGAACCCCATAATTCCATCACATTAAACCTCATTCGTTTACTAATATACTAATACTCAAGAGTCCTTTCCTTGAATAATTTCTTACAAAATATTATTTGTGGAACCCCCATAAGTTCCTATTCATTTATTGGGCTCCATGCCCAAACATTCATTCATTTACATAATTTAAAAAAAAAATTATTTTTTCAAAAATATTCCTTTTACAACATAAATAGTTAAATACTCTATCTCAAATGATTCAAAATTCCATCCAGTAAATCAAATCATGCTTTTCATAATTAAGTAAATAATTAGATCTTTGCAAAGCCTACAAAACATCATTATGTCTTCCCAAAATCCATAACATATTATTTCTATAGAAAGAAACATCTTTTAACCATCTAAGCCTATCAAGATTAAAAGAAAGTTCCTTTTTATTTCTTTTCAATTAACTTCATTAATAATTCCTCTACTCTATTCTTTAATAAGGATTTAACACAATCTTAACCATTCAATAAATCAATTTTCAAACAACTTAATCAAAGATGAAGCAAACAACTATAGGTTATTCTTTTAATTTAATAATTATCAAAACCATAATAGTTTATATATATATATATATATATATATATTAGTAATTCTTCTTATACACATCCACCATAGGAATTGAACTTGGGTCACATCACCAATAATGCAAGTGGTGTCCTTACCGGTAGACCACACTCATATTTTAATTTACATGTATTATCTTTATTCCAAAGGTTGTTTCTTTATAATCCTTAATTCCAATTCAAAGGATAAGTTCTCCTTCATCTTACCTGAAAGGAGTTATCTTTGTTTTATAAATTAATTGTTTCTAACAAACAAAAGATTGGCTAATAATCATAAGGTAAATATTTCTCCTATGAACCATACTGTAGTATCCTTTACTACTCATAAACATATATATCCTATATTTTATTAATCAAAAGGCTTTCTACTTCCCAAGGTGGTCACAAATATTTGAATATCACTTTCTAACACTCATCAAACCATCTACGAGCCCATATCTTACTCGTTATTCTTAACACATGGCTAGAGTGAGGCCTAGAAGGAGCCCTCGTGAAGGGCTCATGAATACCACTATAGGTAGTCATTTATTACACAAGGTGGAAGGAGTTATTTTAGGTGCTTAGGTGCCTTCCCACCTTAGGTGTGGGATTATAAATTTTAAAAACCTATTACCACCTAGGGTTTAATTAAAATATACATTCACTATGTGCCACACAGGCAGTTAAAGAGGGTTCTATACTTAGATTTAGTTTCCTTATCATTACACAAATGATATACTTCTCCATACAATAAATTTTGTATTTAGCATACACAAGAGATGGACCAGGTCACACATGTAAAACAAGCCAACAGGCTTCTAGAGGTGGGGTCCTTCAAGGGTCTAACAACAGAACAAGCCATTTTCTTCCTTGCAAAATGTAGTCACACACATGCCTTGGTGCTAGTCAGATATTCATGCTAGAGATTGACAATAATAGCCACCATTGTAGTACCTAGGTTTTACACATGTTTGCAGATAAAAAAAAAACTAAAGAGATGACTATTAAATATTATGTAGAGATACTTGTAATCTATAACCTAGCAGTGAGCCATCTAAAGATTTAGCCAACCTCAAGCCCTACATTATCTCAGGTGCACATAGCAACAAAGCCAAGTTTTTTGCAATGACAATGTTATAAAAAGAGGAGGTTTCTCTACATTTTACACAAGTCAAACAATATTTATATACATGACTCAAATCTAAACCACAAGTTTATTCCATCTCACAGTTTCAAGCATCTCCTTCTAGATAATCATAGAAAAGTGTACCTTATAATCTTAGTAGATGCTTGTTCTGGAGAAGACACAAGTACTCACCGAAGGTTAGACTTATTGTTGCTCTTTCTTTCCTCCAAAAATATCCAAAACCCTCTCTATACTGCACACTCTTTATTGAGGCTCCAAATACCAAAATATGTCTCTCCTAATTTCTTTTTCCAATAGGGTTTAAAGTGACATCATCAAGAATTCATAAATTATAACGAACTCATAACTATCCCCTATGGTAGTTTGCTAAGTTGGGTTCATTTTCCAATTCAAATCTAAAGAAATGTCTTTTTTTCATTTATTCTAAAGTTGAGAATTTAAATTTTTCTTTCTTCATTTTATTTTAATGAAGTAATTTTAAATCTCCTTAACATAGTTCTTTCATCAAGCATGATAGAAATGTTAATTTGACATCAATTAGCATGCAAGTGCATAAATGACATATCAAATAGCAAGGGTATAAGCTAGATCTAAAACATATATCACATGTTAGGTCATTTTGACTATATAAACCATAAAAATTTTGGCCACTTGCAAAGGTGTCTATTCTTGCAAAAAGACAAGTCTATTAGCAACATGCCATTTATAATCAAAACATCATAAAATCATATAATATATCATTAATGTTTACATGTATATTTGTAAATATTTTATATGAAAACATTGTCCAAGGGAGGGTCATGACATCAGGTCTTAAAGATAGACCTTGACAGAGAAGGATTCAAGCCTTGAAGGTAGACCTTGATAGAGATGGATTCAGGTCTTGAATAAAAACCTTGACAAAACAAAGGACTACAAAACATTTTAGGTCATTTAGAGACCTTGACATTGGTTCAAGAAATAGATATATAAGATATAGACCCAAGAGGTCAAGGAAGAGACCCTTTGAGAAAAGAGGTCCAAGAAAGGCTTTTTATATGTAAGAAAAAAGGTATTTATAAAGTTGCATAATAGGTCATTAGAGAAAGATCTATGATAAGAAATAAGTTTTCACATTGATAGACATTTTGTAGACGAAAAGGAAAGAAGCCAACATTAGAGAAAATAGAGCGAGTCGTGTTTGAGAAAGTAATAGCACCAAAAAGCGATATTATTTTTCCAATATTATAGATAGAATTCTATTCAACCAAGTGGACAAAATAATCTATTCAGCCAACAAATGGAAATAGAGAATACTAAAGAAGGTGAAGAACTATATGATAAATGATAGAGAGAAGGAAAATTTATACACAAAGAGTTGTGAGTCCTAAGACCTAAGGATGTATTCCACATAAAATCACTTGTGAAGGAGAGTACAAAGCTACATGCATTAAAAAGCAATAAAGTGAGTACAAAATCTATGTATTTGGAAATAACATCGAAGAACAAGAGATAAACCATTATTTCCCATGATAAGAGCAATGATAAAGCTACCTGTATCTGAGAAACAAGATTAAGTTTTAAAGGTAAAATTATTTTATAAAAAACCATTAGTGCAATAGTACATAAATAAAAGAGCACATATATGTGTCTATGTATCAAGATAGATCATAGGGTAAAACATATATTAGCAAGGCAGAGTAGATAAGTGTGCTATGGAGCACATCATCCACCACGAAAAGAGTAACCTCATACTCCTGAGCTACTATATAGTGAGTGCAACCAGAGAGCTCATCTCATCAAGCTATTAGGTAGAGAGCTCAATCTATGAGCCATTCATACAGTTACGTCAACTACACACTCCAAGTATAGTTCATATATCACCTAAGATATTAATTATTCCAAGGTAATTTGGAACATCATATGAGATGTTGTGCATTCCAAGGAAATTCAAAATGTCACTTGAGACATTGAGCACTTCAAAGGAATTTGGAACATTGAGCATACAAAGGATTGCATCTAAGGAATTTGGAAGTGTGAAGGATGGGAAAATGTGCCAAGGAAACTGGGAAAGGATCAAGGACCTAGGACAGGGGAAAGGAAGGGATGTAGGAAAGAGGAAACAGGACCATGAATTATGGTGTAATATTCTAATTGATTCATAGATTTATTTTTTTGAAATACTAGATTAATGAATTTTTACAAATTAATTATTTGGGAGTCAAAATGATTACAACTTCAAATTTAGAAAAACATTAGATTTACAAAAATCTTATTTTATTAGTTTCTAAAATTTGGGTGAAATAAGGATTTATATTTCATAGGATTTAAAATTTAGAAACTTTGAATTATTTAAAACTAGGGAGTTATAAGGATGTCTACTTCAAAAGAATCAAAATCTACAAACTTAATGGAGTTCATGATACAAAAAGAAAAAGTAGATGTCATAAAATTCAGAATCAAGAATTTGATTGAAAAATCTAAAGGAAAGATAGATCTAGTCTCAAAATTGATCTATAGTGAAGCCATAGATGAAAATTTTGAAATATTTGAATACTATTTACATGAAGTAATTGTTGAAGCAATTTATAATGGAAAAAATAGTATTATGATACCTTTAGACATTGGTAGCATAATGTATATGGCATTGCTTACACTTAGGTTTCATAAAGAAGAGAATATGAAACAAAAGGATTTGATTGAATCTCTTAAGAAGAAAGCAAAAGTAGATGAATATTTTTTGAAAAAGATATTTCATTCTTCTTGTAATATTGATATTCCAAGTTCATCTAACTCAAGATTCTATTATGATGCTTTAAGTGAGTGCTCAGAAGTCTCTATATAGGAAAAGAAAGAGTCATATGATTCTAAAGACAAAGGCAAAGGAAAAATTATTATGCAATAATTTGAAGACTAAGAAAGTACAAGAAATTTGTAATATTGAATCTACAAAGATTGAAGAACATGAATACAAGGTCAAGCAAGGAGAAGAAGAAGAACTTGATCAAGATGAATGTTGCATGCATTGTAAAGTCAATTGAATAACGAAGATAGTGATTGAAGACTAAATTATTCAATAACCAAATAATGTAATACAAGGGGGTGTTGGAGTATATTATATTATTTGGTACATGTTAAATTTACTCCTACATTACCTTCATGGTACACCTTGTAAATATTAGACTAGGATCAAGTCTTACATTAGAGTGTGAGTAAATATTTTATGTAATATAATAATATGTAGAAAATGCATTGTCATGTGAGTAAGTTTGCAAGTGTGATGTGTGTATATGTGCATAAGTTTCTTATATGCAAGTGCACACAAGTGTCCTTATATTAGAGAGTGCTTAGTGAAGAGTCATGTGTATGCCAATGTCAAGTAGATAAGCCAAGAATCATGAGACTTGGCATAAGGAAAGGAAGATTCAACTATCCAAATATTCATTGTAACGTTTCTAAAAACAAGAAACAAGCAATCACACAAAAAGATAGAATTTTATTTTGACTAAGGAGAGGGATTCATAAAAAACTAACCAATCTTAGATTAACTTGATGTTTAAAAATCCCCTAAGTTTCTCAAAGAACTACACCTCAAAATATTTCTCTCATGCAAGTCCATTTGCATAGGCATATCTCATGGCATGCACATAAGTCCATCCATCTCATCTATCCTTGATGAGCTAGACTTATCACCTTCAATCATTAGAAGGTGTACACGTATCTCCATACTCTATGCAAGACATTATGCATAGGTATGCTATGTGTATTGTGATTTAAGCTATCAATCTCATCTTTCGACAAGCTATCTTAACCTAGGTACAATCTTCCATAAACCTAGTTACCATTCTCCCTAAGGGGTCATAATCCCTTAGGTCCACTATGTTCACTTGAAGGGGGTCTCAAGCCCTTAGGTTAACCTCTAAGTTCACCCTAGAACTTGCCACTAAATTTCACAAAAGTTTAATCAAGAACAAAAATAAAATATGGATCTAGAAACTAAATCTAACAAAACATGACTCATCAAACATGCAATATATAACTAGAAATATAGAGCAATATTTAAATAATAGACATGAACTAGAAAGGATCTATATACATTCATAATGAATCAAACATAATATAAAGGTGCATCTACCACACTAATAATTCATTACATAAGTAGGTATAATAAAACCTCCATACCCTTAAATAATACATTGCATCAATTTCATCAGGAAATTCTCCCCATAACTCAAATCTATTTAAGCATAAGTAGTAAATTGAAGACAAACCAATGCAATTGAACTCGCAACCGTCCTTGGTCACCCATATTATTCCATTGATCAATTGAGGATAGTAGGGGATTAGGACACTCATGGTTTAGGATAGGCATGCCTCTAAATGTATTTACTTTCTTTACTTTTCTAAAATCAAGTCCTTAATCATATAATAACATCGTTGATAACATAAAAAAATCATTACTTTCATTAACTACTCTCAAATACCTTTAGAGATTTATTCAATATGCACCCATTATATCAAGATGATTACTTAAATTAAATCTAGTCTTGTATTAAAGCATAAATTCCCATACCTTTACCTCTAAAATAATCCTTTCATTTATTCCCCAAATTAAAGCCTTTACCCTTAAATTACAAGAATAAATATTTTTCCGTTTATTCCATAAACTGAAGTTCCATAACTTTAGTTTACAAAAAAACTATGCCATTCAATTAATGAATCACAAGCACATACTCTAATTCATCAATAAATCATTTTCTTCCATAAGAAAATTTCACTAACTCTACTTTCATAAATCATTTTATTTATAAATAAAATTCTACAACTCTACTTAACAATAATTCATAAATCATTTCATTCATAAATAAAGTTCAACAACTCTACTTAACAATAATTCATAAATCATTTTTTTTATAAATAAAGTTCAACTACTCTACTTAACAATAATTCATAAATCATTTCGTTTATAAATAAAGTTCCACAACTCTACTTAACAATAATTCATAAATCATTTTGTTTATAAATAAATTTCAAATCTACTTAAAAATAATTCATAAATCATTTCATTTATAAATAAAGTTCAACAACTCTACTTAACAATAATTCATAAATCATTTTGTTTATAAATAAAGTTCCACAACTCTAGTAATTTGTAAATCAATTCGTTTATAAATAAATTTCAAAAACTCTACTTAACAATAATTCATAAATCATTTCGTTTATAAATAAAGTTCAACAACTCTAATTAACAATAATTCATCAATCATTTTGTTTATTTAATAGTCAAGACTTCCTTTCTTTAATCAAATAACTCACCACATGCCTTCTCTTTAATAATCAAATCTTTCCTTTCTTTAATTAAATAAATCACCACATGCCTTCTATTTAATAATCAAAATTTTCCTTTATTTAATTAAATAAATCACCACATGCCTTATTTTTAATAATCAAATGTTTTCTTTCTTTAATTAAATAAATAGTCACAAGCCTTTTAATTAATAACCAAATATTTTTTTCTTTAAAATAGTAGAGAGTGATCACAATAATCAAAATGTTCATATGTGAGCAAGGACAACACCAACAACATAAAAAGCCTGTATTTAAACATGATGCACTCTACTGAGTATTCTAAATAGAGTTGAGTGACCCCTATGGTCAAAGGTAACCATGCATTCACAACTCAAGAAGGACAGAAGATGGGCTACTTATTGTTGTGGGCATCAACAAGGGCATCATTTCTTAGGAGTGACGCAATCTCTTAGTTGCTGATTTTACAGAGGAGGATGACAGTAAGGAGGGAGGACATCCCTCGTCACTCATAAGCTCTTTCTAGAAGAGTTTAATCCACACAAGGGTAACATGACAATGCGACAATGCTACAGGAAACAGGTGACAAAACCCGAATTTAAAACAACACAGTAATATGGTAGGGCTTTTTAAACAACACGACCAACAATGGTGTGACTTACTAAACAACCAAACCCAAATTCAAATAGCATGACTGGCATGGCATAGGTTACTAAACAACCAAACTTTGCTTCAAATAGCACGACCAACATGGCACGTCTTACTAAAAAAATAAACATAACTTCAAACAGCATGGCCAACATGGCATGTCTTACTACACAAGTGCATAGCAAACACAATGGGTTTCAACAGGTATAAAACCATCTTCCATATCCAAGGATGGGCGGTGATAACCCAAGAGGAAACACAGAGAACAAACAACAAGCTATATCCCCAAAGGTGTCAATGATTAACCCAACATGGTTATCATTTGCTTCCTTTGAGAAAATTTAGGTAGCATTGTCCTAGCTTGTGCCTTCCGGAGCTCTTCTCTCCTTATGTTCTTATCTTCATTTTTCTCCTCTCTGTCTTTATCATTCTTCCACTTTTTTCTAGTCGTTTCTCTCTCCAATGTGTACCTCTCTTCCTTACCTTCTTCGTCCCACCACCCCTCATAACTTCCTTGCTACCATGACACAGCGATCGACGAAGGAAAAATATTTTTAAAATAGTTTGGATAGCCTTCACATAAATGGCACCCATCCTTTCCAATGTTGGTAGGTGCACCTCTTGCTAATTCGAACGCCCACTTGGTGTACGTTCACACCACAAATATATTTTGGTGGTTTTAAAATGAATTTTGATTATTATTTTAATAATATCTTATTTACTACAGATTAATAAAGAGACTATTTCATTTTATATAATCACTAATTAAGTGAAGCTCCAAAACCATTCAAATATTGATTCTAAAAATGAAACTCAATTGTCATTTTTTTATTATAACCAATGTTATTTTTAAACAGAGATTTTCTTTATCAAATAAAGTTAAACTAACCTTTACTTTGAAATAAAACTCTTTTATTGTTAAAATAAACTATATTTATTTTACATTGAAATTATTTTATCATTAAAATAAACTAAATTTATTTTACCAAGTATTTTGTCAATAAAATAAACTAAATTTATTTTACAAGTAAAATTCTTTTATCATTAAAAAGACTTGTATGAATTTTTAAAAAACCTAGGGATTCTTTTTGTTTGAGCATAACATCATACCAACATTTTCAAGTATCACAAGGTGTTTCAAGATGATCAAATTATGCATACTCTTATTTACCAAACCATAATTACAGATAGTGATGAGGTAAAAGATAAATCAAACATATGCAACAGATAAATGGAAGTCTTTTTTGTCAACTCAGTTACTTGTCTCAGCCCATGAATTTATGATAGCTACTAGGATATCAACTTGGGCTCAAGGTGATTGGTTATGATGATTATCCCAACTGATAATGCATGTCTATATGAAGGTTCCATCCATGTTACCCTCAAGTTGCCTTATCATCACTTTCCCAACCTCAAGTACCCCCACTTCTAGTGGATGACGCAACTTCATCCACTTATAAGCGTACCTGATCCTACACATTGGAAACTTGTTAGTGATATCATATTCTTTAATATCAACTAACATTGTATAGGAGCTCAATTACAAAAAACCAAGTATTACAACTTCTTTAGTTAATACATTGTTTTGTATGTCACAAAATCCACTAGAGAGGGTCATGACAGTCATTCTATAATGGCTATATATTACTCCATGGAGGAGCATATTGTAAATATCATTCATAGCATTTATAGATTTCATATAGCTTTCATATAACTTTCATATAGCATCTATAGTGAGTATAGAGAGCGTTGTTATCATCATTGCAAGATATTTTATGATACATTTGTAAGAGGAAGAGGAGTAATAAATATTGCATACATTTGAGAAACTAATATTGTAAGTTGTACTACATGCTTTGTACATGTATGATTCAGGCTATTACATTCATATTTCTACTTATTAATGAATGTTAGTTGATATATTATAAGCCTTGATTTACATATTAGTTGGCTCATATTATTCTTATTTACATAATTATATTGATCTTACTATATTGTGACTATCATATATTTGATCCTGTGAGTTTACATTAATATTAAGGTTTCAAAATCCATCAAATGCCTTATCTTAGGAACCGATTTGGAATGGCTTGGGTAGGCATTATAAGCCCCCATTCAATTTTTGGAGGTTGTTCATGCTATGCTAATATTTTTCATTGATTTTGATCGTGTGTTGTTATTGTTGTTCATACTTGTGCATAGAAAGTGCATGTTGATATAATGGTCATACTATTCATGTGCTTGTGCAAAGATGATAATGAGAATAGTGATGCTTTTATGATGTAGGTTGTGTATTGTGTGTGATTGTACAATTAATGTGTGGAACAACCATGAGGATTATTAAGTACATTTAACTTGAATCTATCTATGTATGCAATGGTAATGAAGCATATGTTCAATAAAGATATTATCTATGGAGTTAATTGTTCTTGTAGGTATTGATAATCCAATTATGGTAGATATGCATATTCAAAAATCATACAATTGGGTATGTAATGTTACAGAAAATATAGAATAAGGAAATATCAAGCTTAATTGATAATTATATCTATTGGACTTGTTGAGTGTTAATTTCACCCAATTGTGGAATTACACTCTCCCTTAGGATTTGGATTCCAAAATACCCTCTTGCAAAGAAGTTAAACAAATAACTTCTCCAATGTCTCTGTTATATTAGCATTTGCATATGTGTATTAGTAATCTCAAATAAAGATGTATCAATTTAAATGCTTGGAACACCTTAGTGATTGCAAGTAATTGTAAACAAGGGGCATGTGTTGGTTTATTTTATCATGCTACTTTAATGATTGTTCATGAAACCAAATAAAAGTAAATGTGAATTGGCCCTCATATGACCACGATGTTGCCTTAGTTCCTTTTATCTTGAGGATTTTAAGATAGATTTTATCTTCCCTTATTAAGTGGATTTTAATCAAGTTTTATCTTGCATTAAATCCTACTTTAAATGTGAAAGTAAAGATCAAATTTATCTATGAATATAAATCCAAAATTATGAATAGGCTCCTTGAATATAGCTTCTTATCATGAAGATAAAGATAGATTTCCATGTGATTAATAAACTATCCCTCTTTGGTGAAATTGATTTTCACAAAGAGGTAAATCAATTTCACCAAAGAGGTAATAATTTATGGTCTTAAAATAAGGGCTTTCAAATGTCACTTCATTATCCCTGTTTTATGAAATGATTTTCATAAAGAAAATTAATTTAATGCTTTAAAATAACAGCCTTTTAATATAACATGTAAAATTACCCCCTTCAATGAAATCAGAATTTTCATGAAGAAGGGGCACATTTATGCTCCAAAATTGGTAATTTATGAAATGCCATAAAAATAACTCCTTTAATGAAATTGAATTTTTCATGAAGGCAATGTCATCATAGGCTTACGAATGAACATGCATAATTTAAAAAACTGATTTACCTACGAAAAAAAAAAAAAATGAATTTATGAAATTATAAAACCCTTGAAAAACAACAGTTTTCAAAAATTAATATAAAATCAAAATGACATCGGAATGAGCCTGAATCTATTGCATATTGAATATTGATGATCATTCTAGGCAGCCATGCAATTATTTTTAAATTTTGATTTTTTTTAAATGTTTATTTTAATGCCTAAAGTTTAAAAAAAATGTAAAATGCAAGGTTGGAAAATAGAAAAATAAAATTCAAAATAAAATTGAATGCTGAAAACAAAAACCATGTAAAGTATTATCAGTTTGATGGCATCTCGTCTTGCAAAACCGAAGCTGTGAGAAACTCTTACATGCAACCCATTATATTTCAACCTGCATTCACACAATCGAAATAAAACAAGTGCTAGCTCCTAAGGTCAAACATTAAATTTCAGATTCTAAATATTTGCTTAATGTAACCCAAAAACAATGGCATTAACATTATCTATAAATTCAAAATCTGAAAATAGAAAAATAAGACATGAAAATCTAGCATGCAGAAAATTTTCTCCTCCTATCTTGACAAACGAAATCCAAATTTTTGAAAAGGCTTTTGCATTAAAAAAATATTCCTCTGTTACATTCCGGCAGCATGTGGCCTTCAAAAGGTCCAACCATGGAAGGAAAAACAACTCAACAAAAACAAATCCAGAGTACTCCTGCAATCTTGTTTTCAAAAACCATTTTCCAACCCTGTTTCAATGTTTGAATGCCATATTTAACATTTTTGGTTCAACTCTTCCATTTCCCAAAATGCCCCTTCGTTTCCATTCACTGTTTCAGATTTTCAATATGACTTTTCCTTTCCTTCGATGAGAAAAAACCCTTCATTTGCTTTCTTACGTTTCATTTTTAATTTGGGAGAAAACTCTTTGTTGTATGTTTCCTTTTGCTATTCGTTTGATTTTCCTGAAATGTCTTCATTTTCCAAAGTTTTCCCTCTTCTTTGGCTACGTAATAGCCAAAAGCATGATGACACTACTTTATTTTTTGCATGTAATAGCCTGGTGCCATTTGGCACCTTCTTGTCATGGAATCTCTCCTATTATAGAACATGTTTCACATTCCTTTTCAACACTTTCGCAGTCACGTGGACTATTGCACCAAAAAACAAACTTAATTAGCTTTTAAACTTAATAAAACTAAAAGCTAAAGAAAGAAAAAAATTAAAATTAAAAAAAAAAATACCTGAACTACAACCATAACTAATAATTGTAAAATTTTAAACTAACTACTTTTAAAGCCAAAAACCTTGTTACTTCCCCCACCCCCACCCTCCTTGCTGCAGCGTCGACAAGCATGCAAATATTAGATTAGATTATATAATATAATATAATATAATATAATATTTTCTTTCTTTTTTTATTATATATACATTTTTTTACTTTTTCTTTTATTTTGATTTATTAGATTATAATATATATATATATATATATATATATATATATATATATATATATAATATTTTCTTTTATTTATTTATTTATTTATTAATATATGTATATATATATTAATATATTATTTTTGAATGTTTCATTTTCATAATTATAATAAACATATATATACATATATATTTATTAGAATTATATATATATATATATATATATATATAAAGCAATCAAATAACTAATTTAAAAAAAATTACTCATTGAAAATCACAATAAAGGAAAACTTCAAAACTAATCAAAGTAAATAAAACCTATCAACCTAAAACACTAGCAAACTAGCAAAACAACAAAACATTAGCCAGTGTTAAACCGTGAAATCTACCAAAAATAACATTTAAACTCCTCAAAAATACAAAATTTTAAGGTGGGTCCCCAAATTTGGGGCTAGTTGTAGAATGGCCACAAAAAATGGCGACTCTACTAGGAAATACTCCTGAGCATTTCATTAAGAACCCAATCTGAAATGAAAACATGTAAGATTAGTGAGACATAATGATTTAGCAACGTCCTAAGAAGCTGGGGGTAAATAGATTAAGCATGAAAACAACTAATCCATCTACCTTTGCTCAGTGTGTGCAAAAGTGATTCATTTCCACATTTCTAAAAATCCTCTAGATTACATCATCTCTTTCTACATTAAGCTATGAAGTACAATTCATAAAGTGAAGACTTTTATAGACAGATCCCCACTGCCAGTCAGGCGTCTATAGCCCCGATGAATTTTATCTAACTCTCCCATGTGTTCGCTTAATACTTTGCAAAGTCCATCTATCCTAGGTAGATTACTACTCATTCTCTCTTTTTTTTAATCTCTTTTTTTTTCTCTTTTTTTTCTTTTCTTTTTTATTTCTCTTTCTAAGTATCAAGCTTTGCCTAGCTAGGGCCCCACAGCCAATCAAGCGTCTATAGCCCCGGTGGAGTTGTCCTAAACTAGATGATAAATTCCAAGAAATTTGTTGCATCGCTTATACTAATGGAACTCTTACAAAAGAATCAAGTCTCACTAGGTTAGAAAGTCAAAGTAGAGCGTGTGAGATTTCGCCTAGGTTGCAAATCAAGACAACTTCATCCTTCTTACTTCTAGAAACACCATTTAATGTGTGTGTGGGTTCCATGTGGAGCTTGGGCTAATCTTTCATTGTTTCACTTTCCACCATTTTAGTCCCAATATCTGAGCATGATCACCAAATAACTCATCTCCATTTTCTTGGGTTCATTGGTTTTTAGATCAGGTGCTTCCCCTACTAAACAAAGAAACACGCAAACAGGCCAGAGACCAAAAGTTAGCGACCACAAAATATAATTTCAAAAAAAGGGAACAACCTAATAGATAAAACTAAAAACACAACCCAAAACTAAATCCAAACCCAAAAATCATGTACAAAGCACAAAAGAAAAAACCAAAACTATATACACATGTACAATATGGTACAAGATGGTGCAAAAATTTGAACTATCACTTTCCAGGATCCCAAACATGATTAGCACATTTCAAGAGACATATAACATGATACGCATGCAAAACTTTGTAGGAACCCAACAAAAACAAGATTAGACCAATCAATGCAACAATATTCATCTTACCCCTCTCACCATACCAATTTTATTTAGTTCCATTAATAATATTATGGTGGATTTTCAAGTTCTCAAGTTGATTATACAATAATTGATCTTCAATTCTTTCAGGTTTATTCTTTAAGATATCAATTTCAAAATTCCATTTATGATGTAGAAATAAGATTTCAGTTTTAGATATGAGATATTGCAAAATAGAGCCTATTTCTAAAAATTTTAAAGCCAAATCATTTTTCAAATTTGTAGACCAATCAAATTCATGTAACCATTTGCAAACACCTAGGATATTTATTAAATGAGCATCATCATAAGTTTTTATCCTAGATTATGTTACTAATTGATTATGAACTTTATTTAACACTTCAAGCATACCAACTTCATTTTCATTCAATAAAGCAATATCATTAGTGTATCGCTCCAAATTTTTTGCATCCTTACCTTCAGGCTATAGGATCCGTGCCCGGAAGGAGGATGGGAAAAGGATGTCGCGGTACCTCGGACTGAGAGGACTTGCAAAGGTCCCGCTTCTCAAGGGAGGTGTATATTGGTGATTTTTCGATGGATGGTGGGTTCACCAGGAAACATTTAATGGCAGTTTCCACGCCTAGGTTGGGAATGTGTTTTATGTGTTCGTTTTAGCCTTAAACATTCAAAATCCTAGGTTTGGCCAAATGAATCTAAATTAATCTATATGAAAGTGTAGCTTTAATGAATGTAGAAAACAAAATTAAGACAAAAAACAAAGAAATAAAATAAGAATACCTAATCCAGATGTTTGATGGAGATTCTGATGTTTGAAGCAGTCAGGATCACCTCTGATTTGACAAGATCGTCTGAGATCAGACAAGATCATCTGAGATCTGACGAATTCGTCAGAAGAATTCATAAGAGACCTGTAAACAGAAAAATAGATGTAAAATACAGAGAATGCAACTATGATAACAGAGGGAAACAACACAAAATAACAATTTGAATACTAAACAATAGTTATGAATAGAAATTCAAACAAATTATGATCTTATCATGCAACTTAAGCTATATGGGTGAACTCCAAATGCAAAATAGTAAGAAATAAAGATAAAACTAACTAAAATGCAGAATAAAACAACAAAAGGAATAAGAGAAAGCGCAAACTCTGGGCATTGATTACCCCCAATGCAAATTGCAGTCGAAATCGTCTGGAAGAAATGAAATTGTCTCGAATTATGACAGGATCGTTCGAGATTTGAACGAGATCATCTACGATGATATGATCTTGCTTCGGCTGAAAATCAATGAGGTCCCTGCAAGAAAACTTCAAAATAACAAATGCAAAATGATGCTCTAGGTATTCTAATGCACGCAAAATCAAGTTACAGGGAAATTCAGCCAAGGGTTGGGAAGAGAAGGTCCTAAGGATTAAATAGGCTTAGGGGAGTAGTTAGGAGGTTGGAGATCATCCCTATTTGGGATATCTCCAATGGGGGAGGGTCCCTAATGGCGCAGACACGCTTCTGCCTGGATTAAAGACCCATTGGAACAGAAGCTAATTGTGCAAAATCAGTTTTGAGACAAGATCGTCTGGATGTCCTAGCCTAGAAGAAATTGTCAGATCTGGGGCGATATCGTCTGATCGACGATGATATTGTCAAACGGTCAAAAAAACCTCTAAAAATGGCATGGAAAAGGGGGAAATGGATTACCTGGCGGTTAACGGGCGGTTTGGGAGGTTAAAATTTGAATTTAAATTATTTACTAGGATGAATGTAATTATTACAATTTCACTGTGTCAATTTTAGGGTGCTACATTTTGCCCCCTCTTTAGCGAATTTTCCAAATAAAATGCGTTAAATATGAGTTCTTCTCGATCTACGAAAAAGCAAAAATTATTCCCATTTTTAGGCGACGATTCTTGGTCGAATCGTACGACAGCTTACGTCGGGTTCACCAAAATGTATCGCTCCAAATTTTTCACACCCTTACCTTCAAGCTATAGGATCCGTGTCGAGAAGGAGGATGGGAAAAGGATGTCGTGGTACCTCGGACTGAGAGGACTTGCAAAGGTCCCGCCTCTCAAGGGAGGTGTATATTGGTGATTTTTTGACGGATGGTGGGTTCACCAGGAAACATTTAATGGCAGTTTCCACGCCTAGGTTGGGAATGTGTTTTATGTGTTCGTTTTAGCCTTAAACATTCAAAATCCTAGGTTTGGCCAAATGAATCTAAATTAATCCTAGGTTATTTTTTGACGGATGCAGACACGCTTCTACCCGGATTAGAGACCCATTGGAATAGATCTGGGGCGATATCGTCTGATCGGAGACGATATCATCAAACGGTTAAAAAAACTCTAAAAATGGCACGAAAAAGGGGGAAACGGATTACCCAACGGTTAACGGGCGGTTTGGGAGGTTAAAATTTGAATTTAAATTATTTACTAGGATGAATGTAATTATTACAATTTCACTGAGCCAATTTTAGGGTGCTACAATTAGTGGTGTGAGGAGGAATTAAGTCAAAATTTTCATCAACCACAGATGACATTTCATCATTGATAGTATTTATATCCATCAATCCATTAGATAAACCTTCACTTGCATTTCGAATGGTGGAACCTAAAAGGTGAGATTTTACCTTTGGCACTTTTCCATTTACCATTACTTGGAGCGGATTTGAAACTTCATATTTTTCTCATGACATTCATTATCATCATCATGTAGCGCTTGTTCTTTCTCCATGACCTATTTATCAAAGACACCAAAGTTAGGCACCCAATTAAAAATATGTCCATCCTTTTCAAACCATAAGTCTTGTCTACCTAGGGATTGGTCAACTAACACATCTCCATGGTCAATTACTTGGGTTATTTCAGATAACGTGATATTTTCAATTGGATCATCGGTTATATCAAACCCAAACCATTCAGGTTCTAAAATTTTCTCATATTGAAATGGCATAGACATTGTAGAACCAATAAGTGGATCAAGATACTCAATTATTTTTCCCTCAAAGGAACCCAAAGCAAATGATTCTCCTTCTTGATTCATGGTTGTAGAATCTTTATCGCTTTCCCACATTTTATGATATTTGAATCCCTCTTCCAAAACTTTCTCAAATTGTACAAGATTTTCGATATCCTCATGTGAAGAAGCAATTGTATTGTCCTGCACATCACTTGACACAAAAAATTCATTAGAAGATTTATATTGAGCATATTATTCTCATTTCTTCCAAGAATCATAGTAATCATCTTCCAAAATCAAGTTGTGACATTCAATTACTTCTTCATAATCTTTCAATTCATCAACATGTTTCTCATCCAATTCATCTTCACCTTCCTTAGATGGTTCAATTATTTCCAAAAGTGGGTTATTTCTTGAATTCAAATTGGTGAGGCTATCATAATCCAAATTTGTAGCCCATGATTCAATTATATCACAATTTGGAAGGTGTGGATATTTTTGACCATCAATTTCAATGACATCATCCAAAGTATCTTCCAAGAACAAGTGGTGAAATTTGGTTATATCTTCAAATTCATTTATTGATTTTCTTTCAAATTCACTTTCAACCACTTTTGATGGTTTAGGAGCTTCTATAAGGGGATTAATTTTCACATCTTGCTCCATATAGTCGCTCCAATCTTCCTTTGCAAGTATAAATGCCCAAATCATATCCTCATAGGTTTGTTTATCCAAATCCTCATTTGGGGGTAATGATTCTAAATCTTTTCTTTCCGAAATAAAATGTTGATCTTTTGATTCCAACTTCTTGTTATCCTTACATAGAATTTCTTCTCCAAAATATTCATGCTCTTCAAGATATTTTGAATAGGCATTTACTTCAATGTAAGTCACATCAAAATCTCTTCTATCACCTGAAGGAGCATAACATGAAACATCATTAAGATTAGCATTATGAATTTTATTCCTAGGATGATTTGGATGCATACATTATTGTGCTCATTTTTGTGATGGAATCACATCTCTACCTAACTTCTTAACCACCTTATTTTGCTCTTTTACTTTCGATAAAAGCTTTTTGGGTTGATTTTTAGAAGTAGTAGGATCAATTGGATTGATATCAATAGACAAAGCTTGAAAACTTGTTGTAATGGATCCATGAGTGACCCCATGATTCTATAACCATGATGGAGTAGTTGTATGGATAGAAGCACTCATATAAGCACATGTGGGAGCATACGTAGGTATGGTAGGGTAAAATTTGTTATGGGGAAAAATGTTTGATATCAAATTTTGTTGTGTCCATGCTTGATTTACCATCAAGGTTTGATTGCAAGCCCCTAGTTGTCCTCCCATAGGCAATTGCTCCATTCTATAACCTTGTGTCCTTAATTGTTGATCTACAATTATAGATTCCATGTAGGCCAAGGCAAGATTAGTAACCAAAGGATTTGTCCTAGTTAACATGGAAAGCAAGGGATCCAATGCTCCAAAGTATATTTGAAGAGCACCACTCTCCTCAACAGTATGGGGAGCAATCAATATTACATAGAGATTTCGAAATATCATGTTGAATGTTCTCACTGGATCATTAGGTTCCCTCTTATAAGAAGCAAATTGTTGATACATCATGAGAGGATCAATGGGTAACCTAAATTGATTGATAAATGCATTTTCCAATTGGGCCCAAGATGTAATAGATACTGTGGGTAAATTGATGTACCAATCATATGCCACTTCATCTAGGATACCAAAAAACAATCTACATGCCCCATCCTCATGTTCAACATTCCATCTAACTAGGATATTTACATAAGACTGAATGTGCTCCTTGGCTAATGTTGTGCCATTGTACTTAAAATTGGGTAAAAGTTTCTCTATGTTCTTGGCTAAGTCACGAGCATCTCCACTAATGTTCAAAGGATTACCATGCACCCCATACCACTTTCCAGTATTTGTAGCCATTAGTGAAACTCAAAGAATAACTTCAAAATCAATTTGTTAGTCAAACAAAGATTTCTTACAAATAAGCATGAAATGACTAACGATATCAAATGTACAACATATGAATAATCATGTTAGCATCAACCAAGATATATGTATCCATTAAACCATGAAATTGACAAACATTCTCAAATTTGAAATATGTTAGCATTAATGCATCATCAAAAATAGAGAATGTTAGAATCAATAAAAGTAATCATATGGATCCAAAACCTTGTTAGTCAAGACCAATATTTTTAAATAAATATTTCAAGTAACATGAACAATTTAGCATCTAAATAGCTATAACATAAATTAATTCAAATCCTCCTAGCTCCCCAAAGTGTTGAGTGCTAAAGGATGCCAAAGATGCTAATCAAATGAACTTGAAATATTTAGCAATTAAAACTCTTGAGTAACCATGAACAATCCAAAAGTGTTAGATCAATGAAAACCAATTCATGAATTGCTTAGCATAAATAAAATAAAGTAAACCAATTCAGGCCCTCCTTCTAGCGCCAAAATGTTGAGTGTTAATTTCACCCAATTGTGGAATTACACTCTCCCTTAGGATTTGGATTCCAAAATCCCCTCTTGCAAAGAAGTTAAAAAACAACTTCTCCAAGGTCTCCGCTATATTAGCATTTGCATATGTGTATTAGTAATCTCAAATAAAGATGTATCAATTTAAATGCTTGGAACACCTTAGTGGTTGCAAGTAACTGTAAACAAGGGGCATGTGTTGGTTTATTTTATCATGAAACCAAATAAAAGTAAATGTGAATTGACCCTCATATGACCATGATGTTGCCTTAGTTCCTTTTATCTTGAGGGTTTTAAGTTAGATTTTATCTTCCCTTATTAAGTGGATTTTAATCAAGTTTTATCTTGCATTAAATCCTACTTTAAATGTGAAAGTAAATATCAAATCTATCTATGCATATAAATCCAAAATAATGAAGAGGCTCCTTGAATATAACTTCTTATCATAAAGATAAAGATAGTTTTCCATGTGATTAATAAACTCTCCATCTTTGGTGACAAAAAAAATATAATTAATGGTCTTAAAATAAGGGCTTTCAAATGTCACTTCATTATCTCTGTTTTATGAAATGATTTTCATAAAGAAAAATAATTTATTGCTTTAAAATAACAACCTTTTAATATAACATGTAAAATTACCCCCTTCAATGAAATCAGAATTTTCATGAAGGGGCACATTTATGCTCCAAAATTGGTAATTTATGAAATGCCATAAAAAAAACTCCTTCAATGAAATTGAATTTTTCATGAAGGCAATGCCATCATAGGCTTACGCATGAACATGCATAATTTAAAAAACTGATTTACCTACAAAAAAAAAAAAATGAATTTTCGAAATTATAAAACCCTTGAAAAACAACAGTTTTCAAAAATTAATATAAAATAGAAATGACATCGGAATGAGCCCGAATCTATTGTATATTGAATATTGATTATCATTCTAGGCAGCCATGCAATTATTTTTAAATTTTGATTTTTTTATTTTTTTTTATTTTAATGCCTGAAGTTTAAAAAAATGTAAAATGCAAGGTTGGAAAACAGAAAAATAAAATTCAAAATAAAATTGAATGCTAAAAACAAAATCCATGCAAAGCATTATCAGTTTGATGGCATCTCGTCCTGCAAAATCGAAGCTATGAAAAACTCTTACATGCAACCCATTATATTTCAACCTGCATTCACACAATCGAAATAAAACAGGTGCTAGCTCCTAAGGTCAAACAATAAATTTCAGATTCCAAATATTCGCCTAATGTAACCCAAAAACAATGGCATTAACATTATCTATAAATTCAAAATCTGAAAACAGAAAAACAAGACATGAAAATCCAGCATGTAGAAAATTTTCTCCTCCTATCTTGACAAACGAAATCCAAATTTCTGAAAAGGCTTTTGCATTTAAAAAAAATTCTCGGTTACATTCCTACAGCACGTGGCCTCCCAAATGTCCAACCATGGAAGGAAAAATAGCTCAACAAAAACAAATCCAGAGTACTCCTGCAATCTTGTTTTCAAAAACCATTTTCCAACCTTGGTTCAATGTTTCAATGCCATATTTAACATTTTTGGTTCAACTCTTCCATTTCCAAAAATTTCCCTTCGTTTCCATTCACTGTTTTAGATTTTCAATATGACTTTTCCTTTCCTTCGATGAGAAAAAATTCTTCCTTTGCTTTCTTACGTTTCATTTTTAATTTGGGAGAAAAACTCTTTGTTGTCAGTTTCCTTTTGCTATTCGTTTGATTTTCCTGAAGTGTCTTCATTTTCCAAAGTTTTCCCTCTTCTTTGGCTATGCAATAGCCAAAAGCATGATGGCACTACTTTATTTTGTGCGTGTAGTAGCTTGGTGTCATTTGGTACCTTCTTGTCATGGAATCTCTCCTATTATAGAAATTGTTTCACATTCCTTTTCAAAACTTTGACACGTGGACTACCTGCACCAAAATACAAACTTAATTAGCTTTTAAACTTAATAAAACTAAAATCTAAAAAAAGAAAGAAAAAAAAAATTAAAAAAAATACCTAAACTACAACCATAACTAATAATTGTAAAATTTTAAACTAACTACTTTTAAAGCCAAAAACCGTCAGACAAGCATGAAAATATTAGATTCTATTATATTATATAATATAATATTTTTTTTCTTTGTTTATTATATATATATATATATATATATATATATATATATATATATATATATATAATCTTTTTTCTTTTCTTTTTTTGGATTTTTTATTTTGATTTATTTATTAATATATGTATATATATTAATATATTATTTTTGAATGTTTCTTTTTCATAATTATAATAAACATATATATACATATATATTTATTAGAATTATAATATATTTTTTTTTATAAAGCAATCAAATAACTAATTTAAAAAAAATTACTCATTGAAAATCACAATAAAGGAAAACTTCAAAACTAATCAAAATAAACAAAACCTATCAACCTAAAACACTAGCAAACTAGCAAAACAAGAAAACATTAGCCAGTGTTAAACCGTGAAATCTACCAAAAATAACATTTAAAAATCCTCAAAAAAACAAATTTTTTTGTGGGTCCCGAAATTTGGGGCTAGTTATGGAATAGCCTCAACAGGACCTAGTATTCATGTAATTGGTATGCAATTGGAAATTACAGGATTAAGTTGATTTGACATATTAAAGGTTTACTAATTGTACAATTATATTATCAAACCATACAATTGATCAATTACACTCTAATTATATCACGAGTTCATCATTTTACATCCTAGAGTCAGATTAATGCATTGTTAAGTGAACGATTGCAAGATATGACCAATACAACTAAGTGATTATAAATTGAATATTTTTGGTAGATTGAATATTTTGGTAAATTGTACGGTTCAAGGTCATTATATGTTTGTGATCATACAACATTACATTGTACAATTTATAATAGTACAGTTGCCAGTTGTACATTTTGTAGAGTTGTACAATATGAATCGTACAACTCTACAATTACCCTATTTGCATACAAAAAATTCTAGAAATTATCCTAAAATCTATCATCACACCCTCCCTTATCAAGAATACAACCACATGTGCTACAGTATATAGAAGTATTCTTAATGTCACTTGAACAAGAAACTTGTCTTCTACTTTTTCTCCTATTGTTTGTAGTTTTGATTTTAATTCTACTCTTCTAAGAAAGTGTTCTACCCTCTCTCCATCATGAAATTTTAAAGAGTAAAATTGTGATTTCAAATGTAATATGGTTGCTTCATTCATTCCCTTAAATATTTTGCATAATTTTTCCCATGCAATTTTTGAAGTTGTTGCTTCACTTATATGTGCTTGCATTTCATTAGATATGCCAAATGTAATTAACATGAAAGCTTTTGCATCATCATATTTGACTATTTGTTTTCCATTTTCATCTTTTGGCATGATCGTTTTTCCATTTAGTACATCCCAAAGGTTTTTACAATGAGTATTGATTTTATTTGTTTTTCCCTAGGGTAAAATTTGATCATTTAAGAAGTTGTGATTCAGAAAAGATTTTTTTTGTATTTGCCATAATTTCTCAATTTCTTTCGTTTCAATCATTCCAAATCATCAATTTCAAATATAAAATTCTTCCTTCTTATAACTCCTAATTATTTAATCAGTAATTCAATTCTTAATCAATTCAATTTTGCTTTTTATATCTCCCAATAAATCAATTATCAACTTAATTTCTCCTTTTTTAAATTCAATTTTATTCCCATCAATCAATCAAGGATTTAATCAAATTAATTTCTCAAAAATAAATAATTCATTCTACTTATAACTCTCAATCATTCACAATTCTTCTTATCACTCCACATAAATTAAATAATTCCCTTCTTATAACTCCAAAAATCAAATAATTAAATTAACTTTATAACTCCTAAAATCAAATGAACTTAAATTCAATTGACACTTAATTTATCAAAAAACATAAAGGTTAAAAAATTACCTTTATTTTAGGTGCTTCTCCCATGCACTTAAAAATATCTCATCAGTAATAATTATGCTTTTTCTTAGACTTCCTAATATATTTGTGCTTTAAATAATACCTCAATGTCTATGCATCATCCTACCATGTATTTCTCTCTACCAGGTGCACTCCAACATCTCCAAAATGCTCTTATTCAAGATGCTATTTGTAGTTTATATAACACTCTTTTCTCCATTCTATGGCATTATTCACAATATCTTTCTCAATATAGCTCCTCAAAACACATTATCTATCTAGGGTCAGTATTCATGACCTCTCAATACTTCAATGCAACTTCTCTTTCAAGTATGATGTCTCCTATGAATACACATGCACTACTTCTATTTATGTTCTTAATCATCCATAATGAGTGCTCAATACTTTAAAATTATTAGGCTCATACATGTATCCTCCTTTGTCTCCAATCTTCACTCTACTTTCTCTTTGTACATCTCCTCTACTATTATATTTCTAGCCTCCAAATATCTTCAATTTTCTCTCCACAATGTTATTCTTCCTTTCATTTGGAATGCAATTTGAACCATTAGTCCTTTCTTCCTAGATCTTCCTCTAGTTTTAGCTTTATCTCAACTTGGACTATTAGTCCTTCGTTGTTGCCACGTGGTTCTAATACCACTATTAGCAATTTGATGCTATTCTTTATAGGTTAATAAATTTTAGGATCAATAAATCAATAACATATCATAAATATCGATATCAAATCAACATCAATATCATATAAAATAACACTAAAAATATTTATTGATAATAAAACTCAAGCAATGAATAAAGCAAAGCTTATTCAAGTTACATTTTACATTTGCTTTATCTCCAATATCAAGATATATGAGACTCTTCACATTACATGACTCTTGGTATTTGCTCTCCTTAAACACATGGGAGAACTTGACTCTTCAAATTTCTCTTACATAATAAGTCCCACATATTACATAAAGATAAAGTATCTCATGATTTCATATAACTCCCTATACACATCACACTCATAACTTTTCACTTCCTAAATAGACACCTTATACACATAAATGCATGCATACTCCTATAACTTGACACATGCTTTATTCATAAAATAAAAATCACACCCTAATCTAAATATTTACAATGGGATAAAATAATGTAATACCTCCAACAAGGATGCCCTAGTTAGAAATACAAAGAAGAGAGAATCTATGGTAAACCCCATCTAGGTAGCAGATACTATAACAAAAGTGATTATCAAGGATGAGATGATCAAGCATGATATAATGGTTCTTAAAACCAAAGGGTTAATATGTAAGTTCCATAGATACTAGCCAAATGCATTTGATATTCAATATTGGATCATGTGGAAGTAGGAATTGCATTCAAATTAATCCTTGACTTTTCTTTTGAAATGATTTTTCTTCATTATCTTTTCCAATACATAAATAAGGGATAAAATAATGGATGGAGGCCCTTGGTTTAGGGGTAAAAATACATAAATTGTAAGACCATTGAGTGATAATTTTTCTATGAAGATAAATACTATTAAATGGATTTCTATGTGGATTAGAAATTTTGAGATTCCTTATCAACTCATTAATTAAGAAAATTTTGAATAATATCAACAATACTCTAGGTGAGTTTATCCATGAAGGAAAAAAATTCTAATGAGAAAAGGCATGTTTTATATACTTGAATATGTGTTTCCATGGGTATGTCAAAACCTTTATTGTAGTCCATTATAATTAAATCTAAATTAAGAGAATGAGATCAACTGGATGAAATGAAAAGATTGCATTTTGATGCCATTAAATTGGATATATGGCAATATATTGCTAAGTGAAAATGATGGAGAAAGATAAAATATTTGGCATGAGGTAAACTTCAATATAAAACAATGAGATCATATCATAGGATAAATTTAGTCAAATAAAAGACTTTCCACTCCTAAGAAAGCGGCAAGAAAAACTCCTCTATATCATCAAATGTAAAAGGCTATTATAGTTCAATTGTATCAATCATTAGAATAAACAATGACACAAGGGATGAGGAAGTACAATGAGAAAGTTCAAATATATAAGTTAAAGGTGTGAAGGAAGATGGGGAGGAAAATTTTAAAATAAATGAGGTAAATAAAGTCAAGGTTAATCTAAATTATTTTTATTTTTCTCAAGTAGCATAAAATATTCTCCTTGTAATAAAAAAGAAAGTAATATAGAGTGTATTCATTGCACTTTAGGGTTTCAAGAGCAACACAATAAAGAAAAACATATAGAGGATATCCAAGGAAATTTAGGTTTTCTAGGGTAGCATAAGAAGGTAATGACTATGAAGGATCATTTGTGCACTTTAGGGTTTTGGTTTTTAGGGAAATATAAAGAAGAAAATATTTTTGAGGATATTATTTACATTTTAGATTATTTAGGGTAATATAAATCTCTAGAAGATAAGTCTTGTTATGAACAATATAGAAAAATAAAAGATATTGATGAAGATGAGAGCGTTGGTGGGAATGAAAAATAAGAGGAATATCATTAAAGCATGAACAAAGAGAAAATAAAATCTAAGGGATATATATTTTGGAAGCCAAATAAAAATATCATAGGTGTTAATAAGAAGTGATACTAAGCCCACTGATAAAAATAAAAAGTGATGATGATGGAAATAATATCTTAGAATATGAGGGGTATGATTAAGACCCCTAAAATAATATTTATTAAGGGATTAATAAGTGGCTAGAGGCTTGAGATTATTTCAATTAAATAAATAAAATTAAGTAATAAGAAATGTAAGGATGCTTGTAAAAAGTTTTGGAAGATAAGTGATTGTCTAGCAGTTTCCTCTATAGGAGGTTCAAGTGATATTGCAACAATATGTAATAAATGCAAATGGGATCTACAACTATTAGAAGCAAAAAGTAATTGGGTTGCTAGAGTATTTCATAGGAAAGATAAAAATATTAGAATTGGGGTTATAAATGTATATTCTCCAACTATAGTTACTCCTCATGAAAGATGTTGGAAAGACCTCATCATTTTTTTGTCAAACATAATGATGACTCATTGTTATCTATGGATTCTTGGGGGTGATTTAAATACTTTTATATCCTTTTAAAAATAAGGGTGGTAGTCTAGAATGGTCTAAACCAATGCAATATTTTGCTTCATTTTTCAATCAAAATTGCCTTTGGGGTGTTAGTCTTTCAAGTTTTCAATATACATGAAATAATAGATGCATTGGGTAAACTCATATAGCAAAAAAATTGGATAGCTTCTTGTTATTCAATAAATGGTTGAAAATAAAGTATACTATCTCTTCAAATATTTTATTGCAAGCATAATTGGGTCATAAACCTATTCTTTTGACTTTTTATTTATCCAATAATGGTCATCAAAATCCATTTCACTTCTAGTCTATGTGGCTCTAAGACCCCAATTTATTTTAGATGGTCATGTTATGGTAGGATGAAGCAAATTTTGAAGGATCATATATGTAAACTATTTTTTCAAAATATAAAATATATAAAGGAGCAAATGAATATTTGGAATGCCAAATATTGTGGCATCCAAGCCCAAAAATTTATAAGAGATAGTATAAACTAATGGGATTACAATTCTTATTGGAAAGAAAACAATTACTTTTTTTTTTTTATCAAAATGCTTTGAAATAAATAAGCCCTTTTGGAGAAGAGAAAACTAGGGCATCAGTTGGGTAAATGAAATATTTTTTTGTTGTTGCAGGATTGAAGACAAAAAATTTTCCCTGGGAGGGTCCAATGGGGACACCTCTAGATCCACTTTTAGAAAGGTAGAGTTATTTTGTAGATTTGTTAAAGAAAAATCTCCAGCAAAGATTGAAGAAGCATAAAAAATTGCATTAAAAATGTTTTTTATGACTGCTGGAAAAATATAAACATCTCAAAGAGTTAATGGATGTTTGCCATAGTCATAATCAAGGCCAAAGATTATCATTGAGAAAAGGATAGTAGAAGAAATAGTCTTGTATAGATCCAATCATGATCTGATCTATAAATTCATGGGTATTCGCCCTACCCTGATTTTTTTGCATTCTTGGGTTCAACAAAATTGGGAGCCTCTTGGTGAGTATTCTTTGTGGTTTATTAGTAATGGATATTTTATTATTAGTTTTTCCTCACTTATGGATAGAAATAGGGCTTTCGAATCATAAAAGAGAAATCATGGTCTGGAAAGATTATTTATTTAGCCCTAGAGAGTGGGATTTGATCCTCAAATTGAACCCACTGTTGTCCTATTTTGGATCCATTTGTATGCACTTCTAATGGAGTTTTGGAGTGAGAAGGTATTGGAAATTATCGACAATTCTCTTGGAAGATATTTGGGTGTTTCCAAAGATACAATGGAAGAAAACATAGTCGTTTATGCTATATTATGCATGGAAATGGATCTTAGTCAATATTTGCAAGCAGGTGTTGAACTCAAACTTGCAGGACTATCTTGGATTCAATAACTAGATTACGAGGCATTGCCTTTTAGGTGTCGAGTTTACCACAAATATGATCATTTGGACCGATCCTACCCAAGAAATATGAACATAAAAATGGAGGGTCCTCTAGGAATGTCAAATATTCCTAAGGAGGATAAGTCAACGATCAATAAAAAATAGCCAACATTTCTCAAGGTGGACCAGCACAAGGAGATAGTTTTGAACAACCCAAAAGAAGAAGGCAAAAGAAAAAATTTGGCAAAGAGCAAACCCAAATCAAGCCCTCAAATAGGTATGAGATATTTAAGACACTAGTGGAACAAGAATAAGAAAAATTCATGGAAGGAGTAGATGAGAATAATAAAAATAATAACAACCATGTTCAAGCCCCTCTTTCACATCATCCTATCCCAGAGCAAGTAACAGAGTGCAGTGAGTTACCATAATCATATATTGTATGGGCATTGATAGTGCATAACCAAGAGCAGTAGATAATTAAGGATATCATCATGGGTATAGCAAAAAAAAATAGAGAAAAGCCAACTCTAGGGATAACTCAAGTGGAAAAGAGATCAAAGAATATCAACTCTCAAGGAGTGGTTAGAAAATCAAATAAGAAATTGATAGCAATTCAAGGAGATAAACTGATCACTAGAGAATTGGTGAGGACAATAGACTCTTACTGGTCTCAAGGTAATCAACGATTATACAATCATGGAATATTAGAGGTTAAAGTAGTAGAACCCATCAATATACTATTCAAAGACTCTTAGAATAAAGTAAAACATATTTTTTACTTATCCAAGAGATAAAAATAATGTTGGATCTTACATGTAAAACAATAAATAGACTTTGGAGGGGTGTTGGTCATATGGAAGTGGCTGCCCAAGGGGGGTCTCAAGGGGAATAGTTACCTTTTGGAACTCTCTTGAATGGACAACAATAGAACATATAACTTTTAGGGGTGTCCTCACATCACATTTTAAGAACAATATGATAACTGGGTAGGTTTTAATCATAATTTTTTATAGGGCTCAAAACCTAGATGGTCAGATTCGTCAATGGAAAGTAATGCATAATATGAGGGTCTCGAGGGAGGAGTTAGAATGGATTTTTGTTGGGTATTTTAATGCTAAATTATCATCTAGAGACTAGGAAGGGGGAACCCCAATATTGGATCAAGGGGATCGAATTATGATTGCCCAAGTCCATGCATTACACTTGGTGGATATTAAATATCCTAGGACCAACTATACATGGACTAATAAGAGGAGGGAGCCACATAGTAGAAAGGTGAAGTTAGATCATTTTTTTGTTTTAGAGGAGGCATTTGTGAAATGGAATCTAAAATTTTAGATTTTGGAGGGTCTAGTTTTAGATCATTTTTCCATTCTATTAGAAGGGAGGATTAAGATGGGGTAATATTACAAATCATTCAGATTTGAAAATTATTGGTTACAAAAAGAAGAACTTCGAAATAAAATTCTACAACAGTGGAAATAGGGACACTTGGTATATGGGACAACAATGTTTAGATTCCACAAACAACTTCATTATGTCAAGAATCAATTGAAACAATGGAGGTGAGCTAACAAGACAAACTTCTAGGTCCAAAGAGATCCATTGGTGGCCAGATGGGACAAGGTTAAAAAATACTTTAGGTAAGGAACAATTACGGAGTAGCTCAAAGAAGAGGATGATGCAATGAGTAAAGCAATTAAGGACATTGACAACCAAGAGGAGATTTACTAGAAACAGAGAGCAAGAACCACTTAGTTGAAGAACACAAGCTTATACTGAGGGGGTGAACAGTATAAGACCACTTTTTACTTTTCTTTCCCAAATAGTATTAATCAATATAATCAATGGCAATATCAATATAAATAACCAAATCAATGCACCAATCATCACACACAATAGAGACACCACAATTTACGTGGTTCACCCAATGTGGGCTACTCCACGAAGAAAATATTTTGCTAAAACTTTCTCAATCAATATCTTGGGAATCCTTACCAATTACAATGTTTATGGACCTCTGTCTAAAGGAGATGTTGATCCCCTAATCTCAAGTTCATGGATCTCTTCCACATGATAACTCTTTCTCCTTCTCCTCTAGCTAGTTATATTCTAGAAGACTTTGTATCTCTACTGCACTGACTTATCAATATCTCTCCACTTGAAGACTCCTCACTCAGATATATCTTCAGTTGTCCTAGCTACTGGATATCTATTCATTGATACTCTATCCTCTATACTATATCACCTCCAAATCTATGTTAATAGGCTCACTCAGCTTCTCTTAAAATCTGCTCAATAGGCTCACTTAGAACCTACTCAAATATGCTCAATAGGCTCACTCATAACTTGCTCAAATCTTCTCAATAGGCCTACTCAGAACCTGCTCAAATCTGCTCAACAAGCTCACTCAGAACCTACTCAAATCTGCTCAACAAGCTCACTCAAAACTTGTCCAAATTTTCTCAATAAGTTCTCTCTAGGACTTGCTCAAATCTGCACAACAAGCTCACTCAGAACTTGTACAAATCTGCTCAACAAGCTCACTCAGAACTTGTCCAAATCTTCCCAATAAGTCCTCTCTATCATTGTCTAAAAAACTAGCATCACTATCAATTGAGTACTTACTTGCATTATCTGTATAGTAGCTTTTATTTTACCTTTGGAAGAACTTCTTTCCTTGTCTGTTTTGTCCATCCTTGCCTTTCTTTCGGTACCTATGTCTTTATGATTCCTTGTACCTGTGATCCTGTTTTACTTCATCACTGTTGTACTTTGGCTCTTTGCACTCTGTTGCATAGTGTCCATACTTTCCATAATTTAAGCTCTTAATAGATCTTATATCTATAGATATTTTGTAACCTTTATCTCTTCTACCATAGTTAACTTCTTCATCACTAGATGACTCAATGCTTGATTTTGTCTTTTTACCCTTTTTCTTTTTGTCCACTTTGAATGCAACTTCTTTCGGAGGAATAGGATCTTTTGTTATTATCTCAAAAGTAGTAAGCATGCCAAGCAAATAATTTCTTATCAAATAATCACTATCAATTGATATTTCTATAGCAAAAACCTTTTCACTATACCTTTTTGGAAGAGTTCTCAAGATCTTATCACAAGCATCATATTCATCAACCTTCATTCCAAGACCTCTCATCTCATGTACAAGCTCATCAATATTACTAAGAGAATCATGAATATTTTCATAATATCTCATTCTTAAGTTCTCAAATTCTCCTTTGAGATTTATAATATTAGCTTTATTGACACATTTATCACCCTCATATATGTCATGCAGTAGATCCCACATATCTTTTGTTGTTTACAATCCATAACTTTCATATATTTTGATCTACCCAATCCTTTTATAATTACATCCATAGCTCTTGAATTTGCATGCATTAGAAGCTTACCTTCCTTATCTATAGGAGGATTGAATTTTGAATCATATCTAAGTTCCACTGCATCCCAAACTTCAATTCCAAGTGCCATCAGGTAAAATATCATCAGCATACACCAATACAAGAAGTCACTTCCATCAAATACTGGTACTGCATTATTGAATGATCCATACTTTTGATTCTTGTGATCCCTTGTGTTATTAGACTGCTTTTCCTTCAATATGTCAAACTCTTCTGAAGGAAACCACTATGATACCAATTGAAGAACACAAGCTTATACTGAGAGGAGGGGTGAACAATATAAGACCATTTTTTATTTTTCTTTCCCAAATAGTATTAATCAATAGAATCAATGGCAATATCAATAGCAATAACCAAATAAATGTACCGATCATCACACACAATAGAGACATCGTAATTTACATGGTTCACCCAATGCGGGCTACTCCACGAATAAAATATTTTGCTAAAACTTTCTCAATCAATCTCTTGGGAATCCTTCCTAATTACAATGTTTATGGACCTCTATCTAAAGGATATGTTGATCCCCTAATCTCAAGTTCATGGATATCTTCCATAGGAGAACTCTTTCCCCTTCTGCTCTGTCTAGTGATCTTCTAGAAGACTTTGTCTCTCTGTTGTACTGACTTATGGATCTCTCTCCCCTTGAAGACTCCTCACTCAGATCTATGTTCATTTTCCTAGTTTTTGGATCTCTATCCATTGATACTTTGTCCTATATACTCTATCACCTCCAAAGATCTATCAATAGGCTCACTCATAACTTCTTCAAATCTGATCAATAGGCTCACTCAAAACCTGCTCAAATCTGCTCAATAGGATCACTTAGAACCTTCTCAAATCTGCTCAATAGGCTCACTCAGAACCTGCTCAAATATGCTCAACAAGCTCACTCAGAACCTACTCAAATATGCTCAACAAGATCACTCAAAACTTGTCCAAATATGCTCAATAAGTCCTCTCTAGGACTTGCTCAAATATACACAACAAGCTCACTCAGAACTTGTCCAAATATGCTCAACAAGCTCACTCAGAACTTGTCCAAATCTGCTCAATAAGTCCTTTGTAGGACTTTCTCAAATCTATATAGCAAGCCTTCACAAAATCTTACTCAAAATCAGTCCACAAGCCTTCTCAAAGACTTGCCTCAAATAAGCTTAACAAAATCTCAACTCAATATCATAGAAGCATAAAAATAATTGTTAGAGACTCAATATGTTCTATACTCAAATTCCAATCTCAACTCAAATCAATCTCAACTTAGCAATCTCATAGAAGCATAAAAAGAATTGTTAGAGACTCAATATGTTCTATACTCAAATCAAATTTCTTTCTCAACTCAACTCAAATCAGAATGTAGAATAGTTTGTTTTATGGAACTTGAACAACCACTTCACACAATCACTTAACTAGGCTCAATCAAATCTACTCAATCAATCACCTTAATGAACAACCATTTCTCACAAACCCTAGTCCAAGCATGTATCAACCAACTCAAAATGTTTCCAACAATGTTCAACAAAAAATCTCACATAACAATGATACTCATGTTCTTCTCTAACTCAATTTCAAGTTCTTTTCACAATCAATGGGCTTCAACAACAATGCTTATAAAACATTATTCACATAACAATGATACTCATGTTCTTCTCAAACCCTAACTCAAGTTTTTCACACAACTAATGGCTTCAACAACAATGCTTATAAAACATTCTTCACATAACAATGATACTCATGTTCTTCTCAAACCCTAACTCAGGTTTTTCACACAACTAATGGCTTTAACAACAATACTTATAAAACAAGGTTTAACCATAAATATCAAACCATAAATACTTGAAGCATTCAACCAACAACTCTCAAAAGGAAACCACAATCAATCCTTTTCACTCCAATGATATTTTCATAAATCAACCACCCAAATAAATCAATGGAGAATATTGCCCATACCTTATTGATGCCAAGAAGTTGTCCACAAAATCTGCCACACTCAACACACTTTCTTTTTCCAATCTCAACAAGGGTTAGTGGACTTCAAATAATAATCACAAGATAAACTATAACTCAATTTACACCTTTTTACTCCAACTCAATAATCACATCCACCAAAGTCCACCTATAGAAAAAACCCTCCAAAAAAATAATAATCAATAAGCCACTATTCAATTTCCACTTTATTCAAAACCCTTATATCTCCTAAAATAATGCTCTCAAAAATTCAAATCAATACCATAAGGCTCAAATAATCATCTATGGTTTTCACCAACAAAATAATTATTTAACCTTTTAAACACAACAAAGGTTTTACAAAATAAAATATTTCCTAACCCTTATCACTCCAAACTTTAGAGCATTCAAACAAATTTTAATTAAAAAATCACATACCTCCCTCAAGGTGTTTCGACCCCTTGACCTACCTCACCGTGGGCACCTTAGCCGTGGCTAAGGTAGCCAAACGAGCCACCCACTCGTTTGCAATGCAAAAAGGACATGACTTCCCTTTATATGCTACAAGCCCATGTGCCTTAAATAAACTGTGCGCCCTTGGCGCTTCCACCACAAAGCATAGCAAACGAACCTTGCCAAAAATCGAATGCACAACCTTGTGCTACCAAATGCCTTTGCATTGCCTGAGTTGTCAATAGGCCACACTGCCCAAGGTGACTTGGGTTTTGCATGCCATCTGATTTATTCTTTGCTTCTACCACTTAAACCTTTTTTTGCATGAGCTCTATTCGCTTTCCAACAATCACATTAACCACAAGAGCAAGGATAATTTAAATTAAATAATTTAATAGCATATATATATATGCCTTCCCTCTGCTTGGAAATGTCAGTGCTTCCTCATGACGTCGGTGGATAAACTTTTACTTTTAATTTTAAAATTAAAATTTAAATTTTAAATAATTTCAAATTTAAACTAAATATTTAAAATTAAATATCTCCATCACAGGGGCACCTTTTTCAATGAAACGAAAATCCAAATTGGGTTTTTAATAAAAACTCATTTCAAATCTATTGTCCATGGTTTTAAATAAAACCTTTAAAATTTAAATATCTTCATCACCGGGGCACCTTTTTCGATGAAACAAAAAGCCAACTTGGGTTTTAAGAAAAATCCATTTCAAATCTGCCATCCATGGTTTCAAATAAAAATACTTTTCTAAGCTTACCTTGAAGCTCATTTTTAGAACCAAATGCCATGCATCCTTTTGATCAAAACCTTTGCTTCTCATGAAGCTCTTTGTGGAGAAAATCATAGTGCTTACTTGCATAGGTCCTTTTGACATCAATGACAACTTTTTAGCTTAGGGACTCAAAATGTCCAACATTAGTTATTAGAAGGTGATAAAAATACCAATAATTTCCATCGTATTTATTATTCTAGGAGATAGACGAACAAGATGTAAGCTCTTCAGGATGAGAATGGGAACTCCTTTGATACAATACTAGGTATGCATTTCCATTCAATGGATTATTTTTATATTTTTTTTAAGAAATGTATGGTGCAAGATGAAGAGGCTCAAAGAGAAGTTATTGTTGTCATACACTCTATTATCTCTGAAGAAGAAAATCAAGTCCTACTTAAACCCATTGGTAGAGAGGAACTAAAGAAAGTAATGAGTACCAAAAAAACACTAGATCCAGATGGCTTTCCAATTGAGTTTTTCAGACCTTCTAGGACAACTTGGAGGATGTAATGGCTATTATAGAGGAGTCTAGAGGTGGTAAAATAATGCTTAAAGCATTAAATAATAAATTCATTACCTTAATTTTGAAAGGGAATGAGGGGGTGCTATTTCATATTATAGACCTATTGCCTTATGCAATGTCATATATAAAATAATCACAAAATTAATGGTTGAGCAGCTAAAATATCTTCTACATAGCATTATTTCCTTAGAGCAATGGATTTTTTTAGAGGGCAAGAAGATATTAGATGGTGTGGTTTTAGCTAAGGAGGAAATCCACTCAATGCAAAAATCTGGAAATGGGGGAATGTTCATAAAATTGGATATGTCAAAGGCTTATGATAGGGTGGAGTGGAGCTTCTTGTCAAGGATGATGGTAGCCTTAGGTTTCTCTCAAGATTGGATAGAATGGGTCATGATTTGTGTTTCTACTCTAACATACTCAATGTTAATCAAAGGCCTTCCCTCGAAACCGTTTGGAGCTACTCAAGGCCTTCATAAAGTAGATCCCTATTCCCCTTATTATTTTCTCATATTGGCTAAAAGCATGGATAGACTCATCTTGAGAAGAAGATAACAAGGTTTTCTAACAAATATCAAGGTGGGTGAGGAAGTTTTGACTCACAATTTTTGGATGACACGAAATTGTGGGAGTGGCCAACTTTAGGGAAGCAAGAATGGTTAAAGATACTCTTAATGTTTACCTTAGAGCCAAAATCCAAGTCATCAATGATAAAAAATCCAAAGTGGTCTTTTTCAATCTTGATCGAAGGCTTCAAGACAAAATTTTAGAGATCTTGGGATTCACGAGGATTTCTCTCCCACTGGTATATTTGGGGGTCCCTTTGCATTTTAAAAAACTAAAAATAGATATCTTGAGGAATATTTTGGATTGTATAAAATAAAGAATTAATCATTGGTCTCACAAATGGTTAAGCTATGGGGGTAGAGTAACTTTTTTGCAGTCAGTCATTTAGGATATGTCAATCTATAAATTTTTCATCCTTGTTGTCCCACATACCATATGGAAAGAGTTACACAATATGACAAGAAAATTTTTATGGGGAGGAGTATAAGGAGAGAGGAAATGGGCCTTAGTAGGTTGGAAGAAAGTAATTCAACCCAAGGCAAAGGGAGGTTTGGTACTAGGGAGATTAGATTTAAATAATTAAGCTTTGGTGGGAAAATTTTATTGGAGGTGGATTTCCCAACCAACTTCTTTATTCAATAGAGTTTTAACTAGTAAATATTTGGTTTGGTAGGCTCTAAAGTTAGGATATCATGTAGTGAAAGATATATTATTCTAGAAAGTGGGGAGAGGGGATAAGGCACAATTTTAGATAGATTCATGGGATCAATACCCACCTATCATTGTTGAATTTCTAGAATTGTAACCAGTAAAAAAAACCATGGCAAGCAAGTATTGGATACATATTGAAATTTATTTTAACACTAGCTAGCTAGGGAATTATAATTTTAAGCAATTTAATAAGTTGGATGAGTGGACAATTCCAATCCCTCTAGAATTGACACCCATCATGACTAAAATCTTGGTAAAAATATTTCTCATAGGTAGAGATGAGGAGGATGAATTAGCTTGGGGATATGGGAGTCTTGGAGTATACACAGTGAAGGATGGATATGATAAGATCCTTCTAGAACCTCATTCTCATGCATATCATGTTGAGAATTGGAGAAAGATTTGGCGGTCCAAGGGTTGGGTGAAAGTAAACTTCTTTGCCTGGTAGTTCATGCACAATGGAAATATTACTTTTGATAATATGATATGTAGGGGAATCGTTGGTCCATCTCAATGTGTTCTATGCTACAAGAGTGAGGAAACATCTGACCACTTGATGTTTGAGTACCTATTTACATGCCAGATCTGGGAGCGATGGTTTTTATGTTATAAAATTGAAGCCAATGGTGATTTAAATCAAACTAATATTTGGGAAATATAAAAGAGGGGTATATTTAAATCTTAAATCTCTTTGTATCAATTGGAATATTAGATTAAACTTCATTTTGTGGTAAGTGTAGTTAGAGAGAAATGGAAGAATTTTTAGAGAAATATTTTCATCCTTAGATGGTGTATGGTAATCCATTTGGAGCAAAGTCACATAAAAGGTGGTAATGTATGCTAAAGAGGAAACTCAGGATGATATAGGGATGATGGAGAAGGAAGCTAAAGTGCAATAGGGGCAGGACAGAGCTATTTGGAAGCCATCCCAAAAGGTTAGATTAAAATTAACATTGATGTAGCTGCAAAAGGCAATTTAGGTAGATTTGGAATTGGATTGGTCTACATGAATCATGTTGGGAAAGTGTTATATTGGGAATTGCAAGGCTTGGAAAGGACCACAAAAAATAAAGTAGAAGCCTTAGCTATCAAATTCACTTCTATCTAGGTGGTGGGAGGATAATACTAGAATTAGATTCACAAATGTTGGTGGGAGCTCTAGAATATATGAGGAACTTTGATTTGAAGACAAGGAGGTTGATGATTCTTGTCACCCAAATTAAGGAATTGTGGAGGAAATTAGATGATGTGATTCTAGTCTATGTGAATAGAGATCTAAATAAAGTGGTACACTTATTGGATAATATGGGTATTGAGAAGGAGGTAGGGGTTTAGTGGAACAATGACATGGCTATTGAGGATGAGAGGATTAGGTAGGTTGGTGAGCAAATCCAGTGTTTAGCTAATTTGGACAGCCATTGTAGACATATGGTTTAGGAGATTTGGCTTCTTTGCAGATCTTCTTTTACTATTGTAAACAGGTGTTCTTGTTGGTTAAGGTTGGGAGGAATCTCATCCAAACTTGTAAATGATCTTGTTTTAATATAAAAATTTAAAATTCATTTTCAAAAAAACAATGCTTTAAAATAAGAGTCATATTTGTTCCAGAAATATAGAGAGAAATAGCTCAATATTTGATGGGTCTAATTCCTTAAATCCAGGATAGGGGTTGTAGGAATGTATCCCTATGGTATATATTGCAACCTAAAGTGTTGAGGTCTTTAATATGGTCCAACATGGGTAGTTGGTACCCTTGGTGAATGGGAGGTTTAATGATCTCTAATCCTAGATTAGAGACTCATCACTCTACTCTATTTACATATTATGGGTGGATATAGAAAAATATTTTTTTTATGCTACAACAAAAATAAAATTTTCTTTTTATCACATAAACAATATTTTAAGTCTAGATGGAAGAAATATTGAGGAAGAAGAATATATAATGAAATAAACAATAATTTCAAAAATATTTTATTAGATACTAGGTATGATGAGGAGGAACATGACAATATTTTGAAAAATACTCCATAAATTATCGCACGGGGATAAAATTAAAGCTTGATGAAGAATATATCTATGGAGGAGCTACATGAATCAATTTTCTCTTTCCATCCTAATAAGGCACCTTATCCCAATGAATTTATTGCAATTTTCTTTCGTAAATTTTTAGATTTATTAAAGGGCAATATGTTGGTTATAGTTGATGATGCAAAGAAAAGGAAGGCTATAATAAATGATATCAATGCAAATTTTATTATGTTGATTCCCAAGAAAGGTGAGACAAAATATTTTGATAATATTTATCTAATAAGCCTTTGTAATATGATCTATAAGATCATTTAAAAAATTATGGTAAACATGCTAAAAACCATTATAAATTGTGTTATTTCAGAGGAACAAGGTGGTTTTGTTTGTGGTAAATAAATTATTGATGGTATAATCATTGCATAAGAGGCCATACATTCTCATCATTCCTTGAAAAATCTAGGCATGTTTATTAAATTTGATATGAACAAAGTATATGAAAGGGTTTCCTAGACTTTTCTACATGATATTCTCAAAAAGTTTGGTTTTGATTATAACTGGTGTGAATGGATTATATGTTGTTAAAGCATTGTAAAATATTATATTTTAATCAACAATTATCCTATTTCTTACTTCAAGTCATCTTGTGAACTCCACCAAGGTGATTCACTATCTTCCTATATTCATACTCTTGTAGAGGAAATAGGGAAAGCTTTCTCAAAGGTAAAAATGGAAGGAAAAATCAAAGGTATTTGGGTTCTAAAAAATGGTCCCTTTTGATCTCATATCCAATTTATTGATGATACTTTTCTTTTGGGTCATCCCTTAGTTAGTGATACCACGTAGTTTAAATCAATATTATCATACTATGAGGGGTATTTGAGGTCTCCCACTCTTGGTGTGAGACCCTTATTTCAATTTTCTTTCTTCCCCTGCTCGAGTCCTACGAGATATTCAATTGGGAAGGTCAACCTGGGATCTTCTTGGAGGATTTTGCATTTACATGACCTTCACAGGATCTTCATAGGGACTCTCAAGAAGGGTCTTCCTATTTTTTCATGAATGTAGTTGCCCGGTTGGAATGTCCTGGAGATTATTTTCTTGGTGCCCTTTGGTGGTGGTTGGCTTCGACTGGCTTGGTTCAAGAATTGGTGTTGTAGAGCCCTTACCTATAGACTTTTATGGTCTTTTTGGGGGACCTATAGCTTCATTGTTTTTTTTAATGGGGCCTTTCTCATTTCTTCTCCTAGCTAGGCTATTAAAAGGGGGTTCATCGTCCTATTTGACCATGATGTTTGTAGACCTAGGTTTCCTTTTTTACATTTTTTTTGGTCTTTGAGGGAGGAATTCATTTTTATCATCTATAGATGAGTGAATATTGCAACTACTTTTAGGTCTAGCTTTCAGTGGTGGGTTCATGGTCCTCTAATATATCTCTCAAAATATATAATGCTAATCTATTTTAGGGTTTTTTAGTGGAACCTTCCTTTGCAACTATTTTTTTTTCTTCAACATGGGATCCTATGCTTTCTCGCACAGCTACGGTTGAATTTTTCTATGGATCTCCTTCTGAATGGATAGTAGGTGTGGCTAGGTGTTGGTTTGGTGCTAATGATATTTTGACAGGTTTTTGTCACAAATTTTTTATGGCCTTAGAGAGGTACATTGTGCCTGCTAACTCATTGTAGAATATGGTCTCCTGATGACTATTCCTATGCTAGATTTATGCTTCTAGTTTTGGAGCACCATGGTGGTTTGAATATTCTCTAGAATTTCTTACCTTTTAGTTGTGCATTTTATTTCCTTTGCAATGAGATCTTGTGGCCTACAGGATCTCCTTGTGCTACTAATCCATATTCCAAGTCTTTGGAAGGTTCCACTGTGCAGGATTTCCCTATTTGCACTACTTGTCCCATGAGGGAGTTAAATTTCATTTATGAGAAGAATTCGTGCTTCATTTGTGAAATTTATGTGTTGTTCTAATTGGGGATTGGTGTTCCCCTGTTCTCATTATTTGATATTATCTCCTTGGTTGAGATAATCCTTGTTTGTCTCTAAAATATTATCTTCAGGAGAGTCTCTCTTTTTGGGTTCTCTTTGTAAAAGGTTAGGGGATCCTTTCAAACCCTCTTTCAATCAATAAAAAATATTATCATGCTATGAGAAGGCTATTGGTAAGTTGGTTAATACTACAATATCCATTATTTTCATTGAGTCTACCCTATATTTACAATGAATTATTATGGATATTTTAGGGTTCAAAATTAAAAATCCTATCAACCTACTTGGGTATTCTTTTATTTCATAAAGGAAATAAATATGAGCTTTGAGTCTCTTATTTTAATAGAATGAAATCTTGTTTGAAAGGTATGGAAAGGTAAGTTCTTAACCATGGTAGAAGGCTACAACTCATAAAGACTACATTGTAGTCCATCTCTATTTATATGATGTCACTTTCAAGATTTCTAGTAGGTATAGCATCAAAAATGATAAAATTTAAAGAGACTTTCTTTCAAAAGGATGTGAGGAAAAATTTAGGATTCTTTGTAAATGGGATATAGTTTACAAAGGAAATAATATTGGAGGAGCTTGGCATTAGGCGCAAATATTGGGTGGATATTATTTAGAGATCAAGGAAATATTTGAGAAAAATATTTCTTCAAAAATATATAGGTTCTCTTGATGCAATAAAATTATGTAGGAAAATAATGCCACCCAAAGGATTGCCAACATGGAACTTCATATTAGATAGTTTGAAATCAATAAATAAACATATTATATGGTTAGTCAATGAGGGGTATTATGCAACCTTTTGGTTTGATGATTGGTTGAAGCCTTAGCCTCTTATCTCCTACTTAAAATAGAAATATTTGCTTGATCATGCCTAGCTTGTAAAGGTCCAAACGTCAAATCCTATATTAATGTGAGCAACAACTCTAGAACATGGATTTCTATTAGTAACTTGATTGTAGTAGAGGAACTCAAAAATTGTAAATAAGCTTAAAATAACACTTTAAGAGTATCATTTGCTAATTTTTACATGAAAGAATGAGTTGGTTTGGAATCTATCAAAATATGGTGGCTACTTAGTCAAGTTGGATTATAAACATTTAGAGGAATCAAAATTTTCTACTTTCATAAATTTTATTTGAAAGAATGTTTGGTCAATAGAGACTCTCCCTAAGACCTCAATATTCCTTTGGTTAACAATTCACAGTAAGATTCTTATAGGAAAGAGTCTACAAAGAAGAGGATATCATGGTTTGTGTGAGAAGCATTTAGAAATATTAGATAATTTCCTTTTTCATTATCCCTTTGCTCTTACCATTTTGGGTTTCTTTTTAAAAATATGAAAGTATATAGGGTAGCTCCATCTACATTGAAAGAATTGATGAAATTTTGGATTAATTATTTCAAATCTAAAGCATTATGTATTTTATGGAGGTTTGGCCTTGTCACTATTTTTTGGAATTTATGGCTTGAAAGGAATAACAATTTTTTTTAAAATAAATCTCAAAATCATGTCTAAGTTTGAAATCGTATTATTATCTCTCTTGTAGAGTGTTTACATATATGGTGCTCATCATAGGAAGTCTCAAGTGTAAAAAAATAGGTGGTAACAACTTGGTTACATGCTCTAAACATACATGGAATATTAATTTGTAGTAATAGTATTAAAATAAAAAACCTACTTTGATCCAAGGTAAAATAGAAATGTTTAGAAAATGAGTTTATTCAAATTTTTAATGGTGCTTCTAAAAAAAATATGGAAAACGTTGATGGAGGTGGTGTTTTCAAAATAATGAAGGAAAAATTCTCCTCACTTACTTAGAATCATATGGAACTTCAACTAACAACTATGTAGAGGCTAGGGCACTTCTTACAGGGATTAAAATTGCAATAGAAAAGGATGGAAATATATTTCAATTGAGGGGGATTCACAAATGATCATTAATATTGTCAAAAAATATATATGTGGGGATTGGATAAAAAATATTATTGTTGATGTTCATATTCTATTATTAGGGGCAATCTCTTGGAATTTTGAGCATATTTATATAGAAGGAAACTAGATAGTAGATAATTTAGCCAATCATTATGTTGATATTCTGAGATGTGAAACTCAAATTTTGGAAGGCAAATGGCCAACAAGATTTTATCTCTTAATTAAAATGACATCAAGGAGCGTATTGTGTAAACATAGCACTTCGAGGAAGTTAAGAAATATATTTGATAGAAAAAGAAATAAAAAATATTTGTGATAAAAAGGCATGCTAGATATGGTTTAATTGACCTAAATATCAAATGTAATATTTTGTTATTTTGATGGGAGTGGACCCCAATAGAAACCACATATAACTTATTTTCTATGTATGTGTGTGTGTGTTAATATTGACTATATCATATCTTTAATCACTCTCTTTAATTTAAGAAATAATAATTATACAAAATTTGCTTGCTTGTACTTAATCATCTTGAAACCTAATCATTTTTATTATTTTTTATTAACCTTGATTTATCTACCTAAAACAGGAAATACATATTAGATGAAAACTTTAGGGACATGTTCTTTAGTATATGGATAAAATATATTGATGATATTATTGTGATATGTGGATTTAAACTTAATTTAGATACTTAAAAATGTATCCCATTACCATTACATAAAGGATAAAACATTTATTATAATTAGTGTTCTAGCTAATATACATAAATCTTACACATTGACTATATAATATCTTTAATCACTATCTTTAAGATAAGAAACAATAATTATATAAATATATTTGCTAGTACTTAAGCATCTTAAAACCTAGTCATTTTTAGTTAACCTTGATTTATCTACCTAAGGAATATAAAACATAGGCAATACTTATTAGATGAAAAATTCAAGGATATGTCTTCTAATACATAGACAAAGTATCTAGGTCATATTACTATGATATGTGGATTTAAACTTAGTTTATATGCTTTTTTTTAATAGGTTGAAAAGCTGGGGGCACATCGTGGGCCACCTTCCTCATGAATTGAAATTGAGTCTCTACTAGGAGAGTCCAATACCTTTTGTCATTACAATATCCCTAACGGGACTAAAATTAGTTTATATACTTAAAAATATATCCCATTACCATTACATTTAACCCTTAAAATATTATTATTCTTATTAATAATTATATTGATTGATAAATTTACATTGAGATTATAGGTTACCTTATCATAAAATGAGGTTAAACATGGACATCTTTTTATGAATGTACCCCATTTTGATTATATCATGACTTTAATGACATGTCCTTTAGGTTATAGAATGTCTTATTATAGCATGGGGATTTAATTTTGGTCACACTCTTATAAAGGCATCTCCTCATAATTACACCTCAACCTTTTGTACAAATTAATAAATAATAACTCAAAATTAACTTATTGGTATAGAGGCTTCTTGCTATATCCAAGTAATATTTTTCAAAATCTATACTTAATTCAATTTAATTATATTTAATTTTTATGTAATATAATTTCTAATAATACTTATATCATATAAATTATTTAGAGATTAATATATATGAAATTACACTTGTTATTTTAGTTCTATAACTTATCTTTATGATTATCATTATTCACTTAATATAGTTTATATATATAATTAAGAGAATATTTCTATTTTATATAAGGAAATTTATTTTTTATCAAAATGATATAAAAATATTGCAATACATATTCAATTGAAGATAATTCTTATCTAATGTTTGAATCCTACTATATCAAAACAAAAGAGAAAAAACTACAAGGAGTTTTAAATAAATTTATAAATAATTATCTTACTATTCTAAAGATGAACAAATAAAATATATATATATATTATATCCATATACTAACAACATTGATGATAAGGCATTATATTTACATTGTCTAAATTCATGATGATATCATGGGACTCATATGCCCTAAGTATTGCACTTCTAACACATAAAATTCACACTTGGAAAAATTCTCGTACTTCTAAGTATTGTTGTGCTCTGCCTTATTTTGTGAATATATGAATATGTCATCCAAGAATACCATAACAAATCTATCCAAATGTTCTTAAATATACTATTCATTATGTTCATAATTGTTGCTCGAGTATTTGTTAGACCAAAAGGCAAAATAATAAACTCGTAATGGTCATAACAAGTTTTAAAGGTTATCTTATGCATATCCTCTTTGTGGATTCACAGTTGATGATATCCAAACTTCATATCAATATTTTAAAATATAGTAGCATATTTAAGTTGATCGAAGAGATCTTCGATCATGGGTAAAGGATATATGTTCTTGATAGTTGTCTTGTTTAACATTCTATAATCTATACATAATCTCAAATAACAATCCTTTTTCTTTATGAATAGCACAGGTGCACCCCATGGTGACACATTTGGTCTAATTAATATTTTTTCCACCAATCCTTGTAGCTTAACTTTTAGCTCTTACATTTCTATGGGATTCATTCTATAAGGAGCTATATGAATAGGCTCAGTTCTAAGTTAAATCTCAATTGTGAAGTTAAATTTATGTTTGGGTGGTAATCTAGATAAATCTTCTAGAAATACATCCCTACTCCTGAAGAATTGGGTGTTTCCTGAACACCTCTTCCTTCTTTTCTTCCTCAATTTCATTTATTTTAACAACATAGACCATTCCTCCCTTTTGATGGCTTTCTTGAGTTTCATTTTCAAAAGGATTTGAGGTTGAAAATATCTTGCAGGCTATACACCCTTTGTACATTTCCATCATATTTTGTATACTCAATCCATCTTTCTTGAAAATTGAGTACTGTCTTGTGCGCTTGCAACCAATACATTCCTAGGATTACATCAAAGATATGCAGTGGCGCCACATATAGGTATCCCATTGTCATTCCACTAGGTAAGGTGATTTCTACCATAGGATAGCATTGATTAATGGAGTAGGTTTATCCTGAACCATACTCTACCTTCCACCCATGTGCCAAGATTATCGACTTTTCTAAAATATATTTAGCTAAAATAGTGGACATAAAGCTATCTGTAGCACCACTATAAATTAAAATTTTGCATTCCTACCAAAAATGTTACCTTGTTTAAATAGTGGCATGTCTTGACATTCCAAATTTTGATTCCATGTTGCAACATAAATCTTGTGTGCGGGTTCCTTAGGTGCAAGTCCTTTGTACATTGGCTCCTTTCCTTTTGAACTTGTTCCTACTCTGTGTAGACAATTACTAGTATAATGCAATCCTCCACAAAGAAAGCACCATTATTTTGGCCCTAGATGTACTTTTCACTTATGTTATCCTTCTGCTTCTCCTTCTGGTGGAGAATTAGCCTATTCCTATGGTGGTTTGTTGTTACCATTGTTGTGAATATTAGAATTATGGTTCTTTCCTTGGAACCTTTCCTAAAATTTCCTTGCTTCCTGTCATTTCTTCTATCTTGTTTAAGGGTAATTTTGTTTGCATGTTCTTTTTCCCACTTTACATAACCTACGTTGTTTCTTTTCCTTAAAGCTTCTTTGCCCTACTCATCTAAACCTTCATAATTGAAATAAGACTTGAAATATGTTTTAGCTTTTCTCGCCAAATCATAGGCCTTCTGTAGAGTTGCACTATACTAGGCTTTTCCCGCATTTCTACTTCTTACCCTAGTATAGGATCTACTCCTAGTATAAGCTTATGGATATTCATATTATCATTGTATGCATGAACATATTTCAGTAGCTTGATAAATATTTGATAATATTTTTCCACTATCCTAGTTCCCTATTGAAGTTTAGTGAACTCCTCAAACTTATAGGAATAAAAGTGCTCCATGAAAATCTCTCTTTAAAATCTACCACAAATTCTTCCCATTTAAGTTGACTACTACCGCAAGTTTTCAATCCAAACCATCACCTTGCAAATGTAGTGTAGCATAGGATGTTCAAGTGCCAGAGAAAAAGTTCTTCATATTACAATATATTTCTATCTCTTTCAACCATTCTTCAAATTTATCACCATATTCCTCTCCATTAAACTTGGAATATTTTAAATATTTTATTTCCTTGCCCAACTCAACCTCAAGTTGAACCCTAACCTGTTGTGCCTCAGTAAGGGGTTCATTTTTGGTCCCATTCTAGATTTTCCAGCTTGTGCTTTCTAATTCAAAATAACATCTACCAACGGATTCTATGTTTCTACATACTCTCGAAGTAGGGCTACTATGGCAATGAGATTCTCTCTCTCATTACTAGGATTCTCTCTTTCATTTCTAGGGTTCTCTGAACCTACATTTGGATTTTTATCCTCTACATTCGTTCGTTGTGTTTGCCTTGTCAATGGGGTAGCACTTCCTCTCCTTATCTTTGATGATATTGTCCTTGGCCACACAAAGGAGAGACATTAGGAATCAGTTCATCGCATCAATAATATTCCTAGTTGTTCTAAATAAGTATATGGGTCTATTATCATCAACTATTCTATTTGAGTAAGGTATATTCTACACATAGGTATGTTTTCTTTCACACACCACATCTAGATTTATGTAGTGAGCCTATTCCACTACAAACCATGCTGATGCTCTAATACCAAATGTCATCACCCAATTTTTCCCACTCAAAGATCGAGGTCTAGACAAGTTTTTTTCTTTCTTTTCTATGAGTTCTCTGTATCTCCACTAGAACATCCTACTTTGTGAACAACTACAATTCTTATCTTATATTATGAATAAAACCATCTCTACTTCTCACATGTCATTTTGTAAAAAGTAGTAGTCACAATTATTACCACACCAACTACCTTACACACTCTTTGCAAGCTAAATTGGATTTACTCTTTCATTCTTTTAAAAGGTAAAGCCCTAATATCTACTCACTACAATATAATTTAGTGTAGGAGTACTAAGGACAAGTTCCAATCACTACTCTCTACACAATTCTTTTAGTATAGGAGCATTAATCACCTTTTTGGTAAAATACTAATCCCTACTCTCTACAAAATTCTTTTAGTGTAGGAGCATTAAACGTTCTTTCAAAAACTAGATTGTCCTCTAGCTTCATAAATGATTTCTCACTCTGAAAACTAAGATATATAATAAAAATCTTAGATTTATCTTTATAATATTAAACCCCATTAACCAAAAGTTGCTAATGGTTAACCCTTACTTAACCAAATACAACTTCCATATTTTATTCGATGAAACTAAAAATGGGTTTCTAAACTAATTAGTCATCAAATCACATAATTCTCAAATCTCATTCATTGAGGAGTGATTTTTTACCAATAAGGCATCTCACTATTACCAAATTGATTTTAAACTCTCTCTTCGCCTTTAAGAAGTGAGGATTAAAATATCAACAACATACTTTAATATTTTATTTTCACACACAATTTAAAACCCATATCATCATAAGCTTTAACTAATTATTTAAAATAAATTTACATATTATTATATGCTTTAGACACTCTCAAAGAAATTTGCCATGAGACACAGTTTTCCAAATATGGTTCAAACATTTTTATTAAAAACAACCCAGCTAAGAAAAGCATGATCTAACTCCCATTACATCTTTTCAACCAAGTCAAAGTTACAATATCGTTATACTATCAGTGCTGAAACTAATGGTATTCCATCATATATTACACAGTGGTTCAACCACAAGATAAGTCTTTTCTTCAATGAATTTTAATACAATATAACAACTGGGAGTTTCCTTAACCAAAAGTAAACTAAAATAGCATTAGTTCCTCATTCCACTAATATTTTACTATTAATAGATCATCTACTACCAAGAATGGATATTTCCAATATTTTTCATTACCTCCATATTACTTCCATTCTATTGTACCACAAATAAAGAGTCACAAGTAAGGAGTCAACCGAAATCCTTCCCAAGCATCATGGTTCTCTTTGACTGTTACTCGTCATTACACATCGAGAACGAAACTTGAAGAGGGATCAACAAATCATGAAATGCAATCCTATATGCTTTCTTATTGTTTTTAGTGCATGATAATGCAAAATATTCCATCATCATTAACATGCTAGATTCACAAATGGCCATAACTCAACAAGTAATTTCATATTTAATCTATTATACAGTTATAGAATAATTTTGTTTCCTCTATCACCATTTAATCTATGCCCATACATTCATTGGCAACTATAGATATTTTCTCAAAACCAAAACCCAAATAAAATAAACCAGTTTAATTAAAATATCTCAAGTCTTTCTGGATATCATAGGAAAGTAATCTATTCAACACAATCCTATAATTCACTTAAAATTTTAGCAATCATTCTTCTTTCAAACATACTAATATCTTAGCAACATACATATTGTATATCCAATTTTGTTTGGATCTCTACAATATTTCTATTATCCAATTCAATCTGGAATCCTATAAAATGTATAACAATATATTTGAAAAATATTTTATACTAAAGAGAATAATGTCATTTACGCAAGAAGTCTATAAACGTTTTCACTTAAATGTATCTCGATAATTTGACTATGAACAATCTAAAAATACAATGACATCTTCACATAACTATCTTTGTAGCTATGTGGATAACTTATAGCTACTGTAATCTAAAAATCCCTTCTCTGGAAAATGTGAAAATCACCATACAATGCTATAGTTTTATTTTCTTTATATTAATCTATGTTTCTGGAATCCTCCACACATTTAGAAGCTGAAAGGAATGAAAATCTACTTATTCCTTCACCTAGCAAAGATGTGAATCCTAACAATATATGGCATCTTACTCAAGATTCAATAGTCTAAAATACACAAAGTCAACAATTCACAGAATATAAAACTTACTCGATATTTGAGGTTCTAGAGTAGTGAAGGCCTCCAATGCTTAACTAATATCCATTCAAGAACATCAAATGCACCAAGTTATATACAGAACTACTACTCATATAAGTAATTATTTTTCATTTCACAAGCATACCAGACCTTGACGTCCTCTTCCGAATTCAACCCAACACAAATTTTATTTAAAAGAAAAGCATAATTCATTTCCCATTCCATGTCAATAATAAATTGAGTCTACCTGGTAAGAAGTGCGGTCTTCCTCAGAGACATTCCTCTCTTCCTCCCAGATTGAGTTTTTCCTTCTCTTCTTCTTTTCCAACTTCCCTTCCTCTCGATGTCTCTCGTTGGCCTAAAGTCGTTTTCCCCTTTCTTCGTGGTTGCTATCATTATTATTTTTAATGGAGCATGAAAACCACTCTGTATTCCTTCTTCGAGATCATTTAAGACAACTTCAACATGTTTTAGGAACTTAAACACAATTCACAACTTCCATATGGTCAGTAATTTCACTTACCTTGGATTCTAAAGTGGAGTTAAAGCTCTATCAATCTATCATGACATAGGATTCTTTCCAAAATGCAAAACAACTTTCAAACAAATATGAAAGCAAATAGTCGAATATTTCCTTAACCCAATTTTCAAAAGGAAATAAAGAATAATGAATTCTACAACATTCTTCTTTTCCAATTAATATTTTATGCTAATTAAATCATATCCAACAAGAGTTACACCAATTGAATCTTATCCAAGAAATAATTTTTCAATCAATAATAAATTTTATCCAAACTTTATTACTTTTACTTCATGCAAATTTCATGATATGCATCTATATGAAATGGGTATTCATTCATATTGCCCGAGCCATTCAGTGGCTAAGTCACCACATCATTTCCCTCATTCTGTTCTCAATGGTAGATCTTTTCTCCCATCTACAAGGAAAACCTGTTCCTACAAGAGTGCAAATCTATTAGCAGCATCACATTCTTCCACTTAACATACATTGCTAAAAATATCCAACATGAAATAGTTTATCATTCCATTAATTAGATGCATCTTTTCTATACAATATCTGTCATGCATAGATCAAATAAAAAGATAGCCAATCATTCCAGTATTTTAAAATAGCACAACAAAATATAAGTTTCTCCCAAACAAAAAGTTTGCCAAGGGTGGGTCATGACATGAATCCAACAAACAATAGTAGAGGATCATTGCATTGCCTAGTAGGATATGAAAATACTCTTAAAATCAATATTTTCCACATTAAATCCATCATCAAAAATAGTTGATTAAAATCCAACATGGAGAAAAAATGCTTTAGAATAATGGGATCATAAAGTAAATTGATTTTCTCATGCAAATAAATCAATTGACTTCAATATGAATAATGACAAGTCATTAAGAGAGAGTGAATCCAACATAGTCTTATCACTAATCTAGAGGGAAATAATGAAAAGTATAGTATGCTAGCATATCATAGATCAATATGGATAAGCTATTTCAAAGTATAACAAAATAATTAGATTCCAATAATGAATTACATATAGATATATACAAACAATATATAAGATAAAAATATTGATATAAATATTTGCATTTTAACTCTTCCAAAAGTGGAATTATGCAAATCTTATGGAAAACGATTCTATGACTTAGGCTATCTAGATAGAATGTTGTACTTAACTATATAATATTTAAAAATACAAGTAGAATGTAAATCCTTTTTCTATGTGAGGAATTTTTTATACAATTTATTTTTAAATATGTCCAAATCTTTGGCGAACTTGTTAATGCTATCATGGGGAAGTTTTCATAGAGAATCTTATTACATGATTTGAATATATAAATATTAGTTATTTCTTCATAGATTTAATTTAATTGAAGAAAACTCTCTCCATACAAGATTAGGTGGAGGAATTTCAAATTATTTCTCTTAGGATTGATGACATTTGGGATGTACCTTAGAGTTATAACTTAGTTGAATCAAATACCAAGATGTATAAATTTTGGAACTACAAAATTTTTATGCACTAATAAAATGTTGATAAGGTAGAATATTGCAATGATGTAGGGATAAAATGGGTCGTTGGTTCATATAAAGACAAATATATATTTTGACAAAATCTAAAACAATGATATTCAGAATGAATAGGTTGTTTACACTACAATTAGAAAAAAATAAAAATAAAAAGTTTTTGTTTCAATTGTGACAATGATAGAATAAAAATCAAAAGTGTGATAATCAATTTCAATGAATGAAATATAAATAAGAAAAAATATATTGATTAAATTATAATGAGATTCTTCTTAATTTAAAATATATTATTCTAGAATTATTTATAAATACCCTACAACTCATCAAATTAGTGGATTATACTAAGAATAAGAGAGATATAGTATTAAGTGATGGAGAAAACATTGATAAAATTTTCTATTTTAGATCTAGCAAAAAACATCACTTTATATAATTGTTATAAATAGATAATATGTTCATCAATAATGGTTAATCATTTATTTAAACTAGTAAATACCATATGTTAACTTCATAATGAGGAATAGTTATACAAACTAATATTTTTTTTACCAATGGTAAAGAGTTATATTTTCATAAGTTGAATGGATAGAACCATTGGGCATCATCATGTTTGACTATAATAAATTATATTAATTGAAATTAAAACTTTTTAAAAGGCATACAATAATATTCTAATCAAATAATAATATCTTATTTCATAGAATGTGTGCTTATCAAAAAATGCAAGGAGTAAAAGCCCATAACTTTTTGATTGAAATATAAGGTCAAAGGAGTCTATCCCCCTATACATAAAAATTAACATTAAAAATCATGTAAATATTTTTAAATACATTTTCAAAGGCCTTATTAATAAATAAACGTTAAATTATATTATTCTCTTAATCTTAACTACCTCATTTGGACCTATAACAACTCACATTTAAATGAGAAAAAATATTTTGTGTGTGATCTTGGATATACTAGAAGCAAGAGTAATGTAACAAAACCAAAACCCTTATCAAATCTAACATTCATGGACCACAAAAATTATTTTTTTATGAATAAATATGTAAACTTTGAGATTTCAATAAATAAACAATTCAAGTTTTTCATCTTTGTAATTGATAATGTGTTAGATAAGTAAACTAGATTTACATTTGAATATCATCAAATCTATATTAAGTTAAAAATACCCCTAAAACTACATTTTGAGATCATAAAGGTCACTACAAAAATTTACTAATGTTATTTTATTTGAGTAATGCATCATCATGAATCTTATTTTTTATACTTTCTCTAAAATTGTATCTCATTTGATGATATTATGATCTTATAATAAAAACTAGAAAATTATTTAGAACATGTGGCAAAGGTGTTGTGTCTCCCAATATCCAATCAATTATATAGTAGGTCTTGTAAATACCATTTTTATTAAAGTTGACGATGGTTAGAGAGGAATGGATAAAATCAGTACATTATCCAAAATATTATGAAAGGTGAACTTAGAGATGAATCATATTTTTTACTAGTAATAATAATATCTCAAACCAATACAATGTATGGTTGGGAATGAAAAATAAATAATCCTTTAATACAATGACATGTTTAATAAATATCAAACCAACATAATATTGGCTAATACACTAACAAATAGATCACCTTGCAAGTTGTTACATATTATCATATCCCATTTTTGGGATTTGTATTCAATTGTATTGATGAACTATTACATCCTTCTAGTATAGATACACATTGTATTGGATATGAGGTTATACATTTGAGCCCATGATATGTCAAGTATTAGATGGTTACATATGATTTCTTTTAAATTTCTAATAAGTTTTAAAATCATATTCATTAAATTACGATCTTCAAGTGATATGATTGTGTGTTAGACTTTAAATTATTAATTATATAATATATGTGATATTGTAATCTTATGCATAGATAGATAAATTCATGTTTTTTCTATAAATAGTAAATTTAGAATTAATATTAAAGTCAAAGGAAATAAGTGCAATATGTTAAGAAATCCTAAAGAAAGGAGGCTTCAAGAAAGGAATATGGAAATCCTTGATTGGAGTCCCACTTTCTTTGCTATTTTTATATAACAATGTAAAATAAGAAAGTAGGTAGATTATCATTTTATTTTTGGCAAAGAAGTGTGTAGAGGGAAAGGACAATTACATAATCTTACATATTTTTGGTTTGGCATAGTGAGGTAGGATCCTCACTTGTAGATAGAATTACACAATGTTAACTTTATTGCCAAAATAATTAAGATTTCTAAAATTATTATTAAGAATGGATGGGTTGGAAGATAGTTTTGCAATTAAATTGGAAAATGGCTAAATCTTATAGAATGGATATTATGTTTTTATTTTTCATTATAGAATAAGGTAATTCTTCTTAATAGTTTAAGAAAACCCTCTAAATGTATTTCTAAATAGAACCCCAAATACAAAAATTATGTTAAATAGTTTATAGGTGTCTTATGTTATGATATGGGTTGAAATTATGGGAAAATCTTTATATGGATGCAAAAAATTTATTGTTGTAATTGAATTTTTATTTCTAGAGTTTTAAATGTTTATTTCAATATTCCTAATGTTGTAATTGAATATTTATTCTAGTTTATAGTACTTTATGTGTGGATGTTATTCTTTGTCTTATTTTCATGTTTAAAACTTAGTTGGGCTAGGATATTTTGAGTTGACAAGGTTTAGGTTATAGGACTATAAATCCTCTAGTGTAAAAAAATTTAGAGGAAAACTATAGCTAACTCCCTTCCCTCCTTCTTGTTTTGCTTCCCTAATTATGATAATTACCCTAAGTTTTATGTGTACACACCATGTCCATGTCAAATTTAATATTATTTTCTAGAAATATAGATGTTGAAAGTATAATCTAATTTATGGGCAAGGTTGACATTGTATGATATAGGCCTAAGGGCATTCATTGTGCAATGTGTTAAATCTATTGTAATATTTTATTATGTAATCTCTATGGGTTACAAGTAACCTTGTTATGGTTAAACCCACTTTATAATTTGTTAGTAACCCTAATTCCTCTTGTTATGTTAGCTTAGGGTAAACACTATTTTGTAATTGGGGTGTTAGTATTGGTATAAATACACCTCGCTACTCCTCATTTTAATTATTAGAGTATTGTGTATATTATCTATAAATAAATAATTACTATTTATGGTGGGCACCCCAAATATTTATCTTTTTTCTAAAATCCTTTTATGCTTTCTGTATAAGATTTGAATGGATGGATTGCTTCTATTCATTTCTAGAAAATATTATGAATTCCAACATGGTATCAGAGTGGGTATGGAGCATCGTCACTTGGTCATGCAAAAATATAACTTGAAGCATTTGATTTTTCTTCCAAGATCCAATATGAATTATTACTCAAAATTTAATAAGCATTTTCTAAAGAAGAAACAAAGGTGAAAACTTTTTTTTGCTCCATATTCATCATATTTTTAAGAATCAATGATAATTTCTATTTACTTCACTTTTTCAAGGTAGCCCTAAATTTTTGCTTGCAATTATGATTTGTCCTTTGGAGAAGAACTTGATTTTTCCTATTTTTGACACCAAGGTTTTGGAATTTGAATTGCATACCAGTGCACTTATATTTGTTTCTGTATACATGGATGTAATATACACCTTTAAGAACATGTCCATAATGGGTCCTCTTTGTCATGGTAGAGACAAGACAAGAAACAACCATATTACTATTCTATTGGTCAGTCGATGCAAATGTAAGGTTTATAGCATGGAGGGTCATGAGTTTTGGCCCTTCTCATTGTCATTTTGTGAAATGAAGAAATTTATTAAGGACATATCACCACATAGGAGATGATTTTTACTTTATGGATATCATATCCAATAGATTTCAAGATATAATGGGCTTTTTTCGTCTTCTAGGAGGCTCTATCCTATTGGTGAGTGCACCTTTGCTAATACATTAGTAACTCAGAGGACATTGGTTAGAGTCCAAGTAGGGCATGTTTGTTTTACTTCTCTTACAAAGGTACAACTATATTTTTTTTACTTCTCATACTCTAAATATGTAAGATATGAGCATTGATTAGAGTAACACTTATTATAGGTAGGCAATGAGGGTTTGATTCTTACTTATGTACTTTTCAAATAAACTTGAATGTATAGTTTTTATGGTGGATGCGGTGCTCTCACATATCACATAATCCAACTTGTTTCATATATATTGATTTGACCAATTAGAAGCAACCGACTATCATTATCACATAGGTTCATGGGCATTGATCTAGCAGATAAACAATGGAAGAAACCAACAAATCGTGGATTGACAAGTCATAGTAGGTAATTGGATTTCGCTTTCCTAAGGTTTGAAGCTTTATTTTTATTTTTATTTCTATTAGGGCAAATATATTGGAGGTCATAACTTTTGCATACAATTTTTTTTTATCCCATATTTTTTAAATCACATAATTTTTTGAGCTCTATATACTGGCAGCATTAGTTCAAAGACCTGTTATAATATCAAGGGTTAAATTATGTAAGATGAATCATAAATCCCTAGTTACTCACCTTAATGGGTAAAATTATAATAATTGGTCAACCAAAATGATTGACCTATAATGTAGTAAGAACTTGTGCATCTTTCAAGAAGATCAAGCAATAATCCTTGACGAAGAAACCCACCATGAAAGAGAAGAAGAGTCTCTTGGCTTGTTTTCATTGTCAATTAAATCAAATTGCTTTTCTAAACTCTCACAGTAAACACAAATGAGGGTACAATATTATTTTTTATAAGCTTTGGAAGTGAAAAAATAGGTTAGTGTGAGAAAACCCTATGAACTGGGAATTTGCCTTAGTCCTTTTAATGGTTGCTGCTCAAATGATAGCTTCAACATATGCTGAAGTTGTCTAAGTGAGGAATGGTGCTAGGGAAGAGACCTCGTAATTTCATGCCAAAATTTTTCCTTGAGGTAATAATATCAATCATGTTGTTGAAATTCTTGTTATTGAGTTTGATAATGCATGCAAGTGGCTAGAAGATCATACCCTAATAGTATTTTTCTTGGTTTGTATCCTGAAAGATACTTTGATCTGATCTTAGATTCAGAAATATTGGTAATATTATGGTATAAATATAGATAATATCCAAAAAATTTCAAAAGGGTTTTTTATTTTTTGCTTTACTGAAGCTTAGCATGCGTAAGAAATTTTTAGTCAGGGTCCCTGGTATGTTTGAAGCTCTTTGCTTTTCTTTCAACAGTGCTCTAGATATTTCTCTATCAATGACAAGGCTTCTCTAGAAGAGCCTGTTTGGGCTAACTTCCCTGGTCTTCTGATGACCTTTTGGCCATTCCTACAAAATATTTCTTCCACCATTGGGAAGGTGGTCTGCTTAGAACCAAATAAATTCTATAATATCTACCCTAACATACATGTGTGCGTCAAAGTCAATCTTTCCAAGGACCTTACTAAGTCTGTTGACCTAAATATTGGTGAAAATATTTTTACAGAGTGTGTTGTGTACATTAATCTACCCAACACCTGCTACCATTATCAACCAATAGAGCATAATTTTAAATATTGTCCTCTTATGGTTGATAAGTTCAAACAAAGCAATGTTGTTGTTTCTCCCCCTACTCTGGTAGCTCCAACTCAAGGAGCCAAGAATAATCTAGATGAATGGACTACAATGACAAATAGGAAAAACCATCAACCTAAGATACCAATATTGCAGTGAGGTTCTAGTTACAAACCTTTGATGCAACAACCTTCGGCACTATGCATGCTAGCCCTTTTGACTCCTGCTGCCCCAATGCAACTATCTCTCTCGGCACCAAGAGGGTCCTCTTTTGTACCTACTTTAGAAGGAGTTTCACCACCTCTAGTATCTTCTTCTCCCGATGATCTTGTTACTTCCATTCTTAAGAAAGCATTACCTGAGGATGGATCATTCTCCAGGTCCCACCAAGGTTATGCATAAGAGGTTGGTCTCAAAATGTACTTGTAAAAATAGTGTATCCTAATCAAAATCAACATGAAACAAGGCGAATCCTAAGAAAATCAAATCAATCATCTTCACACCAAAATTTGGGGTATTTGAAGCCCTAAAAAGTAAGGTCATCTTTGGGGAAAATTTTAACCTATTAAATCACATTATAACTTCATAAAAACACCACCATTAGATCTAGATCGAAAAGATATTTCCAAAGAGTACAAATATGCCTATGTTTGGATATATATTGTGGTGAATTAACCATATGAAACAATTGGTCCAAAAAAAATTATGTAAATGGGCTGACGTCAAGGGTCCTTATATTCACTAATTTCTAATTTTAGAAATCCTAATATTCACCCATTTTAAGAATATTCACCACTGTGTATAACCCTGGGTCCTACCATTCATGAAGTCTAGCTTGTGATGGGTTACATCAATAAAAGAGGCGTCAAACCAACTTTCTTAGGGAAAATCATGAACGATTTCTCATCAATTTGTTCACTTCCCTAGGAGAGTTAGGAGATACTGAAGACATTCATAGGGAATGAACCTCAATTGTCTTCAATTATTTTTTTGTCCTAGAATGTAATAGGACTAATGGACCCAGTCCAAAAATGTCAGGTCTGCAAAGAGATTTAGAATGTTACTCGCTTGCATGGCAGTTTGGATTTTCTATTTTTGCAAGAGGTTAAAGTTTTTGACTTCATTTTGGATAGTACCTGTACCTTTTTATGGTTGGTAAGTAAAAAAAAAATTTCCCATCATACTCCTAGCATAGGAGAAGCTGTCACTTTCATTTTTTCTAGGTGGCATTCTCATATTGTCACGTGGGGGGTAGACCCCTCAAATGAAGAAGTTTGGATTCTTTTTTAAGTTGGTGGTATCCCTTTTGGTTTGATTAATGTGTATGCTTCTAATAATACATCAAAAATGTGTTCTTTTATAGAAATGGTTGACATTTTCCTTTCCTAAAATGATTTGGGTGATGTGTGGTGACTTCAATATGGTGGAGAAACTGGTTGACAATCTTGGTTTACTCCCTATACGGTGGAATATTGGAGAGTGAGAAGCATGGTTTTTTAAAGAATAAGCTTGGGCTAAGTGATCCTAATTCCTAATTTATACCCTCATATTTTCTTGAGTCAATGTGGTATACTTGATCCAAATTTCAAGCTAGCAATGCCCATATTCTTAAGTGGCTTGATAGAGTTATGCTATCTAAACATTCTCATTTTTCATTTCCATCGCTTATTGAATTAAATGCCCTTTGTTTCAACTATTCCTGATACCACCTTTTCTGATCATGCTCCCATTGTGTTTTCCATTTCTTATTCTCCGCCTCCACCTCGTCATTTCAAGTCTCAGTTCTATCTGAATTTTTTTTTTTTTAAACATCAAGCTATGGCAGCTCATATTTGCAGGATTTAGATTTTGGTTCCTAGACCAAATAGAATTCATGGTAGAATTTCCTAGTTGAATGAAGCTATCTCCAGAAAAACTATTCTTCTCAAGAATTTAGGAGTTGAAGTTTCCAAGCAAAGATGAATCTCTAATGTAGCCAGAATTACTTTTCCACATAAAATAAGAGAGTGACCTTATTAAGCTATGGTCTAAATTACATGAGTTATTTGAGAAATTTAATACTCTTGAAGTAAGTCACTTAGAATTAGAGCTCTCCTCTCTTAAACTAGCTAAGTTTGATATGTTAAGGATTACAATATGAGATTCAAAGCATTGAGAGTTCATATTGAATCTTCTCAAGAAAAAAAGAAAGATGATGAAGAATATGTGAAAACTATCCTTGATAATCTCTCCCTTTCTTTTTGGATGTTGAACCTAATGATTCATGCAATTCCTATGTTTTTGGAATATCAAAATACTATTACTCTTGATTAGTTTTTTCTCTTCTAGTTCATTTTTAGGTGACAATGAGGAATTGTGGTGACGCTCCATAAATGTAGGCTCATGCAAAGTAATTTAAATCTAAGGAGTATAATAACTAGGGACCCAAGTTCCAAGATAAGTTTTCAAATAATTTAAAGACCATTTATAAATATTGCAAGTGGAAGGGACATTCAACAAAGAATTGCTTGTTAAAATTACAAAGGATTGAGGTTGAGTTTTTGAATATTGGTGGACAACATCCAGATGAAGAGGGAAATTATAAAGGATTTGCCTAAAATATAGATACCCACTAGAACATCCATTTTGAATGGGAAGATATTATTAGCACTAATATCTTCTCTCCTTGGCCTCTTATTTTAGATTATGGGGGGCATTGAAAGTGTAATCAGATTCATGGCTAAGACTAACATTGTACGATATTATATTGATCGGCCTAAGGGCATTCATTTTGCAATGTATTTATTTTAATATAATTTTTTATTATGTAAGCCCTATGGGCCACAATTAACCTTGCTATGGTTAAAACCACTGTAAAACTTGTAATTAACTTTAATCCCTCTTTTTATGTCAACTTAGGTTAAACTCTATTATATAATTGAGGTTTTGGTATTGGTAATATAAACCCCCCACTACTAATTTCAATTATTGGAGTGTTATATATATATTTTTAATAAGTTATATGTGGATTCTATTGGGAGCCACTCCCATCAAAATACCAAACTATTACATTTTTTGTAGCATACTTTTTTATCATAATTTTATCATTTCTTTTTTCTCTTATATGTATTCTTCAAATTTTTTGAAGTGCTATGTTTCCATAATCAACTCCTTGACATCATTTTTATTAAGAGATAAAATTTCACTTGGCCAATTGCCTTCTAAAATTTTAATTTCATCGGGATGAAGATCAACACTGTAATTTGCTAATTTATCTGCTACCTAATTTCCTTCTCTATAAATATGCTCACATTTCCAAGAGATTACCTCTAGTAATAGATGATGAACATCAAAAATAGTATTGTTTTTATGCAGTCTCCACATCCATTTATGTTAATAGCATTGATGATAATTTGTGAGTCCCCTCAATTGAAATATATTTCCATCCTTTTTCTATTACAATTTTAATCCTTGTAAGAAGCGTCCTAGCCTCTGCATAGTTGTTAGTTGAAATTACATATGATTATGAATAAGTGAGGAGAATTTTTCCTTTATTATTTCTAAAAAAACACCTCCAACTTTTCCTAGATTTTTTTAGAAGCACCATCAAAATTAATTTTGATAAACCCAAAATTTTGGACATTTCCATTTTACCATAGATCGAAGTAGATTATTTGTTTTAATTCCATTGTTTGGATGAATCTTCCATGCATGTTCAAACCTTGAAGAATAGCATGTAAAAAAATCTATAAAACCCTATCATATGCTTTGTTCGTGTCTAATTTCAAAGCATACTTGGTTTTATCATGGAATGAAAAGAATGTATAGTCTCTTGTGCAATAATTATACCATCAAGAATTTGTTTACCATAAACAAAGCCACATTTTTCCTTTGAGATAAGACACCCTAGAATGCCCCTCAACTTGTTTGCCATAATTTTTGAAATGATCTTATAAATCATATTACAAAGGATTGTTAGATGAAAATTATCAAAATATTTTGTGTCGTCTTTCTTGGGAACCAAGGTAATAAAAGTTGCATTAAAATCACTTATTATAGCCTTTCTTTTTTGGAACTCTTCAACCACAACTAACATATCACTCTTCAATAAATACCAAAGAAATAAAATTGTAGGAAATCCATCAGGGCCAATGTCTTGTTAGGATGGAAAGAGAAAATTGTTTCATGGAGCTCCTCCATAGATATCTTCTTCATCAAGATTTCATTTTGTCCCTAGGTGATAATTGATAGAAAATTTTGGAGAATTTTTTCTTGTGCTTCCTTATCTTACCTAGAATTTGATAAAATATTTTTGAAATAATTAATTACTTCCTTCTTTACATCTTCTTGATCCTCAATATTTTTTCCATCTAGAGTTATAATATTTTTTATATGAAGAAAAGAAAAAAAAAATTGTTGTAGCATGAATATTTTTTTATATTTCTATTTCCTTCTTTGAGCCATTTCTCTCTAAATTTTTGGAACCAATATGACCCATTTTTCAATGCATTTTGATAATAAGAAAGTAATTATTTTTCTTTCACATAAGAATCCTGATCTATTCCATTAATTTCTACTATCTCTTATAAATTTTTGAGCTTGGATTCAATTTCTTTCATTTCTTTTAAAATATTACCAAAATATTTGGTATTCCATACCTTCATTTTATCCTTTTAATATTTCAACTTTTGAAAAAACCTTTACATACATGATCCTTCAAATTTGATTCATTCTACCATAACATAACCATCTAGAAAAATTAGGGTCTTGGAGCCACATAGACTGGAAATGAAATGGTTTTGGATGACCATTATTAGGTAACTCACAAGTCAAAAGAATGGGTTTGTGATTTGATCCTGCTTGCAATAAATATCTAAAGAGATTGTATACTTTTTTTGCAACCATTTATGGATAACAAGAATATATCTAGTCTTTCTATTATATGATTTTTTCAAATGCGTTTATTATCCCATGTATATTGAAATCTTGAGGGACTAACATCCCAAAGGTCCTTTGAATTGATAAATGAAGCAAAATATTATATTGGTTTATACCATCTTGAATGCCACCTTTCTTTTCCAAAGGAGATAGAACAATATTAAAATCACCCCTAGAATCCATAGATCATAATGAATCATCATTGTATTTAATAAAAATATGCTAAGGTCCTTCCAACATCTTTCATGAGTAACTATAGTTGGATCATATACGTTTATAACCTAAGCTTTGATGTTTTCCTCTTTTCTGTAAAATAATCTAGCAACACAATTACCTTTTACTTCTAATAATTTCCCATCCCATTTGCATTTATCTCATATTATTGCAATACCACTTAAAGCTCCTATAGAAGAAATTGCTAAAAAATCACCCATATTTCAAATATTCTTAAAATAATCCTTACATTCCTCACTACATAATTTTATTTCTTGTATTAAAATAAATTTAGGACTATAACAACCTATTAATTCCTTAATAACTCTTTTTCTAGGGGTTTTATTCATACCCCTAATATTCCATGATATAATTTTCATCATCAACACTTTTATTTTTATTAGTGGGCTTAGCCCCACCTCTTGTTAACACCTATGATATTTCTATTTGGCTTCCAATATCAATATCCTTTTGAGTTTTTTTTCTCTCTATTCTTGCTTTGATGACCTTCCTCTCCTTTTTACATTCCTACCAACACTCTCATCTTCATCAATCTCTTCTATTTTTTCTATTTTTTCATATTGTTCATAATGAGACTTATCTTCTAAATATTTATGTTGCCCTAAAGAGTCGAAAGTGCAAGGAATAGCCTCATTAGCATTTTCTTCTTTATGTTGCCCTAAAAACTCTAAATTGCATAGATGATCCTCCATAGTCATCACTTTCTTATGTTGGCCTGGAAACCCTAAATTTCCTTGGATATCCTGCATAAGATTTTCTTTACTATACTACTCTTGAAATCCTAAAGTGTAATAAATACTCTCAGTACTACTTGAATTTTATTGTAAAAATAATATTTTATGCTACTTGAGGATAATAAAGGTGATTTATGCTACTTGAGGATAATAAAGGTGATTTACCTGGATTAATCTTGACCTCCTTCACCTCATTTGCTTTAAAATTTTTCTTCACATATTCCTTTGCTTTAAAATTTGCATTCTTTGCTTTATTTTCACCTTAAGCTCCTTCTGTATTTGAACTTGCACATTGTACTTTCTCATCCCTGATATCATTTTTCTTCTAATGGTTGATTTGCATGAATTGTAATGGCCTTTGTCATTTGATGATGTATAGGAATTTTTCTAGCTACTTTCTTAAGAGTGGAAATATCTTGATTTGACCTAGCTGAATAGCCACTCCTCTAGAAAACACAACTTTATGTTTAGAACCACCAAAATAAAAGAAACATGAAACCAAATTTTAGAGAAAGTAATTGAGATCCACTTGACACCCAACTATCACTCACTTTATAACACAACAACAACGTGAAGCTACACTAAAAAGAAGCCATAAATAAAAATGCAGCATCAAGTTATGATAATTTACACCTTATTTAATACCATATGGAAATTAATAATGCATAGAGAGAAAAAATTTATTTAACACATTACTAAATATTTTTTTGTAAATATTATAAAAACAAATAGACATAAAATATGAAAAAGGTATTTTTAGACACCAATTATATTCATTAGTATTAATGAAGTGATATCCAACTAATACAATGGATGTTTGGGGTAAATCATAAGTATTCCTTTTATACAATAGTACATATTCAAATAAGTGTCAAACTAATATGTTATTGGTTAATACATTATCACATGGATTACCTTGCAAGGTATCACATGGGCCTATATGGATATATAGTATAGTACAACACACAATGCCAGACATAGCCAATAAGTTCAATATTACACATTTAATCATTTTGAAGCACTTGAGGTGGAATAAGTGGGCTTATTGTGTTCGGTTAAGGAGTGAAGGATGAATAACTTTATTTAAAAACATCATATTCTTAGGCATCAAAGATAGAACATGAAGTTTATAATAAATTATAGGAATATTAACACCCGTTTATTGAAATATTCAAAAAGTATTATATCTTGTATACAAATAAGGAACTTAAGTATTTAAAGTAATAAATATATCTATGAAAACTCACTCTAAAAATAGCCACTCTAAATTTCACAAAGTCCATTACTTAGAATATGGCACCCTAAAATTATTTGTAGGGATAATCTTTTTGTAATGACGTAGGTATATGTAGTTAAGAGTCATAAAATCAAATGGGATACAATACTTCCACCAAAGATATTGGAATTTTAACCAATAATTAAAACTTTCATCAATGATAAGGAATTTGAACCAACCTCTATGTAGTTAAAGTTGGTGATCCTATTTTATAAAAATAAACTTGTAAGTGAAGAAGGGACAAGGTAAAATATCAATTATTATTTGATTAAATTTTATATTAAAATGAACATTAAAATAGGTAATCAAAATATTGGATTATGATTATGAAATTATTCACAAGAAATATGAAAAAAGAAGTATGATAGCAGAAATATTATCACATGCAAATAAAGAAAATGCACTTTAACTTATGATGCCAATGGTACAAGTAGATTGGATGGATTGGATAAATAAAGAGTGGGACTAGTTCCTAGCTACCATCCAATATATCTAATATCTCTAATAAAGTCCAACCTCTTACAATAGGTTTTCCTAGAAGGACAACTCAAAATTTTTAAAGATAAGGATACACTTATGTAAAATTTTAATATTAAATAAATGATTTTATAAGGATTATATTTTATCTAGTTGGAAAGCATTTTGGAATTCTTAGAAAACTTATGAATGATTAAAATATTTTACTTTAGAAGATATAAAAGTAGTGTGAATATGTGGTTGAATGTTTGAATTGCCAATATAAGGAAGAGGAGACATGCAATATAGTAGAGTTACTCCAACCCCTCTTTATTTTGATCCAACATTTGGAATAAGTATCTATGTATTTCAACATATTGTTATCCAAATCAAGTGGCATGCTTTAAAATGTTTATGGGTACCAAGCTCAATAAATATACTTATTTTTACCTTGTAGATCCTCCTTTTTAGCTAGCATGGTGGTAAAATTCTTTACAAATAAGTTTCAAAATCTTCAAGGCAACATAAAAATTATTGTTAATGAGTAAGTTTCCATATTTATCAATATTTTTTGAATTAAACTTACATGGGATATGAGGTACACAATTAACAAGAAACTCCTCATATCACTCCTAATATGATAGGAAATGTGATATACTTAATAATTGTTTTGGAAGGATGATTATAATATTTTTCTTTTAACAATGACATATAATAGATCAAGTGGCTACCCTTGTTTGATTTTTAGTATAACACTTCATATTATAGAACTACCAAAATGACACTAATTAAGGTTTTCATAGATATATACACTTTTACAATGACTTGATTACATCAACTCCCTAAAATTTGTTAAGAATAATTGTCTACCATACAATTATGTAATATTATAGCTCCTTGTTAAAACTTATAAATATTTTAGGATATGATAGAGAAAAAATCACATTAACATCATAACCAAAGTAATTTTGAAATAGGAATCTAAATATCTATCCACATTCAACTATAAAAAATAGGCCTTCTTAATAAAATAGAAGAATGACATGGTTTTCCCAAAATTTGTATCTTATACAATATTACATATGACCAATAGCCTATAAATGAACATGTCCCAATCCAAATTGAATTATGAAAACTATATAAAGAAGAAAAAATTGTGTTGGATTTAGAAGCACTTGTAAACGTGTAGATAAATTATGACATTACACAATTTTTGAAAAGAAAGAATAAACAATTAATGGAAGAAATCACATTGAAAGAAACTACATCTGCGGACCAACACTTCTTACAAAAGTATTAGATATTAGAAAGTATTAAGAAACTTTTTTAAAGCTAAAAATATATATTATACACCTATTGACCTACATTTTTTATATGCTTGTCAATAGGTGGAACACACACACAAAAAAAATGTTCCATCTTGAAAATGAAAGATATATACTCCAAGGTTCAGGTAGTTTGGGTCTCAACCATGCATGGTTTACTCAGTGGAGGCTAAGTTGGTGATCCACAAATTTTTTTTTTTCAGTTTGTCTGTAGCACATTTAATATATGATATCTATGTTGGCAATTTTGGGTATGTTGCCTAGCTTCATGGTTGTGAGTTGTCATTGATGTCAAAAGGAGTTTGTGTTGATATCAAAAGGAATTTGTGCTGATGTCAAAAAGAGTTTGGTGCCAAAAAGATCTTGAAAGTTCCATGATGTTTGTTTAAGGATTTTTAATTAAAACCATGGTGACAAGGTTAAAGGTTTTTCTTAAAACCATCTGGACTCATTAAGGGTTTTTATTAAAACCATCTTGGCTTAATGAAAAGGTTTTTGCTCCTTGAAAAAACCTTAAAAGTCCATTTTGATTATTAATAAATAAATTAACTCAAACCTTTGAAAAGGTTTTAAGTTAAGTTTATTATTAATAAAATAATAATTATTAATTTAATAATTATTATTGAAAGGGTTTCTAAACCCTTAGTGACGCCAATGTAGAAGACTTACCTCATCGATGTCGTTTGTTTGGAAGGAGCATCGACATCAACTTGCATGGGATGCAAAAGACTATTAAAGGGCATTAATTCCTAAGGTTCAATACACCTCTGATTTGTGCAATTACCTTCGAATTCATATTGCTCTGTGACCTTCGATTTCGTATTGCTCTGTGACCTTCGATTTTGGATTGCTCTATGATTTTCGAGTTTCGTATTGCTCTGTGTTTAAGTTTCTATTTCGTACACCTATGAGGAAGAAAAATTTGTTTGTCTTTAATTTCTGCGAGCAAAGGGAAGGTAAAACAATGAGTGGCGCTTGAGAGTTTCATTGGGAACTTGTGCTCCAACGACGGAGGCAGTGGAGCGAAGGCACTCGCTAGGCAGAGGTGTCGAGATCGATTCGCGTTGGGCGTATTTCATTTTTGGTCACAAATTATTGTGCATGTGGTACAATAGTTGCCTTGGGCCACAAGTTTGGAGGAGGAAGCGCTTTGGCACTTATGTTGGTGTCTCCACACTTCTCCTAAGGTTGGAGAATTGATTTTTGGCCAAGGTAGATCTTTTGTTGATAATGTGGAATATTTGATTTGACTTGGAAAATTATTGTTGGTAATTGGATGGAGGTATAAGGTTAAATAGAAATATTGCTTTGACATTGTTATTATTGATGCTTAATGTTTATGTGGTAAATGCATTTAGAAGTAAATGTATTTTAGGAGTTATAAGGGTTTAAGGAATAATTGTGCTTAATGTCATATTGGGGTTAGAAAGCCTTTGGAGTTATTGAGTGGATATTCTCTTGTAATTATTTTTGAGGTTGAAGTTATTTTGTGATATATTAAGTAGGAGTTATAAGGTGTAAAGGAATATTGTTGATATGTATATTTGTGAGTTTTGATTATTGATGAGTTGGAGTGATAAGGTGTTATTAGGACTCTTATCATTGTGCATTATTCCATTGTTGCTAACTCTAATTTGTGGCAAATTGAGAGTTAGTGTTGTGACAAATTTTGAGTTCTCCTTCTTCATCAAAGTAAAGGTATGGGCACATTCTTCCATGGTTATTATTGATTGATGGTTTTCTAAAAATAAGTTTGGAGTGAAAAGGATTAAATTAAGTTTCCTTATTTGGAGTGGATCTTATTTTCTGAAAGTGGAAGTATTGATTATGCATTATGAGATCATGATGAGTTTATGAGTTATTGCATAATTCTGGTTTATGAGAGTGGAAGCATTTGAAGTTTGCTTTAGGGTTTTTGAGTGAGAAGCTTATGCCATTGCTATAAGTTTTTGAAACCCTAATTGAGTTGTTTTGTTGTTGAGAGTTGAAGGATAGAACATATTGAGTCTCTAAAAATTCTCTTTATGCTTCTATGAGATTGATTTGAGTTGAGATTGAAAGTTGAAGGATAGAACATATTGAGTCTCTAACAATTCTCTTTATGCTTCTATGAGATTGATTTGAGTTGAGATTGAGAGTTGAAGGATAGAACATATTGAGTCTCTAACAATTCTCTTTATGCTTCTATGAGATTGATTTGATATGATTGGATGAAACACATTGGGTCTCTAACAATTCTCTTTGTGTGTTCACATTGGGCAAGTTTCTTGGTAAACTTGCTTGAGCTGATTTGGGCAAGTTCTTGGTGAGCTTGCTAGGACTGATTTGGACAGGTTCTTGTTGAAGAACTTGTGGACATATTTGATGAAGTCTTGGTGAAGACTTGTGAGCAGTTGTGATTGATTTGTTCAAGATTTTGGCTTAAGCTTGGGACAGATTTGATAGATATTTGAGAGCAGATTTGTGTTGGACCAGAGGACTAAGTTTGGTGCAGATTTGTGATAGAGTTTGAGAGGACTTGTGTTGGACCGACTGACTGTGTTTAGTACAAGTTTTTATGAGTAGCTGTGGAGGTGATCAATGAGGATAGAAGTCTCTAGAGCCAGAGCAAGGAGGATAAGATGTCTTCTATGGAAAGGAGTTCCACCTGCTAGTGGTAGAAGAGGCAGTGATCTTCTGAAGTATCATTTCTAGAGCTTTGGGGGATAGGACATCTCCTTTGGGTAGGAGGCTCATAAATACTTGTTGAGGGGATAGGACATCTCCTTTGGGTAGGAGGCTCATAAATACTTGTTGAGGGGAAGGATTCTCCTTTGGGAAGGAGGCTCATAAATACTTGTTGAGGGGAAGGATTCTCCTTTGGATAGGAAGTTCATAAAATTTGTAATAGGGAAAGGATTTCCCAAAGAACTTGATTGAGAAAGCTTTTAGTGAAAATATTTTTGTGGATGTAGCCCATCTTGGGTGAACCACGTTAAAATGGCTCTTCTTTGTGTGTTGCTTTCTATGATGGTTAATGTTATGGTGATGCCATTGCTATCTAAAGTAAAGTTTTTTAAATGGTTGCATCTTATACTATTCACCCCCCCTCTCAGTATAAGTCTATGTTCTTCAATTGGTATCAGAGCGGGTCTCTCCTATAAGAGCCTAACAGCTTGGAGAAGGATCCCTTAGAAGATCATATGAGCATAGAAAGTGATGAAGAGATTGAATTTGATTTGAAAGGGGATTTTTTTTTGCCCTAAGAAATCTAGAAAAAGTCAAGGAAGAGAATTTTGTTTTAAAACAACAAAATCAAGAAGAAGAGATAGCCAAAATAGAACTATCTCAAAATATCACAGACTTCAAGATCCTAGCTGAAGAAGGAAAGAAATTTGAGCGGGTTTTGATAGAGGTTTTGAAAGGGAAGGAAGTGTAATGTGAGGGACTTGAAGAAGAGGTGGTTTCTCTAAGAGTTAGACTTGAACTGATGAGTCTTAAACAAAATATTTTTCTTGGAAAGCAAAGGGAAGAAGATCTCCATATCCAAGAAGTAGGAACATCCAGCAGAAATATAGTCAACTTTCAAAAACCAAAGGATACCAGAAAAGAAGAAAACAAAGGAGAGAAACGGACAAGAGTTGATCACAAAAGAAGGAACACTCATCAAAGGATTCCAAATAGGTTACATAATACTTTCCATGGCTATTGGTTTTCTTGCAATAAATATCGTCATAGAGCTATCCATTGTACTAGGATTATGAATGACAATGTTAAGAAAAATGTTAATTATTTTGCACCACTCATGGATGATAGTATTATGTGTTACAAATGCAATAATTTTAGGCATATATCTAGAATGTGTAAATAGGAAAGATCTAGTGAAGTGAATTTTAGTAAAACAAATATAAATAAAACTATATCTATGATAGTTTAAACTACTCTTCATGCTCAAGATAAGGAAGAAAAATGGCATCTTGATAGTGGATGTTCTAGGCACATGACTGGAGAAAAAGAAAAGTTTATAGTTCTCAAATAAACTAGTAGAGGGTCAGTTAGATTTGGATATAACAGATCAGATAAAATTTGTGGAAAGGGTTCTCTAAGTTTAGATGGAAAAACCAGAACTAAAAATATGCTTTATGTAGAAGGATTGAGACATACTCTTTTGAGTGTTAGCCAAATTTGTGATCAGGGTCATATGGTGACTTTCTATTCTGATAGATGTAAGATAAGGAAAGTAGAGAATGGAAAAATCATTGCTAATGCAAGATGAACTCCTAACAACCTCTACATGCTAAGTGAGATAAAAAGGGAAAAGTGTTTTTTGTCTCAAGAGGATGAAAGTTGGCTATGGCATAAAATAATGGGATATTTGAGCTTTGATAATATTATCAACATTAGCCATAAGAAAGCAGTTAGAGACTTACCTAAATTGAAAAGACCCCAAAATACTATTTGTGGTCCTTGTCAACATGGAAAGCAAACTACAACCAACTTTAAGGCTAAAGGGTACATGTCATCCAAACCTTTTGATCTTATTCATACTGATTTGTGTGGTCCCACCAGAACTCAGAGTATACAGGGAGAGAGTTACTTCATGTTTTTCATAGATGTTTTCTCTAGAATGACTTGGGTTACCTTTCTGAAAGAAAAATCTGAAGTCCGAGACAAGTTTAAAGCCTTCAAATAAATGATAGAGAATGAAACAGACAAAAGAATAAAATACTTAAGATCATATAGAGGAGGATAATTCACTTTAAATGAATTTGTGGATTATTGTGAGCAACAAGGGATTAATATGGAATTTTTAGCAGCAAGAACTCCTCAACAAAATGGAGTAGTTGAAAGAAAAAACAAAACTATTGAAAATATGGCTAGAGCTATGTTGAATGAGTCAAATATTCTTGATGGTTTTTGGAAAGATGCAGTTAGTACAGCGGTGTATATTATCACCAGAGCTCATTTAAGAGTCAATCATCACAAAAATCCCTATGAGCTATGGAAAGGAAGATCGGCCATAGTAAAACATTTCAGAGTTTTTGGTAGTAAATGTTACATCATAAGGGAAGATAAGAATTTAGGGAAGTTTTATCCTATATGTGATGAGGGCATTTTTCTTGGGTACCCCAGCAAGAGCAAAGCCTATAGATGCTACAAAAAAAGAACTTGTACTATTGTGGAAAGCATAAATGTTATAGTGGATGAGAAAACAGGGATAAGAGAACCAGTTCAGAAAATTGATGATGAAGATTGCCAAGAAGAATTCAGGGAGGATTCAGATAAAGAAGAAAATAAAATAAGACAAATCCTTCCTAAAAATCCATCCAGATATGTTTAGAAACACCATCCAAAGGATTAAATCATTGGTAATCCAAAATTCAGACAGACAAGGAGAATAATCATATCTTCAAATTCCCATACAGATATTTCGTTGTTATCTCAGATTGAGCCAAAAGATCTCAATGAAGTCTGTACAGATAAGTTTTGGATAAATGTTATGAATGAAGAATTGGAACAGATAGAGAAGAGTGAGACTTGGGAACTTGTTCCAAGACCTAAAGATAAAAATATCAATGGCACTAAGTGGGTCTTCAGAAACAAGCTAAATGAATATGGTCAGGTAGTCAGAAATAAAGCAAGGTTAGTTTGCAAAGGTTATGCTCAAGTAGAAGGAATTTATTTTGAATAAACTTTTGCTCCAGTTGCTCACCTTGAGGCTATCAGAATTTTTTTGGCTTTTCAAGTTTTAAAAACTTTAATGTCTATCATATGGATGTCAAATAAGCTTTTCTAAATGGTGTGTTAGAAGAATAAGTATACATTGAACAACTAGAAGGGTTCTTACTTTTAGAAAATTCATATTTTATGTGTAGATTGAAAAAGGCATTGTATGGTTTGAAACAAGCTCCTAGGGCTTGGTATTCGAGGCTTGACAGGTATCTTTAGAAACAAGGTTTCAGAAAAGGTATGGCAGATAGCAATTTGTATATCAAAAATGATGGAAATAATATCTTAATTGTCGTTATTTATGTTGATGATATCATTTTTGGAGGTAATAACACCAAAATGTGTAAATATTTTACTAACAATATGTAGAGTGAACTTGAGATGTCCATGATTGGGAAATTGTCCTTCTTCTTAGGACTTCAGATTGCCCAATCAGAAGGAATATTTCTCTCACAAGGCAAGTACATAAGAGAGATTCTAAAAATGTTTGGTATGGAGGATAGCAAACCTATTAGTACTCCAATGATTATAGGGTGTAAGTTGATCAAGGATGATGAATCTCTAGAGGTAGATCAAAGGTTGTACATATCCATGATTGGCAGTTTGCTTTATGTTACAGTTACCAGACCAGACATCATGCAGGCAGTGGGACTAGTTGCAAGGTTTTAGGATGCACCAAAAGAAACTCATGTTATGGTAGTAAAAAGGATTCTCAGATATCTGAAAGGCACTATGGATATTGGGCTTTGGTATCCCAAGAGCGATAAGTTCACTCTCACAAATTTTATAGATGCATATTGGGCCGAAAATATTGATGACAAAAAAAGCACCAGTGGTGGAGCTTTCTTTTTGGGGAATTGTTTAGTTGCTTGGTTAAGCAAGAAACAACCTTCAGTTTCATTGTCTACAGCAAAGGCAAAATACATAGCAGTAGTAGCTTGTTCTACACAAGTTTTATGGATGAAGACTACCTTGGAGGATTTCAAAATAAAGCATGATCAACCCATTTCCATATTGTGTGATAATACAAGTGCCATAAGTATCTCCAAGAATCCAGTAATGCACTCAATAAAAAAGCATATTCCCATCAAATATCACTTTTTGAGAGAGCAGGTTTAGGACAAATAGGTTAAGCTAGAATATGTGCCTACTAAGGAATAGATTGCTGACATTTTAACCAAACCTCTTCCAAGAGAGACTTTTGAGTATTTAAGGAAGAATTTGGGAGTAGTTTTACTCCCACCCCAAAATTAATCACCTCAATAGGAGGTGGGAGAGGGGCTAAGCTAAGAGGCTCATTCTTAGCCCTAAGCCCCAAAGGTGACCCTTTTCCATTTATGACAAAGGGAGAGAGATTTGAGTAAGGGGGAGAGCCTTGAGTCAGGGGGAGCAAAGCTTCAGAGAATGGTTTTCAGTTGGTTTTAGTTTTGACAGTTGGCAGTGGTTTCAATAGTGGTTTGCCATCAATGACAAAGGGGGATATTGTTGGTAATTTTGGGTATGTTGCCTAGCTTCATGGTTGTGAGTTGTCATTGATGTCAAAAGGAGTTTGTGTTGATATCAAAAGGAATTTGTGCTGATGTCAAAAAGAGTTTGGTGCCAAAAAGATCTTGAAAGTTCCATGATGTTTGTTTAAGGGTTTTTAATTAAAACCATGGTGACAAGGTTAAAGGTTTTTCTTAAAACCATCTGGACTCATTAAGGGTTTTTATTAAAACCATATTTGCTTAATGAAAAGTTTTTTTCTCCTTGAAAAAACCTTAAAAGTCCATTTTGATTATTAATAAATTAATTAACTCAAACCTTTGAAAATGTTTTAAGTTAAGTTTATTATTAATAAAATAATAATTATTAATTTAATAATTATTATTGAAAGTGTTTCTAAACCCTTAGCGATGCCAATGTAGAAGACTTACCTCGCCGATGTCATTTTTTTGGAAGGAGCGCCAACGTCAACTTGCATGGGATGCAAAAGACTATTAAAGGGCATTAATTCCTAAGGTTCAATATACCTCTGATTTGCGTAATTACTTTTGAATTCGTAATGCTCTATGATATTAAATTTCGTATTGCTCTATGATCTTCAATTTCAGATTGCTCTATGATTTTTGATTTTCATATTGCTCTGTGTTTAAGTTCCAATTTCGTACGCCTCTGAGGAAGACAAATCTATTTGTCTTTAATTTCTGCGAGCAAATGGAAGGTAAAATGACGAGTTGCATTTTGAGATTTTCATTGGGAACTTTTGCTCCAATGGCGGAGGCAATGGAGCAAAAAAGCTCGCTAGGTAGAGGTGTCAATATCGATTCGCATCGGGCATGTTTCATTTTTGGTCATGGATTATTATGCACGTGGTATAACAGTTGCCTTGGGCCATGAGTTTTGAGGAGGAAGCACTTTGGTGCTTATGTTGGTGTCTCCACAGTTTTCCTAAGGTTGGAGAATTGATTTTTGGCCAAGGTAGATCTTTTGTTGATAATGTGGAATATTTGATTTGACTTGCCAAATTATAGTTGGTAATTGGATGGAGGTATAAGGTTAAATAGAAATATTACTTTGACATTGTTATTATTGATGCTTAATGTTTATGTGGTAAATGCATTTAGAAGTAAATCTATTTTAGGATTTATAAGGGTTTAAGGAATAATTGTGCTTAATGTCATATTGGGGTTAGAAAGACTTTGGAGTTATTGAGTGGATATTCTCTTGTAATTATTTTTGAGGTTGAAGTTATTTTGTGATATATTAAGTAGGAGTTATAAGGTGTAAAGGAATATTGTTGATATGTATATTTGTGAGTTTTGATTATTGATGATTTGGAGTGATAAGGTGTTATTAGGACTCTTATCATTGTGCATTATTCCATTGTTGCTAACTCTAATTTGTGGCAAATTGAGAGTTAGTGTTGTGACATATTTTGAGTTCTCCTTCTTCATCAAAGTAAAGGTATGGGCACATTCTTCCATGGTTATTATTTATTGATGGTTTTTTGAAAATAAGTTTGGAGTGAAAAGGATTAAATTAAGTTCCCTTATTTGGAGTGGATCTTATTTTCTGAAATTGGAAGTATTGATTATTCATTATGAGATCATGATGAGTTTATGAGTTATTGCATAATTCTGGTTTATGAGAGTGGAAGCATTTGAAGTTTGTTTTAGGGTTTTTGAGTGAGAAGCTTATGCCATTGCTATAAGTTGTTGAAACCTTAATTGAATTATTTGATTGTTGAGAGTTGAAGGATAGAACATATTGAGTCTCTAAAAATTATCTTAATGCTTCTATGATATTGATTTTAGTTGAGATTGAAAGTTGAAGGATAGAACATATTGAGTCTCTAACAATTCTCTTTATGCTTTTATGAGATTGATTTGAGTTGAGATTGAGAGTTAAAGGATAGAACATATTGACTCTCTAAAAATTATCTTTATGCTTCTATGATATTTATTTGATATGATTGTATGAAACACATTGGGTCTCTAACAATTCTCTTTGTGTGTTCACATTGGACAAGTTTCTTGGTAAACTTGCTTGAGCTGATTTGGGCAAGTTCTTGGTGAGCTTGCTAGGACTGATTTGGATAGGTTCTTGTTGAAGAACTTGTGGAAAAATTTTATGAAGTCTTGGTGAAGACTTGTGAGCAGTTGTGATTTATTTGTTCAAGCTTTTGGCTTAAACTTGGGACAAATCTGACAAAGATTTGAGAGTAGATTTGTGTTGGACCAGAGGATTGAGTTTGGTGTAGATTTATGACAGATTTTGAGAGGACTTGTGATAGACTGACTGACTGTGTTTAGTATAGGTTTTGATGAGCAATTATGGAGGTGATCAGTGAGGATAGAAATATCTAGAGCCATAGCAAGGAGGACAAGACATCTTCTGTGGAAAGTAGTTTCACCTGCTAGCGGTAGAAGAGGTAGTGATCTTCTAAAGTATCATTTCTAGAGCTTTAGGGGATAGGACATCTCCTTTGGGCAGGAGGCTCATAAATACTTGTTTAGGGGATAAGAAATCTCCTTTGGGTAGGAGGCTCATAATACTTGTTGATGGGAAGGATTCTCCTTTGGGTAGAAGACTCATAAATACTTGTTGAGGGGCAGGATTCTCATTTGGATTGGAAGTTCATAAAATTTTTAATAGGGAAAGGATTTCCCAAAGAACTTGATTGAGAAATATTTTAGTGAAAATATTTATGTGGATGTAGCCCATCTTGGGTGAACCACGTTAAAATGGCTCTTCTTTGTGTGTTGCTTTCTATGATGGTTAATGTTATGGTGATGTCACTGCTATCTAAAGTAAATTTTTTAAATGGTTGCATCTTATACTGTTCACCCCCCCCCCTCAGTATAAGTCTATGTTCTTCAATCTAACTTTAATACTACCCACAAGCTTCAGTAAAACTCAAAAAATTTCTAGCATCGACACACACACTACAACTATAGCTAACTAAGAGAAGCAACCATCTAATCTATACCACTAATCTACTAGAGGAGATCAAAAAATGCAAAAAGAAGAGGGTCAGGAGAAATAAAACCTGAATCTCCTTGATTCACCACAACATACAATAAGAAATCCAAGCATGAACACACCTCCAGGCAACTAATATGCACATAGTTGCAAGGAAGAAAAGTTGTCAAAAATAGAATTGCAACCACCATAAACATGCATAGATTGCAATTACACCAGTATCTTCAACAAATTTCTCTATTCATGAAGTAATTTTCCATACATTTGCAGTAATAACTAGGAGCCTCCAAAAGAAAAAAATACAAAAAAAAACTATTCTAATGCTGCTACTAAGAGTATTCCAAGTTTTTTTCATCTTTTTTGGGACCCTTTACAAATGAGTGAAAGTTTCTTTTATAAGCTGAGGAAAGCAATTTTCCCTCCATTTTCAAAGTTGGACTTCCATGAAATAATAATTTTAAATTGAATTCCTTTTTCAAGTCTTCATAGATTACAATGACATAAATAATTTTGGCTCATTAAATCATGCATTTCTAGGTGGAAGGGGGACATCCGGATACTTTTCTAGTTGTTGGGTCCTCGCATGATGGAAGATAAAAGTCATGCCCAATAAAATAATTTTACAAAAAAATCTATGCATATTTAACTCTAAATCCAATGTATCTGATTTGAGCTCAATCGGGGCTCTAGATGAAAATTTATGGCCTTCGAAAGATTACCTGCCAAAAAGCAGTAAAAAAAATAGTTTGCATGGGAATAATATTATTTAATAAATTATTCCGGATTTCAAATAGTCTTTGATTGATATTTTAGAATTTCAAGATTTCAAAGTTTTAGGATTTAGCAAAATGCATTTCACTAGAAAATTTTTGAAAATCTGAAGAAGGAACTCATCCAAGACTAATGAAGACCCAAAACACGCCCAATAGTTATAATTTTTTTTCTAGGTTTTTTTGGGGTGAACATAAAATTGAAAACTAAAAACTCTGTAAGATCTATATCCAACCATAAACATCGAAAACATAAAAAAAATGGAATTTTATAAACATGAGCTCACTAATATTCATAACCTCAAAGGCCCATAAAAAAAATTATATAAAACTAACTCTAGCATGCAAAAGGGGGGATTATTTAGAGTGTAAAATGGGGGCATGTTATCCAGGGACAACATATTTAATTATAAGTTTATCTAGTTTAGGGAATGTTTGACACACAATATAGATGATAGTTAGGATTAATAGACAACCTTTTTGGCCCAATAAATAAGGTTAGGATTTAAGTCATCATATGGCATAAGCTCAACTGGTTAGATTTTTTGACTTTCAATGAGGAAACCAATGTTCAAATCTTGCCAATTGATACATACATAATTGCCAAGCTATTGTAATACCACTATGTGGTCATGATGTAATACAAGTTGGGATTGTTTCAATCCCATATAACCATTAAAAAATGTTAGGATTTAAGTCTACTTAATTAAGTTTATAAATATAGAATAGGTTTTGCATTATAGACATAATTATGTTCTTTGCTTAATTTTTTCTTGTTTATAATTAAAAAGGCAACTCCATATAATTTTCTATATTAAAAATTTCAATGCTATTTAAAATACTTTTATTGTAAATTATAATTTTATCTATCCATATCTCTTTAATTGGAATGGGGTTGACACTGAAGACTTTGGTACTTCAAATAGGAGGTCCAAGTTTTAAATTTGAAGGAGGATAAGGTTGTACATCAAACTTTGATAATAAAATTTTGGAGTTTGGATAATTTAGTATATTGGATAAAAAATAGCTAATAATTTTTATTAAGATGTATCTCAACATCAAGATTTATGTTTAATTATTTATATTACTTGCCTCAAATGAAAAAATATCATCCTCCAACATGTGCGATTATATTATATTTAATCAAACTTATCTATCAAAAGGATCACAAATAAAAATACTTCCACATACTTTATAAATGGTAGACATAAAAGCATGTTAATTTATGCAAATTTTTTAGAGGAATTACTCGAAAGGCTATTTCTAGACTTCGTTGTTTTAATAATATTCAACTATGATTTTTAATAACCAAACCTTGTAATTGCACACCATAAATAAATAACATCTGAAATAGTAGGATTGAAAGGGTGAATGAGATTAGCGACAAATCAAATTTAGCATCTTAAGGAGGGTTGTTTCTTGCCACTCGGAGGGCACAGTCCTTACAAGAGAAAATGAATAAATGATAATAATGATAATCCAAAATATAATCAATCTAAACCTATTAATAATTATTGAAATATAAATTTCAAATATAGCCGACTATGTTTGGTGTGTAACATAGCTCCCCTCCTCAGAAAGCTTTATCCTCAAAGCTGGAAATATCTGGAAAATACTTTCAGGTTCCCATGTAGCATCTTCTTCAGGTAGGTCCTGCCATTTGATGAGAAATTTTTGGATGTGATGAGATCTTAGCATGCGTGTTCTAATTTGTAAAATTTCTTCAGGCTGGAGATATATATGCCCTTCTTCATCGAGTACTAGTAATTCTGACTAAGATTGTACTTTCTAACCGATCACCTTCTTGAGATAGAAAATATGAAATACCCGATGTATACGAGATGAGGAAGGCAACTCTAGTTGATATGCCACTTCTCCAATGTGATGCATGATTTTGCAAGGGCCATAAAATTGTGGAGCCAATTTTTGGCTGGTCTTGATGTTCAATGACAATTGTTTGTAGGGTTGCAAACACAAGAACACCATATCACCAATATTGAATTTTCTTTCCGAACGGTGTGTGTCTTGCTGCTACTTCATATTATTTTGTGCTTGGGACAAATTATCTTTGAGAATGGTGAGCATTGACTATCGGTGTTGAAACCAATCATCTACTGGGGCCACTTTGGAAGATCCTAGTACATAATCTGCTATTTTTGGTGGCTTAATTCCATACAATGTTTCAAAGGGAGACATTTTTATGGAGTAATGGTATGAAGTGTGGTACCACCATTCTACCAAAGAAAGCCAATGACTTCATTGATATTGTTTATCCTAAACAAAACATCTTAGGTAGGTACCCAAATATTTGTTAACTACCTCTTTTTGACCATCTGTTTGTGGATGGTATGCAGAGGATATATTTAATTTGGTACCACTAAGTCAAAATAATTATTTTCAAAAATTGCTAGTAAAGATGTGATCATGATCACTAACAATATTTTTTGGCATTCCATGCAATTTGAAAATTGAGTCCATAAATACCTTAGCCACTTTGCCTATTGAAAATGGATGTTGTAAAGCCTAAAAGTGAGCATATTTGGAAAGGCGATCAACTACCACAAAAATTATTATTTTAACTTTTGACTTGGGAAGACTTTCAATAAAATCCATTGAAATATATTTCCACTAATGATCTGGAATGGGTAATGGTTGAAGTAACCCTAGTGATTTGACAGTTTCACCCTTATTGCGTTGGCATACTTCACATTCAGCCACCCATTATTTAACCTCTACTTTTAATCCATTCCAAAAAAAGTATTGCTTAATCCGCATATAAGTTTTCAAAAAACCTTAATGTCCTGTTGATGGAGAAGCATGTGACTCATCTAGAATCCTTGATTTGATTATCGAAGTGTGTAGAATGTAAATGTGATTCTTCCTTCTTAATATCTTGTCTTCATAGAAAAAAGAGGGTGCTTTGGTAAACCCAACAACAAATACTAAATTATTTGAGCAGTTTCAATATTAGACAACCATTCTTCCTATAACTGATAAACCCATTGAGAACAAGGTGAAAGCATGAGATTCCGGAAGGAAGCAATATTCAGATGTAATAAGAACAGAATTAACTCTATGCATGAAATGAGAGAACGTAATCAAATTGAGACAAAATATACAGAGAAAGTAGGAGCACAACCCTCTATATATTAATTACAACTCGGTTACAATACATCTTTCCAGTTACACATTCTCGGTTACAATCATGAATAATGGTCTTCTTTCGCATGCCCACATGCAAAGTGGGCGGGCCAACGTATTACCGCCGCTGATGTTAACGAGCTTTTGCTTGCTGCTGCTTATCCTGCATTCACAGAAACAATAAACTGTTTAATAGCACCTGCATTCACAGAAACAATAAACGTAAACTGTTGTTTCAAAACGTAAATTGGCGAAAACAGCAAATATGATAAAACGTAAAATGTTTTAGAACATTCGAGCACAGCATAAAACAGCAAATATGATAAAACATAAACTGTTTTAGAACATTCGAGCACAGCATAAAACAACAAATATGATAAAACATAAACTGTTTTAGAACATTCGAAAACCGCGTATATTCGAAAGCATAAGAACGTAAATTGCTTAAATACTGTTCATTTGCAGGATATGTTCAAAAAGCAGCATATATTAAGTTAACCAAGAATGTACATGGGGTGCCCAAGCGGGCCGCCCCCGTTAAGGCTTGATTTCGGCGCCAATCCAATAAGGAAGGGCCCGAAATCTCTCAGGTTGGGATGTCGTCAAATTAAAGGAATATTGTTGTCAACTGTCGGATCTTAGGGTTCAAATCTATGCTTCCAGAAAATCACTCACTAACCTCTCGTATGAAAGAGATTAAAAGTCTAGAAGAAATGAATCCTATAGGAAGCAATCGGTTTATCAAAATGAGCAGCACTTCGTTATGTTCTCCAAAAAAAAAATGCTTCGTAACCTCCTCTCTTGAGCAGGAAAGTTCGTCCTTTTATAGACCCACGGGGTCTCTTTGAAAGTGTACGCAATGGCGCCACGTGGCGGCCATGCCTGCCCGGGAGGTAGGAAAGTCCTCCGTGACTTGGGCCTCCATGACTGCCTCTGCGATAGTCTCCCAGCGGCCAGCCTACCCACCTACGCGCGCATGCAAGGCAGGAGCTATAAATGGCTGTCTTCGGCTGCCACTTGTCGAATGTCTGTGTTAAGTTGTTTTAATGTTGTCTCTGATTGCCTTGGTGTCTGCCTCTGAATGCTTTGATGGCGCCTCTGACTGCTTTGATGGCACCCTTGAATGGCGGATGTCCGCCTCTGAATGGTTAACTGAAGTCCGCCTTTAAGCGCCGAAGTGTCACGATATCGCGACGTCGTGATATCGCGACACTTCGGGCAAGGCTCCCCTTTGAGCCCTGAAGTGTCGCGATATCGCGACGTCGCGATATCGCGACACTTCGGGCAAGGCTCCCCTTTGAGCCCCGAAGTGTCACGATATCGCGACGTCGCGATATCGCGACACTTCGGGCAAGGCTCCCCTTTGAGCCCCGAAGTGTCGCGATATCGCGCGGGCCGGGTCGGTCGGACACTCGGGCAGGCTCCCTTGAGCCCGGCCGTCGAATCGTGACACTTCGGGCGAGGCTCCCTCTGAGCCCCGAAGTGTCACGAAATCGCGACACTTCGGGCGAGGTTCCCCTCGAGCCCCGAAGTGTCACGAAATCGTGACACTTCGGGCGAGGTTCCCCTCGAGCCCTGAAGTGTCACGAAATCGTGACACTTCGGGCGAGGTTCCCCTCGAGCCCTGAAGTGTCGCGAAATCGTGACACTTCGGGCGAGGTTCCCCTCTGAGCCCCGAAGCGTCGCGATTTCGCGACGCCTAAGGCCGAAGTTCCTTTGCTCTTAAAGTTTGCTCCAGATTTGTAGTTTGCTTAAGATTTGTTCTTGCTCAAGGCTTAAAGTTTGCTTAGGATTTGAGGCTTGAAGTTTGTTTAGGATTTGAGGTTTGAAGTTTGTTTAGGCTCGCTTTAGATTAAAGGCTTGTTAAAATGACCAACTTTGTTCTGCTCACTTTTCGACCTTCTAAACTGCTGTGTGAGTGGCTAGGACCACTGTTTGACCTCTGAGGGCTGCCCTGAAAGCTGTGTATGTCAATGCGATCAGTGTTTGTAGTCACTTAATCGGATTGGTGCTGTTTTGGTGTCTACAGATGCCCCTTTTTGGGAAGTGCTACGGGTGATGCAGTGCTGAGCAAAAATAGATGACCAAAGCACTAATGATTAGGGTTTCTTGGTAACCTAACCAACTTTTGATGCCCCAAGTATGGAAAGGGCATGCATTCTTGAATCCTTGCTTCTGATGAGCTAAGGAATTTGATTTCAAGTGTTAACCTATTTTGGTGAGGTGTGACTTGAGCTTGGACATTGATCAGTCATGATTAGGCAAAGGGCGCAACCTTTTGTCCATAGGGGAACCTTGTGTTCATGCTTCGGGAATGCCAAGTGTTTGATCAATTTGATGATTGCTTGTTTACTGCCCCAAGCAGGAGCGTGATTGTCTTTGTCAATGATTCTTTGAATGCATGCCATTGCCCTGATTGGGTGTGTGCTTGTTGATTGGTGACTAAGTGTGACTACCCCCTCAAGCGACGAATCGATGAGGGAATGACCTTCGTGAGAAAAGCGACGAGTCGCTTGACCCAAGATGACTTAGGTTAGGGTGCCTTTAGATGTTTTACCGTTTAAGCACGTGCAATTTCTCGACATTTGGACCTATTTTTGGTGGGTGTTAACCCTTTTGGTGATGCCATAATGGGGTGAAATCATCAAAAACCCGTCTTCCCGTGGAGCGGTCCGGCTATGGTAGCCTTCTTGGGGAAGTAGGAGAGTGATAATTTGAGCCCCGACATCGATTTTTTATGCCAAGAGGTTAAGTGCAAGAGCACTTGTGTCCGGCAATGCTTATTGCTATGTTTTTGTGTTGCATTTTTATGATGTTTTTGTTGTTTTGATTTTCTTTCTTTGTGTATATGTCATGATATTATGGTATGCATAATGATTGATGTTGATGGATGCATGCTATTTTATATTGATGGATGCATATGGTATAATAAATGCGATTGTTGTATGTTGATTTATTTTGATGGATGCATATGTTGTGATGAATGCAAATGTATGTGATATACAGAAATGAAATGGATGGATGGACTTTGTGGTGTTTGGCTATGGCACCATAGACTGTTTAGAACTCTATTATTTTGTCTTTTAGGCGATTGCTGTGATGCATGACTTTGTATGTATACATGTGGTTTTTCTTTTTTTTTTGTATTTTCTGATGGTATTGTAAGGATGAAAAGTAGCGCAGTTGGTTTAGAAATGTAGCCAAGGTTTTTTGAGACTCAGATGGTTTTAACTTACTAGCCATGACTGTACTTTATCTTACAAGACTTTTGAACAAGGTATGAATCGGACTTGTTTTTGACCAAGTTATTTCACATCCCCGTGTGTGCAATTGAGTTCATTTATGTGGTATTTGTCAGGATACCGCCAGTGCCAGATGGGCTTTCAACCGAACCTGTATTGAGGATCACCTAATTAGCTCCACTAACTCCTTTGTTGTATTTAGTTAGATTAATCTGCGGTGTTATCCAGGATACCATAAGCTAGCTCATCCACATGCAAATATTGATCTGTACACAAGTTAATGTGATAGATATATCGTCATGCGAGAAGTTTACCGCCAGTGACCGATAGGCTATCAACCAAACCGGTACTGAGGCTTGCCTCATGACCTGTTGGAATGTTGAGAGTTCCAGGGATTCAAGTTCAACTCCCTTCTTTTCTTCAATTGTATTGGGATACTTGCTCGTTTGTAGTGATAAGATCACTGTTTATTTTGATTTGTTTTTCTTTTGAGCAAGGGATTGGGGATATGGAGTGACGATAATCACTATTGTTTGTGCCTTTTGATGTGTGCACTGTTATGATGTCAAATTTTGATGTTTTGACTTTTTGCAAATTTTTTGATGTTTTGCAACTATTTGAGGACTAGGGATTCTTAGGGAATTGGGTAGGGAGGGTGCTTGTCCTTTTGCCAACTCTCAGCATTCTTGGGGTCATTCGCACAGGGGGATGAGCAAGATAACCGTTTCGCTTATGGTGACCTGGATTACTGTGCAGGTTTCATCTTTCGTTTACACAACTTGGGAATTTTTATGTGTTTTAATTTGTGTTGGGATGCTACGTAACAAGGTGTATTTCAAGTGTAACTCTACCTTCGTAAAATCTGTTTGACTTGATACATTACATGGCTAAAGAGCAAAAGGATGACTCGAATCACGAAAACTCTTGATACATTAAAAGACCACTGACTCTAGTGTGGTAAAAACAATGCATGGTGTTTTTGTTGTTTTTGTAAAATGGAACAGTGTGGAACAAGATGGACTAGTAGAGCAATTACAACCTATGGTGCCTTTGACCTATATGACCACAAATATGCGATGTATGGATGCAATGCTTTAATGCATCTATGTATTTTTGTATTTTTGATGGATTGATTTTTGTGAATATGAAGATGAAGTGCGAGAAGAACTCTCTATTGATGAATTTGAGTATGCCTAGAAATGAGATGCAAATTTTTGTTGTTTTTTGATGATTTTTGTTGTTTTTGAATTTTCTTGATTTTTGACCAAGCGATTGTGGAAATCCTTGGAGCATTTTGGGATTGACCAAGCGATTGCAAGAATCCTTGGAGCCTTTGGGGTTTGACCAAGCAATTGCAATAATCCTTGGAGCATTTTTGGGATTTGACCAAGCGATTTTAGGGATCCTTGGAGCCTTTTGGGATTGACCAAGCGATTGCAATAATCCTTGGAGCATTTTTGGGATTTGACCAAGCGATTGCAAGAATCCTTGGAGCATTTTGGGATTGACCAAGCGATTGCAAGAATCCTTGGAGCCTTTTGGGATTGACCAAGCGATTGCGAGAATCCTTGGAGCATTTTGGGATTGACCAAGCGATTGCGAGAATCCTTGGAGCATTTTGGGATTGACCAAGCGATTGCGAGAATCCTTGGAGCATTTTGGGATTGACCAAGCGATTGCAAGAATCCTTGGAGCATTTTGGGATTGACCAAGCGATTGCGAGAATCCTTGGAGCCTTTTGGGATTGACCAAGCGATTGCAAGAATCCTTGGAGCATTTTTGGGATTTGGCTCTCTTAGATATGAAATGGTCGCAAATGACTGATATTCAAGGGTTCTTTTTCCTTGATACCGTCAAGAGAAGCTAGCCGGTATGTCCCGGGTCCTATTTTGCTATCAATGACATATGGACCTAACCAATTTGCCGCAAACTTGTCCCTTAGGTGGGATGGCAAACTGGAATTCTGTTGGTTTTCCTTCAAAACCAAATCACCAACCCGAAAGTCTCTGAGGTGAACTTTCATGTTGTAAGCTTTCTTAAGTCGCTCTTGATAAATACGTAAATGCTCGAGAGCATTAACGCGTCGTTCGTCAAGCAACGTAAGCTGGTCTAACCGGGCCTGCCGTGCAGAGTCATCATCGATGAACTCCTGCATTGATATGCGTAGGGAAGGAATCTCCAACTCTAGAGGCATGACTGCCTCGGAGCCATACACAAGCGAAAATGGAGTGGCCCCAATGGGTGTCCGAATGCTAGTGCGATAGGCCCATAGGGCAAGTGGGATTTGAATGTGCCAATCCTTATGACTATCTACGACGGTATTTTTAAGGATGGCAACTAGCATTTTGTTTGACGCCTCTGCTTGCCCATTCGCCTGCGGATAATAGGGTGTTGAAAAGTTGTGTTGAATCTTGTACTTTGTGGTCAAAGCACGCACGTCTTTGTTCTTGAAAGGCGTCCCATTATCCGAGACTATTTTGGATGGAATACCAAAATGACATATGATGTTATGCAAAATGAACTCCACAATGCGGGGTCCTATCGTAGAGGTAAGCGGAATTGCTTCCACCCACTTGGTAAAATACTCTGTGGCCATTATGATAAATGTGTGATGGCCTGACGACGCAAGGGAGATCTTTCCAATTAGATCAAAGCCCCACTACGAGAACGGCCAAGCAGACTGGACTGTCTGCAAGGCCTGAGAAGGTACGTGCATCAAATTGGCATGATGTTGACACTTCACGCACTTCTTGACATAGGTGCAACAATCTCGCTCTAAAGATGGCCAATAATAGCCCATGCGAAGAATGCGCTTTGCAATGGCCATACCACTGAAGTGGCCACCACATGTACCATCGTGCGCTTGGGCGATCGCCCAAGTGGACTCTTGTTGGTCCAAGCAACGAAGGAGGATTCCTTCATAGCTGCGACGATACAAAATGTCTCCTATCAAGACATACTTAGCCGCTTTCTACTTGAGTGCTCGTTTTGCGGCATGAGTCAATCCAAGTGGGAGATTACCTAACTTGAGGTAGTCTCTGATGGGTAAATACCAATCCTGTTGATCAGAAACCTCGACAGTATGAACAGCCAATCCCTCTTGAAGTTCATCCCTAGCGAACGCTGAATGGGATAGAACCTGTAAGAATAGCGTTGTGTTGCTATTAATGGGAGTAGGGGAGAACAAGGACCCCCATTTGGCACGTTTCAGACGATCTCGGATTCGAGAGAACTTATCCGAGGATGGTTCAATCTGGATCATGTGGATTCCTGGCATCAAGTCTGAGCTTGCACGCTCCATCGCGGATTGCGATAAGGTTTTGACTTGAATGGTTGTCATATCACCGAAAAGGTCTTGCGGAATTAGTGACCCCAAGGAGGCCATTGTGTCCGCAAAATGATTCGATGATCGAGGGAGTGCCTCGATGTCATACCACTCAAGTTTTGCCAGGAATTTTTCCACAAGGGCTTTATAAGCCTGCAGGACTGGGCATTTGCATTGATATACCCCTTTGACTTGATTGACTATTAACAATGAATCACCAAAGATATTCAGTCGTTTGATGTTCATGGTGATTGTTGTCTGAAGACCTAGGAGCAAGGCTTCATACTCTGCATTGTTGTTGGTGCACGGGAAGTTTAATTTAAATGACAGGGGCATTGGAGCACCCTACGGTGTGAAGAATACAATTCTCGTGCCACCACCTTGCTCACATTTAGAACCATCGAAGAATAGGGTTATGTCGGCTTGTGACTCAGGCTCATCAGAATCTAGCGATTCTGAGACATGGAAGACCCCATCATCGGGTAGTTCTATGACCAGAGGCTGATCGTCTTCAAGAGGAGCCTCTGCTAGTTGATCGGCTATGACTTGTCCTTTGATAGATTTTTGTCCAATAAACTCTATGTCAAATTTCGTCAACAACATGATCCATTTCGCCGTGCGACTACTATGATAAGTACGACTCATCATGTATCGCAATGGATTCTCCTTAGACACAACATACGTAGTGTTGCTCGACATGTAGTGGCGTAGCTTTTTGGTAGCAAACACCACCGCCAAGCAAGTTTCTCAACGTATGCATAGTTAAGTTCATAACTGACCAGGGTGCGGCTAAGATAGTAAGTAGCCTGTTCCTTGTGAAGTTCATTCTTCTGGGCTAGCATGGCGCCCAGTGCCACCTCAATAGCTGAGATGTATAAGTAGAACGACACTCCTGGTCTAGGTGGTGCCAATACTGGTGGCGAAACCAGGTATTGTTTGATCTCGTCAAAGGCTGACTGGCACTCGTCATCCCAATGAAATGTAACCCCCTTGTGCAATAATTTGTTCATGGGTCGGCACTTGTCAGATAATTGCGCTATGAAGCGTTTAATCGACGCGACCTTTCCCTGCAGACTTCTGAGCTGCTTGATTGTAGTTGGGGGAACCATTTCAAGGATTGCCTTGACTTTCTTTGGGTCCACCTCGATGCCTCGCTTTGAGACTATGAAACCCAAGAGTTTTCCAGATGTGACGCCAAAGACGCACTTCTTGGGGTTTAGTCTAACTTTATGTTCCATGAGGCGATCGAGGATCTTGCTTAAGTCACCGATATGATTTGAGCGCAAGAGAGACTTGGCTAACAAATCATCCATGTAATCTTCCAAAGTTTTGTGCATGTAATCATGGAAGATATATGTCATGGCACGTTGGTAGGTGGCTCCAACATTTTTAAGGCCAAAAGGCATGACCTTATAACAAAATGTCCCCCAAGGCGTTGTGAATGCCGTTTTTAGTTGGTCTTCAGGATTGATACGAATTTGATTGTATCCTGAGAAACCATCCATTAGGGAGAGCATTTCGTGACCTGCTGTAGCATCTACCAACGCGTCGATGCTCGACAAGGGGAAATCATCCTTAGGACTCGCTTTGTTTAGATCTCAAAAATTGGTGCATATGCGAATCCTCCCGTCGGGCTTCTTGACGGGAACCATGTTGGACAACCATGGCGGATAATCCACGTAGATGACAAACTGTGCATCCAACAGCTTTTGCAATTCGTCTTTGACCATTAAGGCCACTGTTGGGTGCATCTTACGTAGTTTTTGCTTTACAGGCTTGATTGTCGGATCAAGCGTTAAATTATGCGTGACTAGTCTACGGGTCTAGTCCCGGCATATCTTTATACGACCATGCAAAAACCTCCTTCTTCTCTTTGAGAAGGGCAATGTAGTCGGCTTGCTCTTCGGGGGAAAGACTTACCCCCGACTTAAGAATCTATGGATTCATTGGATCTATGCCGATATCTACATCAGTCGTCTCCTCGATCGACATGTGGGATCCGTCCTCCAACTGATGTGGAGTCGGGATCAAATGGATATCATTAGCTGAATTTAGATCTGCATTGGGAACCTCGGGTTCCTCTTCAGCCTGAAAAATATCTTGAGTTGTCCCTGGGGTAAAATGAGGCATTTCACCGAAAGGCCAGTACTCTGATGGTGATAAAGGTGAATTGACGCGATCCCAGTCGATGGCATCTATGTCTAGATGCAATGACCATGCTGGATCGGCCGGATTGCAGATGGGTGCGGTCAAATCAATGGAGATCATGTGGATGGAATGAATTTGGTCTCCATTACCGTGGGTGTGATAACTTGATTCTTCTAGATGCTCCCTATACTTTGGATCTAGCTCTAGGGGAACGGGCACGAACGGATCGGCCCTATGTGCTAAAAGGAGGACGGGGTCTTCCCTCGGCACTGTTGTCATGATGGGGTCTCGAGGTGGACGGTGCTCATCGTGAATTTGGAGCCATGGATCCAACACTTGGTCCCACCTCGCTGGGTCTACCCACCATTCATGCCCTAACAGTATGCCCATCTATCCCATTAGATCTTCATGAGTTAAAGGGCGGTAATGTCGTCGCGCATGTCTGAGATAGTCCATCTCAGTCTCATCTTCTGAATCACTTTCGGAGGCCCAAAAATGTTCATTCTCTTCAGCAACTATTACTTGCGACATTGAGGACTCTCCTTGTTCCAGTAAGTTAATCTGGTCCCATTGCGGTTGTTCCACTCTTGGTGGAGGGACCTGATCCTCTTGACACTGTATTGATTCAACTGGAACCTCTAAGGGGAATAACTTCAAAAAGATATCCGAAAGCCGTTGATGTTCTCTTTGAGGATTAATGTCCGAACTTTCACCTCTCTCTAGCAAAGGAGAGGGATTACTGTTGTTGCCAAGGGTGTTTGTTGACCATGGGAGGTAGTCTCCCAATGTATATTCTGTATTCGGGTTGGCATAAAGATCTGGTGCCAATACCCCCTTGTTGCCTATTTCTAGGCCTTGCATATTTTTGACCAAGATGTCTAAGGGTATGGGGTGGTTGAACCCTACTCCTAAATTATCATATGGCATCTGATATCTTGGTTGGCAAAGGACTCGTATCCCTTGCTCATATCTGCCTAGCCCGTATCCATGCCAATTGCATTGGCCGAGATATTTTAGGGCAAAGTCTGGGTTTGACAGATAGTTGATAATGCCACTTCATCTTCATATTTTCTAGATAATGCATATGCTGCCACATTTTATTTCCCTTTATTGTACTAAATAATGAAATCATATCCCAATAACTTTGTTAACCACTTTTTTTATTCTAGATAAGAAAATTGTTGTTCTAGAAAGTGCTTGAGACTACTATGATTGGTTTTTATAATGAAGCGGCTACTGAGTAAGTAGTGTCTTTATTTCTCCACCGCATGTAGGATAGCCAACATTTATTTCTCATATGTGGATCTTCCCAAATTTTTCCCTAAATCTGTTTACTTTTGAATACCAAGGGATGACCTTCTTGCATTAATACTACCCCAATACCTGTTCCTGAAGCATCACATTTGATTACTAATGGTTTGTGAAAAATTGGAGTTGCCAAAATTGGAGTAGTACATATTGCTTCTTTGAGAGCCTTGAAAGCTTGAGTGGCTGCTTTCGACCAATAAAAAGCATATTTTTTTGTAAAAGCTATGAGAGGAGCTACAATTCTTCCATAGTTATGCACAAACTTGCGATAATAGCAGGTGAGACCCAAAAAACCACGAATTTTCTTGATATTTTTAGGTAAGGGCCAATCTTGAATTGCATTTATCTTATTGGAATCCACTTTAACACCTTTCTGAGAAACTAAATGACCCAAGTACTCAACTTATTGAACACCAAAAGAGCATTTATAATGTTTTAAAAAAAAAATTCCTTGTATAGTATATGAAGAATCCTTCCCACATGCAACAAATGATCATTCCATGATTTACTATATATGAGTATGTCATCAAATAAGACTAGGATAAACTTGCATAGGAATGGACGAAACACTTGGTTCATGAGACTTTGGAATGTATATGGGGCATTAGTGAGACCAAAAGGCATGACCAATAATTCATAGTGACATTCATGAGTGCGAAAAGCTATTTTAGGAATGTCCTCTTCCCTAACTCTAATTTGGTGAAACCCATAATGTAAATCCAATTTTGTAAAAAAAATTGCACCATGTAGTTCATCTAGTAAATCATCAATAATGGTATAGGGAATTTATATTTTATGGTGATTTTGTTAAGAGCGCTAAAATCCGGACACATACACCAAGAATTATCTTTGCGACGGGCCAAAACTATTGGTGAATAATAGGGGCTAGTGCTATGACGAATGACACCATGTTCTAATAGTTTCTGGACAATCTTCTCAATTTTTATTTTTTGAGGTTGGGGATATTGATAAGGATAGCCATTAGGAGGAAGACTTTCTAGAACAAGATGTATGGCATGGTCATGGGATCTTTTGGGGGGTAGTCCCTTTGTTTCTTGGAAGACCTCATCATAGTTGGCCACAATGTTTTGTAGATCTTCATATTGGATTTCTAGAGTATCTTGTGCTTGCATTTCCATACAATTAATTTGAGCAATGAATCCGTAACTACCTTTTCTTAATATTTTTTCCATGTTGTACAAACTTACTATATTTTATGGAGGTGTTGGAATTCCTTGGAGGTGAATGGTCTTCCCATTTTCTTTCCATTCAACAAAGTGATGCTTTTAATTAAAACTGATCATGGTTTCCATTTGTTCTAACCATGTGACTCCCAAGATAACTTCTGAATTCCCTAAATTCATGAAAAAAAGAGGACCATGCCAAGTATAACTTCCCATTTATATTGAAATTGAAGATGTTCTACCTATACATTGAGCACTTCCCCCATTTGCAGTTATAACTTAAAATTTATCTTTATTGGAGGAATTGATGTGTAAGTTTAATGCCCTAGAAATATTTGTGTCAGTAAAGTTATGAGTACTTCTTGAATCAATTAATACAGTTACCTTCCTTTGTCGAATGAACCCTGATACCTTGATTTTATGGTGAGTTGATAACCCCATAAGGGCATGTACTAAAATTGCCATAGTATCTTCCTTCCTCTTCGTATTCAATTTGGTCTTTGTCTATGGGACAGTCAGGTGAGCTGGTATCCTCTATTTCCTCATATTCCTTGTCAACATATTCAATTTCAAAGTTCTATCATGGTACATATGCTTGATATTTTGGATGGTTATTATGACATTTATAGTAAAAATATCTTGATGGTTGATCATTTTTATGAAAAGAGTTATTGCGGTATTGAGGTCAACCTTATGAATCACATCGTATAGATGTCCCCATTTGCACCTTCTTCTTCGCCAACTTGGAAATCCTTATACGTGCATCCAAAGAGGATGGATCTTGTATTTCAACTTTGACTTGAATATCCTCTTTCAACCCATTTCTAAAAGTAGATATCACCACATCAAATTGTAAGCTTCTTGCATAGGAAAGCAGGCTAGTGAATTCTGTGATATAATCCATTATTGATCCTGTTTTCTTACATGATAACAACTGTACCATGTATGAAAATGAAGATCCTTCATCAAATATGTTAAGAAAATATTTGTTGAAATCATCCCAGTAGATGGTATTTCCCTTCTCATGTTTGAGCCATACAAACCATTGATAAGATTCAGTACCTAGTTTGGAGGTAGCAAAAGGAATTTTTTTGAATCTCAAATTCAGTATAAGTCTAAAATGCCTTCCATTTTAGCTATCCATCCATGTGGATCATGACCCTAAAATATGGGCATATCAATGCATGGAAAATTGACACCATTAGGACCTCTTGGTTGTTGGTAAACTTCATCTCTATCTTGGTCCTCATTATGCCTATGTCTATGAAAGTGATTTTGGGTATTATCATTATGACGTCTTTGTTATTCATAGATGTATTCTCCATCTTGATCCTCATTGTTCCATTGTCTATGGTAGCAATTTGGGTTAGGACGGATTATTTGACTTTGTTTTTCCACTAGTTGGTTCACTACTATGGTCAATCTATTCATGTTTTCTACTAATGATTGTATAGTCGAGGTGTTGGTATTGGGGTTTCTTGTTTCCTCATGTATGATATTCCTATGGGATGAAGTAGGAGAAGGATTGGATGCCATGGTGTTAAGCAGTGGATGATTAGGATCAAAACTATTAATGCATAAAGGAGAATAATAATGTGTACCTTTGTTTCTTGGAGGTGTTCTTTAGGACTTTAGGATCCCTTTGTTTGAGTTATCTAAGTTTGATAATCGTTCGTTTGGTCCTTTGGTCCACCTTCCACTCATGTAATTGTCAAGAAGTATCTTCTAACAAATTTTATCTTTGAACTCTACAAAAACTTGGATAAATTTGGGCAAAATTTTGGTTTATTTTTTGCTCCCAATGTCGCTCCAATTACGACGCAAATTTGAATTTGAATCTCCCACTTGAGGCTCCAACAGCTACTCAGCTACTTTGGAAGTATGAATCAGCAAACTATACTTGAGCCACCAATTTGGTACCACAAATTTGACACAATTAACATGACACCACCGAACGAACGATATGACTTGTGACTTGAGATAAAAATTGACTCGTGATCCAACATGAGATGCTTAAGGAAGACCCAATAGCTAATGAACACAAGAGAGTAGACCCAACATGAGATGCTTAATAGCTAATGGATACAAGAGAGCATATCCTATATGAGATCCAGAGGACCCAATAGCTATCCAACATGAGATCCAAAGGACCGGACGAAGACTCAAAGTGACACAAAAGGTGATGTAATAGATAGGACTTGATGTGATGCGAAGGACAACTAGACACAGACCGAAGGAATAGTTGGAAAACTGGACACACTACAGAGAATACGCGACCAAAGGAGAATCTGGACACGGACCGAAGGAACAGTTGGACTCACTACAAATAGTACGTGACCACAGGACAAGTTGGACACACTACACATGAAGGCAATATGAAGGACCAACTAGGCACGAAGATATAGAGGAAGAGCTTTCATGTGAGGAGAAGCGGGGTTCGTGTGATCAAAGTCACACCTTCCTATTTGTGAAAACCCCTTCTTAAACTCCCTTGCACCCACAACACAGTGGATGTGGGATAATTTCCCCTGCTGAAAAATAAAAAAAATTAATTTTGCCCCTTACCTTAGTTTATAATGTGTTATGACCGTTAATCCTACATTTTGATTGGGCGATGACTTTACTTCTTGCACGTGGTTGGGGATGCGATCTATTGTGATGGATGGCTTGGGAATCCATGTGATGTAAATTCTCCATGATAAATGACCCCGATGCTTCTTCACTCCCCAATATTTTAATTTTTGAGCTCGTAACATCTGTTAGCATGAAAACTAGATTTTGTTATAGTTTTTAATATTGCCAGTTAAAACCTCAAGCCGCTATTGATTCTATTCACCTGTTGTCCAGAGTGATGCCCGAACCTATAGCTTTTAGACCTATTTTTCTCTGATCGATAGAATCCTCACACGATGCTATTTTGACTGGGAATGCATGGTTGGTTAAGACAAATACCTGATAGCTCTTTGCTCGATCACCTAGAACCTGATAAATAAATAACATCTAAAATAGTAGAATCTAAAGGATGAATGAGATTAATGATAAATTAAATTTAACCTCTTAAGGAGGGTTGTTCCTCACCACTCGAAGGGCATAGTCCTTGCAAGAGCAAATGAATAAATAATAATAGTAATAATCCAAAACCTAATCAATCTAACCTATTAATAATAATTGAAATATAAATTGTAAACATAGTCGACTATGTTTGGTGTATAACATTGCTTCTATGAATATTGTGTAGAAATTCTACTCTTTATTAACCTTATAAATTCCACACCTCTCTCACAAAAATAATTGCCTTCACAACATTATATGAAATAATAAAGTTTTGTTGTCAACTTGTTTGAGAATATTACTCTTCTTGAGCTAAGAGTGAGTGCATGCCAAGAGCGGGCCTAATATTTTCTTGTTTTAGAAAGCAAGATTTGTGAGTGTGAGTAGGAAGCAACTGGGAACAAGAAACAAGTGGCATATTTTCTTGTTATATATATTTAAGGAAATTCTAAAAATAAAATATTATTATGAGGGAAATCTAGGTAGCATGGCAGGAAATCCATTTTTGAAACTTTTGACTAGAAGTAAGGATGCCCTAGTTAGGAATAATTGGAAGGTTAAACTATGGAAATATGGGTGAAATTTTATGTCTCCTCCTCACCCACTCTTCCTTTTTGAGGATGATGACATGTTAGAGTCAGCCAGTTTTGAGGTATTGATGATTGAGGCTGATTTTAGGGATCAAGTGGACGAACGAAAAAGCAACATTTTTGGAGAGGGATAAGTATGGAATCAGACGGAAAATTGGGCGGGGGAATGAATAAATATGACCCAAAATCCATGCTCTACCTGGATGAAATATGCGATCTCAAACCCTCAAACGAAATAATCAGACCATGACTTAGTGGTCATAGGTCCCAAGTTCTTGTCCCCAAAGTTGGCAAAACTTTGGAAAATAAATATTAAAATTTTGAACTCGATCTTCTATCCCTATGAAGATATGATGAGTGGAAGAATGGTAGGTTGATGCATGAAGGAGCATACCCAGAAGTATGTCCAAAGCTGAGAACATCACACATCAGGATGAAATCTTCGAGAATCCCTAAAAGCGAGCATTAATGACCTTAGCTACCTAACGCATATAGTTTATAGGTGAAAAGAAGAAATTTGAAATTAAAAACCAACTTCTAATCTTTCTATAGTATGAAGGGACAAAGTAGATTAGAATTTAAGTTGTCAGAACAATCAAGGAATAAGATCTCTACAGAAGCATCTGACTTCCTCCGAACAACTACCATCCCTCCTAAAATAAAACGTCAACAAATTTTTTGATCATTCTAAGCAATATTATCTTGCCTGATGTCATCAATGTTGTAGTTTGAATTTATTGTAAAATCTTCTATAAATCATGGAAAGCTCACCATTCCAAAGGGCGGCTCTGTGGCCTTTACAATTCATATGTAATTCTTCTTCACCTTGTAAATAATAGTATATCACTGTTTGGTCTCTCAATTTGTCTTTGCTTCTATTTTTGCTTAAGTGTGGATGTTTATTTTTGTGATGGCCATCTAAGCTTGTTCACTTAATTCTACTATCTGGATTTTGTGGTTCTGGCTAGGTGGTTCTAGAATTCACATCCATCCTCGAGTATCAGGGTTTATTTCTATTAAAGTCAATCAGGTAGAAGCGCTCTAATTTTACTATCTGGATTTCATGCACCCTTCCACTGATTCTAGAATTTACCCTTGCCCATTAGGTTAAAAGAGAAATGAGGATAGGATGAGCTGATTTGTTAGGTGATTTGTTGTTGTTTCACTGACGACGATGAACGAGTGTGTCTTGATGTGGTCATACCCCATTCTTGTTAGTTCCAATTATGGTGTCCCTTTGCTTTCTTTCTCATTCCATTTTTCCTTTCCCCCTTTATGATGTAGGAATATGGAACTAAAGGAGTTTTCCTTCTTCGAATATCAATTGCCCCTACCTCTCTCGGGCCAAGCGACCATTCAATGATGGTCGAGGACCGTTGGGCATGCCCCCACTCATCCAATGACGGTTTTTGAACCAAAATTTTTTGGCGAATCTACTAAAAACTCATTGAGTTTTTGTATTTGGGGAAATCAGAGTTTGGTGATACTCTGGTTTACCCACATATTTGCAAATCACCTGGTGACTCTCATTGAGTAGCATCCCCAGATCATCATATCAGTTACCTTTTATGCTAAAAGATTTTTATTTCCTAGAGGATCCAAGGTTTTATGGATAGCCTTGACCTCATTAGCGAAGAATGTATATTCATCTAGTGACTCCAAATTTGACACATGAACCAGGAATTCTAAAGACCAATACCTTAACTGGCCCAATTTTGTTGCCCACAGTGGAATGATCCTAGTCCACTAGACCTCCAATGTTGGCATGAAATTCTTGAAGGTTCCCTAGAAGCTCTAACAAAATATAATGGTACCTTGGAAACTGCTTGAGAATATCTTGAATATGTTGCTACAATAGCACCCCTCCATGGTATAACACATGAAGATGTCATGATCAAGCTCTTGGTCTTGTCTCTAGAAGGGAGGGTGCTATGGTGGTACCATACTCTAGAGTAGAGAACCATCCATTCATGAATGGATTTAGTGGGAGCTCTTATTGACACATTTGACGACTCCATGTATCCCTTCCAACTCTTTATGCACCTCACATTTATCAAGAGGGCCCCTTTTGAGTCTATAACAAACTTCAACATTCGATTTAGAAGGAGCTAGGAGAGAATCCCCTTTGAATACCAATCATCCCCCACCCAAGCTCACTTGTACTATGTTTGGGCTTTTTTTTTATATATAGACCTATTATTGTATCAATTAGGGGAAAGTAGATTCCCTCAAATATTTCAAGAGGTCGTGCAAGTAGAGTGACTCCTACTTTAAGCAGGAAAGACATCTTCAAGAGATTTTTCCTTATCACCCATATTTTCATCTATTGTTGTTGCCATTACAATCACACAATATCCACCATGAATGCCATATAAATTTGTGTATGGGCTAGGGCCATAGCTATGCAAAACAGAAGGGAAAGATTGCTTCTCAATCCCATGCAAAAACAATTCAAGCACTAGTCATGCAACAAAAAATCTTATTGCTTGTACTTTTTCCCACAAAACAGGGAACCTGGACCTATGGGAGAATTCCACTCACAAAAAGGAAGCATTTTTACACCCTTTTGTATCTAGGAGCATGATGAACAAGGGTCAAGACATATTCTTGATGGCTTAGCTGGTCAGCATGCAGGTCCCGAGGAGATCCTGTTCCTAGAAGGCTCAATAAATGAGATCTGCAGGGAGAAATACATGAAGACGATGGAGATGTGTGAGACTGGGATTTCACATCAAGTGGATCCTAAGGAATGGTGACATTGGAGCTTGTTTCTAGATAAACCAGTACCTTAGGAAGGCTCCCATGTGGCAACATGTATTACCACATTGATCAGCAACTGCATAATTACTTGTATGCATGATGATATGCCAAGTTGTGACCTCTTAGCAGCTTGGAAAACATTTTGGCAATGTCAACTAGACTATAGAAGGCGACTCAAGTTCAGCATAATTTGGTCCAAGCATTACAGAAACATTGGATGATTTCCAAGGTGGATCAATGGTCGTGGTGTGCCATTCATGTTGTAATTTTGTGTACATCAGCCTACAGTTAAATAAAAGTGCATTAAGCATGTGGCCAGTGACATCATCCTATTTATTTATGACTCAAAGTATTTCTAGAAATAATAGTAATTTTGAAACACTTCCCTTTGTTCCTAGTATTCTCTTTTATGTTTGTTGTGACCCCATGCCCAATGGACCAAGGCTCAAAATTCATGCATCACGTCATGCAATCTCCTAAATAATATCTACTATGATTCCCACTCCTCGACCAATAGGATGACTGGTCTATAAATAGCACCTCCAAGGTAGAAACATCATATTAAGAAGCATAAAACTAGAATGAGGTTGCAACTGAAGAGTCCCTATGAGAGTGGTGGTAAACTAATGAAGTTTTTACGTGATTGCATCAAGAAAAGATGTTGCAAATATCCTTAGCATCCTAATTCTGGTCCTTGGTGGGGTATGTTGATGGGAATGTGATCTACGAGAGTGTCATGTGGATCACATTCCATTTTGTTTATTTCATTTTGTTGTATTCTTCCCTTCCTTCTCTTTCATCGGTTCTTAGCTACTGCTAACTGATAAATTTAGTGGTGGTCATCTTTCTACTTCTACCATTTTCTATGTTTCCCTCCCTCCCCTCTGCCCCTCTCGTTCTCTTTCTCTGGTTTAATTTTTTTTTTCCATTTATTGTTCCCCTCCATTTTGTCCTTCCTCTTTCCTCTCACCCTATTTTCCATTCATATTTGACCATATTCCTCATTTGTCTTATAGTCTCCCTTGGCTGCTTCTGTTTATATACCTTCACTATCCCCTCCTTCCTTCCCTTTGTTTGTATATTTTTAGTGTTTCAAAATTAGTCACTTTATGGGTTCCCTTTTTTCACAATATGAAAAACCCTTATAAGTCATCAAGAGTGTGGATGAAATATTGTGTCTCCTCACCCATTCTTCATTTTTGAGGATGATTACATGTTAGAGCCAACCGATTTTGAGGTATTGATGATTGAGGTTGATTTCAGGGATCAAGTGGATGGACGAAAGAGTAAAATTTTTACAGAGGGTTAAGTCTGGAATCAGACAAAAAATTGAGTGGGGGCATGAACAAAGATGAACCCAAATCCCCACCCTACCTAGATGGAATATTGGGATCTCAAATCCTTGGATGAAAGAATTGAACCATGACATAGTGGTCACAAGTTCCATGTTCTCATACTCAAAGTTGGGTGGAACTTTGAGAAAGGAATATTAAAAGTATGAACCCGATATTTTATCCCCATGAAGATATGATGAGTGGAATAATGAGAGGTTGCTGCATGAAGGAGCATACCTAGAAGTCTGTCCAAAGCTGAGAACATCACACATTAGGATGAAAGCTTCAAGGTTCCCTATAAGCAAGCATTAATGATCTCAGCTACCTGACGCAGATAACTGATGGACAAAAAGAAAAAAATTGAAATGAACAACCAACTTTTGATCTTTCTATAGCATGAAGGAACAAAGTAGATTGGAATTTAAAAAGCTATCAAAATGATCAAGGAACTGGATCTCTGTAGAGCATCTGACTTCCTCTAAACAATTGTCATCCCTCTTGAAGTATAAAATTAGCAAATTTTTTGATCGTTCCACACAAGATTCTCTTGCCTAATGTTATCAATACTATAATTTGAATTTATTGTAAAATATTCTATAAATAGTGGAATACTTGCTATTCCAAAGGGTGGCTCTGTGGCCTTTACAATTCATATGTAATTCTTCTTCACCTTGTAAATAATAGTATATCACTGTTTGGTCTCTCAATTTATCTTCACTTCTATTTTTTCTTAAGTGTGGATGTTTATTTCTACGATGGCCATCTGAGCTTGTTCACTTAATTCTATTATCTAGATTTCATGGGTCTGGTTGGGTAGTTATAGAATTCACATCCATCCTTGGGCATCAGGGTTTATTTCTATTAAATACAATCATGTGGGAGCGCTCTAATTTTTCTATCTATATTGTATGCACCCTCTCATTGGTTTTGGAATTCACCCTTCTCTATTGTGTTGAATGAGAAGTGAGGATATGATGAGTTGATTTGATAGGTGGTCTGTTATTATTTACATCGACGATAATAAACGAGTATGTCTTGATGCGGCCATACCCCATCCTTCTTAGTTTCGGCTATGGCCTCCTTTTTCTTTCTTCCTCATTCCCTTTCCTCCTTTCGTCATTTATAACATAGGTAGCTAGAATCGAAGGAACTGATCTTATCTGGAGATCGACCATCCCTGCCTCTTCCAATCCAAGTAATTGTTCAAAGCTAGTCGAGAACCGTTGAGCACACCCTTGCTCATCCGATGACAGTTTTTGAACCAACATGAAAACCCTATCCAGGTAGAAGATGATATACTAGAAGTGATTATCAAGGATGAAATAATAAAGCAATGATATAATATTCTTAATAAAAGAGGGTTAATTTGTAAGTTTCATGAATACTGGCTAGGTTTCTTGGAGATTCAAAATTGGATCAACTAGAAGTGGAGATTAAAATTGGATCAAGTAGAAGTCTATATTGATTCTAAATTATTTAATAAGGAGGTTTTAAAGAATTTTGACATTACTCTAATGGATTTCATCTAGGAAGGATGAACTACTAAGGATCAAATGCATATGTCTTGCCAAGGATATTTCAAAAACTTTATTACAATTTGTTAGGATCAAATATGAATCAAGAGAATAGGATAAATAATTGAATTATGAAAACATTGGATTCTAATATCACAAATGTTATGAGACTGAACATATGGCAAGCGATTGCAAAGTAAGAATGAAGGAGAAAGGGATTAAAGAAATTTTGCATGAGATAAACTTTAATATTAAATAAGGATATTATACTATAATAGAACTTGGATTAGATCAATGACTTCCACTTCTAAGAAAGTATTAAATAAAGCCCTTTTGCATCAAGATGATGAAGGTCATTACAATTTACTTGGATCAACTATTAGAAGAAACAAAGAAGGAAACAAAGAATGAGAAAGTATAATAAACAAGTTCAAATTCAAATGAAATGAAAGGTGTGAAGTAAGATGTGGAGGAAATTTTCAAAGCAAATGAGACGAAAGAGACTCAAGTTAATCTAGGTAAATAATTTTTATTTTCCTTAAGTAATATAAAATCCTCTCCTTGCAATAAAAATGAAAGTATTGTATAGTGCATCCATTTCATTTTTGGGTTTCAAGAGCAACATAATAAATAAATGACTATGGAGGATATCCATTGTAATTTAGGGTTCCTAGGGCAGTTTAGGAAATAATTACTATGGAGGATCATCCTTGTACTTTAGGGTTGTTAAGACAACATGTAAGATATTCAGAGTAGCATAAGAAATTAATTTATATGGATGATCATTCTTTCACTTTAGGGTTTTCAAGCCAAGATAAATAAGAAATCGTTTTGTGAGGCTATTCCTTACAATTCAAATTCTCCAAAGAAACATGAACCTTTAGAAGATAACTCTCATTGTGAACAATATGGAAAAATATAAGAGATTGATGAAGATGAAATTGTTGGTGGGAATGGAAAAAGAAGAGGAAGAGCCTCAATGAAATAACAAAGAGAAAATAAAAATTATAGGGATATCAATTTGGAAAACCATAAACACATACTATAAATGTTAAAAACAAGTGAATCTAAGACAACAAATAAAAACAAAAAATGATGATAAAAATTGTATCATGGAATATTAGAAGGATGAATAAGATCCCTAAAAAACAAGTTATTAAGGAACTGACAAGTTTTTATAGTCCTAAGTTTATTTTAATACAAGAAATAAAATTAAGTAATGAGAAATGTAAGGATGCATTCAAAAAATATTTGCAAGATGGGGGATTGTCTAGTAGTTTTTTCTATAGGAGATTCCATAGGTATTAATATAATATGAATCAAAAGCAAATGGGATGGATAATTACTAGAAGCACAACCTAATTAGGTTGTATGTCTATTGTAGAAAGAGGAAAAAATCGAAGTAGGGGTCATAAATGTATATGATTTAACTATAGTTAGTCCTCATGAAAGATGTTGGAAAGACCTTAGCATATTTTTATCAAATACAATGATGATTCATAATTGTGATCTATGGATTCTTTGGGGGACTTAAACACAATTGTATCTCCTTTGGAAAATAAGGATGATAGGCTTGAATGGTTTGAATTAGTGTAGGATTTTGCTTCATTTTTCAATTCAAATGGCCTTTAGGATGCTATTCTTCAAGTTTTAAATATACATGGGATAATAGACATATTGGGCAAACTCATATAGCAAAATATTGGATAAGTTTTCATTATTCAACATATGGTTTGAAATAGATTATATAATATCTTTGGATATTTTATTGTAGACATGATTATATCACAAACCCATTCTCTTGAGATGTGATTTTCTCAATAATGGTCATCCAAAGCAATTTTGATTTCAGTCTATATGGATTCAAGATGTTGATTTCTTCCATATGGTTATGTTATGGTGGGATGAAGCAGAGTTTGAAGGATAATTTATGTACAAATTTATTCAAAAGTTGAAATATATAAATGGGCAAATGAAGATTTGAAATATCAAATATTCTAGTAATATATTTAAAGCAAAGGAAACTGAATCTAAGATAAATAATTTACAAGAAAGTAGAAAACAATGGGATGGACTAGGATACTTATGTGCAAGAAAAATAATTACTTTATGATTATCATAATGTATTGAAAAATGAGTTGTATTAGTCCCAACAATTTAGGGAGAGATGGATTAAAGAAGGGACTAGAAATACCAAATTCTTTCATTCTACAAAACCTAATAGATTTATCATTTTATTGTATGAAAAATATTTTAACTCTGAATGGAAGAAGAATATGATATCTATAAGGAAGCAATTAATTACTTCAAAGATATTTTGTTAGATTTTGGGAAAGAAAAGGATGCTTAAGGTAAGCTTTTGTAAATTATTCCATCAAGTATAGGGACAAGATGAAATCTTGAAAAGGAAGATCTCTATGGAGGAGCTACAAGAGGTAGTTTTCTCTTTCCACCCTAACAAGGTAGCTAGGCCTAATGGAATTTCTACAAACTATTTAAAAAAATATAATTTTTTGTAAAGTGATATGTTGGTTGTGGTTGAAAAGGCCACAAAAAAAAGTAGGCTACAATAAGGAATATTAATGCCACCTTTATTACATTATTTCCCATGAAAAGTGATACAAAATATTTTGATAATATTGGTCTAATAAGTCTTTGGAATATGATTTATAAGATCATTTTAAAAATTATAGAAAATGAATTGAAAAGCATTCTAGATTATGTTATCTCAGAGGAATAAGGTGGTTTTGTTCATGGTAAATATTTTCTTGATGGTGTTATCATTGAAAAAGAGGCCATACATTCTCTTCATTCCATAAAAAATCCAGATATGCTTATTAAATTAGAAATGAACAATGCATAAGTAGGGTTAATAGAGTATTCTGGATGACAATCTCAATTTTTATTTTATTTTGATAAAGGTTGATGTGAATAGATGAAATGTTGTAATGCTCTAAAATTTTATATCTTGATCAATAGATCCCCTATTGGATACTTTGAATCATCTTATGGACTTCGTCGGGGTTACCCATTATCTCCTTATCTATTTATCATTCTTCTTATTTAAGCATTGGGGAGATATTTCTCAAAAAAAAAAAAAATATCAAAGGTATTCAGGTTGCACAAATTGTCCCTTTGAGTCTCATCTCCAATTTTTTGATGATAATTTTATTTTGAGTCATCCCTTAGTAAGAGCATGGAATTTAAATCAATATTATAATATTATTACAAGGTTGTTGGATGGTTGGATAATACTACAAAATATAGGATTTTTCATTAATATTCCCTAGATTTATAGTGGATTATTATGGATATTTTAGGTTTTAAAGTTATAAAATTTTCATCAACATAATTGAGTACTTCTTTGTATAAAGGAAAGAAGAAAGAGCTTTGGGACTCAATTTTATATAGAATAAAATCTTGTTTGGGATGTTGTAAAGGTAAGTTCTTAACCATGGCGAGAAGGCTACAAGTCATGATGACTAAATTGTAATCCATCCCTATAAATATGATGTCACTTTGAATATTACCAACAACTATAGCATCCAAATTTGATAAACTTCAAAGAGATTTTTTAAAAGGATGTGAGGGGAAATTTAGGTTTCCTTTTTGTAAATGGGATGGGGTTTGCAAAGGAAGGGACATGAAAAGGTAAGGCTTTTGGAATTGCATATTTATGGGTTTGGAATTATGTAAAAAATTTGGAGAGTACTCAAAGATCAAAGATCAAGAAAAAAGTTGGGCAAAAATATTACTTCAAAGATATATAGGTTATCTATGAAATTATGTTGGAAATGAACCCTACCTAGAGGATTGCCAACATGGAACTACATATTAAATTATTCATAATTGATCAAGAAACATGTTAGATGATTGGTCAATGAGGAGAATTCTATAGATTTTTGGTTCCTGATTGGAGCCTTATCCTCTTATCTATGATCCAAAATGGTGACCATTGGATTGAGCATGTCTATATTATAAAGGTTCAAATATAAAATATTTATATTAATGTGAGCAACAACTCCAGATCATGGATTTCTATTAGTAACTTGGTTGAAGGAGAGGAACTCAAATAAACAATGGATGAAGTTCAAAATATAATTCAAGAGTTCTATTTGGCTATTTTTACATAGAAGGTTGAGTTGTTTTAGAATATATCAAAAGATGGTGGATACTTGCTCAAGTTAGAATATGAAGATTTAGAACGATTAAAATTTCATATTCTAATGATTTCCCTTGGAATAATGTTTGGTCATTAGAGGCCCTCCCTAAGGCCTCCACATTTCTTTGATTAGCACTCAAAAGCAAGATCTTAAGAGAGTATGCAAAGAAGAGGATAGCATGGACCTTTCAAGTGTACCTTGTGTGAAAAGGAACTAGAAACATTAGATCATTTACTTCATTGTCCTTTTGCTTGCACCATTTGAGGTTGTTTTTTATATATGATAATATATTGTGTAGCTCCATCAACATTGAAAAAGTTAATTAATTGTTTCAAAGCTAAAGCATTATTCATCATGTCTAAATTTAGAACCATATTATTGCCTTTCTTGTAGAATGTTTACATATATGGTGCTAATCATGGAAAGCCTCAAGTATGGAAAAAGAGATGTTAACCTCTTGGTTACATGATTTGAATATTATATGGAAGGGTCATCTATGACAATGGAGTTATTACAAAGGATCTGCTTTGTTTGTGGTCAAATGGAAATGCCCAAAAAGTAGGTTTATCAAAATTAATTTTGATGGTGCTTTTAAAGGAAAACTAGGAAAAGCTAGTGGAGTTGACACTTTTTAAAATAATAAAGATAAAATTCTCCAAAAACTAAAAACTATGTAGAGGCTAGGGCTCTTCTTTTAGGGATCAAAATTATAATTAAAAAAAGGAAAAAAATGTATTTCAATTGAGGGAGATTTACATATTGTCTATCAACAAAAATAGATATGAGAATTAGGTAAAAATATTAAATTATTGTTGATCTTCATCAACTATATTGGAGGCAGACTCTTGAAAATGTAAGCATATCTATAAAAGGAAACCAGACAAAAAATGAATGTGAGGTTTGGATAAAAAATAACATTATTGTTGATCTTCATCAACTACATTGAAGGTAGGTTTTTGAAAATGTAAGCATCATATTAAAGGAAACCAGACACTAGATAATATAACCAATCACAATGTTGATATATGTATTTCACATTTAAGAAGGCAACAAGTCAAACTTGAGATTTTATCCCTTAATAAGAATAATATAAAAAATAGTTGACTGTCAAAACTTAGTAGTTCGAGGAAGACAAAGAATATATTAAAAAATAATATTTTTAATTTTGCAAAGTATACCATAGTTGTATGTCTTTGGGTCTTTATCCACGAAACCCAAGTTCAAACCTCCGGTACAAGGGGATTGAGGCCCTTTCAAAAACCCATGCTTTACCTTAAAATTTAATCAAATAATAATACTGAATCGATTAAATTCTTTAAGATTCAAAAAGGAAACTCAAATTTAAATCTTATCAAACTGCACATAAATAATATCTAAGTTATTATAATATCAATGATGATATAACACAAACATAATATCCAAACTTTTTATCCATTCCATATCATATAATATTTTTATTCAATCTCAATCATCCTACTATTGAAATTTCTCAATGGCCTTGTGCATTACATTTGAAATATTTTCATTGCACTTCAAGTTTGTGAGTGATCTTTTGAAAGTTGGGGCAAAAGACCACTGTTGGGCAATGTTAGTCCTTTCCTACATAATTGAACATTATGTTGGGTTGTCATTTCAGCCGTTCAAAGGTTGTCAAGTGGAAGAGAAAGATTAACATGCCATTATTTCCACACCTAAATTTCATAATATAGGCTTTACCCATTGCCAAGATGGGAGCCTAAGCTTGCTTTCCAGCAAAAATAATGCTTTGATGCCTCAAAGCTTGCCCCCTACCTATTGATGATACCTAGTCATCAATTTTGTACTTGGTGACAAATTGTATTTGTATAGTGCAGAGAGTAAACTTCGACAAGAAATTACAAACAAAAGGTGGTTGAAGTGGCCCTGCATATCCTTTCTTTTCTGAAAAGACCTTCAAGTACATGTACTTCAACAAAGGACAGACAATTTTTGTCAACCTACCCCTTAACAGAATTTCTTGAAAAATTCAGTGCAAGGCTTCAAACTACTTTATCATTATTGCCCTTTTACTTTAAACCTGGATTCCACTTTATTTAGGATAGTGTTTGATGAAGTCAATCAGATCTTCCTACTGTCTAGAAAATGGAACCTGGCTCTATTTAACTGGCTTATACCTATTAACCATTATTTGAATGTAACCTAATACAATTAACTGGCCTAAACCTCTTAACCATTATTTTATTTGAAGTTTTTATCTATTTTCCTCTTTGCAGTACTCGATTCCATGTGACTCATAGCGTACGTGAAAATGAAAGAAAAATTAAAAAAATAATTTTAATTTTATTTATCCTCGACATACATTTTTAAATTTTTAATTTTTGTTTTTTGTGCTGACGTGGAGGGTGGAGCGGTAGTCCTGTCGCAATCATGGTATTAAAGAACGCTGCTTAGTATGGAACTGGAACCGTGACCTGTACGCTAGAGATCCCCCAGTCTCTTTTTCTCCCACGAGCTTTCATTTTTGGGCATATTCCCTCCTTAACAATGATGGCGCCAGAGAGAGAGAGGGGGAGGGGACAGAGAGCGGCGTGTAGAGAGAGGAGATAGAAAGAGAAGGGGGAGGGCAGCGTGATGATGATAATAGAGACAAAGTACGTTGGAGGGACTCTATCTCTCTTTCACCTTTTGTTTTTTTTTTAATCTTTATTGGGGGCGGGGCGACCGACAGATTTGCCTCGAAGGGAGCGCCCCCATGGATGGGGACCGCCCGCTTTTAGTGCTACTGTCTCTGCACGTGTCATGTGGGCCCCGCTGCCAACTAAAGGGGATCTTTCCGTCCAAATTTAAAATTAAAAAAATCCGAAAACCGACGTCTGTTTTATTTCCGCGTTAATTGCCGCCGTTGAACAATGTGTCCCTTGGGGCATGTGTGTCGTAAGTGGGCAGTGGCTTCTTTTCAAGGGCGAGCGATCCAAAGTCCGGCACAAAAAATTATATAACCAAAAACCACATGGAACCTATCCATTCCCTAGAGCTTCTCATCCTCACCCCATGCCCATGCATTTAAACCTTTCACTCCTACCAGCTTTCACCTGGTTTGAATTTGGTCTTCATTCATTGATTGGTTTGAATTTGGGTTTCAGTCATTCATCGTGCTTTTTTTTATTCTCACACTTGGTTTGAATTTGGTTTTAAGTAACATGGTTTGAATTTGGGTATCACTGATTTGAATTTGGATTTCCTTAAGTTGACTTTCAACTCGCGTGGTTTGAATTTAGATTTCACCCATCTATTGCATGATTTGAATTTAAATTCTTTAATAAAAACCCAAAACATACCTATACAATATCCTTTTTAAAACTTCTTAATGTTTTTCATTTAAACACACATTGTTACCTTTCAACCTTTCAATATCAAGGCATGAAAACTCAAAAGCATAGCAATGTCTCTTTCAAGACCTCCCAATGTCAAGTGGCTTGAATTTAGGTTTCACACATCCATCCTTCAATATCATAAAAACTCAAAAGCATACCAATGTCTCTTTCAAGACCTCCCAATGTCTGGTGGCTTGAATTTAGGTTTCACCCATCCATCTTTCAATATCAAGGCATGAAAACTCAAAAGCATACAAATGTCTCTTTCAAGACCTTCCAATGTCCGCGTAGCTTGAATTTAAGGTTTCACAAATCCATTTCATAATTTAAATTTAAATCTACTTAATAAAAACACAAAACATACCAATACCATATCTCTTTCAAAACCTCTCACATTAATACCTACCTATCTATTTAAAAGACAGTGCTACCTCTCATTTTCTAGGCTTACAAATGCACAAATGGTGCTTTTGGAATAAAATACCCAGCGTGTCTTGCCTTCTTGGGAGGGGACTCGTTGATGACTTAAGGGCTTTTTCAACCATGGCGGAGGTCCGCAGCTACAATCGACTATACAATCGACTATACCATTAAAAAAAAGGTTGTCCGTCTTTTCCATAAATCTCTTCATCTAAGGAACTCTAAACTTATCATGTGCATTTAAAAGAAATAGGTTTCTTGATTTATGAATAAATTATTGGAAGACTTATTCTTAATAGTGATAATATTATTTCAGATTGTACTTGAAGTGCAGAGGCTTTGGTTCTTTTTTGGAAGGTTCAAGGTTCAAACCGCGGCGTGGGCGAATGTGTGAGAGGGTGGGTATGTAGTGGCTTTGTGTTAAATTCTCTATTAAAAAGTACTGTGAAGGGTCATGATTGAAAGGAGACTACTCAACCCTGTGCGACAATCATAAAAGTTTCTCTAATAACCAAATAAAATAAAAATATTACCGAAATATACTTAATAACTACAATTTTACTGAATTTCTATTAACTTTTTCTAGATTTAATCTCCTATACGGTCCCAGTCCTATTAACTTATTCTCAATAGCGACAATATTACTTATGGCCTTGAATTGAGAGTTACCTTTCCAAAAATAAAAATTATGCTTTGCACAAGAATCCATTAACCTTGGATGGGCTGCCTGTTTTTCAGAAGTTGTAATGAACCAGACTTTGAGCTTCACCCACAGCACGCCCTCCAATCAAAGCCCACACTTTGAGGACACTTTGAGGCAACTTCCGTTTATATGGTCTGTTTGTTTGGTGCATTACCCAAAAGAGGTTTTACTGTTGTGACATTCTAATATTTAGCACAATTGTGGCATTGGCATTAATGATGTTGCCATGAAAAGAAGTGATTCAGCTTGTTTCAGCTTACTATTATATCTTTCTGAACTGTATTTTTTTTTAATGTCAAGCAGCTTTTTGTCCTTATTAAACTACATAGTTATTAGGAGCCCTGTAAAATATAGTTGCAGTATGGGATGTATGAGTGCTGTGCATAAGACAGAATAATGAAAAGACGGATAGGGTGCTTTAGAGTGATGATTGCTTAACAAGTATTATATTCCAGGCTATGGAATTTGTGACTGTGTGCCCATAACCATCTTTTGAAAAAGGCGCACTTTTATTCTATTCAAGTTCTGTTGCTTTGCTTGTTATGGCATAATACTTTTATAACGGAATGGAAATGCTCCTTTGAACAATCCCAAAATATCATGATCCCAAAGTCTATCAATTATCAATGATACTTTTTAGTTACTGTCTAAAGCCTTACAAAAATACATTATACAGACTGAATTCATGAAATATATTTTGATCTTGGGAAGACAATTCAAAAATTTAAAGTTAGAAATCACATTATCTTTACCTTTAAAAAATACTTTATCTCTACCTTTAATTTTTATAAATGTGCAGTCCTCCTCAGCACATCACTTCATAAGTTTGTTGCTGTAGGCGTGCAAAATCTTGTAATTTGAAGAGTCTGTGACTAGTTTGACTGCGTACGATTGAAGTTCAAATAACCCATTTTATTGTCGCCAGGTTTATCGCTTTCTATGGTGTACCTGGTCTTTGCGTTCGTCGACAAGTCATTATGTCGGTTATCTATTGTTAGTAAAACCCAACACATAAGTTTGGTATAGTTTTAAGTGTTGGTGTGATATTCGAAAAAAATAGGTATGTTGATAGTGGTTGAGTATATTTTTATTTAAGTTTTTAAATAATTTATTTAAAAAATTTTAAACAGTTAAAAATCTTCATAAAAATTTATAATAATATTTAAATTCGATTTAGGTATGAGGTGTAAATTAATTAGGTCGACCAATCCCTGTAAATGGAGCGGAGGTCCAAGGTTCAAATCTTGGATTTCCCGAACTAAATGCTTGTCCCTTTTCTGCTTTCAACCGTGTAAAAGGTTTAAAATGATTGTAACATGGTGGTTATAGGAACAAACAGTGTGCAGTAGTAAGTAGTATGTGACGACTTTTAATACGAACAACACAGATATTGTGACGACCCACAATAAAAATCCAACAACCTAACCAAATATGTGACGACTATCAATTCCACTATGTGAATTTAAAAAAAATTAAAACTAAAATTCAACTTACTATTCTCCTGTACAACAGATTCTCCTATAAAACCAAAAAAACGAAAGTTGATGACCTGTCTATTCCGATAATATATTATGGGATTTTTTTTGTTGACACCCTTATGTTTTGATCCTTCAATCTATGCCAGGGTAGAGGAATGTAAGCCTATGGCGAGTCTAATGTTGTGATAGCACAACTCTGATCCATTCTTGCTTAGACCCTAGCTAAGTTAATGCTAGATTGGCTAAGGTAACCACCATTTATATTGTAAATAGTTATTTCAAATTAAATGGTATTGATTTAATTAATTATATTTTTTATTAAAATATTAAGGTTTAATTTTTGTTAAATAATATGTTTATAATTGTTTATCTGTTATAACATTTTTTTTTATAGACACTAGAAATATAAAAAGAAGTTGTTTAAATTTTTAAAATTTTAAAAAGTAACAATTATCAAATCTTTTTAAATAATACATATATAATTGTCAAACTATTATAGTACCACCATCTGTTTACGATGTAATATGAATGAAGCCCATCTCAATCCCATATAATTTATTGTAAAAAACTACCACCAATTTGAAAGGAGTATACTATAAGAATAAGTTTTTATGTCTTTGAAGTGGCCATTCAACACCATACAATCTATTATATATATATATATATATATATATATATATATATATAACACCATACAATCTATTATATATATATATATATATATATATATATATATATATATATATACTATTATATATATATATATATATATATATATATATATATATATATATATATATATATATATGGATTATTCTACCATATAATCCCTCTCCCTATGTATATATTAAGGAAGTATATAAATTGTAAAAAAGCATTATTAATGTTTTTTTTTAATTTTTGAATGAATGAAGTAGTTAAATTTTATTTTAGTTTAAAAAGTGTTATTTATGTAAGTTAGATAATTAAATAGTTAATCATTTATTAGTAGTTTGTTTCTTTACTAGGTAGGTGTAGAGGGAGGATAGCACAGTTAAAGCTTCTTATAGGATGTCAAGAAGATTATTTAGGAGAGTGCTTTAAATCTTGGTTTGAAAATAGGTCATACAAAGGTTTTATATCTCTCTTGTTGTTTATATCATGAGAAGTTTGCTTATCTAGCAATGTAGGAATATCTTACTTGGCAGGTCTCCTTCCAAATCATTAGAAGTTTCAATAATTAAGGTTTTGGCAACAAAAAAGGTAATTAGACAAATCACCCCTCGAAATATTGATAAATTAAGGCCTAAGGCTTTTTTGATGGGGTTAGACAAGGGGTTCCTAGAGTTTGTGGAGCAAGATGATTACTATATATTTCTGACTTTCATTATTTTAAATTCAAGGTTGGACTAAGAAAAGGTTCTAATAATTATGCTGAAATTATGATACTTAAAGTGTTGGTTTAGTTAGCAGAATAAAAAGGAATACAAAAAATCCAAATTTATGGAGACTCACAAGTGGTAATAAACTAGATGCTTGGTGTTTCTAGGATCGAAAACATGATTCTAGAACTCGTCGCATATCAAATAAAAGAAGTTATGAATCAAAGTGTATTTTTGACTTTTTGGTATATTTATAGAGCTTCAGATTGAATCATATATGTTCTTGAAAGCCAAAAATTTGCACCATAAAAATATAAAGCAACAATGAAACACAATGATATGAACAAGATAAGATAAAACACATCCTTTTATGTATTTATCCTCGTAATTTTAAGGTGTTACAATAATATCACCTCTTAGGGGATGCTACCAACGATACAATGATTACAATATTGCATCAAATTGAGGTCTCCAAGTGCAATATAAAAAATCTTCGTGCTAGCGTAGTTCGTGGGGGAGCAGGTTTTCTATGATCGTCACGTGAGAGTTGTATTCAGAGTCTTTGTTGTCCTTGTACCTATAACCTCCACACAAAGGAATAATAGCAAATCAATAGCATGTGCAGGGCCCACCGAAGTTGGACCTGTATTCAATCAAAGAGAATGAAAAGAAGAAAAAGTAAGTGCATGTATGCAATAAATGAGATCTAAACTAATGTAGAGAAATTAAATGAGCAAATCTAACCTAAAATATAATGAAAAGCGAAAAATAGATCACCTGAATGTGATCATCTTGGGTCGAGATGGTTTCATCTACAAACCATCTTGGGGCAAGACGATCACTATCGTAGATCTGTGTTTTTGTGTTGCTAAGCCCGAGCATTGTTTAAGATGACCTAAGGATGTATTGTCGATGATTGAATTTCATGACCTCTTTAAAAATGGATAGATGTGAGTTAACAGGTTGGAACAATCACCAGAAATAGGGTGTTGGTTATGCAAAGTAGGGAAGCATAACTTTCAATCTTGTATGATAGTCTAGCAGTGAAAAAAATTGACGGGTTGATTTTGGCAGCACTTTATTGCACAAAAACTTGAATTCAGGATTTTGGAATATTTTTCTCATCATCCAAAACTGAGGGGGGAGTGCCATTTTGTAGACCTCTTGGCTAGAGGCTAAATGTGGCAAGGATTATTTGCATGAAAAAGCAGAGGGACAGTTTGCACGAAAAAATAGATGCATGCCACTAATTGCATGTGATTTGATAAAATTAGCTCATGTAGCATGTTCGATGTTGGTGTGAAATCATGTGCGGAGCTAACAGGCAGTTTTTACTGCTAGTTATGATTTTATTATTTTTATTTTTGTTTTTGTGCGATCATCTCGGGTCAAGGCAGTCATGAACCTGTGACCGTCTCGGGTCGAGACAATTAGACTTCTCATAGAAAAAGTTGCATATTGCCAATGAAAACCACTAAATTAGCCCTAAGATTACCCAAGGTGGATGGTGTGATCTAGAAAGGAGGTATTTTGGGAGTCTCCTCGCAAATGACGCATTTTAGGTGTCTACAATGCTTAGTACAAGAATTCAGTGAGGGAAATGCATTGGTCCATATCTATATATAGGGAGATTAATTCACTCCAGTTAAAGTAAGCACAACTAAAACAACTTAAAAAAAAAATCAAAAGTCAATGATTTACAGGAAATTGGTTAACAAACTGGGAAGGTGTTAAAAGATAAAAATTAGCCTAATAGAGATAGCTAGCTATGATGTATAAGCGACTTGATTTTTAGGTCATTATTAAAGCTGAAGAACACAAGCTTATACTGAGAGGGGGGGTGAATAGTAGAAGATCACTTTTTACTTTTCTTTCCCAATCAATATTATGCAATAGATCAATGCCAATATCAACAACAATAATAAAAGAAATGGACAAATCAACACACACAATAGAGACACCAATTTAACGTGGTTCACCCAATGTGGGCTACTCCACGAATAAAATATTTCACTAAAATTTTCTCAACAAATATCTTGGGAAACCTTTCCCTATTACAATGTTTATGGACCTCTGTACAAAGGAGACACCAATCCCCTAATCAAGTTTGTGGATATCTATCCATAGGAGAATTCCTCCTCTGCTCTGGTTGGTGATCTTCTAGAAGAACTACTGCCTCCACTACACTCGCTTATGGATCTCTATCCATTGAATACTCTTGTCCTCATTACCCTAGATAATGGACCTCTATCCACTAGAGACTATCGTCCTCTATACTTTGTCACCTCTAAAGCTTGCTCTCAGCTCTGTCTCAAATATGTACTAAACACGGTCCTTCGATCTAGCACAAAATTGCTTAATATCTGTCTCTGATCTGCACTAAATATTGTCCTTTGATCTAGCACAAATCTGCTTAATATTTGTCTCTAATCTAGCACAAACCTGTCCTTAAATCTACACCAAAATCTATCCTCAAGCCTTAACACAAAGCTTGAATCAATCACAAATCAACTTTGCTAGATCTACCCCAAACCTTAACCCAAGGTTTGAACAAATAAATCAATCAACTCTGCTCACAAGTCTTCTTAAAGAATTATCTCAAATATGCATTGTAAGCTTCCACAAAAGCTCACACTAATCTATCCACAAGTCCTCTCTAGAACTTGTCCAATCTGCTCAATAAGTCTTCACCAAAAATTACCTCAAATCTGCTCAACAAGTCCTCACTAGAACTTGTCCAATCTGCTCAACAAGTCTTTACTACGACTTATCCAATCTGCTCAACAAGTCTTCACTAAGACTTGCTTCAAATATGTATTGTAAGCTTCCACAAAAGCTTACTCAACTCAACTCAACTTAACACAAAATCCTCTTCAATCACTTAGACAAGCTTCACATAGAATATTGTTTAATCTCACAGAAACATATAGGGAATTGTTAGAGACTTAATATGCTTCATGCTTACAAAAAAGCTCAATTACTTTCAATTTCTTTTTCAAATCAAATTAGAATATAGAACAATTTATTTCATAGCACTTGAACTATCACTTCAACACTTCCACTTGACTAGGCTCAATCAACTCTACTCAATCAATTACTCAATGAAACACTCCTTGCTTACAAACCCTAGTTCAAGCATATGAATCCTCACTTAATTATTTCCAACAATGCTTATCAAACAATGTTTCTAGTATCAAATTTTATTCCAAAAAATCAAACTCAACAATGCTTATAAAACAACCCTTTTCTCTTCAACTTAGCATTCACAACATCCAACAATCACTCACAAGGAAGATGTGCCCATACCTTATATTTAATGAAGAATTGTCCTTACAAACATGTATCAAACACAATTACTCTTTTGCCAATCTTTAAGGGTTAGGTAGAAAAAACCTTCTCAAAAATTCATTCAATAATTTCCTCACAAATTATTCTCACAATACAAAACATTAGATCTCACTTACACCTTATTACTCCTTTCAACTATTAAACCCAATAAGAATTTATTTTACAATAATATTTAAACTCCTCTAAAGCCTTATTAATCCTTTCAACACTTTAATCACCAAAAAATCACTATATAAAATTTATTTCCATAAACCTTATACCTCCCTAAATGCTCATGCCAACAAACCTTAGGACAAATAATTAAATATTAAAAATTAAATACCTTTTGCCCTTGGTGGGAATCGAACCCATGCTACGCTTCCATAAGTGCCCTAGCCACGGCTTCCATGGCCACATGAGCTAGGTGCTCACGTGGGACCTAAGTGTGCCCGCGCACACTTATTTCAAAAGCTACCACCAAAAGATTTAAAAATTAAAAGCTTCCTCCTTTTGTTGTCGTAGAGTCTTGAACTTGAGACCTCCCCTTTGCTGCAACTTAGCACCCAAGCTGATCGTCGTCTGGGCTAGCCTCCCGAATGGTGCTACGAATTCAGCTTTGCTCCTCTTTATGCTTTCCTCTCCTCGGTGTTAGCATTGCGCACATTTTATCCTTTCTCTTTTGCGTTCGATCGATGAGCACAACCAACACCATGATTTTCGAATGCCACCCTTTAGCTTTAGATTAAGGCCATATTAATATACCCTTTCAAGGCATTTATATTCACGTCAGCGGATAATAAATTTGACTTTGCATTTCAGAAATAATATTTTATTATAATTATTTAAATTCAAAATGAATTTAAATATTATAGATTAAATATTTAAATATCCTTTAGGCCTTTTAAAATAAAATAAAATATAAACTTCCTTAGGTTTTTAGGAAAACCTTTTGCCATTATCACCTTAGAAAAATAACCTTATTATTTTCTTTCAATCACCATGGAATGGAGATATCTTTTCAACCCTTTTATTTTGCCCAAATATTATGATATTGTTATCCTTCTTGCTTCTCTTTTGATGCTTTAGCCAAAAAATATTTAAATTAAATATTATATCCTTACCTCTTAGAAAATAAACCATGAACCATTTGCTTAACATTCCTTTGACATCTGCTTAGTAATCCTTTGACATCTACTTAGTATTCCTTTGACATCAATGACAACAAATCTTGCTCATATTTCCAACAATATTCCCCTTTGTCATTGATGGCAACCCATTTACCTTTTATCATTTCTTTTACCTCTTTCTGTTTTGCTCCCCCTGAGAAACTACTCCCCCTAACTGAATGCTCTCATCTTAACTCAAATCTCTCCCCCTTACTCAAATCTCTCCCCCTTTGTCATCAATGGCAAAGGGTCACCTTTGGGTATCGGGGCTAAGAATGAAACTCTTAGCTTAGTCCCTCCTCCATCTCCTCTTGAGGTGGTTAATTCTAGGGTGGGAGTATTTCTACTCCCAGCATGCACTGATATTTACCTTTGTCTACTTTCCTTTTCATCTGTTCCTTTTGATTCCTCTGACTATACTTGTTTATGCTTATCTCTAGAATTTTTTCTCTACACCACTTTGTTGTATGTCCACATTGTTGCAATTATAACACTTAATATTATTATTTGTTGGAGGTGCAAATGTCTTGGGATTTCTCTTGGTGAAGCCATATTTGTTCCTGCCATTAACCTTGCAATGCAATGCCTTGTGACCAAACTGATTACAAGAATAACAATACCCTTGAAAAAGCTACCTATTTATGAATCTTCCATATTCCTATCTTTCATGTGTCCTGGACTGTGTAACCTTGTGCCCAAACCTATGACATGAGAAGCATCATCCATTGAAACTACCTTGCCTTGACCTCATTGGTTTTTTAGTCTATTTTACAATGTGCTGGTTCCTATTCTATTTTTTCCTATTTTGTGCATTTTTCCTTTCCTTTTTGAACTTTCTGTTGTCCAACTCATCCTCAGGAGTCTCATTCTCTCTTATACTCTCTTCTCTAAATTTTCTTCTTCTTCAGAACTTGAGGTTGACTCCACTTCTTGTTTATTTTATACTTGTTCAAAACCAAGACCTGTCTTGTTTGATGTCGGTTTTTGTGTCTTGATAATCTTGTCCAAGTTCTTTGAGCTTCTACCAAACTTGTGTAACTTATCATTAGACTCTTTTACTTCCTTCCTTAGTAGAGCTACCTCATGCTCTAACCTTTCACATTCTAAGACTTTTGATTCTAACTTATCTTTGAATCTTCTTGTCTTGGTCATTGACTTATTTAGATCCTCTATAAGCTTTCATTTATCTTCATAACATTCTTGAAATTTAAGCTTGAGTTTTGAGTTTTGCTTTCTTACCTCCCTTAATGCATCAAGGGCATGAATAAGCTCCCCCTCAAGGTCAACTTCTCCTATCTCTAATTCTTCCTCTATTTGTTCGCTTTGAAAACATATTCATTCTTTTCTAAATTGTCTTCTATAGGATCACCTCCTTCTTCTTCTAATGCCATAAGAAGACCCTCTTCTGGTCCTTCAAGTGTATCTTCATATTCATCTTCATTAAAACTGAAACCACTCTTTGTACAACTATATTCAAGATAACCAAAGTTATCACATCTAAAACACTTGAGAATTATTGGTGACCTTTTCCTAACCACTTCTTTTTATTTTTCTAGAAATATAACTTCATATTTATCATTATTTGAGGAACTATCATCAATATCATTTGAATACTTGCTTTATCTGCATAGAAACTCTTCTTTTGTCTTTGGAAGAACTTCTCTCCTTGCTTGTATTGTTCATCCCTGCTTTTCTTTTGGCACCTATGTTTTTCTGTTTTCATGTTCTTATGATCCTGTTTCTCTTCATCATTGCTATTTCCAGCTTCTTGACAATCAGATGCATAGTGACCATACTTTCCACAATTGAAACATCTAACAGATTTTGTACCTTTAAACTTTATTGGATTCTTGTTCCTTCTGCCATAATTTACTTCATCACTGGATGACTCATTGCTTGAATCTAATTTCTTACCCTTAGTATTCTTAGTGGCTTTAAATATTGCTTCTTTCTGGGGAACAAGTTCCTCTTTTGTTCTCATCTCAAAAGCTATGAGAATGCCATGTAATTCATCCCTTATCAAAAGATAACTATCTTTTGATTCCTCTATAGCTGAAATATTTTCACTAAACCTTTTTGGGAGTGACCTTAAAATATTATCACAAACATCAGATTCTTGAACTTCAAGTCCAAGTCCTTGCATGGAGTTAACAACCTTGTCCACACGAAGTAGATAACCACTAATGTTTTCCTCATCCTTCAATTTTAGATCTTCAAATATTCCCTTGAGATTTCGTATATTTGCCTTTTTGACCTTCTTATCCTCTTCATATATGCCTTGCAACTTATCCCAAATTTCTTTTTCTGATTTGCAGTGCATAACCTTTATAAACTCTATTTTATGTAAACCTCTCAAAATTGTATTCATTGCTTTTGAATTGTAATGATGTAGAAGCTTACCATATTTATCTGTAGGTGGAGTAGTTGGTGGTGTGTATCCATTTTCAACTACTTCCCATATTTCATTTTCAAGTGCCATCAAGTGAATATTCATTCTCATACTCCAGAATACATAATCGCTCCCATAAAATAATGGTGTTGAATTATCTAAGGATCCACTCTTAGAATTTATTTGTGTTCTTGTGAGATTTTTCTTCAAGATATTAAACTCTTTCGAAGGAATTCACTCTTATAAAAATTGAAGAACATATGCTTATACTAAGAGGGGGGGTGAACAATATAAGACCACTTTTTACTTTTATTTCCCAATAAATATTATGCAATAGATCAATGCTAATATCAATAGCAGTAATAAAATTAATGCACAAATCACCACACACAATAGAGACACCAATTTAATGTGGTTCATCCAATATGGGCTACTCCACGGAGAAAATATTTCACTAAAATTTTCTCAAAAAATCTCTTGGGAAACCTTTCCCTATTACAATATTTATGTACCTCTATCCAAAGGAGACACCAATACCCTAATCAAGTTTATGGATCTCTATCCACAGGAGAACTCCTTCTCTACTCTGGTTGGTGATCTTCTAGAAGAACTACTACCTCCACTACACTGGCTTATGGATATCTATCCATTAAAGACTCTTGTCCTCACTCAAAAGACCTATCTTCACTGCCATAGCTAATGGATCTATATCCACTAGAGAATTTCATCCTCTATACTCTATCACCTCCAAAGATTGCTCTCAGATCTATCTCAAATCTATACTAAACACAGTACTTTGATATAACACAAATTTGCTCAATATTTGTCTTTGATCTGCACTAAACATTGTCCTTCGATCTAGCACAAATTTGCTCAATCTCTATCTCTGGTCTGGCACAAAAATGTCCTTAAATCTATACCAAAATCTTCCCTCAAATCTATCCTCAAGACTTAACACAAAGCTTGAATCAATCACAAATAAACTCTTCTAGATCTGCCCTAAACCTTAACCCAAGGTTTGAACAAATCAATCAATCAACTCTACTCACAATTCTTCTCAAAGACTTGTCTCAAATTTGCATTGTAAGCTTCCACAAAATCTTACTCTAATCTATCCATAATTTCTCTCTAGAACTTGTCCAATCCGGTCAATAAGTCTTCACCAAGACTTACCTCAAATCTGCTCAACAAGTCCTCACTAGAACTTGTCCAATCTGCTCAACAAGTCTTTACTAAGACTTGTCCAATCTGCTCAACAAGTCTTCACTAAGACTTACCTCAAATCTATATTGTAAGCTTCCACAAAAGCTTACTCAACTCAACTTAATACAAAATCCTCTTCAATAACTTAGACAAGCTTCACACAGAATCTTGTTTAATATCACAAAAATATATAGAGAATTATTAGAGACTCAATATGCTTCATGCTCACAACAAAGCTCAATCACTTTCAATCTATTTCTCAAATCAAATTAGAATATAGAATAATTTATTTCACAGAACTTGAACTATCACTTCAACACTTCCACTTGACTAGGCTCAATCAACTCCACTCAGTAAATCACTCAATGAAACACTCCTCGCTTACAAACCCTAGTTCAAGCATATGAATCCTCACTTAATAATTTCCAACAATGCTTATCAAATAATATTTCTAGTATCAACTTTCATTCCAAAAAACTAAACTCAACAATGCTTATCAAACAACCATTTTCTCTCCAACTTAGCATTCACAACATCCAAAAATCACTGACAAGGAAGATGTGCCCATACCTTTTGTTTGATGAAGAATTGTTCTTACAAACTTGTCTCAAACACAATTACTCTTTTGCCAATCTTTAAGGGTTAGGTAGCAAAAACCTTATCAAAACTTCATTCAATAATTTCCTCACAAATTATTCTCAACAATACAAAATATTAGATCTCACTTACACCTTATTACTCCTTTCAACTATTAAACCCAATAATAATTTATTTTACAATAATATTTAAACTCCTCTAGAGCCTTATTACTCCTTTCAACACTTTAATCACCAAAAAGTCACAATATAAAATTTATTTCCATAAACCTTATACCTCCTTAAATGCTCATGCCAACAAACCTTAGGATAAAGAATTAAATATTAAAAATTAAATACCTTTTTCCCTTGGTGGGAATCGAACCCACGCTGTGCTTCCACCAACACCCTAGCCGCGGATTCCACGACCACGTGAGCTAGGCGCTCACGTGGGACCTAAGTGTGCCCACACACACTTATTCCCAAAGCTACCACCAAAAGCTTTAAAAATTAAAAGCTTCCTCCTCTCGCTGTCGTAGAGTCTCAAATGCGATACCTCCCCTTTGCTGCAACTTAACACCCAAGCTAATCACCATCTGGGCTAGCCGTCTGGATGGAGCTACAAATTCAATGCTGCTCCTCTTTATGACTTCCTCTCCTCGGTGTTAGCAATACACACGTTTTATAATTTTCCTTTCGAATTTGATCGATGAGCACAAAAAACACCATGATTTTCAAATGCCACCCTTTAGCCTTTGATTAAGGCTATATTAATATGCCTTTCCAAGGCATTTGTCTTCACGTCGGCGGATAATAAATTTGACTTTGCATTTCAAAAATAATATTTTATTTATAATTATTTAAATTCAAAATGAATTTAAATATTATAAATTAAATATTTATATGTCCTTTGGGCCTTTTAACATAAAATAAAATAAAATATAAACTTAGGTTTTTAGGAAAATATTTTGCCATTATCACCATAGCAAAATAACCTTATTATTTTCTTTCAATCACCATGGAATGGAGATATCTTTTCAACCCTTTTCTTTTACCCAAATATTATGATATTGTTATCCTTCTTGCTTCTCTTTTGATGCTTCAAAAATATAATATTTAAATTAAATATTATATCCTTACCTCTTATAAAATCAACCATGAACCATTTGCTTAACATTCCTTTGACATCTACTTAGTAATCCTTTGACATCTGCTTAGTATTCCTTTGACATCAATGACAACAAATCCTACTCATATTCCAACAAAAGCTTTGAAGAAATGTCAAATAAGCATATGAAGAATGTAATTTCATATTTACTTGATATGAAATTATGATTTTTTTTCAAAAAAATAAACTATAATTTATAAAAATTTATAAAATATATAAAATAATTAAATAAAAGAAGATATTATCACATTGATAAAGTATATACTTATTTTTGGATAAATAGAGATTTTTTTTAATATTTTGTTAGTGTGAAAAACCCCTACGATCGACGCTTAGGGCTAAGCATCTCCATCCCACAACAACTTCTTATAAGGAGGAAAGCTAAGCTTAGTATAGAATTTAACACTTCAAACCTCAAAAATAAAGTTTTAATACATGTAATGTTTTATGATTTTGTAATTTTAAAATTGTAAGACAATAAATCAATAATGTATATCATGGCAATTTCATGCAAGTATGTATATTCTAAGGAAGAACATCATAATATCTTCATTATATTAATATTATTTAATTTTCTTCCTTAGGTTGAACATGTAAATAATAATAAAAAAATTTAAATCTTAATAGATATAAAAGCTTTGTGTGAGTAGTGGCGGCTTAAATCCATGTAAGTTTTCATGGTTTTATTATAAATAAAATTTGCGGTATATGATAAGCCACTAATAAAATAATAAGAATGATTTTTTTTAATGAATGAAAATTTATTTTAGATTATTTGTTTATTTTATTATTTATATGAATAATTTAAATGAATATTATCAATAATTTTTTAATTTCATTTAGGATATAATGTGGAATTCAAAGGTTTAGCTTAAATTAATTGCTAAAATTTTGGTTTAGCTTAAAATACTCAAGATAAAATAACCACAAGATCTAAAATAAAGTTGCAATATAAAATATATGATAATGGCAAACTACTAAGCATATAAAACTCATAAACAACTTCAAAAATAACTCATATAAATACCATTAACAAATGCTCATGAAAATTGGATCTAAAGATCTCAAATACACCATACTTCTATCTTCTCCATTACAATTGTATATGTCACTCACTATATCTCTAATCTCTCTTAATAACCACATATATAATGGAATGTGACTCTTCATACGAAGCACTCTTGGCCTTCACTCTTCTAGAGACTCTTCCCTTTCTATTCTACGTACTCATGTGCACATGGACTATTATGCACATTTACAATACCAAAATACTTTGCACACATGCTTTTATTACATTGCATAAAGTAAATGCTCAAACTCTAATCTAGGACTCCCTTTCCTAATCTAAAGATGTACTCAAGGTGGTACATTAGCATATACCAAATAATGTAATATATTCTAACACCCCTCTATATTACATTATTTGGTTATTGAAGACTTTAGTCTTCAATATGGTCTTCATTTCTTGACTCACTTTGCATTGTATACCTTCTTTGATCAGATTCTTTATCTTCTTGCTTGTCTTCATTTTTAATATCAATTTGTAATATTTTAGATGATGTCGCATTACCATTTGATTTCTGCAATAATACTTTCTCTTTGCCTTTGTTATTCATATCATAAGTCTTATTTTGTACATAATTTTCTCAACATTCACTTTTAGCATCATGATAGGATCCTAAATTGGATGAATTTAAAGCATCAATAATAAATGAATAAATGAAATATTTTTCCTAAAAATTATTCTGTTAGAGTTAAAGTGCACTATACCTTCACCTTGACACTTGTCAGTTTCTCTTGACAAGTGTCATGTGTTCAATATAGGCTTATGCCTATATATTGTAACCATTTGTATAAATAAAATCAACCCCTTCAGCTTCAGTCCCAACATTTGGTATCAAAAAAGACTTTCTCTGCCCTGTGAAACCCCTTGAGGGGGGATTTCCTTCATGGAAATCCTCCCTCCCCCGTGATTTTTTTTTTTTCCTATTTTTTTAAAAAAATTTACCGAGGGAGTATGCTCTCCATCATTTGATGGATCAGAAACCAGATGGAATTTTTTTTTAAGTTTGGGAATTTTTAAGTTTATCTTGGAGAGAGGATTTCAACTTTCGCATTCTTTTACTTTTATTTTTTTTTCGAGACATTATTTCCTCTGATTCTGGTTCCTGCCTCTCCTGTCTTCCAAGGGTTTGAGCTTCTTCAGAAGTATGTTGTTGATCCTGCACACATGTGGTGGCCAACCACTCTAGTCCAGGTTTCCCTCTTTCAGGCGCTTCACGAGACATACAATGAAAAGGGGGTATCCCGTGGCAAGTTTTTCTTCATTGTCATGGGGTGCAGCTTCTGTTATTATGTGTTTCCAGGTTATTTATTCTCCACTCTTTCGAGCATTTCATGGGTTTGTTGGATTTGGCCTTGCTCTGTTACAACCCAGCATATTGGCTCGAGAATGAGAGACCTCGGGCTCGGTGCCTTCGCTTTGGATCGGAGCGCCATAGCTGCCATGCTTACCCATGTTTGGCTCTTCTATGGAAGTGAGATATGGCAGCGAGTCGTAGCATCTAGAAGCAGTCCTCCTGATATTCACACAAAATTGATGAGAAAGAACGTAGATATCCCACAGTGGTGGTTCTATATTCTCTTGGCAGGCACTTTGGATGTTTCCTTTGCAATCTGCGAGTCCTACAATGAGCAAGTACAGCTTCCATGGTGGGGTTTGCTTCTGGCGTGCACTCTGGCATCCTTTTTCACTCTACCCATCAGTGTTATAACTACCACCACTAATTAGACGCCAGGCTTGAGACTCTTGCTGTGATAGTCGTGGCACGTTACGGGAGAAAAATATGGATCGAAACGTAAAGTTTGCAATAGTGACGATGACGTTTATGGTGATGTGACGGAGAAGAGGAGGAGAAATTGGCATGGCCAATGAGGGCCACCAGATCCACAACGTGCTTTGATTTTGGATGTGCGGCCTGGGCAGATGTTGTGTGGAGGGAATGGAATAGGCGCGACAGGGTAGATCCTCTGTGGGAAGCTATAGGCAATATCGAACGAGCTTTTAGACATGATGTTCATGGTGAACAACACATTTTTGCTCTTCTCGGTGTACCTCATGTTTGCCATGCAACTCGGATTCGCCATACTCCATGCGGGCTCCATGCACGCCAAGAACACCATGAACATCATGCTTACAAACGTCATGGACACCGCTACAGGCGGGCTATTTTTACTACTTTTTTGGTTTCGATTTCACCTTCGACAAGCACTCCAATGGCTTTCTACCAAATTATGACATGCAAGAAATTATCCAGCCAATCCATTTGGAGTAGTCGTGGACGCCCCGAAACACCCCTGTGACATGCACCCTATTGACCGCCCGAGCCCACGTGGTTGAAATGGTGGTAACACTGTTCAAAATTTTTGGGAGAATCCAACAACATGATGCTGGGGCTCATCTACATCACCAAGACCACCACGCTGGCCCTCAAGGACCGTCGAATTTGATGCCTCTTGCGCGATTGCCGACTTGACTTGCTAGCTTTGCTGTGCGTTTTGAAAGGGAATGATTTTATTAGTGGACAAACTTTTATTTTATGGTTATGAAGGATAGCCATCTTTTAAAAAGAAAAGGGTATTTTTATATAAAGTGGAAGGGGACCACTTTATATAAAGTGGAGTATGGGGAGTTCTAATGCAAGAAACAATGTCCTATGTTGGAGGATTTGTAATGGGTGGTCTTAGGGGAGTTTTTTAAATTATGGTCATGGCTATCAAACAATGGGGGCATTTTTTTAAAGTGGAGGGCACCACTTTCATGTAATGGGTTGTATTTTTTGCTTTTCAAGGGTATACTTGAATTGTTTTTCTGCTGCGTAGAGAGGCACATTGGTTTTTTAGCATGATGAAGGCCCCTTTGATGGTGGAATATAGGGGTATTTATAGTCGTTGGAAATGATTTTCCATGACGGACACAATGGTGGTGTCATATTGTAATTTTGAGGCTATTTCAATTCAATTTTTTAGCCTCAAAGTTTTTCTACCTTGGAGTGCACTCTCGGTTGAACCCGACACTCCCAAGGTAATTTTATATGTGATCCTTGTACCTAGTGATCTTTTCTATACACTTGGCCAATGTAGCGGTTGGTTACCCATGCATTTTGGTGGGATGACATGGTCACCATAAGGACACTTATACTAGGGACTACAGACAAAGACACCCTAGACTCTATCCGAGGTTTTTTCTGGATCTACTTCTGAAGACTACAGACGAAGACACTTTAGAAGATTCTCTTCTTTTCTTCTTCTCTCCTCCTATTTTGATCTATGGCTCATTTTATTGTATTGAGTGCATTTTTGGCAAAGACCAACACTCTTATATGGCTCGTTTTTCCTTTGTATTAGGTGCATTTTCGGTAGAGACCGACACCTTCTAGATTGAGTTCACCATAAAGAGAGATTTGATATTTATGGTGAATCTAGTCAGTGACCTACGAGAGGCAACATCCTCTGAGGATGACCTGCAGAGGCAACAGACCCAGAAGTGGCTGACCCTGAGGCACCCATGATGACCCTGAGGCACTTAGACGACTGACCCAGTGGCAACAGACCCGTGGAAGTGGCTGACCCTGAGGCAAAAAACCAAGATGTATACATAGTGAATCTAGCATTATTTGCAGTTGGAGAGCCAAGAGCAAAGAGCACGAGCCTAGACCAAATCAGCAATAAAGGAGGATGATAGGTTGCTTTTAGAGAAGTCAACATTAAGGGGGAATGTTATCTAATGTTGACTTGTTTTGTTTCTTCTTTAGTTAGGATAGTGCACTTTAAGGGGGAATGTTAGAGTTAAAGTGCACTATGCCTTCACCTTGACACTTGTCAGTTTCTCTTGACAAGTGTCATGTTTTGAATATAGGATTATGCCTATATATTGTAACCATTTGTATCAATAAAATCAACCCCTTCAGCTTCAGCCCCAACATATTCATCCACTTTTGTTTTCTTCTTAAGGGATTCAATCAACTCCTTTTGTTTCAAGTTCTTATCTTTGTGATATTTAAGTGTAAGCAATGCCATGTATATTATACTAGCAATATTTAAAGAAATCATAACACTATCTTTGTCATTATTAATTGCTTCAAACATTATTGCATGTAGATAGTATTCTAATGTTTCAAAGTTTTCTTCTAATGCTTCTTTATAGATGAAACTTGAAACTAAGTCTAACTTTCCTTTAGACTTTTCAATCAATTTTTTTATTCCATATTTTATAACTTTTACTCTTCCTTTTCTAATTTCATTTTCCATTTCATTATTCAATGAAATATTTGGAGTAGACATCCTTGTAACTCCCTAGTCTCAAAAAAGAAAGATAAATTTGATAGGATCCTTTTAAATCTCTAAACCTTTGAGGTTGACTTCCTTATGGCTCCCTACTTTAGTTTACCAAACAATTATTTGATGCAATGTCAAGTTTTCTATTCCTATTTCTCCTTAGTTTCTAAGGACAATTTTCAAATTTTGACTTTAAGTTGATAACCTTTTATCTCCCTAGTCTTAAAATATAACTTTTCAATTTTATGTTTTGTAGAATACCTTGTATCTCCCTAGTGATTGAATGACAATATAATTTTTCCAACTTCTATTCTTCAAAATAACTATTTTATTTTCTTCATGTCAATCAATAATTTGGATGCAATTTCAATATTTCAAGTCTTCAAATTTATGTCTCTTCAAATTTTGAATTAGAGACTAAACTATCAATGCAATTTCTCTTTGTCAAAAAGTTCTCTATTAAATTCCTTTTATCTCCCAAATTCTAATCTCTATTAAATTCCTTTTATAATCTCCCAATTCTAAATTTCCAAAAAACTAATTTTTATGTTGAAGATCTTATAACTCCAAACCTAGAAATTTACAAATTTTATAAAAGAATATTTGCAAGTTTTATATTCTTAATTTAATGTAGGATACCTTAATTCTCCAAACATATCAAATTGTAAATATTTCAAATAGTTTTGTAAACTTAAATGTTCAAATTACAAAACTTAAACAATACTCACTTCAATCTTTAAATCAATCTTCAAAACTTTATAAAATATCTCAAATTACAATAACTATATTTCTAAGGTTTTAAAATAATACTTCAAGATCTTATCTCTCCAAAAATAATTTCAATCTTAACCTTAGACAATAATAATCTCTTTTAGCCTTATCACTCCTATCTTGGCATAAAATAAATTTCAAATGTAATATATCACCTCCAAAAGTTGAGATGCTCCTTCTTTGATGCTATAATCTGACTTGTTTTAGAAAATGGGTGCTCTTTCTTCTCTTTGATTGGTCAACTAGCTTCAAACTATTCTCAGACACTTCAAACTCTAACGTATGTCCTCCTTGTTGTAGTAAATGAGCATGTGCAAGTTTATTTTCATCCCATGCAATAAATAGGTGCTCTAGGGTGTTTTATCTCCCTTGGTAATGATTGGCTTCTTGGATGAAAAGTGAAAAATAGCATCAAAACTCTTCCTTACTCTTTCTAATGTAGCCTACAACTATTCTTCTACTTCCAATGACTTATGATGCTCCTTCCTTGTGACAAGTGGTATAAGCAAGTTTATAATGTTATTCCACATTACAAATAATTTTTTAACATGTCATGCTTCAAAATAACATTCCGTTCTCCTTGGCTACGTTCTTTTTCTTCTCCAAAAACTTGGCTGTGTGTGTAACATTCTCAACCAAACAATGTAACATTGCAAGAAATGTTATGAATACCTATTAGTTGATTCTTTTCTTGGTAGTTATGAAACCCTAGACTTTTAGTCTCTATTTATGCTTTTTCAATATCCAAAAACTTATCTTCTTTTGCTATTTATATTTTTTAGCTTACAAATAATGCTTCCTCTCCTCCAATGATGTATCTTCTCCACTTAGGTGCTCCTCTATAGGTGGCTCTTCTCCTATAAGTGATGGCTCATCTCTTCTATCTGGTGTCTCTTCTTCTAGGCACTATTTGGATGCTTACCCCCTTGTGCTTCAATATCACCTTGGCTCCTCTTCTATGGTGCTCAACTTTTGCTATTCAATGGTGCTTTACTTGGTGGATCTACCACTCTTTTTTGTGGATTTTCTCACCAATATTTTTTTCAATTTTGGTTCTCCTCTTGGTGTCTTTAGACACCTTAAACTTACCTTAGATTTGAGCACCATTCAGCCTTTCTTTTATCCAATAGAGCTTAGAATAAATTTACACTTTTTGTTATAAAAAACAATATATAATACTTTTCCTTATCACTTCCTTTTAGCACTTCTTGAATCTAATTATTGTTGTTATATTTTGCATATTTTAGAATGATAATAATGTCTCCTTCCTTGGTTGAGACACTTACCTTAGAAATTCGTTTACTAGATTTTAACAACTCTAATATGGTGCTTTTAAAAACTTGAAATAACTACTTTCTTGTATAAGACACTTTATAGCACCACTATTACAAACCTCTTATAACATCCTTTGTGGCTAGTCTTCTTGACAATTTGCTATATCAAATTTATGTATTTTTGTAGCTCCACTTCCTTTTATTTTGCTACTTTAGAATCATCAATTTGTTGAAGAACACAAGCTTATACTGAGAGGGGGGGTGAAAATTATAAGATACAACTTTTACTTTTATTTCCCAATCAATATTATCCAATATTATCAATTGTAATAACTTTCCATAGCAGTATTAACCAATATCATCAATAGTAGTAATAAAGCAATGCACAAATCATCACACACATGAGAGACACAAATTTAACATGGTTCACCCAATGTGGGTTATGTCCACGGAGAAAATATTTCTTATAAATTTTCTCAACAAATATCTTGGGAACCAATTCCCTATTACAATATTTATGGGCCTCTACCCAAAGGAGAATCCAATACCATATGCTCAAGTTTGTGGACCTCTATCCATAGGAGACCTCAATCCCATCAACTCTAGTTCGTGGACCTCTATCCATAGGAGACCTCACTCCCATCAAATATAGTTTTTGGACCTCTACCCACATGAGACCTCAATCCCATCAAATATGATCTAAGCCTACTCACAATGCTTACTCAAATATGCACCAAGCCTAATCATAAAGCTTGCTCAAATATAATCACAATCACTGCTCAAACCTGCTCCAAGCCTACTCATAAGGCTTTCTCAAGTCCACTCCAAAACTACTCACAAAACCTACTCTCAACTCTGCCAAAATTTGCACCAAGCCTACTCATAAGGCTTGCTCAAATTTGCTCACAATAACTGCTCAAACCTACTCCAAACCTACTCACAGGGCTTTCTCAATTCTGCTCCACAACCTCTCATAAAACCTACTCAAACCTGCTCTCAACTCTGCCAAATATGCACCAAGCCTACTCACAAGGTTTTCTAAAATATACTCAACAACCTGCTCAACTTTACCTCAAACCTGCTCACACAACCTACACAAATCTACTCACAGGCCTTCTCAAAAGGCCTACTCAAAATAGCTCACAACTACTCACAATACAACTCACTAACCTACTCAAATCTCAAATAATGCTTATATCTTTTTCAAAATGCTTTCTTCAATTAAAGTAATTTAGACATATTCTACCCAAAATTCTTTTCTTCATAAACATATAGATAATGATATGCATTAAACACAATCAATATGTTTTTCTCACATTCATTTGCATTCACAAGATATCTCTAGTATAGCTCTTTAGTTGTTGACCTTCTTATGTATATCCCAAAACAATCAATGCACAGACTTGCTCCACAAATCTAATTTCTACTTGCAAATTTATTTTTCAATATCAATCAAAGCTAGTGCATAAATCTGCTTCACACAACTAATTTCTAACACTTGCACATTCACTTCCAATATCACTCAAACCAATGCCCAAATGCTTCACAAATTCAATTAAAAATGCACAAATTTATTCTCAAACCCTAGCACAAGAGTTTACAATTTCTTTCAATGATAATACACTTGTTCTCAAACCCTATTTCTTATATTTCCAACAATTCACATAAAATTTAACCTTATATATCCAATTTATAACTTAATAACAATTTCCTCAAAGCAACACCACCTTGATAAGGAGTTAAAATATCATACCTCTAAAAGCTACCTTGATGAAGATGTGCCCTCAAAAACTTGTCTCAAAATAATTTCATTTCTTTTGCCACTTCAAAAATAGATTAGCAAATATTTCATTCATACATTGGAAAACCTTCTAAAAATATGTCCACAATAATGTCCTAAGGTAATGCTCTATAACTCTTGGTTTCACAAGATAAAAACTTTAAATATAAACCAAGCCTTTCAAAAATGTCAAGTATAAATACAATCAACAATAGAACATAATACACCTTTTATCTCCCTCTTTTAATATAGCAAAATAAATCCCTTAACACACTTAGACAATAGTACAATTTTCAAATCCTAATACACCATAAAACTCCCACTTTAATCATGCAACCTTAACCCTCTTATACACTAAGCAAAATATAACTTTCGAATATCTCAATAGAACATAAAACTCCCATTGAAAATTTATAAGGATAATCCCTTCATGAACAATGCAGGAACAAATAACAATTTCACATCTTATAGCCTCTACTAAGTCCAAGGTAAAATAAAAATCAACTTATTCTAATGCTCTTTGTAAACTACCGTGACCACCCCGATCAAGTCAATGCAATATTAAAAAATTTCAAGTACCTCATGCACGATGTGATTCAAAACCACGACCTCCCTGGTGTAGTGCCTTACCAAAGTGCATATGACCAACTGCACTAGCGCAACCACTGAAACCAAAAAGAGTGCCTCCAAACTTTATCACTATTCTATGCACATAATTTGAATTCTTGTCTACCTAGCAAAACAACGTCCAAGGGTTTTGACCCTGCTACCTTCCCTCTAACAACGCTCATGCAAGCCAACCAACCATTGGGCTGCCCTAGTCGGGTGTAACATAGTAGGCACACACTTCAGATAAGATGCTTTCAGCTCATGCACACCTTAATATTTCAATGTATCTCTAAAGTCTGTCGTTCGCATAAAACATTCACAAATCATAACATATCAAAGCTTGCATTAGTTAAATGAAGGAGAAATAATGGGTATTTATATGCATAAGACAAAGTCTTCAAAACTCCACGATGTCGGCTTGCATTTTGAATAACTCCCACACGTTTGCACCTTAGTTCCTTTTAAACTTTGGTTATAATATTAAAATATTATAACATAGACTTATACGTTGGCGCCTAAGTCCCCTTTTGAAATTTGAGTTATAATATTTAATTAAAATATTATAACATAATATTTTAGGCCCATAAATACTTAAAACCTTTGGAAATAAATAATGCCAACTTGTGTCCCATGTAAACCTTGGTCCTCAATATTTTAAACCTTTTGATCAAAACCTTTTTGACCCATGCTTTCAAACCTTTATATTTTAAATCCATTGTCTCAAGTATTTAAACCTCTTGGCCCAAATTTCTTAAACCTTTTATTTATAACATTTAAACATGATATTTAAATATTATAATATTTTCCTTTAAAAATATTTCCTTGAGAAACTGTCCAACCTCATAAATGCATCAACCATGAAGAATATTCCTACCTTAATTATCATTGCATCTTTTGGCATCAAATATTTGACATCAATGACAACTCAATGTACTCAATATTTCCAATAATATCCTCCTTTTTCATTGATGGCAACCCTTTCAAAAATATTCTTTTAGTGCAACTGGATACCAAAACTTCTCCCCCTGAGAAGCTTCTCCCCCTTACTGAAATATCTCCCCCTTACTAAAATTTCTCCCTCTTTGACATCAATGGCAAAGGGCTAGTTGGGCTAAAAATAAGACATTTTAGCATAGCCCCCACACCACCTCCTCTCCTTGAGGTGATTAATTTTGGGATGGGAGTAAGACTACTCCCAACTTACAATGCTCTTCTCCTTTTTCAATATTCTTTTTCCATACCTTTGTAGCCATGCCTCTTTGAACCTTTTGAGCATTTTGATCCTCCTTGTTATTGCTTGTCCTTGGAGATTCTTGAAAATATATTTTACACCTTTTTGCTCTATGCCCAAACTTATTGCAATTGTAAAATTTGATGTTGTAGTTCTTGGAAGGTACAAATGAATTGAAGTTCCTCTTGGTGAAGCCAAAATTACTCTTACCATGAACCCTACAATGTATAGCTCTATAACCAAAATAATTACATGAGTAGCAATAACCTTTGAAGAAATATTTGTCGTACCTTGGAGAGTGTGGTGTCATGATCCTTCCATTGCCTTTCCTGTGATGATCCTTGTTATTTGATTGTGCATTGTCTTATTCTTCTTTGAAGCTTCCACTTCTCAACTCATCAACATATGTCTTAGTCTCTTATTCAACTATTTCCTTTGAAACTTCCTTTTATTTGGAGCTTGACTCTCCTTTTTGTTCCTCTTGAATTTCTTCATAACCTAGTCCTGTCTTGATAAATGGAGATCTTTGTACCTTGATAATATCATCCAAAGTTTTTGAGCTTTCCTTGAATCATGATAATGCATTAAGATATGTTCCAAGACCCTTCTGAACTTCATCTTCTAGTCTTTCACATTTTAGCTCTTTTACCTTTAACTTTTCAGCCATACCTTCTTCAACTTTCTTTGCCTCTTCAACTTTAACTTTAAAGTCATTGAGATCTTGTATAAGCTTTGCTTTTGTTTTCTTATCCTCTTGTATTTGAGATTTTAATATTAAGTTTTCCTTTTTAACTCTTTCCAATTCTTCAAGACCTACAGTAAATTCCTCTTCCATATCAACTGTGGTTTCTTTATCCTTTTTTGAATTTTTCTCTTTCTCTAGGTCTTCAATAATAAGAACATCTTCTACTTGAACTTCAATAGGAGCATCTTCAACTTGGTCTTCAAAAGGAGTATTCTTTTCCTCTTCTATTGCCAAAAATAGAACCTCTTATTTTTCACTATCTAAAGAACTTTCATCACTATCACTTGAAGCACTGCTTGCTTCTTCAACATAGAAAATTTTCTTGTGCCTTTGAAAAATATTCTTCTCATGCTTGCCTTGACCATGCCTATTTTTCTTTTCATGCCTGAATTTTCTTTCTTTTTTTTCTTGTAATCTTGTTCATCTTCACTACTACTATACCCATTTTGTGGACAATATGCTACATAGTGACCAATATTACCACAACTAAAATATTTCACATTTTGCATATTCTTTGGTTTCCTTGAACCCTTCTTATTTCTTTTCACAAAGTTAGCCTCTTCATCACTGCTTGACTCATCACTTGATTCTGGTTCTTTATTCTTCACCTTCTTTGAAGCTTTGAATGTTGCCTCATTTTTGGATGTTTGCTCTTTTTCTATCCTCATCTCATAAGTTGTGAGAATTCCATGTAGTTCATCTATCCTCAAAGTTGCTAGATCCTTCATCTCTTCTATTGTTGAAACCTTTGCATCATATCTCATGGGAAGTTGTTGAACTAAGCATCACACTGAGATGGGGGGTGAATCAGTGTGTATTAAAAATTTAATCCAACTAGGAAAATCAAATCAAAACGAGCAATCACACAAACATGCATCACATAACACCAAAATATAGTGGAAACTCGATGTGGGAAAACCATTGTGCCAATGGACTGTTTGGACTCCCATCCAAATCTAGCCTCGAAAATGTTTGGTATTTACAATATTTTTGTAGCACCAACTGCAGGGAATGACACCAACCAACCCAAACTTTAGCAACACCAACTGTAAGGAGCACCAACCCCCGTTGCCAAGCACTGACCCGACAAATTTAAAAAGCTCTGATAAAAGTTTGAAATCCTATTAAAAGACCCTGAGTGGTCTAGCTCACAAATATTCTCCTCTAAAATATTTTGTCTAACCTTTTTATTATTCTTAACTCTACACACTGATAATCTCACACCTTGCACATTTTTTTTTTCAATCAGAATGCCAAAACAAATTCTTCACAACATTCGTTGGTAGTCCTTTCTATAAAAAATCGTAATCTCCCTTTTCTTTTTAAACATATATATATTTCACATTGAAAAACGTAGTTCTTTATTTTTTTAGTTACACAAAAGCACCACTCCACCGTTATATTCTTAGAAACTATCAAAATTGCCAAAAATATTTGATAGGGCTTTTTGTAATAGTCATAACTACCTCCTCAAATTTCCAAATGGGCTAAAAGTTGAAACATATATTCTTGGATAAACTGACTACCTCCAGTTCAAAATTTAGATTTTAACTCCACGAATTATTCGAAGTACCTTTGACAAAATGACCTTTTACATAGATTTGACACGTCTAAAACTGCCAAAAACTAGAAAAAGTGTTTCAGATCCGTTTTGAAACTGTTACCGTTTCCTCCTCAAATATTTGTTTGGACTAAAATTTAAAAGGTATGCTCTCAGTACATCTGACTACCTCCAGTAAACATTTTGAAGTCTGGTTCCTCATGGATTGCTTAATATACCTCTGACAAAGTGGCATCTGACGTCGATTTTACACCTGTCACATAAACTGGAAAAAGTGCTCTAGAGCCATTTTACAACTGTTATCGTTTCCTCCTCAGATATCCGTTTGGACTAAAATTTATAATGTATGCTCTCAGTATATTCAAATATCTCCATTAAAAATTTCAAAATTTGATTCCTCACGGATTGCTTAATATACCTTTGACAACATGACCTTCGACGTAGATTGTACACCTGTCCAACAATGTACAAAGTCATCTATCAAAGTACCGGTGATGCAACTGACCGGTCCAAAAATTGAACTAACACTACGACTGCACTCACTACTATCAAACAAGAATCCAAAAAATGTGTCAGATTATCCAACACAGTCCATTGGCACTTATGAACAACATTTGCAACTTTTGCAACTTTTTGACAACTTTTACAACTTTTGCAATTTCGTATAAACCACTTGCAACACCTTCACCTGAGCATCGAACATGTCCTCACAAGCACCGAATATGTCTGTACAAGCTCCGAACACCTTATCGCTGCACTAACCAAGTCCAACTGAGTGTGTTGACAACAATGACAACACCTTGCTCAACAATCTCCCCCTTTGGAATTGTTGGCAACACACGGACATTTTCCTATAACTCTTCTCCCCTTTGACAACAATGACAAAGGGATGCTACAAACTCCCCCTGAGTCCATACACAAAATTCTTAGGCAAAAATTAATACCAAGCAATAATTGCAAATAAGAGCAAAAAGATAAAATAGTGAAAAATTGCTCCCCTTGAGAATGTGACCCCGATAGTGGTCTAGTGCTTGGGAAGTGTAACCACTTCCAATTTCTTGCAAATATATTCAAACAATTCCTTTGGTAATGGTTTTGTGAAGATATCCGCCACTTGCTTTGTCGTAGGAACAAAATCCAACTTGATCTCTCCTTTTGCAACTTTCTCTTTCAAGAAATGGTACCTGATAGCTATGTGCTTTGTGCGGGAATGCATAACTGGGTTCTTTGAGATATTAATTGTACTGGTATTGTCACACATAACTAAAATAGGCTCGCTAAAATGAATGCCAAGATATTTCAAGGTTTGTTTCATCCATAATACCTATGTGCAAGATGATGTCACTGCAATGTACTCTACCTCTACTATGGACAAGGAAACTGATTCCTACTTTTTGCTATGCCATACCATAAGATTATCACCAAGATAAAATGCACCACCACTGGTACTCTTCCTGTCATCTACACAACCTGCCTAATATGCATCTGAATAAGCAATAAGAGTGAAGTCCTTACCTTTTGAATACCATAAACCATACTCCATTGTACCCTTAATATATCAAAAAATTCTCTTTACCGCTGTAACATGAGTTTTCTTAGGATTGGCTTGAAATATTACCACCATACACACTGCCTGCAAAATATCTAGTCTTGTAGTAGTCAAGTACAATAAGCTCCCAATCATGGATCTATACATGGTTTGATCTACAGGTGGTGATTTGTCATCCTTGCTTAACTTACAACCTTTTGTCATGGGAGTACTCACTGGCTTGCAATATTCCATTGTAAATTTCTTTAACATCTCTTTCATATATTTGATTTGAGAAATGAATATGCCTTTTTTCTAACTGATTAATTTGCAAACCAAGAAAATAAGCATGCTCACCAATCATAGATATCTCGAACTCATTTTACATCTTATTGGTGAAATATTTGCATAACTCATCCTTGCGACCTTCAAAAATGATATCATCTACATACACGACAACAATAATTTGATAATATTTTTCATATTTAACATACAAATTGTTGTCCACCATACCTTTCTTGAAACATTATTGTTGTAGATAGGTGTCTAGCCTTGCATACCAAACTCAGGGTTCTTTTTTCAAACCATATAATTCTCTATTCAACCTACAAACCATATTAGGATCATATCCTAGCTTAAAACCATATGGTTGCTCAATGTATACCTCTTCTTCAAGGTTACCATTCAGAAAAGCTGACTTTACATCCATTTGATAAACTCTAAAATTTTTGTAAACTGCTAATGCAAGAAACATCCTTATTGCTTCTAGCCTGGTTATAGGTGCAAAAGTTTCTTCAAAATAAATACCTTCAACTTGTGCATATCCTTTGCAAACTAACCTTGCTTTATTTATTACAACCTGTCCATATTCATTAAGCTTGTTCCAAAAAACCCACTTGGTACCAATCACGTTCTTGTTCACTAGTCTTGGCACTAGCTCCCAAGTCTTGTTCTTTTCAATCTGGTTCAACTCTTCTTCCATTGCCTTTACCCAATTTTCATATTTACTTGCTTCTACAACATTGTTGGGCTCTATGTTAGACAAAAGAGAGTAAGTTCTGGTTGTTCTTCTTCTTGTCTGAACACCAACTTTAGGGTCTCCAATTATCTGTTCTTAGGGATGGTATTTTTGCCATGTTATTGATTTGGATTTCTTGTCTTTCTCCAATTCTTCTTCTTTTGATTCACTTCTTGATTCATCTTCCTTCTCTTCTTTTTCTCTTTCAATTGTCTCTTCATAAATAGGAAAGTTATCTTCATTGCTAGTTACCTGTTCTCTTCCTTCATCAAATTTAACATCAGCATTTTCAAAAAAATTTCTTAGCCTCTTATTATAACATTTATAATATTTACTTTTAGTAGAATAGCCAAGAAAAATACCTTCATTCGCTCTATCCTCAATTTTCCAAGATTGTCTTCAGTTCTTCTTATGTAACACTTGCTGCCAAATACCTTAAAATGTTTTGCTGTCGCTTTTCTACCAAACCACATTTTATATGGTGTTTTTCTTTCATTTGGCCTTAGCATGTACCTGTTTTGTATGTAGACCATTGTATGGACTACCTCTTTCCAAAACCTGTCAACTAGTTTTCTCTCGGTTAGCATAGTTCTAGCTATTTCCTACACTGCTCTATTCTTTCTCTCCACAACACCATTTTGTTGAGGTGTTCTTGCAGCTGAAAATTATCTCCTGATACCAATTTTCTCACAATAATCTGTAAACTCTTCATAAATGAATTCACCTCCTCTATCTAATATTAGGCATTTAATTCTTCTTCCAGTCTAATTTTCAACCAGGTTTTTGAATATTTTAAACATTTCAAGGGCTTTCGATTTATATTTCAAGAATAATACCCATGTCATTATGGAGTAATCATCTATGCACAACATGAAGTATTTATCACCATTTATACTCTAAGTTCTCATAGGCCCACACAAATTAGTATGCACTAGCTCCAATGATTTTACAGTATAGTGTTCTTTTGCCTTGAAATATGTTCTAGTTTGCTTACCTTTCTGACATTATGTACAAATATTGTTTGATGGCTTAGAAATGCTAGGAATGTCTCTTACCGCTTTCTTCGAGTTGATTTTTACTAAAGTGTCAAAGATGATATGACCAAGTCTCTTGTGCCACAACCAATTTTCATTTTCATGTCCAAGCAAGCAAGATCCTTCTAAGGTCTCTGTGAGAGTATACAAATTGCTATATGTTCTTGTTCCAACTGCTATCAATTTACCATTGTTTGCCTTTCTGATTTCACATCCTTACCTTTTAAAAATCACATTATGACCTTTGTCACAAATTTGACTCACGCTCAACAGATTATGCTTTAGTCCAACCACAAACAAGACTTCTTTTGAATTGATTTTTCCATTGCTGATATTAACCGTACCTCTATCAACTATCTTAGCTCCATCATTGTTTTCGAATTTGATTGAGCCACCTTCATATTCCTACAATTTTTTAAATTTTTGTTTGTCCCCGATCATGTGACTAGAACATCCACTGTCAAGTATCCATGGTGTGTGTTTATTCTGTCTTGAATGTTGTCTGTACAATTAAATATTCCTTGTCTTCATTTGGTTGTTATTTCTCTTTCCAAACTTGTTTGTCCTTTTCCTTGGATTATTGTATTGTCTTATGATTTTCAGCTGATTGATCATGATTGTTTGATATTTTTCTGTTTTGTTTCCTTGTGTCTGGCTGAAATATTATATCCTAAAGAAGATTTGATGCAAACACACTTCTATAAAATTTTGCAATATGCCAAAAATTATGACATTTATAACATTCCACAAAATAGTCCACCAATGGTGCAAAGAAATTCTTATTCACAAAATTTCTTGGTGTGACATTAAACTTGCAATATGAAATCTTGTGACCATAATCATTGCATTTAAAACAGTAACTAGAAAAAAATAATTGAACCTAGTTTGCGGTATTTGCCATGTAGTTGTAGGTGCCATGAATCCTCTTCTCCTTTGATGTACGACATTAGTGAAGCCATCATTATCAACTTTCTTCTCATGCCTTGCATTGTTGTCTTTTCTTACTAGATTCGACTTTGCATGATCAACTTGTGTTTTCTTTTCTTCAGTATTTGTTGATTTTGCATTGGTTGATTTTGGTTTATTTGACATTTCTCCTTATTAAAAATCCAAACCAAATCTAATGGGTGTAGTTCTCTATTTCTTTATGATATCATCTAGCTTCATAGAACTCCCTTCAAGTTTGTGATAAGAACTGATTTTCTGATTCATCTCTTCTAACTGCATCCTTAAACCAATAATATCTTCTTCTAATATACTATAATTTTCTACTTTCATGGATAATTGGACTTTAAGATCTTCGGAGATATTTTTGAATTCTTCTATTTGCACCTTCAAAGTTGCTATGATTTCATTTGTATCCTCAAGCTTTATTGAAGTTTTCTTGTGACTTTTTCTTTCTGCCTTCAATTCATCTAGAGCCGCAACTAATTATGCTTCTAGATTAACTTATGCATCTATTTCTTCTTCATCTAATTCCTCTTCTTCTTTTAGCCTTTTATTTTTTAAGTACCATGAAAAAAGCTTCACTTGTTTCTTCCTCAGGGTTCTCACTGAAGCTGTCTTCGGATGAACTGACATTCTTGGAAATGAAACTTTTCTTTTTGGATTTACCTTTTCTAAAATTTGACATATTTTTCCATTCACCTATTTCATTATGTGATCCTTCATCATTGTTATTATTTTCATTGTATGGACATTTAGATGCAAAATGTCCAACACCTCCATAGTTGAAACATTTGAACGGTAATTTTTCCTTGTATTTTCCTTTACCTCTTTTCAGTTTTTGAACAAAGTTAGCTTCCATATCATTTGACATTTCATATTCATTGAAATCTGGTTTGATTTTTTATTTTTCTAAGCTTTGAAGGCAACTTATCTATCTGTATATTTAGATTTTTCTATTCTCATTTCATAAGTAGTCAAAGAACCATGCAACTCATCCATAGTAAGAGTATTTAAATCCTTAGCTTCTTCTATTGCAGAAACTTTAGAATAAAACCTTTGAGGAAGAGATCTTAATACCTTTTTGATGATTATCGAGTCTTTGATTTCCTCTCCAAGTCCTTTGATAGAATTGATGACTTCATTTGCTCTTAATAGGTAGGCCTCTATATTCTCATATTCATTGATTTTTAGCCCTTCAAATTGTGCTCTATGTGTCTGTAGTTTATCTTTCTTAATCTTGTCATCTCCTTCATGAATGCTCTTCAGTTTATCACAAATTTCCTTGGTGGTCTTGCATCCCACAACTTTTACCAGTTCAGTATCAACTAATCCACACATAATAGAATTCTTAGCTTTTCAATAATTCTCAAATAGTTTCTTTTTCACAGCATCATCTGGAGGAGTAGAGGGTATTGTATATCCACTATTTAGTGATTCCCAAATATCGTATCCCAAAGCACAAAGATATATCTGCATAATGAGTCTCCAAAAAGCGTAGTTGGTTACATTGAATAATGATGCTTTGTTTGAGGAGAAGCTTTCACCACTTTCCATTGTGTCACTTCCAAGATTACCCTAACCAGTTAATCATGTTTAGGAACCTCGCTCTGATACCAATTGTTGGACTAAGCGTGACACTGAGAGAGGGGGTGAATTAGTGTGTATTAAAAATTTAATCCAACTATGAAATCAAATAAAAACAAGCAATCACACAAACATGCATTGCATAACACTAGATTTATAGTGGAAATATGATGTGGGAAAACCACTATGCCAATGAACTGTTTGGACTCCCATCCAATTACAACCTCAAAAATATTTGGTCTTTACAATATTTTTTGCAGCACCAACTGTAGGAAATGGCACCAACCAACCTGAAATTTAGTAGCACCAACTACAAGGAGCACCAACCCCTATTGCCAAGCACTGACCCGGTAATATTCTCCTTTAAAATATTTTGTCTAACCTTTTTAATATTCTTAACTCTGCACACTGATAATCTCACACCTTGCACATTTATTTTTCAATCAGAATGCCAAAATAAATTCTTCACAACATGTGTTAGCAGTCCTTTCTACAAAAAACCATCGTCTCCCTTTTATTTTTAAACGTATATATATTTCACATTGAAAAACACAGCTCTTTATTTTTTCAGTTACACAAAAGCACCACTCCACCGTAATATTCTTAGAAACTGCCAAAATTTCTAAAAAGAGCTGACAAAACTTTTTATAACAGTCATAACTACCTCCTCAAATTTCCAAATGGGCTAAAATTTGAAACATAAATTATTGGATAAACTGACTACCTCCAATTTAAATTTCAGATTTTAACTCTTCATATATTATTTGTAGTACCTTTGACAAGATGGCCTTTTAAGCAAATTAGACGTCTAAAATTGCCAAAAACTAGAAAAAGTGCTCTGGAGCCATTTTGCAACTGTTACCGTTTCCTCCTCAGATCTCCGTTTAGACTAAAATTTAAAATGTATTCTCTTGGTACATCTGACTATCTCTAGTAAAAATTTTGAAGTCTGATTCCTCATGGATTGCTTAATATACCTCTAACAAAGTGGCATTTGACGCTGATTTTACATGTCACATAAACTGGAAAAAGTGCTTCTGAGCTGTTTTGCAACTGTTACCGTTTTCTCCTTCGATATTCGTTTGGACTGAAATTTAAATTGTATGCTCTAGGTACATCCGACTATCTCTAGTAAAAATTTTGGATTCCTCATGGATTGCTTAATATACCTTTGACAACATGGCCTCCGACGTAGATTTTACACCTGTCCAACAATGTACAAAGTCATCCATCAAAGTATCGACGACGCAACCGACCAATCCAAACATTGAACTAAAACTACGACTGCACTCACTACTGTCAAAAAAGACTCCAAACAATGTGTCGAGTTATCCAACACAGTTCATTGGTACTTATGGATAACATTTGCAACATTTACAACTTTTGGACAACTTTTACAACCTCAATTTCTCACAAACCACTTGCAACACCTTCAAAAAAGCATAGAACACGTCCTCACAAGCATCGAATATTTTTGTACAAGCTTCGAACACCTTACCGCTACACCAACCAAGTACAACTGAGTGTGTTGACAATAATGACAACACCTTTCTCAACAGAAGTGACCTTAATTTTTTTGGACAATAGTAGAGTCCTCAATATTTTCTCCAAGTCCATGAATGGTGTTAACAACTTCATCAACATGAAGTAGATACCTAGCAATATCTTCCTCATATTTCATCTTCAATTCCTCAAACTCCCTCCTGTGAGTTTGAAGTTTTACCATATTAACCTTGTCATATCCTTCATATTTTTAGGGTAAAATATTTATCCCACATTTATTTTGTCCCACATTTGTCCTTCAATATCCTGTCAGAGTATTTTATAATTTATCCCACATTTATTTTGCTGATTTGTAGTGCATACCTTCACAAAATCTATTTCTTGTAAACCACTTAAAATTACATTCATTGCCTTGGCATTATTTTCATAAATTTTCTTACCACTTATATCTGTTGGAGGAGTTGTAGGTGCTATGTACCCATTCTCAACTGATTGCCATATATCAATTCCCTATGCCATCAAAAATATCTTCATCCTAACACTCCAAAAAGCATAGTTAGTCCCATTAAATAATGAAGCTCTATGTGTTGAAAATCCTTCCTGATGAGCCATCTACATTCTTGTAAGATCTTCCTTCAAGTTGTTAGGCTTCCTTGAAGGAACCCGCTTTGATACCAATTGAATAACATAAGTTTATACTGAGAGGAAGGGTGAAAAGTATAATATTAAACTTTAACTTTTATTTCCCAATCAATATTATCAATTGCAATAACTTTCCATACAAGTATTAATCAATATCATAAATAGTAGCAATAAAGCACTGCACAAATCATCACACACATGAGAGACATAGATTTAATGTGGTTCACCCAATATGGGTTACGTCCATGGAGAAAATATTTCTTATAAAATTTTTCAACAAATATCTTGGGAACCAATTCCCTATTACAATGTTTATGGACATCTACCCAAAGGAGACTCCAATCCCCTATGCTCAAGTTCGTGGACCTCTATCCACAGGAGAAATTAATCCCATCAAATCTGGTTCGTGTACCTCTATCCATAGGATACCTCAATTCCCTCAACTCAGCTCCAAACCTACTCACAAGGCTTACTCAAATCTGCTCCAAGCCTACTCATAAGGCTTGCTCAAACCTGCTCATAATAACTACTCAAACTTGCTCCAATACTACTCACAAGGCTTGCTCAAGTCTACTCCAAAACTTCTTACAAAACCTACTCAAACCTTCTCTCAACTCTGCCCAAATCTGCACCAAGCCTACTCACAAGGCTTGCTCAAATCTGCTCACAATCACTGCTCAAATCTACTCCAAGCCTACTCACAAGGCTTGATCAAGTCTACTCCAAAAATACTCACAAAACCTGCTCAAACCTGCTCTTAACTCTATCCAAATCTACACCAAGCCTACTCATAAGGCTTGCTCAATTCTACTCAACAACATGCTCAACTCTACCTCAAACCTGCTCATACAACCTGCACAAATTTGCTCACAAGCCTTCTCAAAAGGCCTACTCAAAACAACTCACAAATGCTCACAATACAACTCACTAACCTGCTCAAATATTTCCCAAAACTTGCACACAAATAATGCTTATATATTTTTCAAAATGCTTTCTTCAATTAAAGTAATTCAGACATATTCTACCCAAAATTATTTTCTTCATAAACATATAGAGAATGATATGCATTAAACATAATCAATATTTTTTTCTCACATTCATTTACATTCACAATATATCTCTAGTATAGCTCTTTAGTTGTTGACCTTCTTATGTATATCCCAAAACAAAATCAATGCACACACTTGCTTCACAAATCTGATTTCTACTTCTTGCAAATTTCTTTTCAATATCAATCAAATCTAGTGCATAAATTTGCTTCACACAACTGATTTCTAACACTTGCACATTCACTTCCAATGTCACTCAAACCAATGCCCAAATGCTTCACAAATTCATTTAACAATGATGCACAAATTTGTTCTCAAACCCCAGCACAAGTGTTTCCAAAATTTTCAATGATAATGCACAACTTGTTCTCAAACCCTATCTCTTATATTTCCAACAATGCACATAAAATTTAACCTTATATCTCCACCTTATGACTTAATAACAATTTCCTCAAAGCAACACCACCTTGATAAGGAGTTAAAACATCATACCTCTAAAAGCTGCCTTGATGAAGATGTGCCCTCAAAAACCTGTCTCAAAATAATTTCATTTCTTTTGCCACTTCAAAAATAAATTAGCAAATATTTCATTCATACATTGGAAAACCTTCTAAAAAAATATGCACAATAATGTCCCAAGGTAATGCTCTATAACTCCTCTTGGTTTCACAAGATAAAGCCTTTAAATATAAACCAAACCTTTCAAAAATGTCAAGTATAAATACAATAAACAATAGAACATCGGTAGGTCCGAGGTGTAGACCAATTGGAAACCCCATAAGGGGGCAAAGGTCCAAGGTTCAAATCTCGGGCCTCGTCATACTAAACACTTGTCCCTTTCCTGGTGCTTTCAGTGATGTAAAAGGTTTTAAATGATTGTGGCATGGAGGTTATAGGGGTGGACTACACAAAGATCTGTGTGGCGGCTTCCAGGACAGACAATGCAAAATACTGTAGCGGTCATAAAAGCTAGACAACCTGCCAGGATTCGTGGTGGCTACCGATTCCACCATGTAAAAAAAAAAACAATAGAACATCGATGGGAAGTTTCACGGAAGTAAGGTATTTCAGACGATATATTTTTGGGGGGAGATCCTTGATCCACTATTCTACACCTTTCCTTGCCCTAAGGTGGGAAAATTTTTATCCCATTTTTGTCCCACTGTTCCATCCTTCGGTGTCTGGGTTCTGGGATGTTCAGGTTCAGGTTCTTCCCTAGGACTCTTCCTGGGTTTTCTTAGGTTGCTTTTGGAAGTCTTCTTGACATTTGCTTGTTGAGGATCTTTAGTGGTGATTGGCTGGGTCTGAGGAATTCTAGCTTCTTGAGAAGTTTTGCACAACATCCTTTTGATCAGTGGAAGGACCACATGCTTGATACTATGACTCTACTCTTTGGATTCAAGGTGGTGGATCTTATAGAATTTCAGTTCCTTTCGTGGCTTTATAGCCTTTAGTATTTTTGTTGTTGAATGCTTACAGGTTCTCCTCCTTATTTCTTGAAGTTGCTTTTTGGTGGGTCTAAGGAATTTTGGCTTCATGAGCAGTTTTGCACAACATCCTTTTGGGCTTGAGGGGTTGCCTATGTGCTTTCTACTGTGAATCTGCTCTTTGGGTCTGAAGTGGTAGTTCCTGCGGGTCTTAGTTCCTTTCATGGCTTCTGGGGTTCTCTGGTTTTTTGTTGTTGATTCCTTAAGGGACTTACTTTTATTTGACCCTAAAGTTGTTGTTGAAGGTTGTATGGGATATATGGCTGCTATTTTTTGGTTTGTGCTCTAATGTCTATAGTCATGCATCCTCGTGCTTCCTTCTTGGTGAATTCCTATGGCACTTTCTCATCCTTTCCTTCAGAAGTGTTGTTCTGTTGCTATTGCTTCCTTTGTTGGGTAGGTGTTTTCAAAGGCTTCCTTTTTTGCATAAGGACCTTGTGGCCTGGGGTGTTCCTTTTGCTATTGAACCACTGTAGTACCATCTTTAGGCTATTATTCCATTTTATTTCTTTTTGAGATCCACTACATGGGATGTTGGTTCTCTTCAGATCTTTGTTTTCCAAGGGTGGTTTCTGGTTTTCCTACCCTTGGGATGTTTCAAATTTTAAAACTTTGGCTTTGTTTCCTTTTCCCACCCATGGGAAAGTTTCAAAAGGATTTTTCATGGTTGGGGTGGTTTGGCGCTTTCTCCCACCCTTGTTCAGCGCCTTGTGATTCAAATTTGGGTTTTTGGCGGGCTTTCCCTTCCTGCCCGTTTTTCCTTTGGCACAAAGGAAGACGTCTTCCTCTAGCGCAAAGGATTACGTGTTCCTTACTTTGTTCCTTTGGGATGTCCTTGCCTGTCCTTTTGTCCATCCTTGGACAAATTCCTTTTGTTTCATTCTGATGTTTTGTGTTGTATTCTGATCCTTTGTAATCAGGTTTTGGGATCCTTGACAAAAACCCACTTTTAATCTACCAAAAAAAATAATAGAACATAATACACCTTTTATATCCTTCTTTTATTATAGCAAAATAAAGCCCTTAACACACTTAGACAATAGTACAATTTTCAAATCCTAATACACCATAAAACTCCCACTTTAATCATGCAACCTTAACCCTCTTATACACTAAGTAAAATATAAACTTTCCAATATCTCAATACACTATAAAAATCCCACTTGAAGTTTACAAGGATAATCCCTTCATGCACAATGTAGGAACAAATAACAATTTCACACCTTATAGCCTCTACTAAGTCTAAGGTAAAATAAAAATCAACTTATTTTAATGCTCTTTGTAAACTGCTGTGACCACCTCAATCAAGTAAATGCAATATTAAAAAATTTCAAGTACCTCATGCACGACATGATTCAAAGCCACAAAATCCCTGGTGCAACGCCTTCCCAAAGTGCTTGTAACCAGCTGTGCTAGTGCAGCCACTGAAACCAAAAGGAGCACCTCCAAACTTTATCACTGTTCTCTACACATAATTCAAAACCTTGTTTGCCCAACAAAATGACGTCCAGGGGTTTTGACCCTACGACCTTCCCTCTAATAGCACTTACACAAGTCAACCAACCACTAGGCTACCCCATTTGGGTGTAACATAGTAGACATGCACTTCGGATAAGACACTTTCAGCTTATGCACACCTTAATATTTCACTGTATCTCTAAAATATGTCGTTCGCATAAACATTCACAAATCATAACATATCAAAGCTTGCATTAGTTAAATGAAGGAGAAATAATGGGTATTTATATGCATAGGATAAAGTATTCAAAACTACATGATTTCAGATTGCATTTCAAATAACTCCCACATGTTTGCACCTTAGTTCCTTTTAAACTTTGGTTATAACATTAAAATATTATAACATAGACTTATACATTGGCACCTAAGTCCCCTTTTGAAATTTGAGTTATACTATTTAATTAAAATATTATAACATAATATAGGCCTATAAATACTTAAAATATTTCAAATTAAATAATGCCAACTTGTGTCCCATGTAAACCTTGATTCTCAATATTTTAAACCTTTTGATCAAAACCTTTTTGATCCATGCTTTCAAATATTTATATTTTAAATCCCTTATCTCAAGTATTTAAACCTCTTGGTCCAAATTTCTTAAATCTTTTCTTTATAATATTTAAACATGATATTTAAATATTATAATCTTTACCTTTAAAAATATTTCCTTGAGAAACTATCCAATCTCATACATGCATCAACCATGAAGAATATTCATGCCTTAATTATCATTGCATATTTTGGCATCAAACCTTTGACATCAATGACAACTCAATGTACTCAATATTTCCAATATTTGTAGCTCTAATTACTATACTAAAATCAACTCTCTTATTTTCAAAATTTCTCCTTATTTTTCCTTCAAACGTATGCTTTCAACTTCTAAAATTTTCAAGTACAAAGGCTGCCCTCTTGCTATCCAAATTTTCAACAATTATCCTCCTTCAAATGCTGCTAAATCCTCCTATTCTTTGCTACCCAAATCTCTTCCAAATCTATCCCTAAACTCCTTCAAAATACAGCTCACTTTTCTCTTTCTAATGCTTCCCAAATTCATAGCTCAAACCTCTCAAATTGTTGCTTACAAAATCTGATTCTTTGATGTCCAATAATATTCCAATTTGCTACCTTCTTTTGCTGTCAAGCCTTCCTTCAATTGGCTATCCAAGAGTACTTCAAAAACTTCCAAAAACTTATCCAAATTATAGCTCTAATTTTTATTCAATTTGCTATCCTATTACCTTTCAGGTTCTACCTCGAAATTCAACAACCTTCTCTATTTACAAATCATCCTTCAAAACCTTTGTGGTTGTCCTCAAACTTCTTAAAATTGTGGCCTCTTCAATTCTCCTTCCTTATTTGAAGAACACAAACTTATACTTAGAGGGGGTGAACAATATAAGATCACTTTTTACTTTTCTTCCCAATCAATATTATGCAATGTATCAATAGCAATATCAATAACAATAATCAAAGCAATGCACAAATCACCACATACAATAGAGACACCAATTTAATGTGGTTCACCCAATGTGGGATACTCCATAGAGAAAATATTTCACTAAAAGTTTCTCAACAAATATATTGGGAATCATTTCTCTATTACAATGTTTATGGACCTCTATCCAAAGGGGACACCAATCGCCTAATAAGGTTCATGGATCTTTATCCACAAGGGAACTCCTTTCTCCTTTGCTCTAGTTGGTGATCTTCTAGAAGAACCATTGCCTCCATTGCGCTGGCTAATGGATCTCTATCCACTAAAGAATCATGTCCTCACTTAGAAGACCTGTCCTCACTATCCTCGTTAATGGATATCTATCCACTGGAGACTATCATCCTCTATACTCTATCACCTCCAAAGCTTGCTCTAAGCTCTGTCTCAAATCTACACTAAACACAATCCTTCGGTCTAGTATAAATATGCTCAATATCTATCTTTGGTCTGGCACAAATCTTTCCTCAAATATGCACCAAAATTTGTCCTCAAATTTGTACTAAACACAATCCTTCAGTCTAGCACAAATTTATCCTCAATCCCTATCCTCAAGACTTAACATAAAGCTTGACTTAATCACAAATCAACTTTGCTAAATTTGCTCAAAACTTTGTTGAGCAAGGTGCAGCAAAAGCATTGCAAAAGTATTGTCATTGTTGTCAACACAGACAGATTGATGCAGTTGATGCAGCTCAGAGGTCAGTCAGAACAAGTACAGTGAATTTCCAAGAAGAAAGAAGTGGCCCAAATTCAAAAATTTGTAGAAAAAGACAAGTAAGAAAACTGTCGCGATTTCATGACAAAACGGAGGAGAGAGAAGGAGCAGCCAAAAATGTCATGATTTCATGACAAAAATGAGGAGAGAGAAGGCACAACCAAAAATGTCATGATTTCACGACATATTGGAGGAGAGAGAAAAAGCTAGAGAAACTGTCACGATTTCGTGACATGCTGGAAGGAAAGAAGCAAAGTTGAAAAACTGTCGCGATTTCGCGGCATGCTGGAAGGAAAGAAGCAAAGTTGAAAAACTGTCACGATTTCGTGACATGTTTGGAGTAAAGGCGCCAAGGATGAAAAGTGTCGTGATTTCACGACAAGTTTGGAGAAGCAGCGCCAAGGACGAAAAGTGTCGCGATTTCGTGACAGATTCGAAAGAAAAGCGCTAAGGGTGAAAAGTGTCACGATATCGTGACACGTCGGGTTTTCGCGACCCGAAGAGGAGAGAGAATGTACAACAACAAAGGTGTAGCGATTTCGCTACAAGTCAAAGTTTCACGAACCAAAGCAAGGCTGGAAGTGCAAGGCACAAAGGTGTAGCGATTTTGCTACAAGTCGAAGTTTCACTGGCCGAAGCAAAAGAAAGTGCTAAGTGAAAAGTTGTAGCGATTTCGCTACATGCTAGATTTTTGGAGGCCGCAGCAAAGGAAAGTGCAAAGGCAAAAAGGTGTAGCGATTTCGCTACATGATGGATTTTCGGAGGCCGCAGCAAAAGAAATTGCAAAGGGAAAAAGGTGTAGTGATTTCGCTACATGTCTTGATTTCACTAGTGCATGAAGAGAGAGTTGTACGGATGCGAAATATGTCACGATTTTGCGACATGTTGCATTTTCGCGGGCGAAAGGCAAAAGAACAGTGCTAAGGCAGAAAAGCGTCACGATTTCGTGACATGTTTTGATTTCGTTGAGGCATGCGGAGAAAAGTGTACGACAGCAAAAAGTGTCACGATTTCATGACGTGTTCCATTTTCACGAGTGCAAGCCAAGCAGAGTGCAGGAAAGCAAAAAGTATCGCAATTTCGTGATGTGTTCCATTTTTGCGGATGTAAGCCAAGGAGAGTGCAGGAAAGCGAAAAGTGTCACGATTTTGTGACATGTCCCATTTTCACGGGCAAGAGGCAGAAAAGAGCGAGAGGCAGTGAATGTGTCACGATTTCGTGACATGTCTCGTTTTCATGGGTAGGAGACAGAAAAGAGCTGGAGGCAGCAAATGCGTCACGATTTCGCGACATGTTCTATTTTCACGGTTGCATGCTGAAAAGAGAACAAGAAGGCGAAGAATGTCGCGATATCACGACATGTCTTGTTTTCGTGGTCAACTATCCAAAAAAGGTCAAATGGGTAGAAATGTCGCGATATCGCGACAGGTAACAGTTTGGCGGGTAAAAGCCGAGAAGCATGCACAGTGATAGTTGTCGAGGAAAGCGCAAAGGAAAATCATACAGCCAGTTACGTAAAAGTTAACTGGAGTTACAAGGGGAAGTTACAAAACAGAGCATTAAAGACAGAACAACTATTACAGGGGTGGATATATCAAGAATCATGATTATAGAGAAATTGATTAACAGGTTACGTACATCAAGAAATTACAGTCACGCGTAGAAGTAAAAGGTAGCACAGAATTCAAAAGAGAAGAAAGAAGAATAACAGAGCGCCGAGATACACAAAAATGCTGTCAGGATACGCAGAAAAAGGCTATCAAAAAAGGCTATCAGAATGTGCAGAGAAGAATGTCAGAATAAGTCAAAAAGAAAGCGGCTAAAAGACAGAGCGCGTCAGAGAGGGTTTGACAGATTGAACGCAGCCGTAAATGCATAAAAAATTGGAGGGAAAATTAGAGCCGTTTCAAAAAGTGTCGTTCGAGGAAATCAAGTATAAATAATCGAACAGGTGCAGTAAGTGAGGTTACTGCAACCGTGTTTTATTTTGAAAAACTAAAAGCGTGGTTGGGTAAGAGTGCTGTATGAATAACAGCTACAGAAATTAAACCTGAATATTATTCTTGAAAAATCAAAAGAGAGGTTTTAGATTGTAATAGAAGATATTGAGTTTCTAACAATTCTCTTTATGCTTCTATGAGAATGATTTGAATGAGCAATAGACCAGTGAGGGTCTTGTAAAAGAGAAGGCATTTTTATGTCAATCTATTATTCAAAATAAAAATCCAAGTTGGTGCTTGGTAAAAGGGGTTGGTGCTCCTATCTGTTGTAGCAAATAAATCAGGGGTTGGTGCTCCTTCCAGAGGGTGCTAGTAAACTATTTGTAAAGATTGAATCCTTGCAAAGGCTAGATTTGGATCAGAGTCCAAATAGTCAATTTTTGAGGAGTAGCCAAATCGATGAACCTCGTTAAATCTTGTGTTGTGTGATGCTCTTGTGTTGTTCTTGCTATATCTATTTTTAAGCTTGCATTTTTAAGCATTAAAAGTTGTAGATTCAAATTTTAAATAGTTACACTGATTCACCCCCCCTCTCAGTGTCATTGTGAGAATATCAATTGGTATCAGAGCAAGGTACCTAAACAAGCTTAATCAGCTAAGGTTATCTTGGAAGATACACAATGGTCGGTGGTGAAGGATTTTCTTTCAACAAAGCTCCTTTGTTCGATGGAAAAAATTACTCTTTCTGGAGACTCAAGATGCAGACATATCTGTGTGCATTGGGATATGACATTTGGGAATCTGTTGAAAATGGATACACAATACCCTCTGCTCCTCCATCAGATGCGACTGAGAAGAAAAAGTTTGAGAACAACTCTAAAGCTAAGAATGCTATTATGTGTGGGTTAGTAGACAGTGAATTGATAAGGATCATGAGCTATAAATCGACAAAAGACATATGGGACAAACTACAGAGCATTCATGAAGGAGATGACAAGATCAAGGAAGCCAAGTTGCAAACACATCGAGCCCAGTTCGAAGCATTAAATATGAATGATGATGAGAACATAGAGGCCTATATGCTGAGAGTAAATAGAATCATAAATGCTATTAGAGGACTCGGTGAGGAAATAGAAGATGCGGTTGTTGTGAAAAAGGTACTAAGAACTCTCCATAAAAGATTTTATGCTAAAGTTTCTGCCATAGAAGAAGCTAAAGATTTAAATTTTTTTAGTATGGATGAAATGCATGGTTCTTTAATAGCATATGAAATGAGAATAGGACAAACTAAGCCCTCAGACAGAGAAGCGGATTTTCAAGCACATAAAAATATAAGAGCTAAACAAGAATCTGAGGAAGAAGAATCTGTAGATGAAACTGAAGCAAACTTTGTTAGGAAACTAATAAAGGGAAAAGGAAAGTATAGAGGTAAGCTACCATTCAAGTGCTTCAACTGTGGAGGCATCGAGCACTTTGCAACAAAATGCCCAATGAATGAGAAAAACAAAAGTGATGAAGGGACACACCAAGAAAGAAGTGTCTGGAAGAAGAAACCACATTTTAGAAAAAGGAACTTCAAGAAGAAAATTTTCATTTCCAAGAATGTTGACTCTTCTGAAGACAGCTCCAGTGAGGACTCTGAAGAAGAAACTGGTGAAGCCTTGTTCATGGCTTTTGAAGAAGAAAGAACAGAGAAAACCTAGGAGTGTGATGAAAAATTAGAAGATGAGGCTGAGGTAGATCTGGAAGGTGAGTTGGTTGTTGCACTTGAAGAATTAAGTACAGAAAGGAAAAAGAATAAAAAGATTTCAAAAAAAATTGAGGATGCCAACGAATTAATAATCAGTTTGAAAGTACAGACTGAAGAATTTAAGAAAAAGTCTAAAGATTTTGAAGCACAGCTAACCGTGAAAATATATGAGTGCAATAAGCTAGAAGAAGACATAGTTGGATTAAGGATGCAGCTAGAAGAGATGAATCAGAAATTGAGTTGTCATCATAAATTTGAAGACAGTTCTACGAAGCTGAATAAAATGTTAAATAATCAAAGGCCTACGGGCATCAAATTTGGTTTGGGATTTATTGAAGGAGAATCCTCAAAGGATTCAAAGGCTATAACTATAGAACCAATAAAGAATAAAGATAAGATTCGGGTTGATCAAGAAAAACCGTATCATGCAAAAGAAAACCATAAGGCCAAGCATGAAAGAAGTACTACCAATGATGGATTCACCAAAGTCACATATCAAAGAAGAAGAAGACCCATGGCTCCTACTACAACATGGCAACAACCATTACCCAGGTACACTCGTTCCTTTTCTGGTTATTGTTTTAAATGCAATGCATATGGTCATAAAATTTCAAATTGTAGATATAATATAGAACAAAGGAATTTCACTAGTAGAAATATTTTTTTACCTTTGATAGATTATGCTGTAGAATGTTATAACTATCATAACTTTGGACATATTGCAAGAAATTGTCGTAGATCTTTTGCAGGAAATAAATACCAAGGAAGAAAGTTTCAACCAACTGGATTGAAACAAAACATAAATTTTCCTGAAAAACAGGCACAAGCCAATGAAAAGGAGAAGGCAAAACAAGTGACCAGATCTGCTATCAAATCATAGTGGAAAGAAAAGGAACAACCTAATAAATATAAGGAATCCTTGATCGTTCAAACAACTCTCAAAGCCCAGAACAAATCTGCACCATGGATTCTGGATAGTGGATGCTCCAGTCATATGATCGGAGACAAACAGAAGTTTGATAAGTTATAGACTTACGAAGGTGGTTCTGTAAAATTTGGAAACAATGATGGAGCCAAGATAGTGGGTAAAGGATCAGTTAAGTTAAGTGATGAAAAAATCAACTCTAAAGAAGTCCTTTTTGTGGTGGGTCTGAAGCATAACTTACTGAGTGTAAGTCAAATTTGTGACAGAGGTCATGAAGTAATTTTCAAGAAGCAGGGCTGTGAAGTAAGAAAGACAAAAATGAAAAGTTAATAGCCACTAGACTGAGAACTTCTGAAATATGTATACTCTCTCGGAGACTTCAGAAGGAGCTTGCTTGGTTGGACAGGAAGAAGAAAATTGGCTATGGCACAAGAGACTCGGTCACATAAGCTTTGATAATCTGGTAAAGATCAGCTCAAAAAGGGCAGTAAGAGACATACCCACTATTGGTAAACCTTCAAATAGCATTTGTGAGTCATGCCAAAAGGGGAAGCAAACCAGAGCCACATTCAAAGCAAAAGAGTACTTCATGAGCAAGCCGTTAGAACTAATACACACTGATTTATGTGGACCCATGAGAACAGAAAGTATAAATGGATACAAATATTTTATGCTGTGTATAGATGACTATTCTAGAATGACATGGGTACTATTTCTGAAACTTAAATCAGAAGCCTTTGAGATGTTCAAAACTTTCAAAAATCTTGTTGAGAATCAATTAGGAAAAAGAATTAAATGTTTAAGATCAGATAGAGGAGGAGAATTTATTTCAGGTGAGTTTGCAGAATACTGTGAAAAACATGGGATTAGAAGACAGTTTTCGGCAACAAGAACACCTCAGCAGAATGGAGTAGTAGAAAGAAAGAACAGAACTGTGTAAGAAATGGCACGGACCATGTTGACAGAGAGAAGAATTGCTGACAAGTTCTAGAAAGAGGCAGTTCATACTGCAGTCTACATCCAGAATAGGTGCATGTTGAGGCCGCATGAAAGCAAAACACCTTATGAAATGTGGTTTGGCAAAAAGGCTATAGCAAAATACTTCAAAGTGTTCGACAGCAAGTGTTACATTAAACGAACTGAAGACAATCTTGGCAAGTTTGAAGATAGAGCTGATGAAGTAATTTTTCTTGGTTACTCAACAAAAAGCAAAGCCTACACATGCCACAACAAAAGACTAAAGAAAATTGTGGAGAGTGCGGATGTTAAAGTTGATGAAAGTAGGAAACAAGAAATCAGCCATAATGAAAACTATCCGACTTATGAAGAATTTATTGAAGAGGATGAAGATCAAGAAAAATAAGAGAGACAGAAATCAGACTCAGATGTTTTAGAAATAGAAGAAAATAGGAAATTCAAAACAGGTAGCTGGCAAAAAAATCATCCCAAAGAGCAGATTATTGGGGACCCCACAGTTGGTATTCAAACAAGAAGAAGAGTAGTAAACAACTACTCTCTGTTATCCAACATTGAGCCCAAAAATATTATTGAAGCAAGCACAGATGAAAGCTGGATGGAGGCGAGAAATGAAGAACTAGATCAAATTGAGAAAAACAAAACCTGGGAATTAGTACCAAGGCCTAAAAATAAAAACATAATCGGTACTAAATGGATATTTCGAAAAAAACTGAATGAAGACGGAAAGGTTGTAAGGAATAAAGCAAGGTTGGTCTGTAAAGGATATGCTCAAGTTGAAGGGATTGACTTTGAAGAAACTTTTGCACCAGTGGCCAGACTTGAAGCAATCAGACTGTTTTTGGCTTTAGCAGTTCACAGAAATTTCAAAGTTTATCAGATGGATGTGAAATCAGCCTTTCTAAATGGAAATCTTGAAGAAGTTTATATTGAATAGCCTGATGGTTTTCAACTCTGTGATAATCCTAACTTTGTTTGCAAGCTGAAGAAAGCATTGTATGGCTTGAAACAAGCACCTAGAGCTTGGTATGCAATATTGGACAACTATCTCACTAAGCAAGGATTCAATAAAGGTATGGTGGATAGCAATTTATATATCAAAACTGAGAATGGCAATTTCATTGTCCTTGTTGTCTATGTAGATGATATAATATTTGGGAGCAAAGCAATGATGAATCATGCAAAGACATAGCAAATAAAATGCAAAAAGAATTTGAAATGTCTATGATTGGTGAACTTTCATATTTCCTCAGACTGCAAGTTAATCAAACTGAAAAGGGGATTTTTATTTCTCAAATTAAATATGTGAAAGAAATGCTAAAAAAGTTCACAATGGAGGATAGTAATCCTGTTAGCACTCCCATGACAACAGGCTGCAAGTTGAGCAAGGATGACAAATCTCCAAATGTTGATCAAACAATGTATAGATCTATGATTGGGAGCCTGCTGTATTTGATAGCCACCAGACCGGATATCTTACAGGCAGTTTGCATGGTTGCAAGATTTTAGGCTAGCCCCAAAGAGACTCATGTGACAGTTGTGAAAAGTATTTTTAGGTACCTCAAGGGTACTATGGAGTATGGGCTATGGTATCCAAAAGGAAAATACTTCACTCTTTTTGCATATTCTGATGTAGATTGGGCAGGATGTATTGATGACAGAAAGAGTACCAGTGGAGCAGCATTTTATCTAGGAAATAAACTGGTAGCATGGCACAACAAGAAATAAGAATAAGTCTCTCTATCACTTCAATGAACCAATTTCAGTTAAATATGATAACACTAGTGCAATCAACATCTCAAAGAATCCGGTTATGCATTCCCGCACCAAACATATTGCAATCCGATATCACTTTTTGAAAGATAAAGTTGTAGAAGGAGAGGTCAAATTGGATTTTGTTCCAAAAACAGAGCAAGTAACATATATATTCACTAAACCATTGCCCAAGGAAGTTTTTGAGTACCTTTAGAGTAAGCTGGGAGTGGTCACACTACCCAAGCACTAACTAGCTATAGGGAACACATTCTCAGGGGGAGCATTAATTCATTTATGCTTGAGAATGTTGTGCATAGACTCAGGGGGAGTCTGTAGCAGCCCTTTGGTATTATTGGCAAAGGGGGAGAAGAATTACTACAAGAAATTGAAATGATAGGAAATTGCACGTGTTGCCAACAATTCCAAATGGGGAGATTATTGAGCAAGGTGCAGCAAAAGCATTGCAAAAGTATTGTCATTGTTGTCAACACAGACAGATTGATGCAGTTGATGCAGTTCAGAGGTCAGTCAAAACAAGTACAGTGAATTTCTAAGAAGAAAGAAGTGGCCCAGATTCAGAAATTTGTAGAAAAATACAAGTAAGAAAATTGTCACGATATCGGGACATGTTTTCTGTCGTGATTTCGCACATGTGTTGCCAACAATTCCAAAGGGGGAGATTGTTGAGCAAGGTGCAACAAAAGCATTACAAAAGTATTGTCATTGTTGTCAACACAGACAGATTGATGCAGTTCAGAGGTCAGTCAGAACAAGTACAGTGAATTTCCAAGAAGAAAGAAGTGGCCCAGATTCAAAAATTTGCAAAAAAAGACAAGAAAACTGTCGCGATATCGCGACATGTTTTCTATCACGATTTTGTGACAAAACAGAGGAGAGAGAAGGCACAACCAAAAATGTCATGATTTCACGACAAAAATGAGGAGAGAGAAGGCACAGCCAAAAATGTCGTGATTTTGTGACATATCGGAGGAGAGAGAAAAAGCTAGAGAAACTGTCGCGATTTCGCGACATGTTGGAAGGAAAGAAGCAAAGTTGAAAAAGTGTCACGATTTCGCGACATGCTGGAAGGAAAGAAGCAAAGTTGAAAAACTGTCATGATTTCACGACATGCTGGAAGGAAAGAAGCAAAGTTGAAAAACTGTCACGATTTCGCGACATGTTTGGAGTAAAGGCGCCAAGGATGAAAAGTGTCGTGATTTCGTGACAAGTTTGGAGAAGCAGCGCCAAGGACGAAAAGTGTCGCAATTTCATGATAGATTAGGAAGAAAAGCGCTAAGGGCAAAAAGTGTCACGATATCGCGACACGTCGGGTTTTCACGACCCGAAGAGGAGAGAGAATGTACGGCAACAAAGGTGTAGCGATTTTGCTACAAGTCGAAGTTTCGCGAACCAAAGCAAGGCTGGAAGTGCAAGGCACAAAGGTGTAGCGATTTCGCTACAAGTCAAAGTTTCGCTGGCCGAAGCAAAAGAAAGTGCTAAGTGAAAAGTTGTAGCAATTTTTCTACATGCTAGATTTTCGGAGGCCGCAGCAAAGGAAAGTGCAAAGGCAAAAAGGTGTAGCGATTTTGCTACATGATGGATTTTCGGAGGCCGCAGCAAAAGAAGTCGCAAAGGGAAAAAGGTGTAGCGATTTCACTACATGTCTTGATTTCACTAGTGCATGAAGAGAGAGTTGTACGGATGCGAAAGATGTCACAATTTCATGACATGTTGCATTTTCACGGGCGAAAGGCAAAGAACAGCGCTAAGGTAGAAAAGCGTCGTGATTTCGTGACATGTTCCGATTTTGTTGAGGCATGCGGAGAAAAGTGTACGGCAGCAAAAAGTGTCACGATTTTGTGATGTGTTCCATTTTCACGAGTGCAAGCCAAGAAGAGTGCAGGAAAGCAAAAAGTGTCACGATTTTGCGACATGTTCCATTTTCGCGGGTGCAAGCGAAGGAGAGTGCAGGAAAGCAAAAAGTGTCACGATTTCGTGACATGTCCCATTTTCACGGGCAAGAGGCAGAAAAGAGCGAGAGGCAGCGAATGTGTCACGATTTTGTGACATGTCTCGTTTTCGCAGGTAGGAGACAGAAAAGAGCTAGAGGCAGCAAATGCATTGTGATTTCGTGACATGTTCTATTTTTGCGATTGCATGCCGAAAAGAGAACAAGAAGGCAGAGAATGTCGCGATATCTCCACATGTCTTGTTTTCACGGTCAACTGTCCAGAAAAGGTCAAATGGGCAGAAATGTCGTGATATCACGATAGGTAACAGTTTGGCGGGTAAAAGCCAAGAAGCATGCACAGTGACAGTTATCGAGGAAAGTGCAAAGGAAAATCATGTAGCCAATTATGTAAAAGTTAACTGGAGTTACAAGGGGAAGTTACAGAACAGAGCATTAAAGACAGAACAACTGTTACAGGGGTGGATATACCGAGAATCATGATTACAGAGAAATTGATTAACAAGTTGCGTACATCAAGAAATCACAGTCACGCACAGAAGTAAAAGGTAGCACATAATTCAAAAGAGAAGAAAGAAGAAATAACAAAGTTCCGAGATACACAAAAAGGCTATCAGGATACGCATAAAAAGGCTGTTAGAATGTGTAGAGAAGAATGTCAGAATAATTCAGAAAGAAAGTGGCTAAAAGACAAAGCGCGCCAGAGAGGGTTTGACAGATTGAACGTAGCCATAAATGCATGAAAAATTGGAGGGAAAATTAGAGCCGTTTCAAAAAGTGCCGTTCGAGGAAATCAAGTATAAAGAATCAAACAGGCGCAGTAAGTGAGGTTACTGCAACCGTGTTTTATTTTGAAAAACTAAAAGCGTGGTTGGGTAAGAGTGCTGTATGAATAATAGCTACAGAACTAAAACCTAAATATTATTCTTAAAAAATCAAAAGAGAGGTTTTAGATTGTAATAGAAGATATTGAGTTTCTAAAAATTCTTTTTATGCTTCTATGAGAATGATTTGAATGAGCAATAGACCAGTGAGGGTCTTGTAAAAGAGAAGGCATTTTTATGTCAAAATATTATTCAAAATAAAAATCCAAGTTGGTGCTTGGTAAAAGGGGTTGGTGCTCCTATCTGTTGTAGCAGATAAATCGGGGGGTTGGTGCTCCTTCCAGTGGGTCTTCGGTAAACTATTTGTAAATATTGAATCCTTGCAAAGGCTGGATTTGGATCGGAGTCCAAACAGTCAATTTTTGAGGAGTAGCCAAATCGGTGAACCTCGTTAAATCTTGTGTTGTGTGATGCTCTTGTGTTGTTCTTGCTATATCTGTTTTTAAGCTTGCATTTTTAAGCATTAAAAGTTGCAGATTCAAATTTTAAATAGTTACACTGATTCACCCCCCCTCTCAGTGTCATTGTGAGAATATCAAACCTTAACTCAAGGTTTGAACAAATCACTCAATCAAATTTGATCTCAAGTATTTTCAAAGACTTATCTCAAATATACCTCGTAAGATTCCAAAAAATCTCACACTAATCTATCCACAAGTTCTTTCTAGAACTTGTCCAATATTCTCAACAAGTCTTCACCAAGACTTACCTTAAATATTCTCAATAAGTCCTCACTAGAACTTATCCAAATCTACTCAAAATGTCCTCACTAAAACTTGTCCAATCTTGTAGAAATGTATAGAGAATTTTTAGAGACTCAATATGTTTCACACTCACAATAATCACTTTCAATCTCTCCTTTTACCATAGAAACATATAGAGAATTGTTAGAGACTCAATATGTTTCACACTCACAACAATTACTTTCAATCTCTCTTTTTACCACAAAAACATATAGAGAATTGTTAGAGATTCAATATGTTTCACACTCACAAGCACTCAACCTCTTTCTCAAACCAATTATTAATATGAAACAATTTGTTTCACAGGGCTAGAACTATCATTTCAACACTTCCACTTGACTAGGTTCAACCATCTCTACTCAACCAATCACTCAATGAAATAATCCTTGCTCACAAACCCTAGTCCAAGCATATGAACACTCACTCAATTATTTCTAATCAATTATTATCAAACAATCTCACATAACAATGATACTCATGTTCTTTCACAAACCCTAATTCAACTTCACATAATAATGATACTCATATTCTTTGCACAAATCCTAGTTCAAATATATGAAAGCTTTACTCGATATTTCTAACAATGCTTATCAAAAAAAGGTTTCGAGAATCAAATTTCATTCCACAAAAATCAAACTCAACAATGTTTATCAAACAACCCTGTTCACTCCAACTTAACATTCACAACATCCAATAATCACTCACAAGGAAGATGTGCCCATACCTTTTGTTTGATAAAGAGTAGACCTCAAAAACCTGTCTTAAACACAATTTTCTTCTTTGTCAATTTCAAAGGTTAGATGACAAAATATCACACTAACAATCTTTCAAAAATATTTCTCAATTACAAAAATAATCAAAACTCAAATACACCTTATTACTCCTTTGAAATTATAAATCATAAAAGCATACATAAAAAAATTAATTACTCAATTACTCCTTATAATATCTAATATTTAATTAACAACCTCCAAAAATCAAACCCTAAAAAATAATACTGTCTACCCTTTTATATCCCTCAAATACTCAATAACCAATTTTAAAAATAAACTTTATCAACCTCCAAAATTTTTATTTTTCAACCAACCTTAGCAAATCCAAAATATTTCATGTAACCTTGCCAATACAATAGCGCATACCTTTTATCTCAAGCAAATGGTCTCGATGGGTTTTGAACGTGAGACCACTCCCAGTTGAGCTCCTTATCGAGGTGCTATCCCACCATGTGGAATATGAGCCTCCACACGAAGGGAAAGGCTCAACCCTTCCTCTTATCCCTTTTTGATCAGCATGGCGCAAATCAAAATGCCCTCTTCTCTTGCAAAACCAACTCAAAAAATTTCAAACCTTGCTCTTCATGCCTACCAAAAATCTTAGTGCCACCCGCTATTGCCAACTGCGCTACACAATGTTGTGCGGAGAAGGAGCCCCGCTCTTATTTTTTTTATCTTCTACCGTCAAATGCTTTAAAAATACAAAAAAACCTTACACTCTTCTTTGCGCATGAATATTTTTGGGATTTTATTAATAGATGGTGGCATTAGTGTTTAGACTAAGGTTCTTGCCCTCTTTTTATACACAAAGACCAATGCCTTAGTAACATCAACACCTTATTCAAATTTTGAATTCGAATTAAATAATAAACCTTTATAACCCAACCTTAGGGTTATTTAATTAATATAAATTAATTTTATAATTAAATTATAATTAATCTATAATTAACTTAATAACTTTAGAAGTTAATTAAATTAATTTATAATGAAATTATTTAAATTAATTTAAATCTCCCCTTTTAATATTATAATAAAATATTATAATATTATTTTTCTTGGGCCTCTTCATTACTCTTTGAACCTCATATAATAACCTGGAATCGGATCTAACCAACTAGAGGTGGACTTTCCTTTTGCATCGATTGCGAAATTGCTTCTTCTTGCATTGCTCACTAAAACTGACTTTTGACATCAATGACAACTCAATTACTCAAAATGTCCAACAATATCCCCCTTTTTCATTGATGGCAACTCAATTATCTTTTACAATTTTCTTAACCTTTTTTTGTTCTACTCCCCATGGGAAACTGCTCCCCTTGACTCAATGCTCTCCCTTTAAATCAAATATCTCCCCCTTACTCAAATCTCTCCCCCTTTGACATCAATAGCAAAGGGTCACCTTTTGGGCTTGGGGCTAAGAATGAGTATCTTAGCTTAGTCCCTCCTCCACCTCCTCTTGAGGTGGTTAATTCTGGGGTGGGAGTATTTATACTCCATAAATGCACTGATATTTACCTTTGTCCACTTTCCTTCTTATCGGATCCTTCTGATTCCTCTAACTTTTCTTGTTCCTGCTTGTCTCTAGAATTTATGCTCTACACCACTTTGTTGTATTTCCATCATTATTGCACTTATAAAACTTAATGTTATTATTCCTTCGAGGTGCAAATATCCTAGGATTTCTCTTGGTGAAGCCATATCCATTCCTGTTATGAACCCTATAATTAATTTCCTTGTGACCAAAATGATTACAAGAGTAGCAATACCCTTGAAATAGCTACCTGTTGTTGAAGTTCCCATATTCCTGTCTTTCATGTGTCCTACACTGAGAAGCTTTGTGCCCAAACCTATGACATGAAAAGCATCATCCATTGAAATTACCTTGCCTTGACCTCATTGGTCTCTTAGTCTCTTTTACCTTGTGTTGGTTCCTGTTCCATATGTTTCTCATTTGTGCATTTTTCCTTTCCTTTTTGAACTTTTTGTTGTCCAACTCATCCTATGAAGTCTCACTCTCTCTCACACTGTCTTCTTCTAAAGTTTCTTCTTCTTCAGAACTTGAGGTTGACTCCTCTCCTTGTTTCCTTTGTTCTTGTTCAAAACCAAGTCTTGTTTTGTTTGTTGACCGTCTTTGTTTCTTGATAATATTATCCAAATTATTTGAGCTCCTTCCAGACTTGTGTAACCTATCCTTAGATTCTTTTATTTCTTCCCTTAGTAGAGTCACTTTATGTTCTAACCTTTCACATTCTAAGACCTTTCCTTCTAACTTATATTTAAACTTTCTTGTCTTAGCAATTGACTTGTTTAGATCCTCTATAAGCTTTCCTTTCTCTTCATAACATTTTTGAAACTAAAGCTTAAGTTGAGAGTTTTGATTTATTACCTTCTTTAATGCATCAAGGGCATGAATAAGTTCACCTTCAATATCAACTCCTATTTTTTATTCTTCCTCTATTTATTTACCTTTGAAAACATCTTCATTCTTTTTTGACTTGTCTTCTATAGGATCACCTTCTTCTTCTTCTAGTGCCATTAGAATATTCTCTTATGGTCCTTCAAGTGTATCTTCATATTCATTATCACTGAAACTGAAACCACTCTTTGTACAACTATCTTCAATATGACTGTAGCACCCTAAAATTGGCGCAGTAAACCTTAGCAATAATCAAAATTACATTAGTAATAATTCAAATTCAAATTTTAACCCCAAAACCGCTCCCAAACCGCCTGTTGCCCGTTTCCTCATTTTTTGTGCCATTTTTAGAGTTTGTTTTGTCCGTTTGATGATATCGTCGCTGATCAGACGATATCGCCTCAGATCGGATGATTTCGTCTGGAGAAGAATGTCCAGACGATCTTGTCCCAAACTGATTTGTGCATAGTTAGCTTCTGTTTCAACGACGTCTCTAATCCGGGCAGAAGCGTGTCTGTGCCGTTAGAGACCTCCCCCGTTGGAGATCTTCCAAATTAGGATGATCTCCAACCTCCTAACCTCCCTCCTAAGCCTATTTAACCTTAGGACCCCCTCTTGGCATTCCCCCTGGCTGAAATTCCCTGTAACATGAATTCTACATGCATTAGACTATCTTAAACCACCATTTGCATTTGTATTTTTCCAAGTTTGTTTGCAGGAACTTCATTGTTTTTCAGCCGAAGCAAGCTCAGATCGTCGTAGACGATCCTGTTCAATTAGAGACGATTTCGTACCAATCCGAGACGATTTCGACTATAGTCAACATTGGGGGCAATCAGTGCCCAGGGTTTGCGTTTTCTCACTTTGTTTGTTGATTTATCTTGCATTTAGTTAAATTTGTTATTATTCCTTATTGTTCTGCATCTTGGAGTTCACCCATATAGCTTAAGTGTACAATGAAGTCATAATTTGTCATTAGAACGTCATAATCTACTTGAATTTTTATTTGTGATTATCACCTTAGCATCTATGTTGCCATTTTACACCATTTTTCTCTGTTAGAATAGTTGCATTTCTGGTATTTTGTATCTATCTCTCTGTTTGCGGGTCTTCGATGAATTTTTGACGAATTCGTCAGATCTCAGACGATCCCATCGGATCTCAGACGATCTTGTCAAATTCCAGACGATCTGGACTGCTTCAAAAATTAGAACCTTCATCAGACATCCGGATCAGGTATGGTTCTTTAATCTAGCGTATTCTTTTTGTTTTCTATCCAAATCTATTTTTTGTATTTATTTAATTTGCATTTTCATAATAGAACACTTAGATTCATCTGGCCAAACCTAGGACTTGGATGTTTAAAGATAAAACTGAACACATTAAACACATTCCCAACCTAGGCGTGGAAACTGCCACTAAACGTTTCCTGGTGAACCCCACCATCCGTCAAAAAATCACCTTAATACCCCTCCCCTGAGAGGCGGGACCTTCAAAGGGCCTCTCAGTCCGAGGTACCGTCCCATCCTTTTCCCATCCCCCTTCCGGGCGTGGATCCTTTAGCTTGAAGGTAAGGGTGCGAAAAATTTGGAACGATACATTTTGGTGAACCCGACGTGAATAACATAGGCATATTTATTTCGATTCAAAAATAAAAAAAATTTTTTTTATATATATATATATATATATATAAATATATATGTATACAAGAAAAAAAAGTAACAAAATCATCATTTCAAGTTTGTATGTTTTAGATTCAATTCTAAATAGTAGATACTAAATATTACTTTTAGAAGTACTAAAGAAACCATGAGTTTTTACTCAAATCAATATGAGCCCATCAGTAATGTTGGAAGAATTCAGCTAAATACATTTGTTGATTATGACCAACCTCATCCCTATTCAACACCACCTCCATCACACTTTTCTCATTTTTCATCCATACCCCAACAGGACAATCCCTTTTCCAATCCTCTTCATAACGATATTATCTATTCTCCCATATATCCATATTATGTCTATCAATCCACATACAATCCTCCTCCACCCTTTCAATATTCTTCTTTCAATACAACACATCCATTTCAACAAGAAAATACTTATTCTTCCAATTCTACCATGCACTCACCTCATACTTCGCAATCTTCCTATCATCATTCTACCCATAATAAAGAAAGTAGAGGTGAGAAACCATTAGGCCCTTTTATGACTGAATTCCTAAGGCACGTATCAAAAACCTCTCGAAAACCTTCATCACGTAAATTTACTAAGCTCAATCAACCAATGGATATAATTCTCAAGTATTTACTTGACACAAATAGGATTGAACTCCCTTCCATAAGACAACCTGATACCACAACAGATTGGTTTAAACCTGAGCTACATTGTGAATATCATAGAGTAGATGGACATATGACACAAAAATGTAAAGATTTAAGATGTGCAATTCAAGATTTGATTGATGAGGGTCTTTTTAATATAAAGGAATTACAATCTACAACTGAGTATAAATCTCCGATAAACAATCAAACTCCTACACAACAAATACCAATAATCAATCAAGACATGGGGATCTCCCAAGAACCCCTATTCAATTATCAACAACAAGAAACCAATCAAATATTGCATGTTAATGTGTCCCATCATGATGATATTATTAATATTGTAACAAAAACTACAAATGAGCAACCTCAAGTTCAATCAACTCAATCTGATATTCAAGATATGGATTCCTCATTTGACCAACCTTCAAAACTATCTTTGGCTCTAGAGAATGATCCAAAATGGAATGTAAGCATAGAAAGCTCATCTTTAGAATCAAAATCTCAATCTGAAATCCACTTTGATAGCCAACAACAAGTGATTAATCCTCAAGCAAAGATATCCCTTTTAGAAGTATTACAAAGTTCTCATAAGGAAACTTTGTTCAAGATACCTAGCCAACAATTTGTTCCTCATCATATTTTCTCTAAGAACATAATTAATGGTGTAAACCCTCTTGAGGTTAACCATATTTCATTCTATGATGAGGATATTCCTTCCTCTACTCCACAAGAAGACTACTATCTTTACATTACAGGATCTAGTAAAGAAACACCTGTTAAAACTATCATGGTAGATAATGGCTCCTCTCTTAATTTATGCACTTATCAATTATTCCAAAAACTCAAATCAAAGGAAGAAGATCTTAATGAATCAAATGTTATTATAAAATCTTTTAACAATGAAATTCAAGAAGCTCAAGGTACTATAATTTTTCCCCTCAATATTGGATCCAAGATCCTGGATACTTTGTTTTATGTAGCATATTGTCCTTCACCTTACAACCTACTTCTTAGAAGTCCTTGGATTCATACGATGAGGGTTGTCCCTTCCACTCTTCACCAATGTTTGAAGTTTGAACTTGCAAATAAAATTGTTACCATACATGGTGACCCAACACCATTTGAAGAATATTTAACGGTTGAAACATCAAGTTCTATACATTCTCTATTGTCACAATTATCTTCTATCCATCACTTTTCTTCATCCATATATGATCATCCTTGTTTACCAAATAACACCCATGCATATATTTCACATATACTCCCTCCATCTTATCAAGACTTGGAAGATAGTGATAAGAATGAAGAACCTTCTTATCCTTCTTACATTTTATTTTGTAACATGATCAATTTTACACATATAAAAGTCAAATATTTTGCTACATTATTCTACATTATAACAAAGCTTTTGTTATCACTACCTTTTGTTCATCACCTTTTGTTCTTACCTTCAACACAACCAAATTATCCTTCAAAACCTCCTTTGATTTTGAAGCAACCTTAGACATGCTATACTCAAATAACCTTGTATAGTGTATATAGATCATCTTGTATATACCACCAATTCCATCATCTAAAAATTCATATAAAAAATAAAAAAATTTAAAAAAAAAAAACAATCACATTGTAGTTCTTTCAATTCATCAATTAAAATATAAAAATACAAAAACATCAAAATCATCAAAATCTTCAAAAACATATTTTATTTTCATACCTATCCATTCTTGAAGTATTGCAGTTATATTTTCAAGTTATTTTGGATAAATTAGCATTTATTTGGAATCCCTCACTATCACAAACACAAAAAATAAATATCTTGATTTTATCTGGCATGATTACTAATCTCTCTTATATCAAAGTCCACAAAATTCAATTAAATAAAGTTTGAGCATAGAGAATTGATCTTGTTATTTACTTAAACCAAGCATATCTTTTCACAATAAAATGATTACATTTGTAATTTCCATGCTATGTTACATAGTAGAAGTGGTTCTTGAGCGAAAAGTTTCCCCTACTATCCTATCATGCACATGGTCTAGAATCTTTGAGAATTGGCAAAAGGACAAGCTCACCCCTACCCGGAATAAAAATCCCTTGCTCTACAGCTAATCCGAGCAAGTATCCCTAGCATAGGAAGAAAAGAAAAGTTCAAGAAAAAGAAAAAGAAAAAGAAACAAGTTATTTCAGCATTATTTCAAATATCAAGCCAAAATACAAAAGTACAAAAAAAAAAAAAAAAAAAGCAAAAGAGAAAAGCAAAAGCAAAAGCAATAAAATCCCTTTCCCTACCCCTTGAAAAGAAAAGAAGGGTTGATGAGCTTGAATCCCTGGAATTCTCAATTATTCAAAAACTGTGAGGTAAGCCCCATAACAGGTGGTTTGTGCCCAACCCGCTTGGCCTTGGGTAACTCCTAGCGTGGTGATATGTCTGTCACATTAGCGACCTTCTTTTGTACAGACCTATGTCTGCTTATGGATTAGCTAGCTCTTGATAACCCGACCTACATAGTAGTCTGGTATGGTTATATGCATCTAAATCATGGTTAATGAACACTTATTTGGTTCATTCAAATCACTTGTATCAAATTATCTTGCTCAAAACTTGGTAAATGAACAATGCAATTGCACACACATTTGTATTTGAGAGATTTTGTGTATCATTATGATAAATCAAGATTGGTAATGAACTCACATACGCACATGGGATTCCTTATAAATCTAACTTTTGTCTTTAAGATACTTTGAAATATTTTTGCAAATTGTTTGGAATAAATTCATTTTCTTCTTTGAAGAACAATTGTTTAGTATAAAGACAACTACATGCATTCTCAAAAAAATCAAAATCATTTTCCAAAACATGCAATCAAGTTACATTTATATATATTATCGACTTTCGCAATGATGGTATAGTTCCAAAAACCAAAATTGGAATTTTATGCCTAGTGCAAGTCCTCATCTTCATATTTTCTGACTATTTCAAAAATTAAAAATCAACCATGCAATAAAACTATTATTTTCTTCTTTGGATTTCGCGATGATGGTATAAGTCTATACCTAAATATTCTATGCCTAGCGCAAACCATTGTACCAATTTTATTCTCCATTTATTTAAAATCATAAAAACATATGACTTAAATCATTATGTTACACAATTATGCTTTAAAACAAACAAACACCTATTCTATTTCATGTCATTATGTCAAACTTCAATTTTGCAATGATGGTATAATTCCTAGGGAATTATCCAAAAAATTTATCACACTTAGGAATTTATGCCTAGCAAAAGTCATTTTAAAATATTTCATGCATAATATTTTCATGGAAATCTAAAAACAAATCATCATCATCATCATCATTTGCATCATCACAACAAAGTCTTAAGACAGTCTCTTAAGCACCCTTTTACTTTTAGCAATATTTCTATACTAGGATTAGCTTGACGACCGAGTGAGTGGCGACTCCATGAAATGGTCTATAATAGTGACAATGTCCTTTGAAATTATTGTTAAAAGTCCCTTTTATTTTTATCAAATTATCACATCACAAACAACCAACTTGTTTACATCAGATTATTTCATTTAAAATCTTACAGCATGACATCAAAACCATCATATTTCCAAATGGCATAATTACATGAATCATCAAATCAATCAATCAAAACATTAAAGCATCATACAAATACATAAGACAAGTCATATGATCAAAAATATCTCATCTATATATATCTCAACAGTATATGTACATCATCTCAAAACTAGATTGGTATGCCACAATCTGTACCTAGGCATACTCAATCCCCTATCAAAAATAATAATAAGCACTATAATCAATCTATGCAGTGCAATCTGTAGCAGCTAGCCTCGAGAACCCCTCGAGCTCTCAGCCTCATCTCCTCCCCCGCCCTGAGGTGGACGAGGTGGCCCCATCATAGTCCGTGTGGTGCTATGAGTCCTGGACTCTGATCGTGATGATGTCCTTGATGACCTCATCTCGATAGGCTCCGCAATATGGGCCGACAATGATAACCTCTGCCCCTCTGGCACCATATGGTGGTATAGTGTCTGATAGAATGTGACCTGGGCAATAGCCCATGCTAGATCCCGAGTGCTCGCCCCTCCGCTCCGTGCTCTGAGGCGTGCTACCTCATCTCTGAGCTGTGTGGCCTCCTCTCGGTGTCGTGCAACCTCATCCTATAGAGTCTGCACCTCTTCTAGAGACGGACAGTCTCCGCCCGAAGAGTAGCCATCTCACTACTCTCTCCTGTGTCCACACCCTTGCCCTTATCGGGTGATGGTGGTCTCTCTCTCCGTGGAGAAGGGGGTCTCTCCTCCCTCCTCTCCCACTGTCGTGGCCTCTGCTGAGCCTGTGGTCTCCTCTGCTCTCTCCCGTCGTGACCTTGTGCCGCCTCAATGGCCGCCTGGCATCGCCTCCCCATCCGACGCACAACTATGTGAATCGGACCCTGAGCCCTCATCATCCGAGGAGGGTGGATGCCTATGTACCAGGCATCGTAGCCGTCGACTACCCCTACGTCGTCCCCATCCACCGGCTGAATGGGGGCATCATCTATGTCTGGACCCCATAAGCGCTGCATATCTGGAGCCCCGCTAACTGTAGTGTTATCCCGGATAGTCTAGGAAAACTCGTAGTCTCTGAGAGATGGGATCCCCTGTTGTAGACCGAACTGCCTCAAAACTTGGTCATAGCGGTGGAGCTCCACCTCTCCCCTCTCCATCCTTAGCCAACAGGTTTGCCTAACGTGAGCCAGCTCCTGTCCATCCTCGGCCCACCCTGGATGATCTCTCCAAGGCCTCCAGGTGATTCTGGTCGGAGACAAGGTCGTCAAGTAGTCTCCGGGACATTGGCAGATCTATCCGCCACTGTGACCCTCTTCGGAGCCACCAGTAGAAAGCTCGGGGCCTCTCCCCATCAATCCCTATCAGTGGGAGCCCTACCGGCCTCCGCACCGCGATGTGCTCCCAGCACCAAAATTGCAGTAGAGATGTCATAACCAGACATCGGTCGCCCTTGTATACGACCCCATGAAGGATCCTATACAATTGGCATAGTACAAAGCTCCCCCAAGAAAACTTGTATCCATGGTCTCTCATGTCATAGACCACATCTGTCAGTAGCCATGGTACTCTGCATCCACTCTGATGGCATAGCAACAGACCACCTACAACCCCAGCCAAAATCTAGTGTCAGTCTGGATGCCCTAGGCATCTGCCATAGAGATTCGATGTTCACTCCGCCCTTCTCCAGGGCGAAGCTCGGATCTCCGCATAGTCACATCATCGCGTGGCCCTGATTGGCCGTGGGAGTGATTAGCCGTCCTTGTATGGGGATCCTCAAAATCCTCCATACATCCTCTAGTGTGGGAGTCATCTCCCCTGTCGGTAACCAAAAATAGGAAGAACCCGGATACCACCTCTCTGCTAGGGCTGTCAATAGCCCCATATCTGTAGAAACCTGTGGCATCTCTGCCACATGCTGCAAGCCAACTTGTGCTCATTGATCTCGCTCTACCTGAGATAGAGCGGCCAAGTCATCCCTCAACTCGTCGTATTTCCATTCTCTGCTCTTTAGTAATCCTCTCTGCAACATAAACAACAAAACAATAAAAATCATTAATAAAATAATCATTAAAAATGCAAGTAAAACAAAGTTCAATTTCATAAATGATGATATCATCCACTATTGGACAATATCGTCCCAAATTTGAGCAAATTCTTAATTTTATTCAAAAACAATTAACAACAAATTTAATTTTGGCTTTTCCACGTTTTTACCTCAAACGTTCGATTTGGGTAAAAACACGGAGGGGGCATCATAGTAAGTTGTCGTACGATTCGACCAAGAATCGTCACCTAAAAATGGGAATAAATTTTTGCTTTCTCGTAGATCGAGAAGAACTCATCTTTAACGCATTTTCCTCAAAAAAATTGCTAAAGAGGGGGCAAAATGTAGCACCCTAAAATTGGCATAGTAAACCTTAGCAAATAATTAAAATTACATTAGTAATAATTCAAATTCAAATTCAACCCCCAAAACCGCTCCCAAACCGCCTGCTGCCCGTTTCCTCATTTTTTGCACCATTTTTAGAGTTTGTTTTGTCCGTTTGATGATATCGTCACCGATCAGACGATATCACCTCAGATCGGACGATTTCGTCTAGAGAAGAACGTCCAGACGATCTCGTCCCAAACTGATTTGTGCATAGTTAGCTTTTGTTTCAACGACGTCTCTAATCCGGGCAGAAGCGTGTCTGCGCCGTTAGAGACCTCCCCCGTTGGAGATCTTCCAAATTAGGATGATCTCCAACCTCCTAACCTCCCTCCTAAGCCTATTTAACCTTAGGACCCCCTCTTGGCATTCCCCCTGGCTGAAATTCCCTGTAACACGAATTCTACATGCATTAGACTATCTTAAACCACCATTTGCATTTGTATTTTTCCAAGTTTGTTTGTAGGAACTTCATTGTTTTTCAGTCGGAGCAAGCTCAGATCGTCGTAGACGATCTTGTTCAATTAGAGACGATTTCGTACCAATCCGAGATGATTTCGACTGCAGTCAACATTGGGGGCAATCAGTTCCCAGGGTTTGCGTTTTCTCACTTTGTTTGTTGATTTATCCTGCATTTAGTTAAATTTGTTATTATTCCTTATTGTTCTGCATCTTGGAGTTCACCCATATAGCTTAAGTGTACAATGAAGTCATAATTTGTCATTAGAACGTCATAATCTACTTAAATTTTTATTTGTGATTATCACCTTAGCATCTATGTTGCCATTTTACACCATTTTTCTCTGTTAGAATAGTTGCATTTCTGGTATTTTGTATCTATCTCTCTGTTTGTAGGTCTCTGAAGAATTCGTCAAAAGAATTCTTCAGATCTCAGATGATCCTATCAAATTCTAGATGATCTGGACTGCTTCAAAAATTAGAACCTTCATCAGACATCCGGATCAGGTATGGTTCTTTAATCTAGCGTATTCTTTCTATTTTCTGTCCAAATCTATTTTCTGTATTTATTTAATTTGCATTTTCATAATAGAACACTTAGATTCATCTGGCCAAACCTAGGACTTGGATGTTTAAAGATAAAACTAAACACATTAAACACATTCCCAACCTAGGCGTGGAAACTGCCACTAAACGTTTCTTGGTGAACCCCACCATCCATCGAAAAATCACCTTAATACCCCTCCCCCGAGAGGCGGGACCTTCAAAGGGCCTCTCAGTCTGAGGTATCGTCCCATCCTTTTCCCATCCCCCTTCCGGGCACGGATCCTTTAGCCTGAAGGTAAGGGTGCGAAAAATTTGGAGCGATACAATGACCAAAGTTACCATATCTAAAACACTTGATAATTACTGGTGACCTTTTCCTCACTTCTTCCTTTTCTTTTGTTAGAAATAGAACTTCATATTTATCATGATCTGAGAAACTAATATCACTATCACTTTAGTACTTACTTGCCTTTTCTACATAGTAACTCCTATTATGTATTTGAAAGAACTTATTTCCTTATTTTCCTTATCCATCCTTGCTTTTCTTTTGATACCTGTATTTTTTTGATTCCCTGTTCTTATGATCCTATTTTTCTTCATCATTGTTATTTCTAGCTTCTTGAAAATTAGTTGCATAGTGACCATACTTTCCACAATTAAAACATCTAACAGATCTTACATATTTAAATCTTCTTGGATCCTTGTTCCTTCTGCCATAATTTACTTCTTCATCACTATATGACTCATTGCTTAAATCAGACTTCTTCCCCTTTGTATTTTTAGTAGCTTTGAAGGCTGCTTCTTTTTGGAGATTAGGTTCCTCTTTTTTTCTCATCTCAAAAGTTGTAAGAATACCAAGTAACTCATCCCTTGTCAAAATATCACCATCTTTTGATTCCTCTATAGCAGAAATATTTTCACTAAACCTTTTTGGGAGAGATCTTAAGATCTTATCACAAACATTAGATTCTTGAACCTCAAGTCCAAGTCCTTACATGGAGTGAACAACCTCATATACACGGAGTAGATAAGAACTAATATTTTTCTCATCCTTCATTCTTAATTCTTCAAATTGTCCCTTGAGATTTTGTATCTTTACCCTTTTGATATTTTTATCTCCTTCATATATGCTTTGCAACTTATCCCAAATTACTTTTGATGATTTGCAATGCATAGCCTTTATGAACTCTATTCTATGCAAACATTTCAAAATTGCATTCATTGCTCTTGAATTGTAATGATGTAGAAGCTTACCATATTTATCTGTAGGTGGAGTAGCTGGTGGTGTGTATCCATTTTCAATTGCTTCCCATATTTCATTGCCAAGTGCCATTAGGTGAATCTTCATTCTCATACTCCAAAATACATAATTGATTCCATCAAATACTGGTGCTAAATTATCTGAGGATCCACTCTTAGAATCAATTGTGTTCTTGTAAGGTTTTTCTTCAAGCTGTTAAACGCTTCTGAAGAAACCTACTCTGATACCAATTGAAGAACACAAGCTTATACTGAGAGGGGGGTGAATAGTATAAGACCACTTTTTACTTTTATTTCCAATAAATATTATGCAATGTATCAATAACAATATCAACAACAGTAATAAAAGCAATGTACAAATCACCACACACAATAGAGATACCAATTTAACATGGTTCACCCAATGTGGGCTACTCCACGGAGAAAATATTTCACTAAAATTTTCTCAATAAATATATTGGGAATCATTTCCCTATTACAATATTTATGGATCTTTGTCCAAAGGAGACACCAATCCCATCATTAGGTTGATGGATCTCTATCCATAGGGGAAATCCTTTCTCCTCTACTCTGGTTGGTGATATTCTAGAATAACTATTGCCTCCACTACACTGGCTAATGGATCTCTATCCATTGAAGACTCATATACTCACTCAAAAGACCTATCCTCACTACCCTGGCTAATGGATCTCTATCCACTGGAGACTGTTTTCCTCTCTACTTTGTCATCTCCAAAGATTACTCTCAACTCTATCTCAAATCTGCACTAAACATAGTTCTTCAGTCTAGCACAAATCTTCTTAATCTTCGTCTCTAGTCTGACACAAATCTATCCTCAAATCTGCACCAAACTCTATCCTCAAATCTACACTAAACACAATCCTTCGGTCTAGCACAAATTTATCCTCAATATTTGTCCTCAAGCCTTAACACAAAGCTTGAATTAATCACAAATCAACTCTACTATATCTGCTCCAAACCTTAACTCAAGGTTTGACTAAATCTTCAATCATATTTGCTCTCAAGTCTTCTCAAAGACTTATCTTAAGTCTACCTTGTAATCTTCCATAAAAGCTCACACTAATATGTACACAAGTTCTTTCTAGAACTTATCCAATCTGCTCAACAAGTCTTCACCAAGACTTACCTTAAATCTGGTCAACAAGTCTTCACTAGAACTTGTCCAAATCTGCTCAACAAGTCCTCACTAGAACTTTTCCAATCTTATAGAAACATATAGAGAATTATTAGAGACTCAACATGCTTCACACTCATAATAATCACTTTCAATATCTCCTTTTACCACAAAAACATATAGAGAATTGTTAGAGACTCAATATGTTTCACACTCACAATAATCACTTTCAATCTCTCCTTTTACCACATAAACATATAGAGAATTGCTAGAGACTCAATATGTTTCACACTCACAAACACTCAATCTCTTTCTCAAATCAATTTATAATATGAAAAATTTTGTTCCACAGAACTAGAACTATCATTTCAACACATCCAGTTGACTAGGTTCAACCAACTCTACTCAACCAATCACTCAATGAAACAATCCTTTCTCAGAAACCCTAGTCCAAGCATATGAACACTCACTCAATTATTTCCAATCAATGCTTATCAAAAAATCTCACATAACAATGATACTCATGTTATTTCACAAACCCTAGTTCAAGATAGTTCACAACTTCACATAACAATGATACTCATGTTCTTTGCACAAATCCTAGTTCAAGCATATGAAAGCGTTACTCAATATTTCCAACAATGTTTATCAAACAAGGTTTCAAGAATCAACTTTCATTCCATAAAAATCAAATTCAACAATGTTTATCAAACAACCCTGTTCATTCCAACTTAGCATTCACAACATCTAATAATCACTCACAAGGAAGCTGTGCCCATACATTTTTTTTGATGAAGAGTAGACCTCAAAAACCTGTCTTAAACACCCAATTTCAAAGGTTAGATGACAAAATATCACACTAACACTCTTTCAAAAATATTTCTCAATTACAAAAATAATCAAACTCAAATACACCTTATTACTCCTTTGAAATTAGCAATCATCAAAGCATACATAAAAAAATTAATTACTCAATTACTCCTTATAATATCCAATCTTTAATTAACAACCTCCAAAAATCAAACCCTCAAAAATAATATTGCCTACCCTTTTATCTCCCTCAAATACTCAATAACCAATTTTAAAAATAAACTTTATCAACCTCCAAAATATTTATTTTTCAACCAACCTTAGCAAATCCAAAATATTTCATACAACCTTGGCAATACAATAGTGCATACCTTTTATCTCAAGAAAAAGGCCTCGATGGGTTTTGAACGCGAGACCACTCCCAAATGAGCACCTTATCGAGGTGCTAGCCCACCACATGGGCTACGAGCCTCCACATGAAGGGGAAGGCTCAAGCCTTCCTCTTATCCCTTTTCGATTGATGTGGCATAAAAAAAAATGCCCTATTCTCTTGTAAAACCAACTCAACAGGTTTTGAACCCTGTTCTCCTTACCTACCGAATGTTTTAGCGCTACTCATTGTTGCCAACTACGCTACACAGTGTTATGTGGAGAAGAAGGAGCCCCACTCCAATTCGTTTTATCTTCTTTCGCTGAATGATTTCAAAACATGCAAAAATATTACACTCTTATTTAATTAATTAATAACCTTTATAACCCAACCTTAGGGTTATTTAATTAATATAAATTAATTTTATAATTAAATTATAATTAATCTATAATTAACTTAATAACTTTAGAAGTTAATTAAAATAATTAATAAATTAATTTATAATGAAATTATTTAAATTAATTTATAATTAATTTAAATCTCCCCTTTTAATATTATAATAAAATATTATAATATTATTTTACTTGGGCCTCTTCATTTCTCTTTGAACCTCATATGACCACCTGAAAGGATCTGACCAACTGGAGGTGGACTTTCCTTTTGCACTGATTGCGGAACTGCTTCTTCTTGTACTGCTCACTGAACTGAATTTTCACATCAATGACAACTCAGTTACTCAAAATATCCAACATTCTTCAATCTTCTTATTGAATACTGACTTCAAATATGATCTCTTTTATTGTCTACTTCCTCAAGAATCTGAATGTCTTAAGGTCTTCAAAAACCTTCTCAAAATTTGGTAAACTTCTTCCCAAAATCCTTCTTCCTTTTGGGCTTGTTGTTAGATGATGATAATTATATCAAATTCTTCTTTTCAGGAGCTTCTCCTACTTACAATCTTCTATCATGACCTTTCTTCAAATTTCGTTCAATGGTCACTTCTTCAACTTTACAATGAGGTTTTATCTAGCCTACTTCTCCAAATTCTCTTGAGACCTCTTATTTTGGGTCTTCTAATTTAATAGCTACTCAACATTCTTTCTCAAAACTTAAATGAGACCTTTCATCGGTCTCTTCAATCTTCCAACTATGGAAATTCTGTAATGAAATCTCTTTCTTGGATCTCCAAATTTTGCTGCTTCTCAACTTTATAATAGGACATTTTCTTAGTCCCTTTTCAATCTTCAATCTTCAATATTCAAAATCTAGAAGTTCTTCAATGTGTCCTATTTTTTTAGTCTCTTATAGCTTCAATATACAATCTTCAATCTTCAGTAAGGCCTCTTATTGGACCTTCTTAATTTGCAATGTCAACTCTTTTGGTACAACTCAAAAACTAATCCCTACACGAGGAAAGCACATAGAATTTCAAAAAACTGAAGGTGAAATTATTCTCTATATATTGTAGGAATATTTTCAAATTATGAGAACTAATTTTCCACAATAAAGACTTATAAAATAGTAACCAAACATTCAAATTTTCAGAATTCTAAAAGCAATAAACTTCACTAGCTACTCTCAAAACTAGTGGAAAGAAATCTATGTTAAATCCTAGTCTTCACCAGTTTTCATTTAACCCTGTGGAAAGAATCTAGCCAAATATTAATCTGGAATCTTCTTCTCGCTATCAAAATTTCAATAGCACCTCCTTATAGGGTCTTTTAATCTCCTCAATGTCAAGGTCTATCTTCAAGACCTATAAATTTCCTTCTATTCTGAATTTTCTCTCGGAATAGATAAATCTTCAATCTTCACTCGTTTTCTTTCAATATGAGAAATACTATCTTCTATAGTTTTATTTTCCAGAGGTAATTTCTTCAACTTTAGTGGTTTCTCCTTAACTAGTGGAAATATTCTTTGCAACTTAAAAATATGTGCAAGACAAAACCTTGTTGTAGCTCTGATACCACTGTTAGCTTTTGAAGCTAAATACTTAAGATTAAATAACCACAATATTTAAAATAAAGTTGTAATTTAAGTTTATGATAATGGCAAACTACTAATAATATAAAACTCATAAACAACTTTAGAAATAACTCATATAAATACCATTAACAAATGCTCATAAAAATTAGATCTAAATATCTCAAATACACCATACTTCTATCTTCTCCATTATAATTGTATATGTAATTCATTATATCTATATCTCTCTCATCATATGGAGCACTCTTGGCCTTCACTCTTCTAGAGACTCTTCACTTCCTATTCTATGGACTCATGCACATGGACTATTATGCACATTTACAATACAAAAATACTTTGTACACTTGTGCATTTATTACATTGCATAAATTAAATACTCAAACTCTAATCTAGGATTCTCTTTCCTAATCTAAAGATATACCCAAGGTGGTACATTAGCATGTACCAAATGATGTAATATATTCCAACAAATTATTTGTATTAATAAAATAAATAAAAAATTATCATCTCCTACTTATACTTAGTTTTAAAAATGTTGTATAGGAATTTATTTAATTTTGCTATATCAGGAGGATTATTAGTCAAATTTTGAATTAGAAATTTTCCTTCCAAAAAAGTATAAGTTTACACACACACACGTATATAGAGAAAGCTATGATAGATTTTGATAATATTATGAATAATACAATCTCTAATTATTTTCCTCTAATTTGAAGTGGTACATGGGAATATATACTTTTCATTTATCTCCAAACTAAAAAATATAATATGCTTCTTTATTTTTCATTCATAAGGTTTAAAGCACATTATGTTTTTTTTAAGCTATAAATAGGCTACAAAGGTGGTAAGAATGTTCCATTTATGATTCAGTTTTTCTTGTATAGATGAAGTCAATTTTATGTATGTATAAGTTAATGAGATATTATATATATGCTTGTAGTAATGTTCATCATATTAGAAGACTATACTAGAGGTAAAAATATATATATTTTGATTAATGTATACTATAGTAGCCATGGAATCATGTAGAGGTTACTTAGATCATGTAGACAGATGCCAATTTCTTGTGATTCATGTTTGGTATTATTTTGTTTTACTTCTAACATATGCAAATGGGAATCTTATCAATCAAATATTTGTATAAGAAGTATCAAGAGTATATAAATATTGGTATTTAGAAATAGCGCTAAGATCTTCCCTATAAAACATAATAATTTGAGTTTGAAGAAAAATAAAAAGAAGACTATTGTGTTTGCTTATCTTATGCTATGGTTAATAGTTGGGTATGTTCAAAGGATGTGATTGATTTAAATATTTTTTAAAATCATTATTAAAAAAGTGGATAAGTAGTTCAAAACTATAATGTTGAACCAATGGATTTATTGGAAACTATGAAACTTTGACCAAAGCTAGAGGTAAAACCTTAAATTAAATTATAAACCTTGAGCAACATATTGTATGTAAATCAACTAGCAAAGTATTATTTTTTTGCCTCATTATAGAAACAAAGATGATTGTCCCACTGATTTTCCCTAATATCCCTTCTAGTGGGGATGCCTATTGCATTAATTCTATGATGGAAAATAAATTAATAAGAAGGTATGTGAATAAGAACTATGACATAATGTCCTATTATATGTGTGATGACATGCTCCACCGCAAAAAATAAATAAATGATTGATAGTTACAATCATTCAATGAGTTCCTATAAGGTGTTATCACTTGATTAGAAGGATGTCCATGTATCATCAACTAAAAACGTGTTTAGAAAATAGAAGTAAACATAAACAAATAATAATAATATTGGTACAAAAATCTAGTAACCCAATCTATAAAAACAATTCAATTTGTAGATTTATAGATTATGCATTATTTCCTCAAATGAGATGGAATACATCGAAGTGTATAGAAAATTATTCTACTATGTTTAGGATAATTAATAATCTATATGATGTGAGAATTATATTTTGGTTATATTTACCTATTTTGAAAGTAATTTGAGGAGTAGTACTAGGGCGTGAATATGAAGACCTGATTTATATTATTTTAAACCAATGAACTCTTCATAGTAATGCAATTAATTTATTATTTAATTGTATTAAAATATATTATGGGACAATGAGGTTGGTAGTGGAATAATTATGTACATAGTAGATTTACTAGTGATGATGACATTTCTAGTGAAATTTTAATATCTTTAATGATTGTATGGTTGGTGAATTATATATGATATGCTTACTGCTTTGATGTTGTGATATATGCATATTTAAATTACTTGATGTAAAATAGTGATGATCTATTATTATGGACATGAAATATATATTACTTGGATTATTCATTTTTTATTTATATTGATACAGATAGTTGGAAATGATGTATTCTTCCTTTATGTTGATATATCAATGTACATGAAAAAATTTGTCTTGCTTGGTGATTGAATTGAGCATTACAAAAGAGAAGAGGAAAAAAAAATCAACTTAGATTAGCAACTTGTAAAATATATTTTTTAAATTCAAAATTAGGTTATGAAGAAAAATAAAGTAAAAATGAAATTTTCCCCCTAAATCTAGACTTAACCAAACCCTTAGATCAAATCATCCTCATCCATTGGATTGAGTTTTACTTAAGAACCATAATCCTTCCTCAATAGATTTCCATAAAGGATTTACTTTTAATTGGGATCCCATTTATGCACATGGTGGGTAAAGTATGGAGGAATCCATAGGATGGTAGAGAGGAATGATGGATCACCATGGATATCCTCATTTTCTTCACACATCTACTCATGAATATAAGTGGCAAACATCTCATAAAAATATTCAATAAACCATCAAGAAGGGTAGAATTTTTTTAAGTTTCATGTTCATTTACATAGAGTTAGTGTTCTCACTTTTACCTTAATTTTATGGTATAAATAAGTTATTTATAGGTTTTAGATCAAGTTAGTATTTCTTTATCCATTTTTCTAAGATTAGTATCTCTTCCTTTATAAGTATGGTATGTTTATAATAAATGTCAGTATTTGATAACATTTTCCTATCCTTTTAAATTCCCAAAAGGGGGTTCTCAAAGTTTCCAATGGTGCTCTTATAGAGTTCAACTCATGCTATATGACATCTCATTTGATTCATGAGTCACTCTTATAATGGTTTCTAAGTTGTAGATAATGCTTTAACTAGTGAAGTGGCACTCTTATATGGTTCTTTAATTAATAGAATGATGCATTTTATTTAGCATGTGACTTTATTACTATATAAGGGAAGGTAAAACTCTTGGGATGCTATCTATTACCATTTTATTTTTGAACCAATTCTGGACATCTTGGAGGTTCTAAGGAGTCTTCAACTTAAGTAAAATTTATGTATTTACTCATCAATTGTATTTTTAGTTTAAATGATGTTCCAAATAAAGGAGGAGAGGGTTAAAAAGAGATAAAATATTCTTGGACCTTTATAGGAAAATGCTATCTCTAATAACAATATTTTTATTTATAGAGAGGAAGATGAAGAAGAGGACTTGCATAAATGGGTTACCCTTAGTTCTCCATGTTAGATTTTATAATACCTTTCATAAATCACATGAAGCATGTAACTCAACATTAGCCATATGCAAGATAATAGAGGAGTAGAATAGGGAGATCAAGTATATTAAAGAAAATGAAAGGATATAAATGGGTGCGTACAGGTACCCCATAATATAATAAACTAGTTTTCGATAAAAAAATAAATTGATAAATAGTTTAGGGTATTTATAGTAGATATATAATATGCAAATTATAATTACGTTAACCAAGACCAAAATAAGGCTCAAGGTTAAGTCAAGTTACTAGAACCTTTAGTAAAAGGCTTACTTAAGGTTAACCATAAAAGTGGTTTAATCAATACCATAAGAGGTGAATACATATCCATACAAGTGGATTAACCATTCCTATAAGGGATGAATACAACAATATTGCCTATACGCTTACATCAAAGGTTGTATGTAGGCTTACAACATTGGAAATTGAACTTAGAAAATAAGGTCATATTACCATATCTTACAACACACCCTATAATTTGAGCTTGGGTCCAAGGAGATAATACATTAGAGATGTTATTATCTTCCCCCATAATATTTTCTTGATCGGGTTGAAGAAAATCTGAACTTCTAAGCCTTTTGTACCATTTGGAAGACTATTAAGTCACTAAGAAATGAGGCTCCATCACCATCTAGAAGACTGCTAAGATGTCAAGGGAACCTCCATATTCATCTAGAATATTTCTAATTTCACTATAAGGAATATACTGTAAAACCCATGATACTCTCAAAATTTCTCTCATGGCACTTTGGGTATGATTTGGGTCAAGTTTAAATTAATCCTACTATATTTTATTACCAAAGGTACATGAATTGGATCAACCCTTCCTTGAACATGAAGCTATGAATCCACCTTATAATTTTAATATTTTGATCTTCTCATGAGAGGATCTTCAACATGCAATATGATGACCATAATTTGTCCTCCAATATAAAAAAGAATATAGTTGAATCATCAGGCAATATAAAAATTTCCAAATAACTATTACCCATGGTTAGAAAGAGACCCATAAGAATAATTCCTACCTTATGCTAATAATACAAATCCTACTTCTCTTACAACCAAAAAACCTATACAAAACTATAATAGGTCCTCAAATAATTGTGACATATGTGGTCCATAATGCTCCTGCAAAGTTAATGAATTATGTTGGCATAACATAATGAAAGTACTATAACCATATGGAATAACTTGAAAATTTGTATGATTAGAAAAATTAGGCTCAAAATGATTCCATATAAAATATTTATGGCCTTAAAAAATTTACCCCCATGCACTAAGAAAAACTACCAAAATTTTAAAATTTATTTTTTTAAACAAATACATATGATAAATCAAAAGGTACTATGTGACTTTGAATCATCAAATAAAAAATACCATTGTTGTTCATTTTTATATTGTTTATTGGAATAGTTAATTGGCAAGGTCAAATAATATTTTATCATGTGTCCTCTCTGTCTACTCCCAAAGCCTGAAATACAAGGAGATTGGACATGTGACTAAACTATATTGCTCTAAGTCTAACATAAAAAAATGCTTTGGTGGAATCCACTTGCATGCCATATTGGATGATGAGCACCAAAAATGCTCATTTTTATACATGGATTTGTAACATATTATGCGACATTATTATTATAGAATGTATGTTTTATGGAATTTTTTTATATATTTAATAGTAAATTATGTATATTATCTAATATTTGTTTTTAAGTGAATTGTGTGCAGATTTAGTGGTTTTTATGGTATTTTAGCATGTTTACGTCAAGGTCCCACTCGGACCTGGCACTGTCAATTTGATGAAGGCAAAACATCCGTAGTACATCGGTGAAAAGTGCTAAGTCAAGCGCCCGATTCCCTTTGAAGCACCCGAATTCCGTTTTACGCTTAACTGACGGGCACCTGCTTCCCGTTAGGCGCTTGCTTCCCATATAAAATAAGGTGCCTGCTTCCCATACAAAATAAGGTGCCTACTTCCCATACAAAATAAGGTTCCTTCTTCCCGTTAGGTGCCTGCTTCCCGTTGACGCATAATTACAACGCAACTTCTATTGACGTAAAATGACAACACGACTCATGTGGTCGGCAGAACATAACAGATATTTCAACGATGGATGCGGATGATATTTTAGCAAAGATGAAGATAAAGGACAATATCAAAGACCATGTGTTTTCTATTTTCCAGCAAATACGTAAATATCAATGCAAATAGATAAAGCATAAAATTAGATGTATTCTGTTTTGATAAAAAATAGAATACGTTAAATCAGTCCAAAATTAATGTTTTTGCTTTATCTCCCTATTTCTATGTATTTGTAACCCAAAAAATTAGGAATTTATTTGCTCTCAAATGTAACAGGGCATGGCTGCATATATTATAAATATGCAGGCCACCCCTGATAAAGATATCCCGGATCCTAGATTTCAGATTTGCTATAATTTTTTAAAGCTACAATATATTCATTTGAGTGTTTTTATTAATCTCAAACTAGCATCCGGTGAATGAATTGATCGGGTGAAAGACTACTGGAGCCTGGGCCCACTCTAAATAGTACTCCTCCCCTTTTACCTTGCTTTCTTAGTTAATTTATTTATTGTTTTTAGATTATTTAAATTCTGTATTTTTCCCTATTTTCTGTAATTTCCAGCAAGTTAGTAATTTATTTTATGAACGCATTCAATCATATTTTCTTAGACGTAGGATAAGATTATTGGTTTGAATAAAAAATTCAACAAACATCAAACACCCCCAAACCAATAGGCATAGAGGGACTCATTCCTCGCACTACAGGCATATACTGTGTTGTGATACTCACAAGTCTATGAGCTACCCTGGGTTGACAATTAAATGGAGGTAATTAATTGAACTGTAGAAAACTAACCAATATTTTGCCCAAAATTTTGGCACCGTTGTCGGGGAGTGTCACAACTGTAGTGTATGATCCATAGGTCAGTTAAGTTTGAAAATTAAATTCAGATTTCCTTGCCTGTAGATCATCTACCTGCGAAGCATGAGTCCACCAAGAGCCTAAAAAATCCAATAGATCATTTATTGAAAAAAATAGAAAACACCTCAAGCTTAGAATATTTTGAAAATAGTTATTAAAGAGAAAATCCCATCCATTTGAGTCATCTTACCATAAAAACATATTTGACAAAATATTTTAATGACCAAGATGGGGAAATTTTAGCAATTATTTCAAAAGTATTCCAGTAAAAAGGAAAAACTGCCAATACGAGGAATAGCCTCCACAATTAAAATAGAAATAGGAACATTGTTTAATGGTGTGAAGAGTGAAATTTTATCTCTTGCTTCATAGTCAGACACATTCCATAAGAAGAAGCAAGAATCTAAAGCAATGTCTGTATTTTTCTATTCAAGGTGTAGAGAAAACCATGAAAAAAATAAATGTTCGGAGAATACAATAGAAGTTTATGAAAACTGTCACCTGGATCATCAGACCAGGTTGTGTCCAAAAATAATAAAAGAAAATCCAGAGGAAGTAGAAACTTACCTCATGGATCTACCTCCACAAACACAACTATCAAAAAATTCCAGCTTACCAGTTTCACCTTCTACCAGGCCAAAACAGTTGTTGGCACCACCAGAGCCGAATCCCAGTAACAACTGTTTAAATTCACTAGCTGATCAGGGAATTATGGGAATAAACCCAATGTGCCATAATAGTGTAGAAATAAATTGTGCTACTAAACAATCAAGTAATGAAGGACTTCCACCGTATCCCGAAAGGTTATGGAAAACTAGAGAAATGACACCACCTAAGTTTGATATTATGAAACAATTGAGAAATCTTACTGATATCATTCCTCAAACTATTAGGTATGTGTCTATTTATACTGAAGCCATTAGGGAGGTATGCCTCAAGAGACCAGAATAGATGGTAAAAATTGTAAATTTAATATTTTCCAACACTTTGGTAAATTTTAATGCTGATATTAGTTGCAGAATAGGAAAAATGATAGTTAATGAAAAACTATAAAAACAATAGTCATCCACCTACCTGCACAATCTGCCAATAAGTTGGACGAATCTGGTTTTGAGGTCATCCAGGAAGATTCTCTTCCCATGCTGCAATGTATCATAAAACTGGATAAAGAAGGGGATGGGACAAATGAAGTCTTAATTGTATCAAATTTTAGACACAAATTAAGATCTTATCACAAGCCCCAAATTCCAGAGGCTTGCTCGATTATAGGCATGGGGGAGACCCCACCTTCAATGTTATCACCCACAACACGATGAACGCTATTACAACATTCAATTAAAAAGAAAAAAAAATTAATTAGATTTTTCTTTAATGTCATTAGTTTAGGTGTTTTCTTTTTATTTTGTTATGTTTTGCAGATAGCAAGAGGCTCAGTGCAGATTGTAGGCATCCAAGGCAATCTGACCTACCAACATGTGTCGTTCCATTCTATTTTCCAAAAAAAAAAATATATTCCAAAATTTGAAATTTTTTTGGAAAATTCCAGAAACTGAAAAAATTCTAGAAAATTCCAGAATCTGAAAACTTATGAAAAAATTCTAGAAAATTCCAGAAACTAAAAAAATCTAGAAAATTCCAGAATCTGGACAATTATGAAAAATTCTGGAAAATTCTAGAAAATTCTAGAATTTGGAACTTAAAAAAAAAGAAGGAAGAAGGGCATAGTCCATGGGACTTCCCAGGTGGTCACCCATCCCAGTTCTACTCCATGCCATAATGCTTAACTTTAGAGTTTTTATGGGATTTTCTACCAGGTGCTCAATAAAACACATCTGTTGCATACGAGTTGACACCATAGGCAGATGTGCAACACTCGACCATGGCAGCACTAGATATGGCGGAAAAAAATGATGAGCTCAGATGGTTCACAGTACTCTGTTGAGCAGCACATCTCTGCTCATAAAAAAAAAGAGAAATGGCTATGAATATTTCACAAAGTGAGGGCTTTTTATGGGGAGTCCGTAACAACACACGATGAAGTACGAGTAATAGTCAATGGGCTCCATTTATAGCTTTGCCATGCACCTCACATTTGTGAGATTGAATCAAATGCAAGCATGGGGGAGACTCCATCTTATTTTAAATCCATACCAACCATTTGATGAATGTTCACGTATTCATCATAAAAAAAAAAAAAAGGAAAGACGACATGGAACCTGTTTTGCTTAACATAAATTTTCTTTTATTTGTGTTTTTATTTTGCAGGAACATGACCTTGGTGCAGCTGTTAGGCAGCTTGGGAAACCTAGGCTTAACAAGCACATGCAACATGAACCTTCCCAGCTTTCTAGGAGATTTTTGCTTTCAGTAGGAGTAAGTTAGTCCCCATTTAAGGGGAATACTAAACCTGAATCTGCACAAGAATGTTTGGATTGGTCTTTATGGACAATAAAACACTTAACTACTGATTTGGGGGTGGATGCAAATTTTTGTCCATGTTCTTCAACCAAAGCACTTCAGGCCTGATCAACCTTACAATGCACATTCGAGGAAAATCCAACACCCGTTGAATAAAGAGAAGCACCTATTTTTCATTTTCTGATGGTAAACGATGCTTGACTCCAAGCATGTTAAGAAGACGGTGCCCACCTCCCGACTTTTGGTAGACCAACGCCTGATTCTTGGCCTCTCCAGGAGGGCACCCGACTTCTAGTTTTACGAGAAAGAACCGACGCCAAGCCTTCCAAACATGTAAAAAAAAAAGTTTGTATAAAGTTTGCTTTACGTATTAGCAGCACCCGATTGCTGAAGCAAAAGAAGGAGCCTCACGTCCTTTGTTTATTTAATAGGTGTTTGTGCCTCGTGTGAATAATCTTCAACATTAGGAAGTGGTCTGTGCCACATCAACAGCTCATCCATGTGCATAAAGTAAAAATCTCTCATGGATAAAATTATCTTAATTTTTCCATTAGAGATTTATGCATGTTCCAAGGTCATCAATGAACAAATTTCGAGGAGGGGATGTGTGTCATCCCACGAAGACATGTTTTTTCTAATATTTTCTTGAATTTGTGTAGGAAACCTCAAATGAATAAATTGCAGTAATCAAGAACCAGTCATATGGAGAAAAATTTTCCACATGGGAAATAAGCATGTTGTTCTTTGTTCTAGTACACATGGTCATCATCAAACAACCAATACAAGTGCACCACGAATGTTTGCGCATAATACATGCACAAAACATAATATAGGTGTGTACTTAATTTTTTGTTTTGTATATATATAATTTTCATAGAAATATATTTCTATAAAATAGTGCCGACATGATCCCCATTAAATTGTCCATCCAACCATTTAGCCCCATTTGGTATTTTTTCCACATGCAAATATTTTGTTGGGAGAACACTCATGGTCATCATCTTAAAAAATAATATACAGGTTCCTACTTCCCATATACATGACTGTTTCCCATATACAAGCGTCTACTTCCCATATACAGGTGTTTTTTTCCATATACAGGCACCTGCTTCCAATATACAAGCAATATACAGGCCTGATTCCTATATAAAGATACCTGTTTTTCTATACAAGTTTGCTTCCCATATATAGGCGTCTGGATCCCATAAAAAAGAAAAAAAGAAAAAAGAAAAAAGAAAAAAACAAAGAGATTGACCATGGGGGAAATCCACAAATCATTTGCTGAAAAAGAATGAGCTGCCACAGCTAGAAAGAGGAGAAAGAAAAATAGAGCCTATTGGACAACCGTTGCTAAAAATAGAAATTATAAGCACCGAGTGTCACAAGGGCATGCCACTCTTTAAGCATGGGGGTGTCACGAGGACGCGCCACTCTTTTAAGCATGGGGGGATGATGAGCACCAAAAATGCTCATTTTTATACATGGATTTCTAACATATTATGCGACATTATTATTATAGAATGTATGTTTTATGGAAGTTTTATATATATTTAATAGTAAATTATGTATATTATCTAATATTTGTTTTTAAGTGAATTGTGTGCAGATTTAGTGGTTTTTATGGTATTTTAGCATGTTTATGTCAAGGTCCCACTCGGACCTGGCACTATCAATTTGATGAAGGCAAAACATCCGCAGTACATCGGTGAAAAGTGCTAAGTCAAGTGCCCGATTCCCTTTGAAGTACCCGACTTCTATTTTGTGCTTAACTGATGGGCACCTGCTTAGGCACCTGCTTCCCATATAAAATAAGGCACTTGCTTCCCATACAAAATAAGATGCCTACTTCCCATACAAAATAAGGCATCTACTTCCCATTAGGTTTTTGCTTCCCATTGATGCAAAATTACAGCGTGACTTTTGTTTACGTAAAATGATAGCACAAATCTCGTGGTCGACATAATGTAACAGATATTTCAACGATGGATGCAGATGATATTTCAACAAAGATGAAGACAAACGATAATATCAAAGACAACGTGTTTTTATTTTCCAGCAAATATGTAAATATCAATGCAAATAGATAAAACATAAAATTAGATGTATTATGTTCTGATAAAAAATAGAATACGTTAAATCAGTCCAGAATTAATGTTTTTGCTTTATCTCCCTATTTCTACGTATCTTTTGTAACCAAAAAATTAGGAATTTATTTTCTCTCAATTGTAATAGGGTATGGTTGCATATATTATAAATATGCAGGCCACCCCTGATAAAGATATACTAGAACCTAGATTTCATATTTGCTGTAATTTTCTGAAGCTGTAATATATTCATTTGAGTATTTTTATTAATCTCAAACTAGCATCCAATGAATGAATTGATCGGGCGGAAGACTACTGGAGCCTGGGCCCACTCTAAACAATACTCCTCCCCTTTTACCTTGCTTTCTTAGTTAATTTATTTACTATTTTTTAGATTATTTAAATTTTGTATTTTTTCCTACTTTCTGTAATTTCCAACAAGTTAGTAATTTAGTTTATGAATGCATTTAGTCCTGTTTTCTTATACGTAGGATAATATTATTGGTTTGAATAAAAACTTCAACGAAAATTAAACACCCCCCAAACCAATAGGTACAAAGGGAATCATTCCTCACACTACAAGCATATACTATGCTATGATACTCACAAGTCTATGATCTACCATGGGTTGATAATTAAATGGAGGTAATTAATTGAACTGTAGAAAACTAACCAATGTGTTGCCCAACATTGACCTCCATGTTACTCAATAGAAACAAGTCAACAAATTAAAATTTCAATCCAAAAGGGAGAGTAGGGGGTTTGAACTCAAGTCCCCTTAAGCTCCAAAGCTTTGTGTGACCCTTCACTACCTATATAGACTACTAGCCCTATTGAAATAATAATGCATAACAACCATTTGATTCCATTGACCATGCATAGGATCTTGATTTGAACATCCAAGATCCTATTCATATAGAATCTATATTTCAAAGGCCTCTTGCAAAGGGTCGGGGGTGGATTTTAAAATTATTTTCTTCACTTTTATAACGCACTTCAAAATAACCGTTTAAGGAAAATATTGTATAAGAAATAAAACATGTGCATCCTTGAGCTAGTGCATCAATATGATGAAGTGTGTCTACTCCAAGGGACTCCACATAACTTGAGCATCAAACTACATCCCATGAATGTGACTCATCATAAATAGCCCATGTTTGAGAGTGCTCACATATCACTTGCCAATAGCCCATGGATTTTATCCTTAAAAAATTCTTTAATTAGTTTTCTATGGTCAAAGGACCAAATAGAAACAAAATTATATAGGTTTTAATAATGATGTCCATGACTCCTCATGCTAACTAAGCATTGGCTATCATGCTTTCTAGACTTGGTAAATAGGAGAGAGTGTACACCTAGAGACATTCCCATGGATTCCTAGTAGCATATACCTTGAAAATAAAACTTTACCATGGAGATCAAAGTATACAAATTGGATCAAATATTCAAATGGAAATAAATGATAAGACGCACATTAAATATTGGTTGCCCTATGGATTTGCTTACAACAATGATCATGGTCTATTCTACAATAAATTTCAATATTCAGATCTCTTTGTGCATTCTAAAAAATATTATGAGTGCAACTGGTGCAATATCTTTATGTAACAATTGCACCACATACATTTTATGACAACAACAATTTTCCCTACAAATAAAAGTAATGCACCTAAGGTGCTAAATTTCACTTGTACACCTATGTCAAAATCTTGCACACATGTCCTACATTTTCTCACTGTCAAAGGAATATTCAATGAAATATTTCAATTTTAAATTTAATTTGTTGTAAATAATTGCATACATTTTTTTGACGTAAAAACATACATCTAAATGATGAAATAACCAAAAGTGTTAAACTATGACTCTTAAAATTTTGCAAAGAATCCAAAAATATTGATGGATCATCCATATCTTACTACAATTTGCTTTATATAACCATTTTCTAGAATGTAACGTGTCAAGCAATCCTCTTCCACCAAAGCAATATATATCTCCATTATAAAATATATATCTCCCCATTGATTTGAAGATAAAAATACATATACACATATTGATCCAAAATATCTCCTTCAAGCACAATAACAATATATGATTTGCTTAGCCTAATTGAAAGATATCTCAAATTTTATTTTCTAAAAAGAAAAACATGATTTGAAAAAATATCACTACTCTTTTCTAGATGGTTAACTTCATAGGGTTGTATCTCCCTCAATACTACTTGAATTCCTTCATATAACCACTACTTTTGAATCTCTTCAATTTTTTAACAAAATGATATAAGATTTATTTGAATTTGATAACTCTACACAAATATATGGCTCCTAAAAGATGAGGTATTTTTGGGAAAAATTATGCAACTTCTGCAATCCACAAAAGACTATCTCTACTTTACTATAATCATTTATTTTATCACTAGTTAGAAAAATTTATTTCTCATAAACATAAATCATTCACCAACATGCAAAAATATCAAATCATTCATCCACAAATTTACATAAAAATAATCCATACAATAAGAGAGAAATATAGATAATACCCTTAGGGTAGGGTAACACCAATATTACTTCTTAAGAAAGGAATAAATCCATAAGATCTTCCAAGATGATCTGCCACTCTTTGGGCAAATGTGATTACAAGGTAATACTCAACATGAATGATGATTATTACAATGACATATCTTACTTATATACCCATATTCTAATGCTACTTTGAGGAGCTAACTCCTAAACCCTTATCCTTTTGATCACTCTTTGGCCTATACAACACCAAAGGCGTGGCTTCCTCAACCTACATACTATGGGCCTTATTTTTTGTTCTTTCTCTTCCTTGAGATAATTTATTTCTTCAAGTCCCATGATAGTATCCTTCAACCTGGATATATTTTTATCCTTACTTTTTAGTTCCCATGTACTTAAGAATGCTATCTCTATTTCTTCTCATGTGTATTTCAAATGATAGGAATAATAAATTTGTATGCCAAGAAAAAGATTTCGGTTTTAGATAATTATACATATAGTTTCCATTGATACTTAGAAGAATAATTTTTTTAAAACTTTCCCATTATTATTTAGCATTAGTGTCATCTTCTCCAAAATATTTAGGCAACTCATTGAGCTCCTCCCAAAAATAACAATAAAAACTAGGTGTCATAACCTTCCCTTGGAATTTTTTTTTATGGATGGATTCTTGCTTGTCTATATTGTTTTATTGATGGAATGACTAACTATTTCATGAATAGTTTATGCTTAACACATATTGTATGGAATAAGATATATCTTGTTGAGTTGAATGACTGTCTATTTCAAGTTCAAATCTCCATAAAATATATATTTAATGAAATAATAAGATGTTGCTAATGGATTTACACCCTTGCAGGAACAAGACCTCTCGTGTGGAGATATATTCACCAGATAGCAGAAGCAAAATAGATAAATGTCCTTTCGTGTAGATGCATATCATGATGTGCATATAGGAAATATATAAAATTTTTGGGTGAAATCTATTGCTGCTTGACAAATCTCTCCTTGTTGTGGTTTCATTTGATATAATATTCTTAAAAATGAGATTTCCTTAATTATAAAGAACCCTTGCCAAAAAAAATAATAAATATCCAATTTTATTGCTTCTTTGATTTTTTCTTTAAAAATATAGAAAGGAAATTATCTTTATTTGGTAACATTGAATTAGCATGAATAAAGAAAGATTAACATTTTGTGCTTAAATTCTATATTAATGAAGGTATTTTATTAAGAATTCTTGTTTCCACTCCCCACGGAAGGGAAGAATTACTCCTTTAAGGAGAGATTTGTTAATTAAAGAATTCATAACCCAACATTTAGATATTTGTAAAATTATTATGATGCTTGTTGATTTTTGTAACCAGACTCGTGATTAAGAAAGATAAAAGAATTGAGATATATTTATGGTTAGAATTATGGAATGTATGTACTCATGTTCATTGTTGGTGGTCTTCCAACACACTCGAGATGGAGGGGGAGATGTGTGTGTTTGTTGGAGAAAATGACCAAATCACAAAGAATGTTGGATTGAGTCGATGAAAGGGGGAGAGAAGAAAAATGGAGATATTTTTTTTTTTTTTTGGGAAAAAAAGAAGGAAGAAGGGAGCATTCACAATTTTGGAGGTCATCGGTTTGCTGTGATGGAATTCATTGTGATATCTGGGTCTGTTAGCCATTTCCAGAGCGTGCGCAATTTGGAGGTTACTGGTACTTTCCTGGAATTTGTTGTGATATCCAAGTAGATTTTTTATGGTTTCTTACTCTTATCTGAAAGCCTGAATTGATATTATGTTGAAAATTTATTTAATTCTGAAACTAAATATAATAGGAAGAATTTGTTGAATGGGAACATACTTCCTTTCTTTGGTATGTAAGACCATTTATTGTTTATTTTATCTTTCTTAGCATCAAATGTTTAGCTTCTCAAATTAGACTGAGCATGTATTTCTTCTATAAGAACTATTTGTGAAGATGAAATCTAGTATTTCTTGTTGCTTGTTTAGAATCATTCGAAAAAAGAACTGAAGGGATATTTGGGTTGTGAATCTAGAAGTTAACTGAGAACTCTTTCGGGTGTAATTTCTGTAGTAAGGAGTATTAAATCCATAGGGAAGTCTGTTAAAGTTACCATAGTTAAGGTTATATATTTTTTAGATTCTTTATTCGAATTGTATTGAGGGTTGTTAACCTTTTCTAGAGAGGAGTTTAGGCAATAATCGAACTCTGCAAACAAACACGAATTTTGGTTTAGCTTATTTATAAGTAAGAAACTTGGTATAGATTTTAAGTGTTGTTATCTACCTAACAAGACTACCAAACCGCTCGAAAACTTGCTCTATTAAAATTATGGGGTGAAATGGTGGAGTGCAAAAATTGTATTTTCAGTTATAATATTTGTTATGTTGGGAACTCTAGAGGCACTGGAATGCATCAACGATTTAACTGGAAACAAGGATAAATTTAATACTCAGGGTAAGCATTAGTTACTTGCTTCAATAATATTTTTTTGTTTATTTAATATAGTATGCTACGTATGATGTAGCTGTGAAACCGAATGGTTCATTTTAAAGCCATGAAAGGAATAGACTTTATAGAATTGAATGTCAATCATTAAATATTCTTATTTGTGAATTTAGCTGAAATGTGTTTTACATTCAGAATGTTAGGCTGTATGACCATTTTGAATTGTGAGAGGCATGCAGTATCGTTGAATAGGAAAATTAATAATAAAATTCCTTTGAACCGGAAACAATCAATCACTGAATGATGTGTATGCTTGTTCTTGGGTATGGAGCTCATTGACTAAAATGAGCTACCTATGGAATTGCTTATTGTTTAAAGCTATCCACTTGTATCAAATCAATTGGGAAGATATTATGGGGTGTCTATCCCAATTGTAAACAAATTGTATTTATGCAACCAAGAATGTTTCCCTTTAAGAAGTCCGACAAAAGAATGAGACTTCTGGAATGGAAGAAAAGGGTGAAAGCGGTTCTTACTTTGTGCTTGGAGACAAAGTGTATTTATAAATTAAAAAAATATATATATAATTATATATAATGTAATTTGAAGAGAGTTATGCAACTCTTATTATGGGAGCAAAGACATAATGTCATGCCTTTGATTTAATGTGTAGAACCAAATCTTTATGAAATAAAGAACAGAAAAACTGTTTTGAGGTTGGGTTTCTCTTTTGGGTTTCCAAGATAAATGCAATGTTGAGATAATATATGGAATGTTCTCTTTAATGGTACTTTATGATTTCAATGTTATGGAAATCTTTATATTTTATCAAAAATATAGTAAATTTTTTTATGGATTTTTATATGTTCATGAAAAAAAATTAAATGTGCAACTTTGAATTCATGGATAATTATAGGTTTTTTTAATTTAAATTTTAAATGGAATAATTCAGACTATAGTTTAGACAACCACTTCGGAGTGTTTCTTTCGAAAATTATCATAGGAAAAGATCTTTTACAAATCTGATTATGAGCAATTTATAAGCACTTGTGTTGGGCACTCACTTATATTTTAGAACCTCACTCCTAAGTAAGCTACTTTATCAATAGTAGTTGAATTTAAATTAAAATGTTATAATAGGTACAAATACTTTCAAGGAGAACCTTGTGATATTATAGTAGTTGGATTTAATACTAAGAAATGAAAGTATTCACCTGCTTAAATAAGAAAGTTTTTTTTATAATGAGTTGTTTATATTTCATAGGGTTTAGTGTTAAATATATAAAATATTTCAATGGAATAGATGCTAGAAGTATTACTTTGATTCATCATAAAGGATATTGATGAACTTAAGTAGAAAATACCTAAAGAATCATGATGGCTCGAATAAATGAGAAGATGATAGTTTCAAATATGCTATCTTGGAAAAGTAGGCTTGTGAAAGAGTAAAACTTACTTGTTATATAATTATCATTGGCTATGAAATCCTCAGATAACTCTGAGAATAAAGAACCTTATTCAAGTTGGATCTCTTTATCTTGAGAAAGGAATTTATATGGTTTCCACATAGTAAGATTTGGAAAGAGGTCTATTAATGGAATGGCTAGCTCATCATAGATATGAGAAAGGATAGTCGATTCCTATACGTTAATAACACCTATATAGATGGACTTATGTAGTGTGTGATGGATAGCATGCTTCTTTCAGTAAGATTAAAGAAGGAAAGCTAACTCATTAGGAGTTAATGAGAAATATAACTTATTGAACTTGCATAAATGGACTTATATAGCATGTAAAGGATGGTGTACTTCTTTCAATAGAATGAAATAAGGAAAGCTAGCTCATTATGGGTTAATGAGAAAGCTAACTGGTAATCCATATAATTACACCCAGTACACTTACATAGTTGGATATATGTAAGATGTAGAGATGGGTGTGCCTCAAAAGGATGTAAGTGGAAAACTAATATAGGATGAGCAAACAATGAAATCTAGGAATCATTCTTTGAAAAGAGTTTAAGAATATGCGTGTAAAGGATATTTTGATTCTCATAGTATATGTTGATGACATAGTGATCAAGGGAAGCTTAGAGATGTTAATAAGTGATATAAAAAAGGATCTAGAAAATATATTTGAAATGATAGATCTTGGATTAATGAACTACTACCTTGGTTTAGAAATTTATCAAGGAAAGGATAAAATAGTTATAACTCAATCGAAATATGCAATAGCTCTCCTTGAAAAGTACAAAATGACAGAATGTAAGCCTAAAGATACACCAATGGAACAAGGACAAACTCCCACTACGATATTCTTTGATAATCAAGAAGTATTGAATCTAATCAAAAATCCAATCATACATGAAAGAAAAAAACATATTGAAGCTCAGTGTCATTTCATTAGGGAATATTTTCAAAACAAGCACATCACCCTCAAGTATGCTCCTATAGAAGATTAGCTGGAAAATATCTTTACAAAAGCTCTTGGAAAAATCAAATTCCAAATATTTAGAGATCATCTGTGTGATTCCAAGGAAATTCACACCAAATAATGTAATACAGGGGGTGTTAGAATATATTACATCATTTGGATGGTATTATGTAATGTACCTAAGGTACATATTTAGGACATTAAATTACTTTAGGGGAAAGTTATCTGGGATTATAAAGCTCTAAATCCATTTTTTCATAGGTAAAATAACTAGGTAATCCCAAAGAACAACATAACAAGATAAATTAATTTATTCTTTCCTTCATTTTAATGATCTTACCTTGTTATGGGTAAATATGCCTATGTAAGCAACATATGCAAACTAAAATTAAATAGTCCATTATCCTTGATGAGCACAAAAAATGCTCATTTGTATACATGTGTTAACGGGTATTGTATGGTATATTTAAAAACTAGAAATACGTTTTTGTATAATTATTTTATATATTTAATAGAAAATAAAATATTATGCTTATCTGGTGTTTTTAGTGGAAAATGTGCGTAGATGAAGGTTTTGGCTATTTCTTTTACATGTTTTAATTGAGGTCCCACATGGACATAGTAATACGTGAGGAATATAATGTTTTTGAAGTGTGAAAATATTTTAGAGGAGATTGTGGTGAATGATAAAGGTATCTATATCCTAGTGAAAGTAGGTGCCTATATCTCGATGGTAGACAAACACCTATATCCTGGTGGTAGATAGGCACCTATATCTCAATGGTAGGCAGGTGCCTATATCCCGATGGTAGGAAATATGCCTATATCCAAGTGATCAAAAGGCATCTAAATCTTGAAAATTAGAAGGTACCTATATCCTGGTGGTAGGCAGGCACACACCTATATCTTATGGGAATAGAGTAACTTTATTCTACACGTTGACTGATTGACTAGGAGATCGTGCAAATTTTAGAAATAAATTTTTGTGTAAACTTAGGGAGCGTCTTTCTTATCTTTCATGATTAATTTTAGACATAGTTGCTACTTTAATTGATGATAATTGTAACTATGCATGAACCGATTGTAGAAAATCATGACATATGATGAAATTAGAATAAGCTATTTTTGTAATGGGGATTTATGAGTCCTATATAAAAATGCAGGCCATACCTGAACAAGGAATTCGACAAATCTATGAATTATTTTATTTTTTTTGTACTACATAATTTATAAATATTTTTTTTGAGTGTTCTTTAGTTTGTATGGACTAAAGGAGTGATTTTTAAGTAACCAATCAGGCGGACCATCTGTGGGACCTTGGGACCACTCTAAGTAGTAATCCTCCCCTGCTTTATTTCTATTATTTATTTTCAATCATGTGTTTATTTTTGTACAATTTATTTTTAGTCGTGTGTTTATTTCCCACATTTTCCTTCTAGAATTTTAATTCAGTTTCTATTTCAGTTATTTTAATTCTATAGTGTGTTAAATTTATTTATTTTTGTATTCATTTATTTTCTTGCATTATTTTATCCACTTTATCTAAATATATTAGTTTTACGTAGTTTGGTTGAACTGTAAATACACAAAAAAAATAATCCCCATACAAACCATTATGCATAGAGGGACTCATTCCCCACACTGTAGGCACATACTATGCATGACACTCACAAGTTTACAAACTTCTAGATTGATAATTAAATTGAAAGGAAATAATTATTTTACGGAACACCATTTTTTGCTCACCATTTTGGCACCATTATTGAGGAGTATTAAAACTATACTGTTAGTATCCATAATTTAGTTTGAAAAAGTACATTTATATTACATTACTTGTAGATCCCCTAACTAAGAAGCATGAGTCCACCAAAGACCTAGAAAACCTAATGGATAATTTATTGAGAGAATAGAAGACACCTCAAAAACTTAAGTTTAGGATACACTAGAACTATCTACCAAAGAGTTGAAAACGTTCCCTAAAAAAGAAGATAATAGCTAGTGGATAAAACTATAACTATGACCAAGATAATAACATCAATGAGGAAAATTCAACTATTTTAGAATTATTCCAAGAGAAAAGAAAAATTGTCAACATGAGGAATAAAAATAATAGCCTCCATAATTAAAGCAGAAATATGAATGTTACTCAAAGGTGTGAAGAGTGATATTTTATATCTTGCTTTACAATCATACACATTCTAGTTACAGAATAATAAGCAAGAAACAAAAGCAATGTTTACCTTTTTCTACCCAAGGTGTAGAAAAACATGAAAAAATGAATGTCTAGAAATTAAAGTGGAAGTCCATGGAAACTATCACTTGGATCATAAGACCAGGTTGTATCCAGAATTAGAAACCATAATAGAAGACCTAGAAGAAGTAGAAACCTACTTTGTAGTAAACACAACTTCTAGAACATCCCAGCTTACTAGCTCTACCTATTACAAGTCCAAAATATTTGTTGGCACAACTAGAGCCGAATCCCAATAGTAAAAACTTAAATTCATTAGATTATTAGGTAGTTATGGGAATGAACTCTATGTAACATATTAGTGTAGAAGTAGAAAATAATTGTGTTGTTGAACAATCAAACACTGAACAAATTCCACCATATATTGAAAGGCTACAAGAATCCAGAAAGAAGATACAATCCAAGTTTGATATTATGGAACAGTTGAAAACTCTTACTATTACCATTCCTCAAACTATCAGGTATGTGCCTATTTACATAAAATCCATTAGGGAGTTAAACCTCAAGATACCGAGATAGAAGCCACAACCAAAAATAGAGAAGATGATAGGTCAAAACACTGATTTAATACTTAAAAAAACCTACCACCAAAAATATATCAATCCACCCATGTGTTATAGGTGAGTTGGATAGGGTAGGGCAATCCTCCAAGAGAGGTCCCTAGTTTGAATATCCACCCTAACAAACGCACATTGGGTACCCAAAATCCACTTGATTATGCTAGTGCGATCAGGACTAGGCATGAATTACGAGTGATTTTGACAGTGTAGAACCCCCTGGTCGTGGTTTCTCAGACCAAGGCGGCCTTGCAAGGGGTTTTCACTAAATTCAAAAAAAAAATCTCAATTTAAAAACCTAGTTTTAAGGATAAAAATTGCAAGCTTAACATTACCCAACACTTTGTTGAATTTTAACGTCAACATTAGTTGTATAACAAGAAAATGTTATTTAACAAAAAACTATAAAAAAATAGTCATCTACCTGCCTGCATAATCTGTCAATGAGTCGGAAGAGCCTGGTTTCAATTCCATAGGTGATAATTTTCTTCCCATGATGCAACCTATCATAACACCTAATGAAGCAGGGGACGGGAAAAATAAAGACTTAGTTGTTTCAAATTTTGACACAAACTAAGATCTTATCACAATATTACCACCAACAACACAATGAATGCTATTACAACGTTCAACATAAAAAAGAGAGAAGAATATATAAATTAGGTTTTTCTATTTATTGTGTTATGTTTTGTAAGAAAGCATGGAACTCATTGTAGACTATAGGCATCCAAGGTAACCTGGCCTATTAGGTAATAGCCACTCCATCTTGCTTTCCTAGGAAAAAATCATGACGAATAAAGAATTAATTTTGATATTCTACAAAGTGAGGGATTTGTGCAGGGAGTTTGAAAAGTGCACAATAAAATAATATGAGGGCATATGATGTGTGATTCCTTAGAAAATATTTTGGCAGTCATGTTGGAAAACTACCTTTCGATGGAGATATGAGAAAAATCCATCCAATTTCCGATGGATATAGAGTTTTGTAAATTATTCCTAAAACTAGCAGATCATTTCAAGATTTTTGAGCATATCCGAGGGTTCAATATGACTATTTCCACATCGACTCTAAGACCTAGTTATTGACCCACATCGACTAGGTCTCTAAGCTTTAAATAAATCATTCAGTCCCCTTTTAAAGCAATATCTATACTATGGATCTAGACTAGAGAGCTATTAAATATGAAAAATGGTCAGGCAAACCACTTGTCAAAGGTATATTTCAAATAAAAGGAGGATTGAAACATGAAAAAATGTTGAAGTGAGTGTAGTTGCAGGCATGACGATCGTAAATGCATTTAAAAAAGAAAAAAAAAAATTATGAGGAAAGGAGGCATGGAACCTATTTTTCTTAACAATATTAGCATAGATAATATTTTATTATTGTTTTTATTTTATAGGGCCACGTGGAATCTATTTCATGTTGTAGGCATCTAGGCCTACTAGGCCTATCAAGCATGAAACCATGCTAACCTATTTTTTCCACTTTCTAGGAGAGTAGCAATGCAAAAAAGGTACCTATATCATAGTGAAAGTAGGCAACTATATCCAGGCCAGGTGACACACACTTATTTTCCACCAGGAGTATAGTGCTTGAATTTGGGCTAACATAATGGTTCTTGTTTCCCATTGGGGGAAGTGACACTTATATTGGGCCACCACAAAGTCACCTATCCTGCACCAGGGGGAGTAGTGCCCATATCTAAATGAAGATAAAGGTGCCTACTTCTCATCAGGAGGGTGGTGCCTATCTTCAGAGGTAGAACATAGGTGCCTATATTTATAACAAGGTGCCTATATTTATAACATAGGTGCCTATATCCAGAACATAGAGCCTATATCTAGAGTAAAGAAGGCACCTGTATCCATAACATAGGTGCCTATATTCAGTGTAGCAAGGGTGCCTATCTTCAAAACTAGAATAATGAAGGTGATAATATCAAAATATAGTAGAAGTGCCTACCTTCCACATGAAGGAAAGTACCTATGTCTATATCCAAAGTGACACCTATATCTAGAAGTGACACTTATATCCATACTCATATGATAAAATCAATTTTTTTATGGATGAAGTATGCCTACTTTTTGATCACCAATATTAGAGTATAATTACTCTTGAGATGTTGACAATGGGATATACTACTTTTGAATTTTGATGCAAAAGTGTATTGTCCTACGATAAATAATCATAGGTTTTATTTTCAGCACGAGATCTTAAAACTAATAATTATGCAATACCCAAGAAATTAAAAAATAAAAAAATAAAATCCCCTTCAATGGATCACACCGCATGAGGAGAAATGTAAGCCATCAATTCAATGGTATGTCAAAATCGTGCATCAACCAGTTGTGTAGTACCACCCGATGTCATACACATCATGTTCCATGAAAACTCACCTAGGTATGTACTAAGTTTTCTATTATTTATGTGCATAGTTATTACAAAATACATCTCTATGTTAAGTGCCAATACAAGCACACATTTCTATCATCCATTTATGCAACCCCACGTCAGCAATTTGCAACGTGGCATGAGTCAAACATGAGAATAATTGCAATGCATATCACTACACCCAGGCACACATCTAAAAAAAATTCTAAGGTGTAGTAATATTATTTAAATAGTGGGAGGAAGCACCTACTACAACATGCTATTAGCCAGAGGTGTAGTAACTATATATATATATATATATATATATATATATATATATATATATAAAAGATAAGAAAAAAATGAAAGAAAAAAGGAAAGAAAAGTAAAAAGAGAAAAAAAGAAAAATATATATACAATAAAACAAAAAAAATTAAAGTGCATGACTCTAGTTGGGAGGAGAAATACAATGCAATACAAGCCAAATTTCAAGACTATTAGCACGTTGATGTAGCCAAGCAATATAAATCCAATCAAATTGTGTAGTAATTGATGATAATAGTACAACAACTGAAGATCACGATAAAGCAATTGCAGTAATTGCTCACTGCGAGGAAGAATAGAGTTGATGTTGTTGTGTAGATGGACTGGGCCATGGATCCAACACTTTCTTTTATTGATTTGAAAGAATAGGTGGTTTCCACAAGGATGTATTGATATGATGCTAGGATAGCAACATCGGATGACTAGGAGTTTAATTTTGAGGTGCAGCCAGATGTACCTATGGTATACATGTCCAAGGAATATGAGAGCCTTTTCATGCAAAGAAGATCCATATTTATAGACATATTAGATAGTGAAGAGACTATGGCTACCCAATAAGCTGATGAGTCAGTAGAATACTCTACTATTACCCAGTTAGCTAATAAATCTAAAGCTAAACATTCCATAGTTGCCTAGTCTGCTGGTGAGTTAGTAGAACATTCTACTACTACCCTATCAACTGGTCAGCTAGAAGTAGAACATTCCATGGTTGCCTAGTCAGTTGGTCAACTAGCTTCTAAACACTTGGTTACTAAATATACTAGAGAGCCATGTGCAAAACCACCCATGGTTGAACAATACATGCCAAAAGTAGAACCACCCATAACAAAAAATTTAATGGGGCATATTCAAAAAAAGTTACCTCAAAGAGAAAATGTGATACTCACTCTCAAAGCACCATCAACCACAAACAATATCCAAGCTTGAGAAAAGTGCAATTAGAACAGAACATACTAGGGGAATGTAACATGAGGACATATCAAAAGTTCAACATAGGGGTATGATGAGCACTAAAAATGTTCATTTTTATGCATGTGTTAACAATTATTGTATGGCATATTTAAACATTAGAAATACATTTTTGTATAATTATTGCATATATTTAATAGAAAATGAAGTATTATGCTTGACTAGTATTTTTAGTGGAAAATATGTGTAGATGCAGGTTTTTGTTACTTCTTTTATATTTTTCAATCGAGGTCCCACATGGACTTGGCACTAAGCGAGGAATATAATATTTTTGAAGTGTGAAGAAATTTTTGAGGAGATTACGGTGAATTATAGAGGTAGCTATATCTTGGTGAAGTTAGGTGCCTATATCCATATGGCAAGCAAATACCTATATCTCGATGGTAGGCAGACACCTATATCCTAGTGATAGGCATGCACCTATATCCCAATGCCTATATCCTAGTGGAAAGAAAGGCACCTATATCCTAGTGGTAGGAAAGGCATTTATATCTCAATGCCTATATCTTGGTGGTTGAAAGGTTCCTATATTCTGGTGACTATAAGGTGCCTATATCCTGATAGCAGTCAGGTAGGCACAAATATTTGGTGGGAATAAAGCACCTTTATTCTACACATTGATAGATTGACTAGGAGACCACACGAATTTTAGAAGTAAATTGTTATGTAAACTTAGGGAGCACCATCCTTATATTTCATGATTAATTTGTAGACATCCAAAAGTTGCACATTGCCACTTTCCTCATCATCATGACTAATCAATTTGCAAAACCCACAAAATTTGCATAAATTGGCCTCAAAACACTATTCATCATTCTTAGCCCATTTGGGCTAGCTAATATCCTTTCTATGCTTAACCATGGGTCCCAATGTGACCTCATTCATAACTCAACTAAGGTTTAATTCTCCACCATGGTCAAAAAGCACTTTATGGTCAAAAGTCAACATTTTTGGTCAAAACTTGTTTTATGGCTAAACACATGCTTAATTAGATCTAATCATGATTTTAGTTAAGCCTACTACCTCACCTAGTCTACTTTGACTAGCCTAATCTCTCCACCTCACCTAGTCTACTTTGACTAGCCTAGCCTTGCTACCTCTCATCTAGATATTTATTCTATCTCACACTCTTTTGTGCATTAAATGATAAATCATGACTTTGTACACAAAAACAATTTTTAACTAAAAATATTTCCACCTCAAATGCTATTTATGGCATGTGGATGGGTGAGACATTCTCTCACCCAAATCCATTTTTGAGGAATGCCACATCTAGGTACACCTTAGTGTACACCTCACAATGGACATCTCACAATGCACACCTCATGGTACACCTCAGCCCCTCCCATAACCTTGGCCAAGTCTATAAATGGAAGGCCATTTTAACCATTTCAAAAATATTGAGTTTAGCTTACAAAAACTCTAAAAAATTCACTCTAGGCATACAACATCCATCTTACATCAATTAAATCCATTTGGTATTAGAGTCTCCATTAGATCTATTATGGTATTTGTAATTTAGATAGGTTATCATTAAAGAAGGCAACTTCTGATGGTGACCTAATGAAAGATAAAAGAAGCAACAACATCAAGATACTATACACTTCATATTTGGTAAGTTTAGCTAAAAATAAAAACATTCGCACCCAAAGGTGTGAATATTTTGGTCCAAAAAAATTTGTAGTTCGACCTGTGAATCTAATTTTAAACAATCTAGAGGCTTTGAAAATAAGTAAATATCCTTCCTAACTGGTCCTTCCATCATATTATGTATTTATAAGCATTTTTAAGGTCTTTTCCCTATGTAAACATGGGGTTTGACCAAGGAAATCCCCCAAATGTTCTAATCAGATTTTGGATGTCCAACAGGTACAAAGAATAGATCAAACTAGTGGTGGCCCATGTGCAAGAATACCACCTACATTGAGTAACATACAAAAGGTGAATCCAACTACTTGCAGCCATATTGAAGATGAATTACTTAGGAAAGACCTATTTTAGCCTTAAGGGTAAAGTTGTAAAAGGATTTTCTCCTATAAAATCCCTTTCATATTAAATATAAAGGAGTAGTTCTTCATTTACGAATAATGGTCTTTTGAATGGTTTCATTTTGGCATGCCCGATGGGACCCCCACCAAGATTTAGCTTGATTTATAGCTAAAAAATCATGTGGGATGTTTTTCTATGTTTTAGGTGTTGAAAACCAAAGTAGACTCTGAAGAAGTGAAATTCATGATATCTCCTTAAGGGCATTTACTTGCAATGTATATCAGTTATTAAAGGGGAAATATGGCATAAGCATGTAATATACTGAAATGAGACAAAATAGACAATAAAGATAATCAAATTCTCTGTCTATTCATTCATCCATAGCTTTAAAATCAGATTACAAGACATCCCCTTGAGGGCTTTACAAATTTGATACATTTCATTACAATCTTCAAGGGATCTAGTCCCTTGGAAGGAGGCCTTTAAGGCAATAAATAATAGTTGTGAATTCCTACTTCCCACACTCGAGAGCTATTTTTGGGCTGATAAGCTTGTGCCTCCTTAGCTCCTCCTCTTGCCTAGAATTCCTGTTCCTGAAGACAAGGGATTGAAATGGGATTAAAAGCATATGCGTTATAGAATAAAGCCATTAAACCATGAAAAAGGAGCATATTCTACAACCATAAAAAGTGATCTACATGCATGAAAAATGATCTACATTAAGCATAAACATATTTTAAGCTATTATAAATGCAAACCTAGGAATTTGGAAGCAAGATCAAAGGTGAAATAATGCAAAAATGGTGACCGTTCCTGGGTGAGCCAGATAAACCTGCAACATTGGGGACCTCAAATCCTGCATCAAAACTCCTCCAAATTACCTCAAATTTGGACCAGAGGTTCCTCTAGACATTCCCAAGAGGTCTATGGAGGAATTTCTCTAAAATTATAATCTATTTTATGGCCATCCCTAGGTGTGCCATGCACAGACTACTGACCATCCCAAGGGGGGGTGGTTACAAAACTATCTTATTTTTGTCACCTATGGCTATGGAAATTGGTCCAAAACTTGGGTAGGGGTGTTTTCGATAGATGGGGCCAAAGAATAATTCAATTTGGCCTATTTGGAATTGGTGGATCGAGCCTATTGCCCCTGAAATCACCTTCGGATGAAGAGGGTTTCAAGGCCAAGGTAAGGCGGGTTTTTGGTTTGCAAAAGGTGGGGTTTAATTTGGGCAGCACTTCGTTGCATTATTCTCCAAATTCTCCTCCCTAAAATTGGGATTTTGAAGCTCTTTTTATAGCCCAAAATGGCATCTAGGGAAAAATGACATCTTTTGCCATGCGAGGCAGGTGATGCCACATGTCCTAATCATGTCATGGATTGATTGGGAGAAGGTTGCCCCTTTGGGTGCTCCCAATATACTGCCTCACTATCCATTAGCAGGTCCCCAATCAATTTGGGGTGATTGGATGCACTAATGGTAGTCTTTGATTGCCATTTAGCGCATCCTTTGAATTTTTCAAGGGTCCAGTTAGGGGCCATCCCACCTAGGGACGGTTGTGGATGGTCATCCCTGGGTGGGACAGTCACCAACTGTGACCGTCCCTGGGTGGGACGATCACTAGTAGGAGCCCCAAAACTACCCCAGACTACTAGGAACCCTCCAAACTAAGTTTTGGAGCCTTTTGGAAGCCTTTTTCTAGCCTAGAGGGGTGCCCAATAGGGCCATATGTTGTCGATAAGAGGGCATATGCAATGCATTGATAGTCTTATCCGATTTACGCGATTTAGGTGTCTATAGATACCCCATTTTTGGGATGCATGATGTGAAACAAAGCATTGAGCAAAAATAGATCACTAAATCATTGAATGATCAAGGTTTTTCATTAACCTAATCAACTTTGGATGCCTCCATTGTGGAAAGAGCATACATTCTTAGAATCCTTTCTATTGACATAGTCGAAGGATCGATTTTAGGTATACCTTTCAGTCGTGTTGTAATGATAGTCTTATGGGGCTTAGGGCATACTAGGTCTTGGTGCCTTGTATTCTTGTAAACCTTTACATGGGTCAATTCCTAAGGTTTCAAGGAGGTCAAGCCTATTTGATTTACTTCTTATGCTGATTCTTTGCCCCAGCATGGGCTTGAAAATTTTATCTTTAGCCAAGATTCTTTTGAATGCATGGAATTTACACTTCTGAGTGTTTTAATGTTGATTCGATTTTTGAATTCATTATGATGACTACCCCCTCAAGCGATGAGTCGATGAGGGCATGAAAAATGTTAAAGTGATGAGTCACTTGACACATATGACTTAATTGGGGTAACTCTCTGTTTTGCCCATGGTACTAAATACCTGTTTGGAGGTGATTTTTGACTGTTTTGATGAATAGTTTTGGAGGCAAAAGGCCAAATATCTCATTCCCATGGAGTGGTCCAACCATGGAGGCCTTCTTGGGGACTAAAATAGACACTTATGATGCATCCAAAATTATTATAGGTTCAGTATTGATCCCTCTCATTTTCTTGCCCATTCTGCCTTGTTTTTGGTGGGTTTTTGGCCCATTTTTTTGATATTTTTGATGTTTTTGAGTTGTTTTTGTAAGATTTTTGTTTTTATTATTATTGTATTTCATTGATCTAGTCAATTCTAGATGCCCCAATCATGGAAAGGGTATGTATCTTAGAATAATTACCTTTGAAAAGTTAAGGAACTTGATTTTGGTAGTCTTTGGGATACTGTCAAACAAGCTTAAGTCTAATCCTAGCCTTGGTGGCAATTAGGAGATAAGCTTAAGAAGATAAGCTTAAGTCAAATCCTAGCCTTGATGGCAATTAGAAGATAATCTTAAGTCAAATCCTAGCCTATATGGAAATTAGGAGATAAGCTTAAGTCAAATCCTAGCCTTGACGACAATTAGGAGATAAGCTTAAGTCAAATCCTAGCCTAGGTGGCCATTAGGAGACAAGCTACTCTATTTTCTTGAATCTACTTTTGATATTTTGCTTATTTTCCCCAAGAAAGGAGGGTGCATGATTGTATTTAGCAATGATTCGTGCATGAACACACTTAGCAATGATTGAGTTATCAATTGTTTATTTGAATTATACAATGTATGCAATGATGTGAATATGCTATATGTATGCAATGGATGATGTCTAACATGGATGCATGTATTGATCATATGATTTGAGTTGATGATATGTATATGTGTATGTTTTCTCTATATGCTTTTGTGAATTAAAAAATATGCATGAAATAGTCAGTGGTCATCTAAATATTATTGCTAATATTTATCCGGTATCTATCCCACTTCATGAACATCACTTAATAAACAAAAGGATATAAGGAAAAATGTATATGAATGGATGTAATGATTGACTAATTTGACGCATACTATGCTAGCACCATAGACTATACAAAATGTATCTTTATTATTTTCATGTTATTGTGGACACTATTTAATGGACTTTGTAATTTTGACAAACATGTGACAACATGATGTAAAATGAAATGGATAATGTAATGTGATATGATATTATTTGATAGTTTTGAAGAGACTCAAACACTCTAGTTACCTAATCAAAAGTCATATACTAACTATACAAGATCTTTTGGCAAAGTATGCACCTACTAAGATAACCAAGATAATCAATATCCCTGTGTGTGCATGTGAGTTCATTACCATGATAACACATAAGATTACCCTAGTGCAAATGGGATTCACTCAGCCCATCGGCACTAGAGATCATTCTGTGAGTCTCATTATCTTGAGTTTTGTACTTAGTTGGATTAGACCACTAGGTAATCTAGGTTACAATAAGCTAGCTCATCCACATTCAAACATTGGTCTATACCTAAGCAAGTTGCTTAAGTGATAGACATATCGTCATGCGGGAGGCTACCACCATTGACAAGTAGGCTATCCACCAAACCTGTAATGAGGATCACCTTATGGTTCTCTAATGCTGAGAATTCTAGGGATTCAAGTTCAAGACTCCCTTCTTTTCTTTTAACTTTGACTTTCTCAAGGGAGTTGCTCGTTTTGATTTGGTGAGCAAGGGATTTTTGTAGTGGTGAGAACCACTGTTTCTTTGTGCTTTTCCTAGTGATAATAATCATTGTTTCTTTTGCATCTTTTGAAGTGATAATAATCACTGTTTCTTGTTGGAGTACTTTGAAGGGATAATAATCACTATTGATTTTTCTCTTTGGGATACTTGCCCCAGTGTAGGGCAAGGGATTTTTGGGTAAGGAGGAACTTGTCCTTTTGTCAATTCTCAGCATATTTGAACCATTCACACAGGGGGATGAGCAGGATAACCTTTTTGCTTAAAGTAACCTAGACCACTTCATAGTTTTCATCTTTCCTTGTGCTAGACTTGGATTTATTAATGTGAAAATTGTGTTGGGATTTTTATGTATACCAAGCATTATCCAAGTAGGATTCTACCTTCTAAAGATCATGATAGATTTCTACAAATTTGAGAAGACAACTAGATATGGTTGAGTGACCAAAAAATTTAACTATGTTTTACTAACAATGGCTAAGTGACGAAAAATAGACATATAATATGGAATGTAAATTTAAAGGGTGTATGTAATGTAAACAGGTGGTATAACTGACATATGATAACAATGATTTTAACATATGCCTAGTGTACAGAATTGGTGCTAGACATGTATGATCAATTTGGAATGATGCATAATGCAATGATGAGTATGCCTAATGTGCATAATGTTATAATGCAAGTGATGAGAAATGCCAATTTATGAAGTGCAATGAAGCAATATTTTTGTATTTTGATGATTTTAATGATGTTTTTAAAATTTTTGGTATATATATATATATATAGGATTGACCAATGGGCTTAATGAATGCCATTGGGGATTTTGGGTGACCAAAGGGCTTATAGACACCTTTGGAGCATTTTGGGATGACCTAGACAATCATAGACTACCTAGGAACATTTTATTTTGACCTATACAGTCATAGACCACCTAGGGACATTTGATGGGGACCAAAGGGCTTATAGATGCCTTTGGGGCTTTTTGGATTGACCTAGATGATCGTAGATTGTCTAGGAGCATTTTATTTTGACCTAGATGGTCATTGACTGCCTAGGAGCATTTTGGGTGACCTAGATGGTCATTGACACTAAGGAAATTTCATAGACTACCTAGGGGTATTTGGTTGTGACCAAAGGGCTTATAGATGCATTTGGAGATTTTGAGGTTGACCTAGATGATCGTAGATAGTCTAGGAGTATTTTTATTTGACCTAGATGGTCATTGATCACTAGGAGCATTTTAGGGTGACCTAGACGGTCAACGACACTTAGAAAGTGTCTACGACTACCTAGGGGCATTTGATTGTGACCAAAGGGCTTATAGATGTCTTTGGAGATTTTAAGGTTGACCTAGATGATCGTAGATAGTCTAGGGGTATTTTTATTTGACCTAGATGGTCATTGACTACTAGGAGCATTTTGGGTGACCTAGATGGTCAATGACACTTAGAAAGTGTATATGACTGCCTAGGGGTATTTGGTTGTGACCAAAGGGCTTATGGATGCCTTTGGAGATTTTAAGGTTGACCTAGATGATCGTAGATAGTCTAGGAGATTTTTTATTTGACCTAGATGGTCAAAAATTGCTAGGAGCTTTTAGGGTGACCTAGGTAGGCATCGACACTTAGAAAGTGTCTACGACTACCTAGGGGTATTTGGTTGTGACTAAAGAACTTATGGATGCCTTTGGAGATTTTAGGTTGACCTAGATGATCGTAGATAGTCTAGGAGCTTTTTTATTTGACCTAGATGGTCATAGATCGCTAGGAGCATTTTGGGTGACCTAGATGGGCAATGACACTAAGAAAGTGTCATATGACTACCTAGGGGTATTTGGTTGTGACCAAAGGGCTTATAGATGCCTTTGGAACATTTAAGGTTGACCTAGATGATCGTAGATAGTCTAGGAGATTTTTTATTTGACCTAGATGGTCAAAGACCACTAGGAGCCTTTTAGGGTGACCACAAGGTTCATAGACACCTTTGGATGGACCCCCTACCTATAGACCCCCTGTCTATAGATTTTGATATTCTTGTTTCTCTATGACAACACTGATCATTCCCAAAAAATCTTGGGAAGGTAGGTTGATGTGCCCTTGGTTAGGTTGTTCAACTTGATTGACAGGTTATAAGTTTACTTCATGTGTAGGCAAGGGGTCTTGGAGGACTCTTATCTGAAGTTCCTGCCTCTCGATCATATCCTGTATTAAATATCTAAAGGGATGACATGTTTGGATGTCATGGCCTCTTTGTCGATGGTAAATACAATATGGGTTCACCCTGTGCGCCTTTGATCTACGCTTATTAGGTTTCAAAGGATGGATCTCAGGAAGCTTGATCTTTTGTGCTTCATACAATCGATTGAAGATCGATGCTAAGGGCTCTGACAAATGAGTATATTATCATGGTGGCTGATGCGTATGAAGTTTGGCCAATGGAGGCTAAGCCTGGTAATTAGGCTGCACTGGTAATTATGGTGGTGGAGCCCGATTTGAGGATTCAGGGATACTCAAAATCACTTGATTGATTGGGGCTACATTTTGTTGTGTGTTACCACCTTTAATATTCTTGTTTGGCCATTCCCCCTTGTGGAGTTGAACATCACCTTCCTGGGCCTTGATGTCCTCAATGATCTTAGCCTGTTCTAAGGCCTCCTCGAATGTTTGATACCATTGTAATTGTAAGAGAAGTGAAATCTGCTTTGAACAACTTCTAGTAAACATTCGGATGAGTTCCATTGTGGGTAGGGTGAAAGGTAGTTTTAACATCACCTTCCTCCATCTATTGCCATACTCTATGACTGGCTCATCATCAAGTTGACAAAGGCTAGATAAGTTAGTCAAGTTTGTTGTCTTCTTAGCACTAGAGGAAAAACATCCCAAAAATGCATCAACCAATTGCTCAAAGGTGTTTATGCTATGATGTGGTAGATGATTATACCATTCCAAAGCATCCCCAATTAATGTTGTAATGAATGTTTGCAACATCAAGGGGTCATTATCTTGAAGGTGAGAGCACATATGGATGAAGCTTGTCATGTGGTCTTGTGCATCTTCATCATCTTTGAAATTTTCAAGTTTAGGCATCTTGAAATTTGATGGGTATGTCAATGATGACACTGATGGATGCAAAGGTTGATTGCTAAGATGCTTTAGTGTAGGTTTTTGATAAACCAAACTTTGATGTTATTTTTCGAATGAATTTATCCGATCAGCTAGCGCTTTGTATGGCCTTGATGAAATGATATGATCAACCTATTGTCGCCCTTTTTTAGACAATGGAGGTCACTTTTGATGTTGAGGTAGATGATAAGTATAATTATTAGGTACCTCATCATAATTGGATTCAGGGTAAGCATCTACTTGATCCTGATGTTCCCATTGGGACTCTTCATATGATTCTTCCTCATATTGATCTTGGTATTATTGAGGAGTATGAGGCTTTGGATTATAACCAGATAATGGCCTCTGATGTTGAACATGATTTTGGCATGGTTGAAGGGGAATATTTTGAGATTGTATTGGGTGCCTTGCATGTTGTTGCATCCTATAGGTGCTAGGTGTAAGCACCACTTCATGTAATACATTTTGCAATTGCTCTTGTTGTATCTTTTGTTGTTCTTGTATATTTCGTTGATACAACCTTTGTAGGTGTGCTCGTTGTGAGTCCACACATTGTTGATTTAATTGTTGTTGATCCAATTGGAGTTGATCCATATGTTGTTGTTGGTTAAGTTGTGGCCTTAATGCCTGATGAGTGTAACTTTGTTGATCAGTTGTATGGGGGCTATGTTCCCTCGTATTGGAAATACGAATGGATTTATCATGTCTTTTCCCCCTAATAGGATCTATTGTTTGTTTTCTATTCTCCCTAAAGGTTGCATTGACTTGAGACTCTAGTTTATGAATCAACTTTGGGTCTTCTTCCTCATCTATGAGGAAAGATTCATATTCAGGGTTAGACGTATGCTCTATATACTCAGGTTGCACAGAAGCATGATGTATGAACTGTGAGTGCTCTCTATGAGGAGTATGGGGGCAACTTGCTCTATCATATGGAGTGGTTTGCTCATCCAGGCTAGGCCATGGTGTACTCTCATGTTCATATTTTGATTGATGTATAGAGCAAGTTGGGGTGTGAATCTATGATATTGACCTACAAAGCCCCTCAATGGATGGATTATTTGCTATATAAAATTCCATCAAGGTATCCAAATCAGGAAGTTTTCCTAGAGGACCTATGGGTGCTTCCCTAGTTGGGATATCTTGAAGGTTTGCCCCCCTAGGGATGGTATTGTTGTTATGATAAAACCTGGGATGCCATTCAAGGATGGGCATGTCCTCTGGGCTTATTTGGAGATATTCACTCATTATGGAGCTTGAGTCTCCATCTAAATTGGAGGTCTTGTTTTTAGCCACATTTGGACCAAACCCATAAAAGGGGGGTCCCCCAACCATTTTTAGAAAATTTTGACTTTTCAAAAAAAGGTCATAAGTGTTATATATCAAAATGATCAGTGCAACGAGCTGATCACAATGGACTAGGGCTCCAAAAACTGATTTTTGGGTCAAAATTTTGTATTTTTGGAATATTTGGCCAACCAGGGCCTGTGGGGAAATGCCCACTTTTGGGATTTTTTGGGATTTTTTGAATCGTAAAGAGTTAAGACTCAAAATTTCTATGGGAGGTGCAGAAGGAGCTAACTAAGACAAAAAAACAAATTTGGCAACTTTTGGAGTTGTCTAGACCATTTTATGACTATTTTAGTGTAGATTTTCTCAATTTTTGGGGTCGAAAATAGAGTAAAAATAAAACCAAAATAACTTTTTTGTTATAGCTCTATTTTGCACGATTCTCGATCCGTTGGATGTAGAATAAAAAAGTAGATTTTTACTATTATTAGGGTTTGACCCCCAGATCGAGGATCTTGGGTTGATTACCCAAACAATAAAGAAATACCTAAAGTAGGCAACATGATTATTTCTTTTTAGTTTTATAGATTCAAATACACAATCAATAGAAACACACAAGAATACAAATGATTATCTCTTTTAAATATTTAAATGTGAATCCCTAAACTATTTGATGTGTTTCAAGATGTGTTGCTTTGTAAAGAGAATCCTTTTCATGTGTTTGATATTTCGTTGGATGATATTCTCAAATGTTTAAAGGATTTCACCTATATACTTGCACAAGCTAAATATGGTGATGAAATCCATATCCAAAGAGGTAGCATAGGTACTACCAACCCTCACCCAACACCCCGTGCACAACGATACACTCCTCCGAAGAGGAATGCATGCTATTTTGCATGGTTAGGATAGATCTTGGGTCGGCCTTGGCCACAAATGGGTCCCGATAGTACTCTTTCTCATGAGCCAATCGAGTGGTAATTACATCCACTATTGGTCTCGATCAATGGGTTGGATATGAGAGCCCAACTCCATTGATGTTAAAATGAAACGTGGTGTGTGGGGTTCCTTTTAAAATTTGAAATAAAAAAATATAGCATACAATGATGATTCACTAATATGCATGAAAGGTACATTTTATATTCAGAATCATTAGTAGCATAAAAGAAAAGATTGAAAATGCAAAACCTATATGACCTTAACCTTCGTGGGCAAGGTTCCAATAGGAAAACCAGACAAAAGTAGCAAATTATACTATATTTTCCTCTATTTTTCTAAAATAATTAATGCACGATTTTGGAAAGAGGAATTCTAACCTTTCTATGCAAAGAAGAAGCGAGAAAAACATGAAATTGAGCAATTTTTAACAGTAAAAAGTCAAATTTTTAGTGTAGAAAGGTGTAAAATGGAACCTGAAAGTTGTTGTTTCTGCAAATTTTTGTAGAAACCCTCTAGTTTTGTGGTCGTCCATCTCAAGGAAGGTGGCATATTGGGGGCCATCCCACCCAGTGCCATGTAGTTGGCCCTCTCACCCAGTGCCACCTAGCAGCAAAGGGGTCATTTTTTCTCAGAACGGTCAGTACCTGCAACAAATAAAACCAAAAATGGAGGTCCAAATTAGCACAATCCAAGGGGATATTGAAATAAAACCTAGATACCGTGATCACCACTGAAGAAGTGAAATTCACGATATCACCTTAAGGGCATTTACTTGCAATGTATATCAATTATAAAGCATTCAAAAGGAAATATGGCACAAGCATGTAATCTACTGAAATGAGACAACATAGACAATAAATATAATCAAATTATCTATCTATTCATTCATCCATAGATTTAAAACCAGATTACAAGACATCCCCTTGAGGGCTTTACAAATTTGATACATTCCATTACAATTTTCCAAGGGATCTAGTCCCTTGGAAGGAGGCCTTTAAGGCGATAAATAATGGTTTTGTGAATTCTTGCTTCCCACACTCGAGAGCTATTTTTGGGCTGATAAGCTTATGCCTCCTTAGCTCCTCCTCTTGCCTAGAATTCTTGTTCTTGAAGACAAGGGATTGAAAAGGGATTAAAAGCACATGTGTTATAGAATAAAACCATTAAACCATGAAAAAGGAGCATATTCTACAACCATAAAAAGTGATCTACATGCATGAAAACTGATCTACATTAAGCATAAACATATTTTAAGCTATTATAAATGCAAACCTAGGAATTTGGAAGCAATATCAAAGGTGAAATAATGCAAAAATGGTGATCGTTCCTAGGTGAGCCAGATAAACCTACAACATTGGGGATCACAAATCCTACATCAAAACTCCTCCAAATTACCTCAAATTTGGACCAGAGGTTCCTATAGACATTCCTAAGGGGTCTATGGAGGAATTTATCTGAAATTATAATATATTTTATGGTCATCCCTAGGTGTGCCATGCACAAACTGCTGACCATCCCTAGGTGGGGCGATTACAAAACTAACTTAGTTTTGTCACCTATGGCTATGGAAATTGGTCCAAAACTTGGGTAGGGATGTTGTAGATAGATGGGGCCAAAGAATACTTCAATTTGGATGGTTTGGAATCAGTAGATCGAGCCTATTTCCCCTAAAGCAAGTTTTTGGTTTGCAAAATGTGGGGTTCAATTTGGGTAGCACTTCGTTGCATTATTCTCCAAATTATCCTCCCTAAAATTGGGAGTTTGAAGCTCTTTTTATAGCCCAAAAGGGCATCTAGGGCAAAATGGCATCTTTGCCATGCAATGCAGGTGATGCCACATGTCCTAATCGCATCATGGGGTGATTGGGAGAAGGTTACCCCTTTGGGTGCTCCCAATATACTACCTCACTGTCCATTAGTAGGTCCCCAATCAATTTGGGGTGATTGGATATGCTAATGGCAGTATTTGATTGCCATTTAGTGCATCGTCTGAATTTTTCAAGGGTCTAGTTAGGGGTCATCCCACCCAGGGACGGTTGTAGATGGTCGTCCCTGGGTGGGAAGGTCACCAACTGTGACCATACCTGGGTGGGACGGTCACCAACTGTGACCATCCTTGGGTGGGATGGTCACTAGTAGAAGCCCCAAAACTGCCCCAAACTGCCAGGAACCCTCTAAAATAAGTTTTGGAGCCTTTTGCTACCATATAGGGGTGTCCAATAGGGCCATATGTTGTTGATAAGAGGGCATATGCAATGCGTTGATAGTCTTATCTGATTTACATGATTTAGGTGTCTACAGACTCCACGAAATCCCTAACAAGCACTTTAGGCCTAGCACTAAAAAATAATAGGCCCCAGTATTAAGTTTTTAGGGGTACCTACGAATTTCTAAGGTCCAAAAAATTTGCATCCGAAGGTGTGAAATTCCAAAACTTTCAAAATTTGGGTGCACAGAGACCAATAGGGGCCTCTACAACTACTTGAATATAGGTATTTTGCTTAAGCACTACTTATTTTTGTCTTTTCAAGGTTGGTTCACCACTAGGGTTAGGTTTGATCTCCTGGTGATGTATCATAGCTTAGATTTATCTTCCAAATCGTCCTAGCTTAGATCTATTTTCACAAGCATTCTTAGCTTAGATTTCATTTCAAAAGCACTAGCATATGTGGTTTCCTTTTAAGTGCACTTAATCTATATTTTATTTTCAAAGCATTAGATTTTATTTCAAAAGCACTTAGGCTAAGTAGGATTTATTTCCAATAGGCACTTAGCATGGTTTACTTTCAAAACTATTCATAGTCAAACTCACACCCACACACTCATTTTTCATTTATAGTGGTAATATTGGACTTCATCACCAATCCCCACTCGAGAATGGTGATGTTGGATTTCATCTCCTTCCACCAGCTTGCCCCCGTTAGTCACCGTAGTAGCCCCCAAGAGTGGTTTTTCAGCCTTCATCACTAGAAGATCCCCTACTCTTAAGACTAGTTTTTTAGATTTCATCATTGGAAGGGACATTTAGAGTAGGTTAGCATTAGATGCCATTTCTCATAGGGCTTTGTATAATTTATGAGCTGGTAACTGTCATTATTGATCAAACCCACTCAAGGGTGAAGCGAAAGCATTGTTGTACCAATAGAAGGTCTTAGATACTGTTACCTCTTTTTGTAAGAGGATTTAGACTCATTAAAGAATTTTGAGTTCCCCCTTTTGGATATCTTTTTGTTGTGTCTTCCATTTAATCACCATTCACCCATTGAACACATAGTTCTATTTTGTGCACCTTTGGGTGTTGTAGAAGTTTCTATGCTATGACATACCTATTTATTTTAGCATTCAGCACTTCCCATTATTTATTATTAGGATGGATACTATCATCAAAATACACAAAAATCCTTAAAATATTAACGTATTGTTTGGTTCACGAAAGTGATTTTTGCCAAGTTCACACCCCCAGTACAAATTTTTAGACAAATTTTTTTTTACCCCCTGTGCAAACCTATTTTTTCAGCACAGATAGGTCTAGAACTAGTCATAGAGTATACAAAATCCTAAAATTCTCATTTTTGGTTTTTATCATCGTTATACTGTCACACTTTGAGCGGCTATGTATCTATGATTACTAATTGTTCTTATTTCTTTCCTTCTCCTTTTTATTCCACTTATTTCATCCCATACCTCCCTCCTTCCTTCCATCTCTTCTTCCTTCATCTTCCTCTCATTATTCATTCTTCAATATATTTTCTTCTACTCCATTATCATCATCCATTGACCTTCTAGTCATTCATGCCAATATATCCTTTCAAAAGGCTTGAAATTATGCATTCAACACTTCTAAATGAAGGGTCATATTTGACCCAAATTTTCCCTATCAAATAATTTTCAAAATTTACAAAACTACTACTATTAGATCAAGCTCAAAAATAGCTTTGCAACAATATAAGTTTTTTTCAATTTTGACATTTTTTGGTCCCCCAAATTGTTTAAATACTACACCTGGGTTAAACAAACAATTTTGTACATGCAAGTGCAAATTTTTAGGCACAGAAATATTTGCACCCCAGGTGTGAACCTAACTTTTCCAATGACATTTATCATCTTATGCATGGATTTTTAATTCTGTGCTAACATTTCATATTTTATTCACATTTTCACCACATATTTTCCATATTTTTCCTCATATTCTCCAACTAGGGGATTTCTCCTCTTTCCCACCCATCTTCTTCAACTAGGGGGACTTCTCCTCCTTGTCATTTCACCTTATACAAGTAGGGGATATTCTTCCCTACCAACTAATCTTCTCCAATTGGGGAAATTATCCTCCTTCCAACTCATCTCTCATATCAGGGAGAGTTTCATCTCCTTCTAATCCATCATTCAAAATTGAGGTAAATCATCCCATTTCAACTAATTCCTCATTACTGGGGTAGATTTTCCTCCCCCTGCTTTAAATTTATTTTCCAATTAGGGGATTATATTCTCTTTTTAAATCACTTCTATGAGTGGGATAGGGTTTCTACTCTTTCCAACTATGTGTTTCTTTCAAGGAGTTAAACCTTCTTCCACATTCAAACTCCACCACCTCTCATTTAATCATGATGGTGCCACCCAACATTGCAATCACAAATAAATCACCATCAACCACATCAAACCGTAAGGTCCTCAAAAGTTTACATCCTTTTGTATAAAATTGTATCCTTTACCTTGCATTCAGATTTCAATCGATCACCACCTCACTCATCATTAGTAGATACTAGTACAACAAGAACTAGTATTGGTCCCACAACCTTCAACTCATTTCATTCATTGGGTATTGAGGCATAAATTACTAATGTAAACCCCACCACAACTCATTCCATTCTTCAAGTATTGAGACATCAAATATCAATGCTAATCCTGCCATAAATCACTCATCATCAAAAAGTTCTAGTGTAATAAAAACAAGCATTGGATCCATCACCTATACCTCATTCATCATTGGTAGGTTCTAGTGCGATAACAACAAGCATTGGTCCCACTAGCTACACCACATTCAACATCGATGGGTACCAAGTCCATAAAAATCCAATGTTGAACCTGCAACCACAATATCTCATTCCGCATCGATGGACACTAGGGCAATAAAAAGTCAATGCTTGTCTTGCAACAACCACTCATGCAACATAAATAGGTACCAGTGCAAAATGTTAGAATTACAATGGCACTGAGAGGGGGGGGGTGAATCAGTGTAGATTTTTAAACTTAAATTTGCAACTCTTAAATCTAAAATAATGAAATCTTAAAACCAGATAAAGCAAATATCAACAAGAGAGCATCACATAACACAAGATGTAACGAGGTTCACCAGTTTTGGCTACTCCTCAAAAATAGACTGCTTGGACTTCCATCCAAATCCAGCCTTTGCAAAGCACCAACTTTACAATCAATTTACCAGCACCCACTGGAAGGAGCACCAACCCCTTAATTTATCTACACCAACAGAAAGGAGCACCAACCCCTGATTTACCAGCATCGACTGGAAGGAGCACCAACCCCTGATTTATCTGCACCAATAGAAAGGAGCACCAACCCCTGATTCCAAGCACCAACTTGGAATTCTATATTAGATCTCTCTTGACATAAAAATGCCTTCGCTTTTACAAGACCCTCACTGGTCTATTGCTCACATCAACATCATAGAAGCATAAAGAGAATTGTTAGAGACTCAATATGTTCTATACTCAAATCGTAGACTCAACTCAAATCAATCTCATAGAAGCATAAGGAGAATTGTCAAAGACTCAATATGTTCTATTCTCAGCATAAGAAGCAATCTCTTCTACGCTCTTATAGCCCTGTATTACGACTTTCTTTTTGTAGCCTCACTCTGTCTTTCAACTACTCTCTCTCACTCTCTCTCAGCCATGCTGTCTCAACCGTGCTCTCTCGGCTCTCCTCAACGCTCTCTTATAGCCTTGATCTAACCCTCATTTTTATAGCTTACTTTCTCTTGTGGTAGTGACACCCTTTTATCTCTTACTATACTAAGCTCAAACCCTAAATTCTTAACTTACTGTCCATGAAACATACACATTCTTGCGACTTTGCTTACTACACTCTGACAACCTTCTCTGCTCACTTATCGCTCTATTTACTGTGCTCTGACAGCCCTCTCTGCTCACTAGCGGCTCTTGTAGCCCTCTCTGCTCACTAGCGGCTCTTCTTTTTGTAGCACATTTACTCTTTTAGCAGCGACACTTTAACTCTTTACAGTGGCACTCTTTTCAATTCTGAGCAACACTTTTCTTCTGCATGCAACTGCCATTTTATAACAATATTTTCATCTTGAAACCCTAAGTCTTCTGTAACTGCCATAATCCCTCATGCAGACTATTAATAGCCACTCTTGTAAGTAACTCCTTTCTGACACACTATTCTTATACGAAACCTATTAATGGCTCTATTTCTTGTGTGGGAACTTCAGTATAACTGTCGCTCAATGGTTACACTGCTTTATGGGCCCTGTAACTATCGTTCTATTTTTAATGCACTGTGCTTATTTTAGCTTGCATTATTTCTATCTGTAACTTCCCCTGTAACTATCACAATAACTTTAGTTGACTCTTCTATAGTCGTGATGTTGCAACCTGTCGTGAAATTGTGACACTTTTGTCTCTTTGTACTCTTCTCGCCTTTTACCCGCAAAAACATGACATGTCATGATATCACGACATTTTTGCCTTCTTGTCCTTTTCTCGGCTTGCACCTACGAAAACATGACATGTCATGAAATCGTGACACTTTTTGCTTCTTTGCACTCTTCTCGGCATGCACTAGCGAAAACATGACATGTCACAAAATCATGACACTTTTCGCTTCCTTGCACTTTCTCTGCCTTTTACCCGTGAAAACGGAACATGTCGTGAAATCATGACACTTTCGCTACCTTGTGCCTTTCTCTGCCTTTCACCCATGAAAATGGAACATGTCGTGAAATCGTGACACTTTCGCTGCCTTGTGCCTTTCTCTGCCTTTCGCCCATGAAAATGGAACATGTCGCAAAATCACGACACTTTCGCTGCCTGTGCTTTTCTCTACTTCGGGTCGTGAAAACCCGACATGTCGCGATATCGCGACATTTTTACTCCTTAGCACTTTTATTCTCATCGGGTCACAAAAACCCGACATGTCACGATATTACAACATATTTTCTCCTTAGCACTTTCTCTTGTCATATGTCACGAAATCGTGACACCTTTTTCTCTCTCCTCTTTCTCTTTGCTTTGGATCGCGAAAATGAAACATGTCACGAAATCGTGACACCTTTTTATCTCTCCTCTTTCTCTTCGAACCTATCACAAAATCATGACACATTTTCATCCATACTGTCTCTCTTGCAAATTTTCACAAAATCGCTACACTTTTCTTTGTGAGCTCTTTCTCTCGAACCTATCACGAAATCACGACACTTTTTCGTCTGTACCATCCTTCTTGCAAATTATCATGAAATAGTGACACTTTTCTTTCCAAGCTATTTCTTTTTGAACATGTCACGAAATCGTGATAGTTTTCTTTTCTTGTGCCTTCTCTCCGAACATGTCATGAAATCGTGACAGTTTTCCTTGTGCTTTCTCTCTCTTCCAACATGTCGCGAAATCATGACAGTTTTTTTGCTTGGATTTTTTTCCTCCAACATGTCGTGAAATCATGAGAATTTTTCTTTCTAGCCAAACATGTCGTGATATCGCGACAGTTTTTCTTTCTACCTTCTTTCTTCTCAACATGTCGCGATATCGCGACAGTTTCTCATGCTTACTCAACATGTCGCGATATCGTGACACTTTTCTTACTTGTATTTTACTTTGAGCTTTTGCATATGGGCCACTTCGATCTTCTTGGAAATTAACTATGCATGCTCTGTATGACCTCTGAACTCCTGTCCACTATATATGAATGGTTTCTAAACTTTCTGTCCACTGCATCAACCGATCTATCTGTCTGTGTTGACAACAATGACAATACTTTTGGCTACACCTTGCTCATCAATCTCCCCCTTTGGAATTGTTGGCAACACACGTGCAATTACCTATAATTATTCTCCCCCTTTGACAATAATACCAAAGGGCGGCTGTAGACTCCCCCTGAGTCCATGCACAACATTCTCAGGCAAAAATTATTATAGTTAGCAGAAATCATAAACAAGAGCAAGAAGATAAACAAATACATAAATGCTCCCCTTGAGAATGTGGTTCTAATAGCTCATCAATTCTTTTGAAACATGACCACTTCATTTCACACTGTCTTCTGAGCATCAACCCTTTGTTGCTCTCAATCTCAAACTTGTCCACTGTTACAACCAAGAATGCATCTATAGCATGCTCTGTGTCGTGACATCCAAACTTAGTGATTGTATTTGCCTTTTGCATTCTCTGCACACTCTGCTCTCTCTGTGCACTCACTTCACACACATTCACAACACTTCCTCAAACCACTACAAAAACTAAAAACACACTTTAACAACTATACAAAAATAACCCGACTGCTTGCCTTTCATCCTCAGATAACCAAACACATACATAGGAGCATTAAAATAAGACTTTAAGATTGCTCCCCCTAAGGATGTGCCACCTAGAGTGGCTTAGTGCAATAGCGGAGTGGTCTCCTTCAGTCCAAGGAGACGTGATTCCCTTTCTTCTATCTTTTCTTCTTCGAATGCCATGAAAAGAGCTTCACTTGTTTCCTCTTTGGAATCCTCACCAAAACTGTCTTCTAATGAACTGACATTCTTGGAGATGAAACTTTTCTTCTTGAAGTTGCCCTTTCTAAAATTTGTCTTTTTCTTCCAGTCACTTCTTTCTCGGTGCAATTCTTCATCACTTTCATTCTCCTTATTTCATGGACATTTAGCTACAACATGCCCAACGCCTCCACAGCTAAAACATTTAAATTGTAGCTTTCCTCTGTATTTTCCTTGTCCCATTTTTAGTTTTTGGATAAAGTTTGCTTCCATCTCATCTGATGTCTCTTCATCTTCGGATTCTTGTTTTGCTTTCGTATTTTTGTGGGCTTTAAAAGCAACTTCTCTATCTATGGGATCAGAATTTCCTATTCTCATCTCATACGTAGTCAATGAACCATGCATCTCATCCATACTAAACGTATTTAGATATTTGTCTTCTTCTATAGCTGATACTTTAGAATCAAATATTTTGGAAAGAGATCTTAATACCTTTTTTATGATTGCAGAGTCTTTGATTTTATTGTCGAGTCCTCTAATGAGATTAATGACTTCATTTACTCTCAGCATATATGTCACTATGTTCTCATCATTATTCATATTTAACGCTTCTTACTAAGTTTGATGAGTTTGCAACTTGGCCTCCTTGATCTTATCGTCTCCTTCATGAATGCTCTTCAATTTGTCCCAAATTTCTTTTGTCGTTTTACAGCTCATGATCTTTACCAGTTCACTATTTGCTACACCGCACATGATAGCATTCTTTGCATTTGAGTCATTCTCAAACTATTTCTTATCGGCAACATTGGTTGGAGGAGTGGTGGGTATTGTGTATCCACTTTCTACTGAGTCCCATATGTCGTATCCCAACGCACACAAATATGTCTACATCCTAATTTTCTAGAACGTGTAATTAGTCCCATCAAACAATGGAGATTTTTTTGATGAGAATCCTTCACCAACTGCCATTGTGTCACTTCCCAGATCACCTTAGTCGATTGAGCTTATTCAGGAACTTGGCTCTGATACCAATTGTTAGACTTACAATGGCACTGAGAGGGGGGGGTGAATCAGTGTAGCTTTTTAAACTTAAATCTGTAACTCTTAAATCTGAAATAATGAAAGCTTAAAACTAGATAAAGCAAATATCAACAAGAGAGCATCACATAACACAATATGTAACGAGGTTCACCAGTTTTGGCTACTCCTAAAAAATAGACTGCTTGGACTTCCATCCAAATCTAGCCTTTGCAAAGCACCAACTTTACAATCAATTTACCAGCACCCACTGGAAGGAGCACCAACCCCTTAATTTATCTGCACCAATAGAAAGGAGCACCAACCCCTGATTTACCAGCACCGACTGGAAGGAGCACCAACCCCTAATTTATCTACACCAACAGAAAGGAGCACCAACCCCTGATTCCAAGCACCAACTCAAAATTCTATATTAGATCTCTCTTGACATAAAAATGCCTTCGCTTTTACAAGACCCTCACTGGTCTATTGCTCACATCAACATCATAGAAGCATAAAGAGAATTGTTAGAGACTCAATATGTTCTATACTCAAATCGTAGACTCAACTCAAATCAATCTCATAGAAGCATAAGGAGAATTGTCAGAGACTCAATATGTTCTATTCTCAACATAAGAAGCAATCTCTTCTGCGCTCTTATAGCCTTGTCTTACGACTTTCTTTTTGTAGCCGCACTCTGTCTTTCAACCGCTCTCTCTCAGTCACTCTCTCTCAGCCATGTTGTCTCAGTCATGCTCTCTCGGCTCTGCTCAATGCTCTCTTATAGCCTTGATCTAACCCTCCTTTTTATAGCTTACTTTCTCTTGTGGTAGCGACACCCTTTTATCTCTTACTGTACTGAGCTCAAACCCTAAATTCTTAACTTACTGTCCATGAAACATACACATTCTTGCGGCTCTGCTTACTACGCTCTGACAGCCTTCTCTGCTCACTTATCGCTCTATTTACTGTGCTCTGACAGCCCTCTCTACTCACTAGCGGCTCTTGCAGCCCTCTCTGCTCACTAGCGGCTCTTCTTTCTACAACACATTTACTCTTTTAGCAACGACACTTTAACTCTTTACGATGACACTCTTTTCAATTCTAAGTAGCACTTTACTTCTGCATGCAACTGCCCTTTTATAACAATATTTTCATCTTGAAACCCTAAGTCTTCTATAACTGCCATAATCCCTCATGCAGCCTATTAATAGCCACTCTTGTAAGTAACTCCTTTCTGACACACTATTCTTATATGCAACCTATTAATGGCTCTGTTTCTTGTGTGGGAACTTCAGTATAACTGTCGCTCGATGGTTACACTGCTTTACAATCCTTGTAACTACCATTCTATATTTAATGCACTATGCTTATTTTAGCTTGCATGATTTCTATCTGTAACTACCCCTGTAACTGTCGCACTAACTTTAGTTGACTCTTCTGTAATCGTGCTGTTGCGACCTATTGCAAAATCATGACACTTCTGTCTCTTTGTACTTTTACCCATGAAAACATGACATGTCACGATATCGTGACATTTTTGCCTTCTTGTCCTTTTCTTAGCTTGCACCTGGGAAAACATGACATGTCATGAAATTGTGACACTTTTCACTTCTTTGCACTCTTCTCGGCATGCACCAGTGAAAACATGATATGTCACAAAATCATGACACTTTTCACTGCCTTGCACTTTCTCTGCCTTTCACCTGCGAAAATGGAACATGTCATGAAATCATGACACTTTCGTTGCCTTGTGCCTTTCTCTGCCTTTCGCTCGTGAAAATGGAACATGTCACGAAATCATGACACTTTCGCTACCTTGTGCCTTTCTCTGCCTTTCACTCATGAAAACAGAACTTGTCACGAAATCGTGACACTTTCACTGCCTTGTGCTTTTCTCTGCTTTGGGTCGCAAAAACCTGACATGTCGTGATATCATGACATTTTTCCTCCTTAGCACTTGTCTTCTCATCGGGTCATGAAAACCTGACATGTCGTGATATCACGGCATATTTTCTCCTTAGCACTTTCTCTTGTCATATGTCACGAAATCGCGACACATTTTTCTCTCTCCTCTTTCTCTTCGCTTTGGATCCTAAAAATGAAACATGTCTTGAAATTGAGACACCTTTTTCTCTCTCCTCTTTCTCTTTGAACCTATCGTGAAATCATGACACATTTTTGTCCGTACTATCTCTCTTGAAAATTGTCGTGAAATCGTGATACTTTTCTTTGTGAGCTCTTTCTCTCGAACCTATCGTGAAGTCACGACACTTTTTTGTCCGTACCATCCTTCTTGCAAATTGTCATGAAATCATGACACTTTTCTTTGCAAGCTCTTTCTTTCTGAACATGTCACGAAATCATGATAGTTTTCTTTGCTTGTGCCTTCTCTCCGAACATGTCGTGAAATCATGACAATTTTCCTTGTGCTTTCTCTCTCTTCCAACATGTCACGAAATCGTGATAGTTTTTCTACTTGGCTTCTTTTCCTCCAACATGTCACGAAATTATGACAGTTTTTATTTTTGGCCAAACATGTCATGATATCGTGACAGTTTTTCTTTCTGCCTTCTTTCTTCTCAACATGTCACGATATCGCGACAGTTTCTCATGCTTACTCAACATGTTGTGATATCGCAAAACTTTTCTTACTTGTATTTTACTTTGAGCTTTTGCATATGGGCCACTTTGATCTTCTTGGAAATTCACTGTGCATGCTCTGTATGACCTCTGAACTCCTGTCCACTGTATCATAATGGCTTCTGAACTTTTTGTCCATCTCATCAACCGATCTATCTGTCTGTGTTAACAACAATGACAATAATTTTGGCTACACCTTGCTCATCAATTAGTACTAATATTGCAACAACTCATTCCATATCTGTGGGTACCAGGGCCATAAATATCCAATGGTCTTGCAACGACTACTCATGCATCAATCCATCGCTAGATTGAAAATGTTGCATCCTTTGCCTCACCCTCTCAATCAATCACCAGGTTCAAAATGTTGTGTCCTTTTGTTAAAGGTTGCACCCTTTACCTTGTATTCAAGGTTTTGCCACAAACCTCAAAGCATTTGATGCTAAAACATTGAAGCCAGGTTCAAATGGTTGTGGCCTTTTATCAAAGGTTGCATCCTTTACCTTATCTTCAAAAAAAAGGTTTCACCAAAAACCTCAAAGTATTTGGTCCTCAAATAAATTTTAAGGTAATTTGGGGAGGTTGAGCCTCTTTTACCATTGGGATTGCTATCCCTCATACCTAGACCTCAAATTGCCTCTTGCCATGATGTATGTAAGGTGAAATCATACCTTGTATTTTTAGCACCATATTATTAGGGTTTATGCTCACATGCTTCATCATCACCCATCCACCATGGTATTATTCTGCACTTTACATACAAGTCCACGTCATCACCCATCCACCATGGTATCATTCTACACTTCACCTCCAAGTCCATGTCATCACCCATCCACCATGGTCTCATTCTACACTTCACCTCCAAGTCCACATCATCACTCATCTTCCATGGTCTCATTCTACACTTCATCTCCAAGTCCATGTCATCTCCCATCCACCATGGTATCATTCTACACTTCACCTCTAAGTCCATATCATCACCCATATTCCATGATATTGTTCTATACTTCATCTCAAAATTCATTCAATTCAAATCTACCATTTGTCAAATTTCTTTGAAAAGCACTTTTATTTTGTGGGATTTATTTCCAAACACATATTAGGTTAAGTTAATTTATTTCAAAAGAACTTTGATTTCATGGGATTTATTTCAAAATGCATCTTAGGTTAAGTTTATTTTATTTCAAAAGCACTTTTATTTCATAGGATTTATTTCAAAACGCATCTAGATTATGTCTATGATTTTTCTTCAAAGCACAATATGATAGATTTGATTTCGTCAGGATGCATCCTAGACTAGTCTAGCATAGACATAGCCTAACATAGCATAGGTATAGCAATACACATAACCTAGTATAGCATAGACATAGCATAAACATAGTATAGCCTAACATAGGTGTATAAATCCACATAGCCTAGTATAGAATAGACATATCCTAGCATAGCATAGGCGTAGCAATCCAAATAGCCTAGTCTAGCATAGACATAGCATAAACATAGTATAGCCTAGTGTAGGTTTAGCAATCCACATAGACTAATCTAGCATATACACAACCTAGCATAGCGTAGGCATATCAATCCACATAGCCTAGTCTAGCATAGACATAGCCTAGCATAGCATAGGTATAGCAATCCACATAGCCTAGCATAGCATAGACATAGCCTAGCATAGCGTAGGCATAGCAATCCACATAGCCTAGTCTAGAGTAGACATAGCATAGACATAGCATCATCTAGTGTAGACATATAAATTCACATAGCGTAGACATAACATAGGCATAGCCTAGCATAGCATAGGTATTGCAATACACATAACCTAGTCTAGCATAGACATAGTGTAGCGTAGCCTAAAACTTTTTACTTCTTATCTAATTTTTGGTCTTTGTAGAGATTTTTATCCAAAGGATAAATTTACTTCCTTGTGCATACTATATCTTCCTCACTTCTTCAAATTTTCTTTCTTCTACTCCATCATTATTGACCATTTAACCAATCATGCCAATTTTCCCTTTCAAAAGTCTTGAAATTGTGCACTCATCACTTTCAAAAGAATGGTTATATTTGAACCAAAATTTCCCCCATAAAATCATCTTCAAATTTTTCAAAACTACTACCATTGGATCAGGCTTGAAAAGATATTTCCAATGGTACAATTTTTTCCAATTATAACATTGTTTGGTCCCCAAAACAATAAAAATATTGTACATGGATCAAAAGAAAAACTTGCACATGCATGTGTGAATTTTTAGACACAAATAAATTTGCACCCTAGGGTGCAAACCTGATTTTTCCAATGGCATTTGTTATATTATACATAGATCTTGCCATATATGCTAACATTTCATATTATATTCACCTTTCTACCTTCAATTTTTCATATTTTTTCCCATATACCACATTTGGGAGATTTTCTACCCATTGTAATCCATTTTCTATAATTGGGGGTATTATCCCTCTTTTTCAAATCACCCCATAACCATTTCTCCTCTTCCCCATCTCCAAATCATCGCTTCAAGAGGTAGACAATAATTCAAATAAAATCCACCTTGCACATGCTCAATCCTCAAACACTCAATCTTGGAAATAATGTTTGTCCAAGAACTTTGTCGAATACTCTCATCAATCCTCATTTGCTGGGAAAATGACAAGGAAAAATTCTCTTTTCCACAAAACTCCAATCCTATAAATATTTGGTATGTTACATGCCATTGGATTCCAACAAACTCATTTGTGTATATTAATTCTAAGCCAACCATGCACCCACTGAAGAAATCATGAGTAGGACGCATCTATGGTTGACTAGATGACCAAACCAAACTAGGCTTCAAAGCTTGTCGAAGGTAAAATTCCAAATAAATTCATCCTTTTCAACATTGGGGCATCTTACATTGATTATGACAAGGCAATTTAGCATTTACTTATTCAATGCCATTATCATGTCTTACACACTTCACCAATTCATCACTGGGGGTGTTTCCTCTCCTTGTCTACTCACTTTCATGATTAGGGGATTACGTTTCCTCTTCAATATCCTTCAATGAATAGGGGAGTTCTTCTTCTGTCTCATTAAATTCTCCTCTAGGGGAGTTAATATTCCTTCGATAATACAGTTAACTACCATTTTCAATTAGGCTTGCCATTCATTGTACATACAATTGTGGATATTATAAAAATACAAAAAAATAAAAAAAGAAAAACAAAACAAATAAAAACAACAAAAAAACTATCAGTTCATGGTCTTATGTCAAATTTCATCATTATGTCATGCTTCTCTCATTTTCTTCTCTTATTTGTCTCCTTCCTGTTTGATAAATGTTGTATGGTCACGCTTCGAGCTACTATATACCTTTGATTTATTCTTCTCTTCTTTCTTTCTTTCCCTTTCTTCTTATTACTTTTCAATGTTGTATGGTAATGCTTCGAGTAGCTATATACATTTGATAAGTTTAATTTTTTTCCCTTATTTGTCTTCTTCCATTATACCCTTTCTTCTTCTATTTTCTTACATCACATCCATTTTCACAATCATTTATGGCATCACCATATCATTTCATTAATCACGTTGATGTTGTGAAACATTTGCCATTCATTCTTACAATCACTTCTTCGTATCCACTTTTTCCATTCTCTCCATCACCCCTTCCATTTGGATATTATCCTGGGGTAACATTATATAGTATTTGCATAATCCATGCATAGAAAACTCCTGTCATGCATTGCATTATTCACTGCATGTTCACACATTTTCACCATTTCATCATTGCTCATTGCATTGTCATTCCAAGTTACACTTCCTATTCTTCATACATGTTTACATGCATATATATTGTGTCCATATCCATATTTGTGCATATTCATTGTCAATAATACATCTAAATAAAAAATACACACTTTCTAGCACAACAGTTTTGGTGTATAATCCTATTTTCATGAGATTGGATCATTGAAAATTTTGTGTGATTCGACCATTTATAGTTAAGTCAGTAAACCACCATGTAAGGTTGAAAAATTCTAAAGCACTTCAAAGATTCCCTTGGCTAAGTTATTTCCTAAATTAAATTTCACATATTTACATTAAGTAAATTTTGAGAATAGGATAAGCAATATTGTGCATATGTTGTCCATCTAATGAAAGTCACCCTGCTCATCCTATCATTTGTATCATCTAAATAAAACCTTGAGGATCAAAAAAATGACAAGCTACAAAAAAAGGTAGAAAACAAATGCAAATAACTAAAAAGAGCACTACAAAAAAAGCACTAAAAAATGAGTACTATAAAAAAGCTTGAATTCTTGAGGTCCTCAAGTCCATATTGAAATCATTAGGTAAATATCCATTGAGGCTAGTAACAAGTGATCGGCAGTGGAGTATGCCTTACAAGTGGTGATATATTTATTGCATTCAAAAGGCTATAGATGAATGAATGGTAGTGGAGTATGACTTACAAGTGGTGACATGTTTGTTGCATTCAAAACCTTATTTTGAACAAACCACTATGCACTTGTGGATGAGCTAGCTTACAGGCTAAGTTAACAATTAGTTGAAACCATCCTCTCTCAAAATGGTTAAATGAACATCACTTCACACACACTAGTCCATGATTGGATTCTTGTTAGTCAAGAAAGTTGAGATTTTTGAAGAATCTTGCTCAATTATTCAATGGGTTTGATTTCTCAAACTATGATGTTCGACTCTCTTCAAAGAAATTTTCACATCCAACATCTTTGAAATAATGGAACGGATCACACCATAATTTATTTTACAAACATACAAGTACCTTATTCAATATTGTTTGCTCCATATTCATTCATAGCATACTCATATCATATTTGAATCGATTTACATTCAACACCATGTCATATATCCTTGAATGCATACTTCTCCAACACATGCATACATTTCATAGGCATTTACATTCCATGTTCATATCATGCATTACATGTTTACTTGTCTCTCATGCCTTGTGTGTTTCTCGATTAATCATTATCATATTCATTATATCATTTATGATTATTTTAATCACAATGATACCATATTTCTTACATCTTCATCCATTCATTTATCTACATGATATCATATGTATCACCCACATATACTCTATCACATCCACACATATATCAATTCACATATCTATGCTACATTCATCCATTCACATAATTCTCATACACAAATAGAAAACTAGATAACATACAAAAAGTGATGAGCACTTGGCCACCAACACACACATAAATCAACCATGCTGCTCATCGAGAGCCTCTTCACTCCCCTCCTATGCCATTGGGGCCTGATCCCTCAAAACCCTCACATAATCCACCTCCTGGTATAAAAAAGAAGACTCTTTTATGAGCTTATATCTCTTATCCATCCTAGTATCTAATTCTAGTACATCTCTATCATATTCTAATAATAACATCTCTTCCAAGGCTACCTCTAACCTCTCCTCCAACCCATACCTCTTCACTTTGGCAGCATCTCTATCAGCTCTCACTCCATATCTCTCTAATACTAGAGAAGCTCTAATCCAGCCTCCATACTGAGGTCTAGAAACTCCCAATCCATCCTTTCATCCATAAATTCACCCACTTTGATTTAATTTATGATTGCTTTATGGTCCACGTAATCCCTCTAACCATTCATACTGATTTTCCATTTCAAAAGGCTTGAAATTGCACATTCACCAATTCCAAAATAAAGGTCATAATTGACCTAAATTTTTACCTATAAAATCACCTCCAAATTTCCCAAAACTACCACCATTGGATTGTGCTCGAAAAGGGCTTTCTTATGGTATAATTTATGTCCAATAATTACATTGTTTGGTTCCCCAAACTGTAGAAACACTACACATGGGTCAAATAGAAATATTCGCATGGGCACATACAAATATTTTGGTTCACACCCCCACTTGTGAATATATTCATCTTTCAATTTTTTGCCTCTATCCTATTTTTTGTGCTTAGTTTTTTTCTTGGTACATCATATTTTGGCATTTTTCATCATTTTAACCCCCCATTTTTCATATTTTTCAATCACCTCATCATCATTTCTCGTTTTCTCCTTTGCAAATTCATCGCTTGAAGAGGTAGATATTCATCATCCCAAATCCACCTTGTGCATGTTATTCACCATACCAAAGCTGCCTTTTGCATGATCAATAATCAAACACTCAATCTTGGAAATAATGTTTTTCCAATAAATTTACCTAAGACTATCATCAGTCCTCATTTTATAGGATAAAAAAAAGTAAAAATTCTATTCTCATTAAAAACTCTAATCCAATCATGATTTTGTACATTACACGCCATTGGATGAAGGTAGACTCATGTGTGTATACTATCATTGGGCCTCCAACGTGCCCACTAAAGCAATCATGAGTAGGACCCATCTATGGTTGACTAGCTAACCAAATAAAACCAAGCTTCAAAGCTTGTCAAAGGTAAAGTTTCAAAGACATTCATCCCTTTTAAAGTTGGGATATCCTACATTGATCATGACAACAAGACCATATTGCATGCATCTACTACTTCAAATAAATCATTATGGCTCAATAAAAACACCATAATTAACCACACTCATTCATCATGTCCATTATTCCTAGCCACCACATGTTCACATTCATCATATTCATCCTCTAAAGACATTCTTTTCAAGACATTAATCACTTCCAAAAAACTATCTCATCCACCATCATCATTATCTATCGACTCATACTAATTTTCTTGTTCAAAAGGCTTGAAATTGCACATTAATCACCTTCAAAAGAAGGGTCACATTTGACCCAATTTTTTTCACCTATCAAATTTCCTCTAAATTCTCTAAAACTACCACCATTGGATCAGTCTCGAAAATATATTTCCAATGGTATAAGTTTTGTCCAATTCTAACATCATTTGGTCCCCCAAACTACAGAAACACTATACATGGGTCAAACAGAAATATTCACATGGGCACGTGTGAATATTTTTGTTTTGCACATGACATGCAAATATTTTGGCACCTTCATTTTTTTACCTCGTTTTTGCATGTTATGCTTGGTTTTTTCTTGGTATACAATATTTTGGCTCTTTCCATCATTTTTCACCTCTCATTTTCATATTTTTTCAATTGACTCATCACTGACTCTCATATTCTCCATAGTCATTTCATCACTTTAGGGGGTAGTCATTCAACAATAAAATGCTACCTTGCATGTGATAAAATAACCAAAATTCCAATCATGGATTCAAAAAATACCTAAGAATTTTTTTGTTGAAGATTATCTCAAGTCTTCATTTGCTAGGACAGATACAAGAATAAAACTTTTCTCAATAAAAATTCCAATTCAAAATGCACATTTGATAAACTCCAATGCTTGCAATTGTATATATCTCATGGATCACCTTCTTCATAGTGGTAATCATAAGCCACTTTTGAATGAAGCACCTAACTAAGCTCTGCCTTACGACTTCAATGGTTTGTCGAATATTATCAAAATAACTCATCAATCAATCAAAAGCAAAAATTTGCAAAGGTGTTTGTTCCTTCTACAATTGGAACATCTCACATTGATCACAAAACAAGGCAATCCTATGCATTCTCTAAAAATCAATCATTACGATGCTGCAAGGTGTCGTACTAAACCATAAATAATTTTTTTATCAATGCATCTCTTTTGCAATCATCCAAAAATCATAAATCATAAATTCTTTATTTTTTAAATCATCTCATCAATTCATATCATCATTTTTTGTATTGAATTGTATTTTCATACAACATAGTATAAAAGGGCAAAATGTAGACACCCAAAAGTTGCACATTACCACTTTCCTCATCATCACGACTGATCAATTTGCTAAACCCACAAAATATGCATAAATTAGCCTGAAAACACTATTCATCATTATTAGCCCCTTTGGGGTAGCTAATATCCTTCCTCCATGTTGAGTGAATATTTTTCCCTATAGAAAAATGATCACCACAACTAGAGTATCAAACAGGAAACTTTCTCTTACAAAGAAATTAAGTAACATTATTCATTTCTCCAAGGTTATTGTGAACAAACATTCATGTGCATGTAATCAATCAAGACTAAAGCAAATAAATGAATGTATACCAGAATAACCTAAACCATGCAAGTAACAGTTAACAAGGGGCATTTAATGATTCGAACAAGTACTTTGTAACCATAATCCATTAAATCAACTAAATGTGAATATAGCTTCTTTTAATGTTCCTGAGATTAAAGTGATCTACCCGAAACCCAGTTAGTAACCTCTTTTATCTTTAGCTTAAAAATATTTCAAATGAGAAAGTGTGTGGTATAAACCACTTCATTTTAAGCTCCATGCCTTTAACATGAGGTTCATTTTTAGAGTTAGAGGATTCATTTTATCTTCATTTAAAAATTTTCCACTATCCCTATGTTAGCATTTAGTGTTAGTAAAGTTAGAAATGTTAGCATTAAATGTTAGAAAAAATTAGTAAGTTAGAAAGTTAGGATTCATTCACTTAATCTGACTTAATGTGCATTTAGAATTAGTAGCCCTCCTAAACCCATATTTTGTCTGGAAATTAGATGAAGGTATTTGGAGATGCAAGAATGAAAATCTAAATTAAAGAAGTGGATCTAGAAGAAGTTTTCTCTTCTCCACTATTAATCCCTGGTTTTCTTTGGGAAACACTAGATCTGTAAACAAACCCTCCAATTTTTGGTGCGAGCAGATTGCTTTCTCAAGCGCAGATGTAGAACATACTCTTGGTATATTTATTTACCTTCTTTATAACTTAGATTATTCATGGCAATAAATGAACTATTTATGAACATAAATTCTGGAATGGACCAGAATCAAGAAATCAGCTACATACAGAAATTCTGGAATGGACCACAATAGAATGGAAAAAATGCAAAAAATTCTGGAATGGACCAGAATCAAGGAACAATTAGCAGAAATTCTGGAATGGACCAGAATAGAATGAACACAAATGCAAAAATTTTGGAATGGACCAGAATCAGAAAAGTAGATTTTAAGGTAAGATTAATCTAAATATCAGAAAAATAAAATAGAAACATTATTCACAAAAGTTAGCTAGAAAAACAAAAATAGAACATTAATTTGGTTAGCAATCTCCCCCTTGCAAAACCCAAAGTTATGAGATGAAATTCTAAAACAACCTGACCTAACAGACCTACAACATAAACACAGTCAGATTAGATCAGATGCAAGACTCTAAGGAAACAAATAATTGCATCATTATATCATTCACCTATCGTAACCCACTTTATGGAATAATGAATAGATACAAGAAGCAATAATGGAAACAAAAAAATTACAAAAATAATAGCAGTCTTAGTTTTAGTCTCCTTTTGATTTCACACACAAAAGTTGCCCTTGCCAAATAAAAGCTCCTTTATTTTGAAAGATAGTATTTTTTTTTACAATTTCCAGCCCCTTGTACAATACTCTCCTTGGACATTTAAATATGAGAACATCCACTCGTTTCAATTTCTCCTTAATGATATTGCAATAAATAACAAATGACAAGCAACACATGACTTTGTTTCATCTTCCCCAATAAAAAAAAAATTATTTCATTTTATGTTCGCTTATTACTCCTTTTAACATCATAAGAGGAATATAAGGTCGACCTTCATTCCTACCCTTGTAACTCCCCTTGCCTCGTATTATAATATAAGGAACATTAGATAGACCTTAAATCTTTAGAAACCCTTATGAATCCCTTTCCTTCATATTATAATATAAAACATAGGAAACAAACACAAATAAATAAAAACACAAGCCTTCATTTATTTCCTCAAACCACAAAGGCCCCTTTTTTTATATTTTCTTTCATGTACTATACGACCTACATAGAATATAACCAATATTCTTATGAAGCCTTATATAATAAAATGAATGAAAATTTAACCTTTTGTGTGTGTGTGTCTTACGACTGCCACAGTGCTATCGTTCCAATGCCTTAGATGACGTTCATAGTTTTGCAATCAGGAGGCATCTCGAACTTCACCACCCTGGGCCACGTGATCCACTCAGATCTGGTTCTACAGATAGACCTCATGTCGTAGCTTCCCAACAATGATATGATCTTAGCTCACCCGCAACTCCACTCCTTGCCTCTTCGTCCTTGGCACCTTCCCTATTTTTCATTTAACAAACATAAGTTATGACCTCGATACTACATTTTAATATGCCTTGAGGTTATGCGGGATTTTAGCCTGACACATTAGGGTTTTTGTCTTCCCTGACATGCTTTTGCATCCTAGCATATTCCCTATAGTCTGCTCTTACTATTGCTATATTTTACATTTCAAACCCTGTAGAACATTGAGCATCTACAACAAATCACCATTACCACTACTGACATACCCTATCGCCATTATAAAATGGTACCGCACTATCAACGATATGCCAAACTGTCCCGCTTTTGAATGATGTTTTCCTATTATTTTAATAACATCCATATCAATCAAACACTGTCATATGCTTCAGATGCTGATGAAAACCACCACCGAGAGAATTCGTCAAGCTTTCACTGGTTAGCTACTCGTCGGACTTAAATGGTGCTGCGATGCTACAGTGGCCATCTTTGACCAAGATTTCAACCTTGTCGATCAAATCGTGATGCTTGCAATTGCTGGGTGTCTAACGTAGTAGTCCTCAAAACGTGTCATGTCTTCCATGCAACACAAATTTTACCCCTACATCTGCGGTCATTAAATTGTGATACACGTTGCCATGCAGTCTCCACTAGAGTAGACATAGAGGAGTCCACGCTGATGCTCATTGTCACATTAGCACATAAATTGTGCCCGTACATTTGTCATTCATTTTATGAGTGATATCTGCTACTCTTCGTGGTTTCAAATTTCTACTAATGCGCTTGATGAAACACTGCACACTTTTGCAATGCACTGTTAATGTTGTCCCTCGATGCTTCACCATTGGTACGGTCTATGCTGATGTATCCACATGTATCTAGGGCTTCACTATCATGTTGCTAACATGACCATTGGTCCTGTGTGATCCTCCATGGCCAATGATACCTTTTTCCAAACTCTCACTGGTGCCATGCTATTGCTTTTACAAATCCCTGAGAGATCCTTCATCACTCCATTTGGCTACCCACTGCGCATACCCCTTCTGTCATCACTACTTCATTGACCTTGAAGTTTTGTAATGTTTGGCTACTCTTGAATTGCTTCTATTTTGTAGCCGATGTGCACCATGAGGGAGTCTAGCTTTCTTCCACATCTGTGATATGGTTCGTCATCCAAAAATTTTGTAACTTGTTGTACGTATTCTACGACAAACGTCCACGTCATCCCAAGCTCCATTTCTAGCTATGTATGACCAAACCTCATCAACTACCACAACGCTGTCATGTTGTGGGCCACCCTATCAATGTGGCATCTCTTCTATTTTATCATCGTGTGGATTGCGTTAGCCATGTTAATTTGTTTATTCTTTTGAAACACTTCAATGCCGGAGAAGCTGTTTCTACTGTTGCTTACGTCAAACCGCCAGGCGATTACACCATGGATGGCTATGATGTATCTCGTTTTTTACATCTAGGCTACCAGATGTTCCATACTGTTCAGTGTTACCTTGTAAAAATTTTTGCGTTCCCCTATGTGTAGTCTATCTCATTGCTCAGTGGGGCCCCCCAACCTATCCTTGACTTCCAATCGGGTAGAAGCACCATGTTCCATGTTGTTCCTTTTGCTGTATTACCTTCGACCTGCGTAGACCAAATTAACATATTAGAAATCAACACCATGAAAACCATTAAACAAAAGCTTAAATGACGAAACCTCCTCTAATTTATTTTGAATCTTAAATTTATATATATATTTTTTATTGTTTTCATTATCTGAAACACCCATGACCAGAAACACCGACACTCGACAATAAACTTGCTAAGAACAAAAAAAAAAATGACGTCAAAGTTGTCATAAACAAAAATGATGACAAAGTTGTCATAAACAAAAATGACGGCAACAAGTCGTCTACAACAATAAAACAACAACAACAAAAATGTCGATAATAAAATATTATCGACAAGAAAATATCATCGACAATTAAAATATCGTCGACAATTAAAATATCATCGACAAGAAAATGATGACAAAAGTCATCGACAAGAAAATGACGACAAAAGTCATCAACAAGAAAAAGTTGTCGACAATAAAATATCGTCGACAAGAAAAAGTTGTCGACAATAAAATATAATCGACAAGAAAAATCATCGACAATAAAATATTGTCGACAAGAACCAACAACAATTGTGAAACCCACAATAAAATAAGGCATATACCCTTAAAAAAAACTACAAACATTGAACTTTCAAAACAAAAAGGTGGGTCCTCAATTTTTGGGGCTCGTTGTGGAGCAACCACAATAAATGGTGACTCTGCTGGGGAAATGCTCCTGAGTATTTCGGTGAGAACCCAACTTGAAAACCTACAACTCAACTGCAAGCATTAGAAAATATCCAAAGAATGTAAATAGACCAAAAATACATGAAACATTAGCATCATTCAGCATCATATCAATGTGTGCATAGTTATTCATTTTTTATGGTTTTAAATAGTTCCACATTCTATTTCCAGTTTCACATGAATGCATATAATGAATCATGGAGGGTCTATGGAATATTGAATGTATTGCCAGAATAATAAACTATGACTGGCCTGCTTTGCAAGGAATCATAAACTTTTAGTAGCATGAGAAGAAACCTTAAAACTATCAAACCCTCTTAGGATCAATCATGCATGTATTGAGTTCATATACTCAATTTCAAGGTTGGTTATGCGCCACTACCATATTGAATCAATGTGCATGTGTAAGTGAAATCAGATCTTTGGGGAATGATATTCTCAACCTAAGCATGATGAGAATTTAACCCTATCCTTACTACTCTGATTTGGATTTATTACCTCATCTTAAGCAAAATGATTAAACTTGTTATGGATAAAACTGCCAGGCTAGCCTGTCCGTGTGAGCGGTCAGAGGTCTTTCTTTTAAATGATACATGTCACAATGCATGAGCCTACTCCATTGCCAGTCAGGCGTCTATAGCCTTGATGGATATTAGCCCCATAGTCTAGGCTTTGGCTTTGGCTTTCTTGAATTTTAGGGATGACTACCCATCCTTGTGAGGGACATGTAGTACGATCCTTCCAATCCAAATGATGTGATGGAGGTGGAGTAGTAATGGCTTCCTTGAATCTTAGGTATGACTACTCATCCTTATGAGGGACATGTAGTACGATCCTTCCAATCCAAATGTTAATGATATGATGGAGGTGGAGTAATGATGGATTCCTTGAATCTTAGGGATGACTACTCATCCTTATGAGGGACATGTAGTACGATCCTTCCAATCCAAATGTTAATGATATGATGGAGGTGGAGTAATGATGGATTCCTTGAATCTTAGGGATGACTACTCATCCTTATGAGGGACATGTAGTACGATCCTTCCAATCCAAATGGGTTTCAAGTATTGTGGGAGTGGTGAAAACCACTGTTTCATGGACTATGTTTTGCATGATGGGACAAACAAGAAAAATTCTTTTTGCCTCACTTTTTCTTCCAAGTATGGTTTCAACCATTTTGCCCAAGATGTTCTTTATATGTGCAGAACGTGTCTAATTCAAGACAATGAGGCATCAATTTCCAATCTCAAGACCTTACTTAATGTTTATTGTACAATGATCCTAAGAGGGTCTAACATGCTTTTGGTGGTTGTCTTTGAATATGGAATGGAATGAGACTCAAAGTTATTATGCAATGTATCTTGAAAAAAAATGAGTATATGGATTATACAAAATGGTTCACCCTATCTTGCAAAATTGACAACTTTCATGTATCCCAAATTTCAAACGATATTCTTTAATGTGTTTGTAGAACTCGTGGAGCTTTCTGTAATACAATTATGTTGTTTCATGTACTTCTAGTCTTAAAACATTGATAAGTACACAAACTAACAACTTTGCTATCCCCCTTTTTTTTATATCAAGCCCAAAACTGGTCCAATGACCAACACACCAAGCTAAGAAAAAGAACAATGCAATCAAAATGCCTCAAAACCTTGTTCAGAACAACCTCATCATGCTAAAATAAAGGTTGAAGGAAAAATCCTAAAACACACCAAAAAAAGTCAAATTTGCACACACAAAATCAAAACATGACATATTTACATATAATACAACACTTTTCCATTTCAGGCCTGGAAATAGTGTTATAAATGCAGCCCATTGACAGGTAAAGCCAAATAATTTTCGTCCAAGGTTTTTAATCTAAAGCTGTTTTCACCTAGGACTTCTGAAATTTGGTAAGGACCCAACCATAAGTAATCAAATTTATCGTGATCTCCTTTCCTATCATGTATCTTATACCACAACAACACTAAATTTAAAACTTTAAATGTTTAGACTCTAGAAATTTTATCAAACCACCTTTTTACTACATCTTGGTGTTTACTAAAATGAAGCATAGCCTCATCCCTATTTTCATCCAGATGCATCAATTGTGTTAGTCTAGTTTCAAGTTTATTATTAGTTCCAAGGTAATATTTCATGAAATGTAATGTTTGTAACTTAAGATTTGTGGGAAAAATAGGATCTTGTCCATAAACTAAGTGGTAAGAATATGTTCCTAATTATTCCTTGATTTTGATTCTATCAGCCCAAAGAGCCAACTTAAGTTTGTTATGCCAATCTCTAGGATTTCTTTCAAGCAACTTTTTAATGACACATAACAAATTCTTATTATAAGACTCAGCCAAGCCATTACCTTGTGGATAGTAATTGGAAGAAAACTTCAAACTCACCATGTTGTCGAATGCCCAATTTGCAAATTCCAAAGAGGAGAAAGCGGAACCGTTGTCACTTACAATGGATTTAGGCATTCCGAATTGAGTGACGATGTTATCCTCTAAATAACAACTTCTGAAGTGGCATTTTTAGTGGGGATAGCTTCTGTCCACCTTGTGCAATAATCTGTAGTTGTGAGAATGTATTTATGGGAATCAAATGAATTGGGACTGATGATCCCCCAAAAATCCAAACCCCATTGTGCAAAAGGTCTAGACTCAATTACGGATTGTAATGGCATAGAAGCACCCCTTTCTCTATTTGCCGTAATTTGACAAGTATGACATGACCTCACATGAGCATGAGCATATTTGAAAAATTGAGGCCAATAGTAACCAGCTCTAAGGATTTGATGGGTTGTGGCATTAGCAGAACCATGTCCTGTCCCATACTTACCATGGAATTCCTCGAGTATTTGTACTACCTCTTTTCGATCAACACAATGAAGGTAAATTCCTTCGTTGTTTTTCTTGTATGATGCATCGGATCTGATTAGAAAATTAGCATATTTTATATGCAAGGGTCTTTGTTGAGTAGAATTTAAATGCGGTGGACACTTACCATTTAGTAAAAAATACACAACATATACGTACCACTCATCTTCAGTTATATCTGCTATTTCATAATGCTGACATGAAACTAAGGGATCATTTTATGCTATAACCTTAACCAACCCTTGTCCCCGCACTATCTTCATAGGTTTAATTTCAAGATAAAATTCTTGAAGAGTTGAGATCTACTTACCTCGTCTTTCACCCAGTTCATTCTGTATAAACATGGCTTTAATTGTAGGCTCTGGGACTATAGCAAAAACCCTACTGTGGACTATATAATGTCTAAATTTTTTTATAGTCTTAAATAGGGCATACATTTACTTGTCCAAGATGGAATATCTCAACTTTGCATCTTTGAGAGGAGTACTAAGGAAGACAGTAGGATTTTCAATGTTGCGTTCACTCTTCTGAGTTAGAACACTCGCAAAGGAATGGTCTGAAGCAAATGTGTAAATGTAGAAAGGCTTCGCATAATCAGGACTCACTAAAATCGGGGCTCTAGAAATCACATCCTTGATTATTTTGAAAGCATCCCTATTTTCATTTGTCCATTTTATTTGGGCCTCCTTCTTCAACATATCATTTAAGGGTTTTGCAATTTCTGAAAAACTTGAAATAATTTTTCTGAAAAAATTAATCTTCCCAAAAAATGATCTCAATTATTTTTTGCTATTGGGAAAATAAATCTGTTGTATGGCATCTATTATTTCAATATCAATGGAAATTCCATCTTTGGATATTACATGTCCCAATAATTTTCCTTTTGTTACCCCGAAAATGCACTTATTTGGGTTGAGTGAAATGCCATGTTCCCTACACCTTTGGAGAACTTTCCTTGGATCCTTGACATGGTTTTCCCTATTCTTAGAAAAAATAGGAATGTCATCTACATAGAAAATAATGCACTTACCAATGAGCCCCTTAAAGGTAAAGTCCATGGCTCGTTGCAATGTGGCACCTGCATTCAACAATCCAAAAGACATTCTCCTATATGCAAAAGTGCCCCATTTTGTGGTGAAGGTGGTTTTCATCCTATCATTAGGATGGATGAGGACTTGATTGTATCCTAAATAGCCATCTAGGAATGACATCATTTCTGACACATTTACCTTTTGAAGGATTTTGTCAATGGTAGGTAGAGGTTAATTGTCCTTTTGTGATGCCTTATTCAGATTTCTAAAATCAATACATAGCCTTATCTCTCCACTTTTTTTCCTCATAGGGACCAAGTTAGCAACCCATGTGGAATGCCTAACAGGAAAGATGATTTTAGCTTCTAATAGTCGCTTTACTTCTTTCTCTATCAAGGGCTCTAGTAACGGATTGACTGGCCTCTGTCTTTTCCTAAAGAGTTTGGAGTCTGGCTTCAAAGGAATTGTATGCATTATAACATTCTAATCATAAGTTCTCAACTCCTTATAGCTCCAAGCTATGCAATCTATGTACTCCTTCAATGCATTGGCAATGGAATCCTTTTCATTTTTGGTACATGCCCTTGCAATGAATATTTTGTGAGGGTTTTTTGCACTTCCAATATTGACTAAGTCACAGGCCTCTTTGGGAGGTGGAACTTTTCTCCCTCCTTTCGGTTGGTATCCAATATCAAACATTTTCTCTAATGAGACATCCCATTTGGCATCTCATTCCATTTTCTAGTAGCTTCCATTTTCAAATCTACTTCTTCTTGCCCCCTCTCGTCTTCATCAATAACTTGATTTTCAAAGATACCAGAATTAGTGACAAAATTGAATATATGTCTATCGCTATCAAAGACTTGGAAATTCATAACATTATTAGGTATCAAGGGGCAAGGGACTAATTCTATGTAAATTTTCTTGCACTTCTTGTGATACATTGGTTTAAGCATGCTAGTAGCTATGGCTAAAGAATCTGCCAAAAAATTGCCTTTTCTAGAGATTAGAGATATGTTAAAAGAATCAAATTCATTTATTAAATCTCTAACTCTGGTTTGATAAAGGCTGAGCTGCTTGTTTTTACATGCATATTGTCCTTTAGCTTGTTTTACCACCAATTCAGAATCACCTAAGACCTTGATACATTTGATTTTCTTTCGAAGGGTCAATTGGAGTCCAAAAATCAAGGCCTCATATTCTACCACATTGTTGGTGGTTGGGAACTATAATCTATATGCAGCCAACATAGGTTTTCTGTCTAGACATGAAAGTTCAATACCGGCTCCTACCCCTTGTTTGAACTTGGATCCATCAAATCTTAAAGTCCAAAACTTATGGTGTTCTTTAGAATCATTGCATCCAATACTTCCATTTTGAGAATTCTCAAGAATTTCTATGTCCAAGCAATAGGCTCCTAATTCAGTTCCAATGTATTGAATCTCATTAGGTTTGTTGTATTTTGTTATCATTTCCTTGAGCCTAGGTTCACTATCAATTCAAATTTGGTTGGCCACTCCTCTCCAAGGCAACCACATATATGAAGAGTCTGTTACAATGTATCCATTTAGGTTCTTGCTCCAATCTCTTCCCAACACCATGCCATATTTGATAGGAATGTTAAGTACCAATATATCTATGTGATGTTGAAACCTAGGTTCTGAGTTGACTTGAATAAGAATATCACTTAATTCTACCACTGCCTCCATTGTTGATCTATCCAGTTGCACCACCTTGCTTTTAGAAGGTTTTGGTGTAAGTCCCAATTTTTGACAGATTTCTAGGGGCATAATGCTAGTAGAGGCCCCTGAATCTATTAGACAATTGTGTAGATTTCTACAAACAATTATAATGGTTATAAGAAAGGGGGGTACATCTCATTTTTCTCTTTTCAAAACCAATTGGGACTCAACACCCTTAGCTTCATGAACTTGAGTAGGTGGATCCAAACCTTTTGGTGAACTTACTTCTTGGCCTAAAAGTTGGGACATATCATACATTGAGACATTGGCCTTAGTTTTCTTCATGTCTTCTATCACTTCATAAGTGGGTTTTTATGAATTTGAAATGTTTTGCACCAACTTAGACTTATCCACCATTGATGGAGGAGGTGGATTGACATCTCCTTTGAAATCAGGAGGAAGTAATGGGTTGTTTGGAGGAGTAGAGGAAGTTTTGGGATCCTTAGAACTCCTTGTGTAATACTTGTGATTCTCTTTCCCAAAATGTTTATTGGCATGAACTTCCAATGTTTCTTCATCTTCTTTTCCAAAAATCTCAACATACTCCTCTTATTCACTTTCTTGGGGATGTATAACTTCAGTCAATATAGACTCCTGCTTTCCATGGCAACAATGCGGACAATCATTATCACAAGATCCTAACTCTCCAAAATCTTTTGATACATATGCCTAAATGGCTATGGGATTGGGTACTCGTCCATTATTAGGATGTGTGTTGTATGTTCCTTTTCCTCTATGATTATGAGGTCAGTTATGACCAATGACTTGGTCAACTTTTTTATTAACATTTCCCATAGTAACCAAAACTTTGGCCAATGTTTCCTTCATGTTTTATATCACGGATTCAAGCCCTTGTGGTTGGGGCACTATAATTCTGGTCCCAGTTGTATTTGCTACATTAGCTACCTCTAGAACAAGTACAATGGCCTAGGTCTGGGCATTTTGATTCCATCCTAGATTTACACTTTGAATAGGAGTGATTTTTGGATAAGTCGTTGGACTTGGTGTACTAATCGGAGTAAACCCAGGTATAGTCAACAAGTTATTGCCCACATTGAACCTAGGAAAGGTCACTGGGTTATTTGGAATCAATGCCTATGTTGGAACAGAGGCATCAGGATAAGTGGGAAATGATGCGATTTGAGATGGTTGTTGGAAATTGTTCATTATTGGAACTTGTGGTGCCATTAATTGATTCATCATGGAAAATTGACTGTATGGACCATATTGTCCAATCCCAGTTAATTGAGACAACCCTACTCTTGGTAAATTCATTTTTTGTTCAAGGGTCATTGTCTCTGCATAAGCTAACGAAGCGTCATAACCTAGGGATTCCTTCTAGTCAACAAAGATTTTAATGGATCTAAAGCTCCAAAGTATAGTTGCAGGGCCACCGTAGGATCTACTACAAAGTTGCGAGTCAAATTTGTATACAGTTTTTGGAACCTCTGATTGAATGTTCTTATGGGCTCATTGGGTAACCTTTTGCATGATACGAATAAATTATAAATTATGGAAGGATCCAACAACATTCGAAATTGGCTAATAAATGCAGTTTCTAATTGGGCCCATGAAGCAATGGACCCTCCTGGAAGATTCCTATACCATTCATTGGTTGTACTGTCTAGACTAGCAGGGAAAATTCAACATGAGATATATTCATGGGTAACACATTGTCTAAACATGTAATCCTTGTAAATTTGGACATGTTCTTTGGCTGTTATGGGACCATCATGCACGAATTTAGGCAAACCCATTTCAATATTTCTAGGCAAGTCATGGGCTACCCCAGGGATATCCAAGGGAAAATTTGCACACCATACCAAAGGGCAGGTGACTATTGTTGTTGTTGTTGTTGGGCCATGTTATTCAAGGGTATCGACCCTATAGGAACAAAAGCAACACTTGTAATGATGGGGACAGACACACTTGGTGTAGATGTCATGTTTGAAAGTGGGGGCTCAGGCCCACTAGACATACTTGAGTCTAAAGAAGCTCTTGACTCAAGTATACTAGGTGGTATTTCGATCTCTAATGTTTTGTTTCTCGACTTCCTAGAAGTGGGAGAAAGGCTTTGGAAAATAGTTTCCCCTGTGGTTTTGGACCTAGTAGCTATGTACTCAGGTTGGACCAGATTGAAACTCTAGAATTCTAAAAGACTTCCCTCAACTCACTTGGAAAGGAAAACAAATAAATGTTATACCTACAAGCACAATAGGTGGAAACAAAAATACCCACATTAATCGTTAGAACAGATCGCAATCACAAAGCAATAAAGAAGGCCCTCATTCTAGCACCAAAATGTTGAGTGAATATTTTTCCCTATAGTAAAATGATCACCACAACTAGAGTATCAAACAGGAAACTCTCTCTTGCAAAGAAATTAAGTAACATTATTCATTTCTCCAAGGTTCTTGTGAACAAACATTCATGTGCATGTAATCAATCAAGACTAAAGCAAATAAATGAATGTATACCATAATAACCTAAACCATGCAAGTAACAGTTAACAAGGGGCCTTTAATGATTCGAACAAGTACTTTGTAACCATAATCCATTAAATCAACTAAATGTGAAGATAGCTTCTTTTAATGTTCCTGAGATTAAAGTGATCTACCCGAAACCCAGTTAGTAACCTATTTTATCTTCAGCTTAAAAATATTCCAAATGAGAAAGTGTGTGATATAAGCCACTTTATTTTAAGCTCCATGCCTTTAACATGAGGTTCATTTTTAGAGTTAGCGGATTCATTTTATCTTCATTTAATCTTCATTTAAAAGTTTTCCACTATCCCTATGTTAGCATTTGGTGTTAGTAAAGTTAGCAATGTTAGCAAAAATTAGTAAGTTAGAAAGTTAGGATTCATTCACTTAATATGACTTAATGTGCATTTGGAATTAGTAGCCCTCCTAAACCCATATTTTGTCTGAAAATTAGATGAAGGTATTTGGAGATGCAAGAATGAAAATCTAAATTAAAGAAGTGGATCTAGAAGCATTTTTCTCTTCTCCACTATTAATCCCTGGTTTTCTTTGGGAAACACTAGATCTGTAAACAAACCCTCCAATTTTTGGTGTGAGCAGATCACTTTCTCAAGCGCAGACGCAGAGCATACTCTTGGCATATTTATTTACCTTCTTTATAACTTAGATTATTCATGGCAATAAATGAACTATTTATGAACATAAATTCTAGAATGGACTAGAATCAAGAAATCAACTACATACAAAAATTCTGGAATGGACCAGAATAGAATGAAAACAAATGCAAAAAATTCTGGAATGGACTAGAATCAAGGAACAATTTTTAGAAAATTTGGAATGGACCATAATAGAATGAACACAAATGTAAAAATTCTGGAATGGACCAAAATCAGAAAAGTAGATTTTAAGGTAAGATTAATCTAAATATCAAAAAAATAAAATAGAAACATTATTCACAAAAGTTAGCTAGAAAAACCAAAACAGAACATTAATTTGGTTAGCAATATCCTCCCTGCAAAACCCCAAGTTATGAGATGAAATTCTAAAACAACCTGACCTAACAGACCTGCAACATAAACACAGTCAGATTAGATCAGATGCAAGACTCTAAGGAAACAAATAATTGCATCATTCTATCATTCACCTATCGTAACCCACTTTATGGCATAACGAATAGATACAAGAAGCAATAATGTAAAGGAAAAATTTACAGAAATAACAATAGTCTTAGTTTCAGTATCCTTTTTATTTCACACACAAAAGTTGCTCTTGCCAAATAAAAGCTCCTTTATTTCGAAAGATAGTCTATTTTTTTACAATTTCTAGCCCCTTGTACAATACTCTCCTTGGACATTTAAAGATGAGAAAATCCACTCGTTTCAATTTCTCCTTAATGATATTGCAACAAAAAACAAAGGAAAAGAAACACATGACTTTTTTTCATCTTCCCAAATAAAAAATAATAATTATTTCATTTTATGTTCGCTTATTACTCCTTTTAACATCATAAGAGGAATATATGGTTGACCTTCATTCCTACCCTTGTAACTCCCCTTGCCTCGTATTATAACATAAGGAACATTAGATAGACCTTAAATATTTAGAAACCCTTATGACTCCCCTTTCATTCATATTACAATATAAAACATAGGAAACAAACACAAGCAAATAAAAACACAAGCCTTCATTTATTTCCTCAAACCACAAAGGCCCCTTTTTTTTATATTTTATTTCATGTGCTATACGACCTACACAGAATATAACCAATATCCATATGAAGCCTTATATAATAAAATGAATGAAAATTTAACCTTTGGTGTGTGTGTGTCTTACGACTCCCACAGTGCTGTCGTTCCAATGCCTTAGATGACGTTCATAGTTCTGTGATTAGGAGGCATCTCGAACTTCACCACCCCGGGCCACGAGATCCACTCGAATCTAGTTCTATAGATAGACATCATGTCGCAGCTTCCCAACGACAATACCCGCAACTCCACTCCTTGCCTCTTCGGCCTTGGCACCTTCCATATTTGTCATTCAACAAACAGAAGTTATCACCTCCATACTAAATTTTAATATACATTGAGGTTATGTGGGTTTTTAGCCTAACACATTAGGGTTTTTGTCTTCCCTGGCATGCTTCTGCATCCTAGCATATTCCTTGCAATCTACACTTACTATTACTGTATTTTATGTTTCAAACCCTATAAAACATTGAGCATCTACAGCAAATCACCATTACCACTACTAACATGCTCTGTCACCATTATAAAATAGTGCCGCACTATCAACGATATGCCAAACTATCCCACTTTCGAATGATGTTTTCCTATTCATTTAATAACATCCATTTCAATCAAACACTGTTTTTCGCTTCATATGTCGAAGAAACCACCATCGAGAGAATTCATCAAGCTTTCGCTGGTTAGCTACTCGTCGGACATAAATGGTGTTGTGATGCTGCATTGACCATATTTGACCAAGCTTTCAACCTTGTCAGTCGAATCGTGATCCTTGCAGTTGTCGAGTGTCTAACGTAGTAGTCCTCAAAATGTGTCATGTCTTCCATGCAACACAAATTTTACCCCTACATCCACGGTCATTAAATTGCGATACACGCTGCCATGTAGTCTCCACCATAGTAGACATAGAGGAGTCCATGCTAATGCTCATTGTCGCATTGGCACCTACATTGCACCCATCCATTTGTCGTTCCTTTTATGAGTGATATCTGCTACTCTTCACGGTTTCAAATTTCTACTAACATGCATGACACAACACTACACGCTTCTGCAATGCACTGTTAACGTTTTCCCTCTATGCTTCACCATTGGTACGGTCTATGCTGATGTATCCACGTGTATATAGGGCTTCAATGTCATGTTGCTAACGTGGCCATTGGTCTGATGTGATCCTCCGTGGCCAATGATACCTTTTCCCAAACTCTCATCGGTGCCACGCTATCGCTTTTATGAATCCTCGAGAGATCCTTCATCACTCCATCTAGCTACCCACTGCACATACCCCTTCTATCATCACTACTTCATTGGCCCTAGATTTTTGTAACATTCGGCTACTCTTGACCTGCTACTATTTTGTAGTCAATGTGCGCCATGAGGGAGTCTACCTTTCTGCCATGTTTACGATATGGTTCATCGTCCAAAAATTTAGTAACCTGCTATACGTATTCTTGGGCAAACGTCCATGTCATCCCAAGCTCTGTTTCCAGCTATGTATGACCAAACTTCATCAACTACCACAGTGCTATCACATTGTGGGCCACCCTATCAACGTGGCATCTCTTCTATTTTATCATCATGTGGATTGCGTTAGCCACGTTAATTTGTTTGTTATTTTGAAACACTTCGATGCTGGAGAAGCCATCGCTACTATTGCTTACATCAAATCGCTAGGTGATTACATCATGGATGGCTATGATGTATCTTGTTTTTTACATCTAGGCTACCAGATGTTCCACATTGTTCGGTGTTACCTTGTAAAAATTACCACGTTCCCCTATGTGTGGTCTATCTCATCACTCAGTGGGGCCCACCAACCTATCCTTGACTTCCAACCGGGTAGAAGTACCATGTTCCACACTATTCATTTTTTCGTATTACCTTCGACCTACATAGACCAAATTAACATATTATAAATCAACACCATGACCACCATTAAACTGAAGCTTAAATAACGAAACCTCCTCTAATTTATTTTGAATTTTAAATTTATATATATATTTTTTATTGTTTTCATTATCTGAAACACCCATGACCAAAAACACCGACACTCAACAATAAACTTGCTAAGAACAAAAAAAAGAATGATGACAAAGTTGTCATAAAAAAAAATGACGACAAAGTTGTCATAAACAAAAATGACGACAAGTCGTCTACAACAATCAAACAACAACAAAAAAAACATCGACAAGAAAATATCATCAACAATTAAAATATCGTCGACAAGAAAATGATGACAAAAGTCGTCGACAAGAAAATGATGACAAAAGTCATCAACAAGAAAAAGTTGTCGACAATAAAATATCATCGACAAGAAAAAGTTGTCGACAATAAAATATCATCGACAAGAAAAATCATCGACAATAAAATATTGTCGACAAGAACCGACAACAATTACGAAGCCCATGACAAAACGAAGGCATAGACCCTTGAAACAAACTGTAAACATCAAAATTTCAAAACAAAAAGGTGTGTCCCCAATTTGTGGGGCTCATTGTTGAGTAGCCACAACACTACGCTTAACTATGGGTCCCCATGTGACCTCATTCACAACTCAACTAAGGTTGAATTCTCCACCATAGTCAAAAAGCATGCTATATTCAAAAGTCAACATTTTTGTTGAAAACTTGTTTTTTTGACTAAACACATGCTTAATTAGATTTAATCGTAATTTAAGCTAAGCCTACCACCTCACCTAGTCTACTTTGACTAGCCTAGCCTCTCCACATCACCTAGTCTACTTTGACTAGCCTAGACTAGCCTTTCCACCTCCAATATAGATATTTCTTCCATATCACACTCTCCTATGCTTTAAATTATAAATCATGACTTTTGGAAATAAAAATTAATTTTTAATTAAAAAGCTTTCCACCTGAAATGATATTATGGCATGTGTATGGGTGAGATATTCTCTCACCAAAATGCATTTATGATGAATGCTACATTTGGGGATACCTTAGTGGATTCCTCACAGTTGAAACCTCATAGTGGACACCTTACAATGCACACCTCACAGGAGACACCTCATGGGACACCTCAACCCCTCCCCTAACCTTGGCCAAGTCTATAAATAGAAGGCCATTTTCACCATTTTGAATAAATCAAGTTTAGCTTACAAAAACTCTGTAAAAATCACTCTAGGCATACAACATCCATCATACATCAATCACATCCATTTAGTATTAGAGTCTCCATCAGATCTACTATGCTCTTTGTGATTTAGATAGGTTATCGATAAATAAGGCAACTTTTGAAGGTGACCCAATGAAATATCAAAGAAGCAGCAACATAATGACACTATACACTTCATATTTGGTAAGTTCAACTAAAAATAGAAAAATTCACACCCCAAGATGTGAATATTTTGGTCCAAAAAAATTCAAAGGCCGACCTGCAAATATAATTTTCAACACTATAAAGGCTTCAAAAACAAGTATGGTTCCTAACCGGTCCTTCCATCATATTATTAATTTATAAGAATATTTAAGGTCTTTTTTCAATGTAAATACATGATTTTACGAAGGCAAGTCCTCAAAAATTCTAACCAGATTTTATAGGCCCAACAGATACAAAGAACAGATCAAAATAGTAGTGGACCACGTGTAAGATGCCCACCTACATCGAGGAACATACAAAATATGAATCCAACTACTTGCAGCTCTATTGAAGATGGCTTCCTTAGGGAAGACCCATTTGCAAATTTAAGGGTAAAGTTGTAAAAGGAGTTTCTTCTATAAAATACCTTTTATATTCAATATAAATTAGTGGTTCTTCATTTATAAATTATGGTCTTTTGAATGGTTTCATAATTTTAGACATGGTCGCTCCTTTAATAGATGACAATTGTAACTATGCATAAAGTGACTATAGTGAATCATGACATATGATTAAATTAGAATAAACTACTTTGTAATGGGGTTTGGTTGTGTTCTATATAAAAACACAAGCCATCCCTAAACAAGGAGATCAACAAATCTACGAATTATGATATTTTTTTGTACTGCATAATTTATAAATAAATTTGCTGAGTGTTCTTTTATTTACATGGACTAAAGGAGTAATTTTTACGTAACCAATTGGGCAGACCATCTAAAAGATATTGGTATCGCTCTAGGTAGTAATACTCCCATACTTTATTTTTTAATTTATTTTTAGTCATGTGTTTATTTTTTTGCAATTTAGTTTTAGTCATGTATTTATTTCCTGCATTTTCCTTCCATAATTTTAATTCAATTTTTATGTTAGTTATTTTAACTCTGTAGAGTGTTAATTCTATTTATTTTTATACGTATTTATTTTCCTACATTTTTTTATCCACTTTATCTAAATGTATAAGTTTTACAAAATTTGGTTGAACTATAAATACATGAACAAAAAAATCCCCCACCAAACTGTTAGGCACAAAGGGACTCATTCCCCACACTATAGGCATATACTATGCATGGAACTCACAAATTTACAAACTCTTAGATTGATAATTAAATGGAAAGAAAATAACTAATTTATGGAATACCATTTTTTCTCACCAATCCTACAGTAGCATTGAAAACTCATAGGTATGCACATTTACATAAAATAACTTATCAACCATACAAATATCCATTCCTTTAAAACTAATACATGCATGAATTAGAATTTTTTGGGGATTAGTTCAATCTTCCTAACATTGCAAATATGTTGGAGTCATTCTTAGGAATACATTAATAAATAATAGACCTATTTAACCTCTACATAACTGCAACTTAAATGTTTGAGCATGGTAAAACCTATTTGGAAATTTTAACTTAGTTTCAACTCGATACAAGGTAAGCAAAGCCAAATCCAAATGTTCATTCACTAGAGCCAAACTGAATGTTTGATTTTATTGAAGTTGCATAGGTTCTAAATATAGAAAGGCCTAAGAAATATAGATTTAATTGAAAGGTGATAAAGCATAGTTTAAACTACCAACTATACTTTATTTGAGACAACATGGATACATAAATACATAGTGTTCAGTATTTCCAAAGGGTACATTATTAATCCACTACAGTAAAATAACCAAAGGGAAACATACACTATTCTATAGGCCACTTCATGACCATATGTAAAATTAGAAACTCAAACACCATCATTCTTCTAAAGTAAACCCAAGATCCTATATAAAAAAATACCCTTTTGAAGAAAACAAATAATAATAAATGTCATGGTTTTGATTTTTTAAAGTTCCTGTACATCACTCAACTGATTCATCTAGCTTAATACTACACACCCATGTCTATATTAAAGACTAGATGCTACTCTTGCAAATATAAGGGTGTCTTCTTCACAATAATGAATGTATGAAAACAAAATAAAACCAAAGGGATATACGTAATGCATACACAAATGGAGACATGAGTATTGTTACTAAGTATTACATGTTGAAAATATATTTACCTTATAGTTGATTTTCAATATGAATTCAAGTCTCTTCTATTCTTCCAACAATGGTTTTATGTTGGCCAACTATCTTCTTATTCCTTGTCTCCTATGTTTTTTCCTTTCTCCCTTATTTTCTTTACTTTTGAAGAACACAAGCTTATACTAAGAGGGGGGTGAATAGTATAAGACCACTTTTTAATTTTCTTTCCAATCAATATTATGCAATGTAAAGATAGTAATATCAATAGTAGTAACCAAATAAATACATAAATCATCACACACAATAGAGACACCATAATTTACGTGGTTCACCCAATGTGGGCTACTCCATAGAGAAAATATTTCACTAAAATTTTATCACTAAATTTCTTGGGAATCCTTTCTCTATTACAATATTTATGGACCTCTATCCAAAGGAGATACCAATCCCCTAAATCAAGTTCATGGATCTTTATCCACAGGAGAACTCTTTCTCCTCTACTTTGGTTGGTGAACTCTAGAATACTATTGCCTCCACTGCACTGGTTTGTGGATCTCTCTCCACTAAAGACTCTTATCCCCACTCAAAATACCTATTATCATTACTTTGGCTAATGGATCTCCATCCACTAGAGACTACTGTCCTCTTTGCTCTATCACCTCCAAAGCTCTATCTTAAGTCTACACTAAACATAGTCCTTCGGTCTAGCACAAATCTGCTCAGTATCCATATTTGGTCTGACATAAACTTGTCCTCAAATCTGCACCAAACTCTATCCTCAAATTTGTGCTAAACACGGTCCTTCAGTATAGCACAAATCTACTCAATCTCTGTCTCTGGTCTGGTAAAAACCTATCCTCAAATTTGCACCAAACTCTATTCTCAAATATGCGCTAAACATAGTCCTTCAATATAGCACAAATATGTCCTTGATCTCTATCCTCAAGCCTTAACTCAAGGCTTGAATCAATTTTGCTGGATCTGCCCTAAACCTTAACTCAAGTTTTGAACAAATCAATCATATCTGCTCTCAAGTCTTCTCAAAGACTTATCTCAAATCTGCCTTGTAAGCTTCCATAAAAGCTCACAATAATATATCCACAAGTCCTCTCTAGAACTTGTCCAAATTTTCTCCACAAATCCTCTCTAGAACTTGCTTAAATCTACTCAGCAAGTCCTCTCTTGAACTTGCTCAAATCTGCTCTACAAGTCCTCTCTAGAACTTGTTCAAATATGGTCTACATGTCCTCTCTAGAACTTGCTCAAATTTGTTCTACAAGTCCTCTCTATAACTTACTCAAATATGCTTGATAATTCCTCTCAAGAATTTATCCAAATCTATATTTTAAGCTTCCACAAAAGCTCACACAAAATCAGTCCATAGGTATCTTCAAAGACTTACCTCAAATATCCTCAACAAGTCCACATAGAACTTGTTCAATATCATAGAAACATAAATAGAATTGTTAGAGACTCAATATGCTCTATACTCATCACAATTCTCAATTACTTTCAATCACTCTCTTAGAAACATAAGGAGAATTGTTAGAGACTCAATATGCTTCAAATTCAACTCAATGCTCAATCACTTTCTCAACTCAATTCATAATATAGAATAGTTTATTTTATGGAACTTGAACATTCACTTCACACATCCACTTTACTAGGCTTAACCAAATCTACTTAACCAATCACTTAATGAAACACCCCTTTCTCACAAACCCTAGTCCAAGCATATAAACACCAACTCAAAATATTTCCAATGATGCTCAACAATAAATCTCACATAACAATGATACTCATGATCTTTGCAAATCCTAGTTCAAGTTATTTGCTCAACAACTCACTTCAACAACAATTCTTATAAAACAATATTCACATAGCAATGATACTCATGTTATTTTCAAACCCTAGTTCAAGTTCTTCACACAACCAATGGCTTCAACAACAATGCTTAACAAACAAGGTTTTAACAACAATTATTTATTCTAGAAAACCTTGAAGCATTAACTCAACATACTCAATAGGAAACCCTAATCAAGTCCTTTTCAATCCAAACTTATTTTCGTAAATGCCAATCACACAACTTAAATTTGGAAGAATATGCCCATACCTTTTTCTTGATGATAAGGAACTTCAATAAACTACCACAAAAAAAAAACACTTCTTTGCCAAGCTCAAGAAGGTTAGTTAACAATACAAGGCATATAATAATTCATGAATACAAATTATTTCTCGAATCTTAAAATAATATCCAAAACCACAATAATTTGAATATTCACTTCTCAAAACCCTAGGATATCACAAATTGATCTCAATCAAACACATTTTTCATAAGCCACTTCAAAATTTTATTCTTCAAAAATCAATCTACTTTTCTACTTATGACTTCCTATTTTATTATCACATTTTAAAGATAAAACCTTTAATAATAATGCAATAGCTAATCTTTCCTTTTCAAAGGTAAAAGAGATTTCATCCACCAATTAAAATTTCACCTAACACTTTTATAAAAACTACAAAACTCTTTTTTAACTTAGGCACTAATCAAACCATTTACCTCCTTATTTATCTTAAGTCTAACCTTAGCCTAAGTCAAAAAATCAAATATCAAATAAAATAATGTTATCACTTTGGCTTTACATGAAGCGCTTCTCTCATTAAGTGCTTTTACCTTGGCTCCCAATGACGTGGAGCCATGTGCTCCCTTGGAGCCTCCACTCCCTTGCACCATTTTATTTCCACAAGCCACGTCTTGGCTTATTCTCTCACAGTACCCTAAGTATTTGCACGAACTGTTGTTTCACGAGGAGAAATTTTGTAAAGCTCAGAGATCAATTATTTCGGTGGGTGAGAGGATGCTTAACCTTTGAGAAGGCTATGGTATTTATATACCTTGTGCCTTTGTTTCTTCATGTCAGCAATGTGAATGCAATGACATCGGTGGATGAGGGGTAAACTTTACCCGCAAATAACTCGATGCTCAAGCTTTATAGTATGCACCCAAAATTTATTAAAGCACCCAAACTTTAGCTTATTTAATTTATTAAATATAATAAATTAAATTCTTTTGAAGAATTTAATTATTATAATTTAATAATTAAATGGGCTTTGGTCTTTTAAACCAAACTTTAGGGCATCCTCAGTTTTTAGAAAAACCTTACAACTTGCCCACATGATTTTAATGAAAACCATTAAAATTACCACCGTTGGTTTTAATAAAAACCATTAAAATTGCCACCATTGACTTTAATAAAAACCATTAAAATTTCCACCATTGGTTTTAATATTGCGAGGTGTGTTATGATATCTTTTCACTTGCACCTTTCAACCATTCTGTGCTAGTGGTGATTCACTTCTTGGCATCAATGACAAATTCATGTTTTGACATAAATCAACAATGCCATATTTCTATCTTGACATCAATGACAACTCTTATGGACTCAAAATGTCCAACAACTTCTCTATCAACCCATTCCAAACAATGTCCAACCGTATTGATTATTTGCCAAATTCTTGAAAAACATTCCAACACACCCCTTTACAATGTGTTATTTTATAAAATCCAATGAACGAGTCCTTCTAAAGATTAAAAATATTATCATCCCAATATTATCAAACACATTTTCATTCATCACAACTTACCATGAGTTTACTAGGGGTCATTTCTTTTTACAATGTAGAAACATCATTATGCATATTAAATTAAATAAATATTTTACCTTTTCAACTTAGTTAATATTGAGTGTTAGTATTAACCACTAACATCGATATTGAGTAATAATATTTCCTTGATAAATATTTATTACTCTTTTGTTAAAAGAGACATAAATTAAACATATTTCATGCATTCTTGCAAGTATATAAAGCATGAATAAATATTAACAAAACAATTGTATTTCACCACTTTTATCCTTGAGTAGCAATTTTTACAATGACTACCATGCCATCACCTAACTACTAAGGATGACTCCTTTGCCCAAGCAACCTCCCATATGGTGGTGAAATGTAAACAAATGCATATTTATGAAATGCATTTACATGAGGGTACTAATTTACCCTGGAGCCATCTATGATAATATCACCATCCATCATTTCTATTTTTGGTCTCTCAATTTTTGGTGGTTATCCCATAATAATCCACCCACGTGAGTACTTGGTCGTGTAACCATACACATCATTAGCAATGACATATTCTAGCATAATATATAATCCAATCATAAAATAAAATTAACAAATTATATTTATAATACAAATAATATTAAGCATTGAAAATCCACGCATTAATACAAAATCAATATCAATGATAAGTCTTGCCATGGAGGGATTTGAAAACTTGGTTATTCACTTATGTCGTTTAATGTATTTGATGTGTAGAGGTTACTTTGATTACATTATTGATTGACTACTCAAAATTGGGTGTCTACATTTGTCCATTTTTTAAGCATTTATGAAATGATAAACATATAAAAATCTAGCTAGCATACCCTAGTTTTATAATAAGTTGTTTGCATAATAACTTAGATTTATATTTTAGTGTGACTGTTGAATTCTAGAAGCTATATGTATAAGATGTAAATTTATTTTAAAGACAACATTAAATTTTTTCATCGCCTTGTATTCCACCTAGAATTTTAGAGAATAAAATTAAGGTTGAATAAGAAAACTTATTACTTGTCAATGTTGTATGGTTAGGCTTCGAGCAGCTACATACCTTTGATAAGTTTCATTTTCTTTCCTTCTTTATCTTCTTCAATTATCCCATTTCTTCTTCTATTATCTTACATCACATCTATTTTCACACTCATTTATGACATCACCATCTCGTTTCATTAATCATGTTGATGTTGTGAAACATTTTCCATTCATTCTTACACTTACTTCTTATATCCACTTTTACGTTCTCTTCATTGCCCCTTCCATTTGGACATTATCTTGGTGTAAAATTGTATAGTATTTACATAATCCATGCATAGAAAACTCATGTCATGAATTGCATCATTCATTGCATGTTCACTTGTTTTCACCACTCGATCATTGCTCCTTGTATTGGTGTTCCAAGTTATGCTTCTAATTCTTCATAAATGTTTACATGCGTATATATTGTGTCCATATCCATATCTGTACATATTCATTGTCAATAACACATTTGAAGAATTAAATACACACTTTCTAGCACAACAATTTTGGTGTCCAATCCCATTTTCATGAAATTGGATCATTGAAAATTTTGTGTGATTCGACCATTTATAGTTAATTCAATCAACCACCATGTAAAGTTAGAAAATTCTAAATCACTTCAAAGCTTACCTTGGCTAACTTAAGTTCTTTCCTAGATTAAATTACACATCTTACAGATTAAGCAAAATTTTAGAATAGGATAATCAATATTGTGTGTATACTGGACATCTAGCAAAAGTCACCCCGCTCATCCTATCATTTGCATCATCTAAATCAAACCTTGAGGATAAAAAAAATGACAAAATACAAAAAATAGTAGAAAAAAAAGCAAATACCCAAAAAGAGCACTACAAAATGAGTACTATAAAAAAGGTTGAATCCTTGAGGTCCTCAAGTCCATATTGAAATCACAGGGTAAATCTCCATTGAGGCTATTAACAACTGACTGGAAGTGGAGTATGTCTTACAAGTGGTGATATATTTGTTGCATTCAAAAGGCTATAGATGATTGAATGATAGTGGAGTATGTCGTACAAGTGGTAACATGTTTGTTGTATTCACAACCTTCTTTTGAACAAACCACTATACACTTGTGGATACACTAGGTTAGAGGCTAAGTTAACAATCAATTGAAACCATCCTATATCAAAATGGTTAAGTGAAATTCTCTTCACACACACTAGTCCATGATTGGATTCTTGTTAGTCAAGAAATTTGAGATTTTTGAAGAATCTTCCTCAGTTATTCAATGGGTTTGATTGCTCAAACTATGATTTTAAACTTTCTTCAAAGAACTTTTCACATCCAACATATTTGAAATAATGGAACAGATTACACCATCACTTATTTCACAAACATACAAGTACCTTATTCAATATTGTTTGAGTCCACTCACATATTTATTCATAGCATACTCATATCATATTTGAATCCATTTACATTCAACACCAGGTCATATCTCCTTCGATGCATACTTCTCCAACACATACATACATTTCATAGGTATTTATATTCCATGTTCATATCATGCATTACATGTTTGCTTATCTCTCATGCCATATGTGTTTCTCGATCACTCATTCTCATATTCATTATATCATTTATGGTAATTATAATCACAATGATACCATATTTATTACATCTTCATACATTCATCTGTCTACATGATATCATTCATATTACCCACATCTACTTCTATCACATCCATGCATCTATCAATTCATATATCTATGCCACATTCATCCATTCACATCATTCTCATACACAAATAGAAAACCAGATAACATACAAAAAGTGATGATCACTTGGCCACCAACACACACATCAATCAACCATGCTGCTCATCGAGAGCCTCTCCACTCCCCTCCTAAACCATCGAGGCCTGATCCTCGACAACCCTCACATCATCTGCCTCCTAGTGCAAATAAGAAGCCTCTTATATGAGCTTATCTCTCTCATCCATACTAGCATCTAATTATAGGACATCTCTCTCATCTACTAATTATCACACCTTTGCCAAGGCTACCTCTAACCTCTCCTCCAACTCCTACCTCTTTGCTTTGGCAACATCTATTTTAGCTTTCACTCCATATCTCTCTAATAATAGAGAAACTCTAATCCACCCTCCATACTGAGGTCTAATTCTCTCAATACATCCTTTCATCCATTAATTCACTCACTTTGCTTCAATTTAGGATTGTTCTATGGTCTACGTAATCCCTCTAACCATTCATACTAATTTTCCCTTTCAAAAGGCTTGAAATTGCACATTCACCACTTCTAAAATAAATGTCATAATTGAACCAAATTTTCATCTATCAAATCATCTAATTTTTTTCTAAAACTACCACCATTGGATCACACTCAAAAAGGGCTTTCTAATGGTATAAGTTATGTCCACTTATGACATCGTTTAGTCCCCCAAACTGTAGAAATACTACACATGGGTCAAATAGAAATATTCGCACGGGAACATGTAAATATTTTGGTTCACACCCCCACGTGTGAATATTTTTCTCTTTCAATTTTTTGCCTCCATACTATCTATGTGCTTGGTTTTTCCTTGGTAGATCATCTTTTGGTATTTTTTATAATTTTCACCTCTCATTTTCATCTTTTTCAATCACCTCATCATAATTTCTTGCCTTCTCCTTTGCCAATTCATCTCTTGAAGAGGTAGATATTCACCATTGCGCATTATCAATAATCAAACACTCAATCATGTAAATAATATTTGTCCTATAACTTTACCTAAGATTATCATCGATCCTCATTTGCTAGGATAAACAAAAAGTAAAACTTGTATTCTCAATAAAATTTGGAATCCAATCATGATTTTGTACATGATACGCCATTGGATGCAGGGAGACTCATGTGTGTATATTGGACCTCCAACATGCCCACTAAAGAAATCATGAGTAGGACCCATCTATGGTTGAATAGCTAACCAAATCAAACTAATATTTATAGCTTATCAAAGGAAAAGTTTCAAAGACATTCATCCCTTTTAAATTTGGGGCATCCTACATTGATCATGATAGCAAGACCATATTGCATGCATCTACTTCTTCAAAGAAATCATTATGGCTCAACACAAACACCATAATCAACCACACTCATTCATCATGTCCATCATTCCTAACCACCACATATTCATCATTCATCATATTCATCCTCCAATGACATTATTTTCAAGTGATTCATCACTTTCAAATAACTCTCTCATCCACCATCATCATTATGCATCGACTCATACTAATTTTTCCTTTCAAAAGGCTTGAAATTGCACGTTAACCACCTTAAATATAAGGATCATATTTGACCCAACTTTTTTACCTATCAAATAACCTCCAAATTTCCCAAAACTACCACCATTAGATTAGTCTCGAAAAGATACTTCCAATGTATAATTTTTATCCAATTCTGACATCATTTGGTCTCCCAAACTATAGAAACACTATACATGGGTCAAACAAAAATATTCCATTGGGAACGTGCGAATATTTTGGTTCACACCCGACATGTAAATATTTTTGCACCTCCATTTTTTTACCTCCATTTTGCATGTTATGTCTATTTTTTACTTGGTATAAAATATTTTTGCTCTTTCCATAATTTTCACCTCTCATTTTCATATTTTTCAATCGACTCATCACTGAATCTCATCTTCTCCATTTCCAATTCATCACTTGAGGGGGTAGTCATTCAACAATCAAATTCTACTTTGCATGTGATCAAATAATCAAAATTCCAATCATGGAGTCAACAAATACCTAAAAAATTACTTGCTAAAGATTATCTCAAGTCCTCATTTGCTGGGATAGATACAAAATTGAAACTTCTCTTCTCAATCAAAATTCCAATTCAAAATGCATATTTGATAAACTCTAATACCTAGAATTGTAGATAGCTCATGGATTACCTTATTCATAGTGGTAATCATAAGACCAATTTCGAATGAAGCACCTGACTAATCTCTATCTTATGACTTCAATGGTTTGTCAAATATTATCAAAAGAAACCATCAATCTATCAAAAGCAAAAATTTGTAAAGGTGTTTGTTCCTTCCACAATTGGAACATTTCACATTGATCACAAAATAAGGCAATATTATACCTCCCCTCAAAAGCAATCATTATGATACTGCAAGGTTTCATACTCAACCACAAATCATTTTTTTATCAATGCATCTCTTTTGCAATCATCCAAAAATCATCAATTATAAATTCTTTTTTTTCAAATCATCTCATCAATTCATGTCATCGATTTTTGTATTGAATTGCATTTTAACACAATACAATACAAAAAGGTGTAAAATGTAGAAACCCAAAAGTCACACATTTCCATTTTCCTCATCATCATGATTGATCAATTTACAAAACCTATAAAATCTACATAAATTGGCCTCAAAACACTATTCATCATTCTTAGACCCTTTGGGTTAGTTAAGCTCCTTCTTACGCTTAACTACCGGTTCTCATATGACCTCATTCATAACTCAACTAAGGTTGAATTCTCCACCATGGATAAAAATCACGTTATGGTCAAAAGTCAACATTTTTTGTCAAAACTTGCTTTATGGCTAAACACATGCTTAATTAGATTTAATCATAATTTAAGCTAAGCCTACCACCTCACCTTGTCTACTTTGACTAGCCTAGCCTCTCCACGTCACCTAGTCTATTTTGCTAGTCTAGCCTAGCCTAGCCTTGCCACCTCTCATCTAGATATTTCTTCCATATCACACTATCCTATGCATTAAATGATAAATCATGATTTTTGGACACAAAAAGTAATTTTTAATTAAAAAACTTTCCACTTAAAATGCTATTTATGGCATGTGGATGAGTGAGAGATTCTCTCACCCAAATTCATTTATAATGAATGCCACCTTTAGGGATACCTTAGTGTATACCTCATAGTGGACACCTCATAGTGGACACCTCACAATGCACACCTCATAGGGGACACCTCATGGGACACCTCAGCCCCTCCCCTAACCTTGGCCAAGTCTATAAATAGAAGGTCATTTTCACCATTTTGAAGAAATCAAGTTTAACTTACAAAACAATTGCAAAAATCACTCTAGGCATACAACATCCATCATACATAAATCAAATCCATTTAGTATTAGAGTCTCCATCAGATCTATTATGTTCTTTGTGATTTAGATAGATTATCGATAAAGAAGATAACGTCTAAAGGTTATCCATTGAAATATCAAAGAAGCAACAACATCAGGGTACTATACACTTCATATTTGGTAAGTTCAACTAAAAATAGAAAATTTTACACCCCAAGGTGTGAATACTTTTGTCCAAAAATAATCGTAGGTCGACCTACAAATATAATTTTCAACACTATAAAGGCTTCGAAAACAAGCATGCTTCCTAAATGGTCCTTCCATCATATTATGCATTTATAAGCATATTTTAAGGTCTTTTTGTTTGTGTAAACACGATATTTGATCAAGGAAAGCCCTCAAAAATTCTAACCAAATTTTGTATGCCCAAAAGGTGCAAATAATAGATCAAACCAGTAGTGGCCCACATGCAAAATACCCACCTACATCGAGGAACATACAAAAGATGAATCCAACTGCTTGCAACCTTATTAAAGAGGGCTTCCTTAGGGAAGATCCATTTGTAGCCTTAAGGGCAAGGTTGTAAAAGGATATCCTCCTATAAAACCCCTTTTATATTCAATATAAAATAGTGGTTCTTCATTTATGAATTATGGTGTTTTGAATGTTTCATAATTTTAGACATAGTCACTCCTTTAATAGACGGCAATTGTAACTATGCATGAACTGACTATATTAACCACTGACACAATATCCTAACTTAGCCTGAATCAAAGATTTCATGGAAGAACTCATTGGCAAAAAATTCTTCGATTATATGGTTGAGGACTGAGGTGGAATGAAGTGGAAACAAATAAGCATTCAGGGATTTCAAGCGGAATCAAATGATCTTTGTAACATTCTCAGGAAATAGTTTATCCCCATGAGACCCAAGGTATTAAGTGACCTGGGCTCCTATGGAAAATGGGTAGTTCACTGTTAAATCAGCTTACAAGATTCTACTTGATGATGAGGATTTTGTCCTCCAAAAAGACTTAGTTTGGATAAAAAATTCAATTCCAAAAATTGTAGTCTTTTCATGTCTTGTTATCCAAGGAAGGATTCTAACCATTGATAATATGATGCGTAAAGGTATTTGTATCACTAATCGTTGTTATCTATGCAGGGCTAATTGGGAGACCATTTATCACATTTTCCTTGAGTGCCATTTTTCCTTGACTATCCTAAGTGGGGTTTTTCAGGCCTTCAATATTTCTTGGGTTAAACTAGCCATCGTACTTGATTTGTTCATCTAGTGGCCTTACCCATTTTCAAGAAAAATACTTAGATACATGTGGAAAATTTGTCTCAATCACTATATTTGGTAGGTGTGGTTAGAAAGGAACCATAGAGTCTTTAATGAGTCTATCCATGATCATAAAACTATCATTTCTAGGATCCTATCCTTTTCCAATGAGAATGTGAACCTTATCCCTTTTGATAGTTGTAAACCTCATCTGTAGGAGACCACGATTGCTTAATATTTAAGCTTAACCTTGTTAGATGAGTCTATGCCTAGGGTAGTCAACCCCCAGAGCCAATGTTAAGTGGTCCCCACCTCCTACATGTTAGTTTAAGCTTGATGGAGTGGCTAAGGACAATCTTGATAGAGCAGGCATTGGCAATATTGTGCGAGATCATAATGGGAATATGATGCTTGCATTTTCCAAATATTTGGGAACAAGGACAAACAATGAAGTTGAAGCTAGAGCTATGTGGAGAGGCCTTCAAATGACTCAAGGCAATTTTATCATAGAAGGAGACTCTATGCATGTTATAAATCTCCCAAATAATTGCAAAATACCTCCTTGGAGGATTAAAACAATTGTTGAAGAGGCTAGGATCCTTTTCCAGGGAAGACAGGACAGAAAAGCCCAACATGTTTTTCGAGAAGCTAACAAAGTTGTTGATAAGCTGACCAATCTGGGTGTCGATGGTGATGGAATTTTCAAATGGGGAAGGCACTATAAGTTCGAAGGCTATGAGTATTCCCGTATCTTTTTGAAATGGAATCACAATAAAAATTATTCGAGTTGTCAGTCTTGGTGGATGCTTCTTGGAAATACCACAAAGACTAATGGGTATAGTCACATGTCATATAACATGACTTCTAGTCATCTTAGTAATTTGAGGTTGGTTGATAATAACAAGGCAAGAAAGAAATGACAATATACAACTTCGAACCAGAGCCACGTGGACCACCAGATAGCCACAACCATAAATCTAGATAGCAGGTTCACTTCTCCAAGGCTGATTGGCCAAGATGGGATGTGGTCCCAAAGCATGTCAATACAGAAGAAAGCAATTACCAAAGAATTAGTAAGAGTAACTATCAATACAGAGCTTGTGGGAGTTTTTTTTAGTACTCTGTTATGTGTGTCTACAACTTTTTGTTTCTCCACTGTATCAAGGAAGGGATTTGTGTCTGTTTGTTTTTTTGTAATTATGATAGGGTATACCAAAAATGTTGTATGGGAATTTTCTTTTTGATAACAGGCTATGTGCGTTATCGGATGTAATGGCTTTGGCGGTATGTATATTTTACATATATAGGATCCTTAGTAAGGACATATTCATCAACAACCCTGGGCTGATTTTTGTAAAAGGTTTTGGGTGAGCCTATAAAACCCAGTATTAATGCTATAGTATCTTATCTACCAAAAAAAAAAATAGAACAAACTATTTTTGTAATGGAGATTGGTTTTGTTCTATATAAAAATGCAGGCCATCCCTAAATAAGGAGATCGATAAATTTGTGAATTATTTTATTTCTTTTGTACTGCATAATTTATAAATAAATTTGTTGAGTGTTCTTTTATTTTAATGGACTAAAGGAGTAATTTTTGTGTAACCAACTGGGCAGACCATATACGAGATCTTGGTCCCACTCTAGGTAGTAATCCTCCCCTAATTTATTTTTGTTATTTATTTTTAGTCGTGTTTATTTTTTTGCAATTTATTTTTAGTCGTGTGTTTATTTCCTACATTTTTATTTCGTAATTTTAATTCATTTTTATGTTAGTTATTTTAATTCTGTAGTGTGTTAATTCAATTTATTTATTTTTCTACATTGTTTTATCCACTTTATCTAAATGTATTAGTTTTACAAAGTTTGGTTGAACTGTAAATACATGAACAAAAAAATCCCCCACCAAACCGTTAGGTACAAAGGGACTAATTCCCCACACTATAGGCATATACTGTGCATGTAACTCACAAATTTACAAACACTTAGATTGAAAATTAAATGGAAAAAAAATAACTATTTTGCAAAACACCATTTTTTCTCACCAATCCTACAACAACATTGAAAACTCATAGGTATGCACATTTACATAAAATAACATATCAACCATACAAATATCCATTCCTTTAAAACTTGTACATGCATGAATTATAATTTTTGGGGGATTAGTTCAATCTTCCTAACATTACAAATATGTTGGAGTCATTCTTAGGAATACATTAATGAAAAATAGACCTAGTTAGCCTCTACATAACTGCAACTCAAATGTTTGAGCATGGTAAAACCTATTTGGAAATTTTAACTCAGTTTCAACTCGATACAAGGTAAGCAAATCCAAAGCCGAATGTTCACTCACTAGAGCCAAACTGAATGTTTGGTTTTTTTGAAGTTGCACAGGTTCTAAAAATAGAAAAGTCTAAGAAATATAGCTTTAATTGAAAGGTGATAAAGCATAGTTTAATCTACCAGTTGTACTTTCTTTGAGATAACATGGATACATACACATGTAGTGTTCAATATTTCCAAAGGGTACATTATAAATCCGCTACAGTAAAATAACCAAAGGGAAACATACACTATTCTATAGGCCACTTCATGAATGTATGTAAAATTAGAAACTCAAACACCATCATTCTTCTAAAGTAAACCCAAGATACTCTACAAAAAATACCCTTTTGAAGGAAAATAATAATAATAAATGTTCATGGTTTTGAGTACTTAAAGTTCCTGTGCATGACTCAACCAATTCATCTAGCTTAAGACTACCACATCCATATCTATATAAAAGACTAGATGCTACTCTTGCAAATATAAGGGTGTCTTCTTCACAATAATGAACATAAGACAATAAAAGAAAACCAAAGGGAGATACATAATGCATACACAAATGGAGACAGGAGCATTGTTACCAAGTATTGCATGTTGAAAATATTTTTACCTTATAGTTGGTTTTCAATACGAATTCAAGTCTCTTCTTTGCTTCCAACAATATATTTATGTTGGCCAACTATCTTCCTATTCCTTGTATCCTATATTTTTTTCCTTTCTCCATTATTTTCTTTACTTCTCTATCAACCCATTCCAGAAAATGTCCAACCATCTTGGTTATTTACCAAATTATTGAAAAAATTCGAACACACCCCTTACAATGTGTTATTTTATAAAATCCAAAGAATGAGTCCTAACAATTAAAAATATTGTTCACCCAATATTATCAAACACATTTTCGTTTATCACAACTTATCATGATTTTACTAGGGGTTATTTCTTATTATAATGTAGAAACATCATTATGCATATTAAATTAAATAAATCATTTACCTTTTCAACTTAGTTAATATTGAGTGTTAGTATTAACCACTAACACCGATATTGAGTAATATTTTTTTCTTTAATAAATATTTATTACTCTTGTGAAAAGAGACATAAAGTAAACATATTTCATGCATTCTTGAAAGTATATAAAGCATAAATAAATATTAACCAAACAATTTTATTTCACCACTTTTATCCTTGAGTAGCAAGTTTTACAATGACTGCCATGTCATCACCTAACTACTGGGGATGACTCATTTGCCCAAGAAACCTCTCATCTAGTGGTGAAATGTATCATTATGAAATGTATTTACATGAGGGTACTAATTTACCCTAGATTCATCTATGATAATATCACCATCCATTATTTCTCTTTTTTGTCTCTCAATTTTTGGCGGTTGTCCCATAAAAATCCACCCATGTGAGTACCTGGTCTTGTAACCATACACATCATTAGCAATGAGATATTCTAGCATAATATATAATCCAATAATAAAATGAAATTAACCACTTATATTGATAATAAAAATAATATTAAGCATTTAAAATCCACACATTAATACAAAATCAATATCATTGATAAGTCTTGCCATGGAGGGCTTTGACAAGTTTGTTATTAACTTACGTCTTGTAATGTCTTTGATGTGTAGAGGTTAGTTTTATTACATTATTTATTGACTACTCAAAATTAGGTGTCTACATTTGTCCATTTTTTAAGCATTTATGAAGTGATAAACATATAAAATCTAGCTCGCATACCCTACTTTTGTTATGAATTATTTCTATAATAACTTAGATTTATATTTTAGTGTGACTATTGGATTCTAGAAGCTATATTTATAAGATGTAAATTGATTTTAAAGACAATATTAAAGGTTGTCATGGCATTGTATTCCACCTAATATTTTAGAGAAAAAAAATTAGTTTGAATAAGAAAACTTGACGTAACTAGCAATTGTATGGGCATATTTATAAGAAGTAATTATGGAGGAATAAATTATTATATGGGGATGGGTGAAATGGATAAGGGGTAAAACAAAATTATTTTCATTTTTCATGATCATGGAATAAGAGCTTTGGATGTCTTCAATCACCCATATCTTTCATGGATGAACAAGAAATCCTAATATACTGCACTAAAAAAGTGATACCACTTACGCGAGGAGACATGCCTCAAGTAAGGACCATGAAACTTCCTAAATTATAATATTTTTTGTCAAAAATGATCACAAACTATATCAAAATGGTTTTATTATGTGCTATCACTATTGTGGAGCACATTTACTCTTTACAACACTATGGCATGATACGTTTGCACTACTACATGGTTACACTACTATGACACTTTTGTGTTGATGGTACTTTTTCCATCTTGTAGTGCTTTTGTAAATTATGATATTTTTTCCAAAGTGTGATGATTTTGATGAACTTAGGTTTTATATTAAGTTTTAATTTTTAAAGATAAATTTTGATAATTGATGATTACTTGTTATTTTTGTAAGTGAGTCTATAGATTTTGGACTACCATGAGCATAGTTCCTATATGTTGGAGATGATTCTCCCTCTTTGTGATCTAGATGACTATGAACTACTATCACCAATAGGGATTTATCATGTACCCTCATGTGAAAGTTAAATTTTGACAAAGCACTACTAATCGTGCTAGTTGAGTGATGGTATTTAGAGGTGAATACCTTCTAGATGCCATGTGGGGAGGCAACCAAGATGTTAGAGGATATATAAAGGTTCCTCTATATGCCCATATAAGATGCCTTATTCTACCTAAGCTACTTATAATGGTGGAGTTTAAGAATAATGAAAAGCAACCCCAAGTTTAGATTAGTTTGATCAGACATTGATATGAATGCCGTCTAGTCATCACTAGGCCCTTCATATGACAACCTTATATGGGGTATCTGGCCTAGCCTTAGGATACCTTCTAGTTAGCTTGTGTTATATAATAGAGGTATTTTGTGGAACCATCACAGGATATTCTAATTTAAGCATCAGTTCACTAATGTGACCTCTAGCAGGGCATCTCTCCTAACCCTACATGGTATCATTAAATTACCCAATAGGAGGTTTTTGAGAGACAATTAAATATCGATTCCCAAATTGAGTAGCAAGTGGATGACCCCAAAATACTAAACCTAGGGATGGATGATCCTAGGGTAAGCTATTACTACTAGGTATAGTACAAGATATTTAGGCATTAGAGGATATTAGTGACATAACTTAGGGTGGCCTAGAGAATGAGGTTGGAATAAAAATTTAGAGTGATATAGTGGCTAATATTATCATTAATTAGTTTATTGTAGTAGTATTAGAAATAGAGGAGCAGGGTAGCTATCTCAACTACACTAGGAAGAGGTGGAGCTATGCCTATGATCAAAATAAGGGAGGATGGGCTAAGAAGGTTACCTTAGTTTATGGTAGAGGTATAGTAAGATTCATTAGAATGACATATTACCAACCTTTAGATGATGGTAGTATCCCCAATAATTAAGAGTGATGTAGCTTAGAAATATGTGACCCATGTAACTAGAAGTACGACCAACTTTTAAAATTAACACACCTATATAGTCCAACATATTGATTCTTTTGGTAAAGCATGATATAGATATGGAAAAGACCACAATTGGTAAGTATTATGGATATCTTGTTATTATGGATACTACTAGGCTAAAGGAAATCCGTTGAACAACACACTATTAAGCTAGTTAGGATGTAGGACAAAGCAATAAAACCATGGGAGGACATGGTGGTAGAGGTCAAGCTATCAAAAAATTATCACAAGATCTATCATGCTATCATACCCATAGATCAACTATTCCCTCCCATATAGATATAGTTGAGGATGTGGACATGCAATAATGATTAATCAACAATAACATTGATCTATACCAATATCACCATCATAGTGAGAGGAGGATGATTTGACACCCTAAACATTGGATCCCATAGATAAGCCATGCTTTCCCTTAGGGTCAATTTATTTGTACTATAACAATGATGAGCCATGATGTACTTTTTTGATATATGTATATGTATATGTATGCATGTATGTATGTATGTATGTATATATATGCATGTATGTCTATGTATATGCATATGTATGTATGTTTGCATATTTTCTTGACTCATGATGTTGGTGTTCATTTTATGTGGATTATTATTGATGTTAATTTGATTTGATATTTAAGGTTATCATAATGATTATTTGGGTATTTATTATAGATGATAATTTGACTACTATTTTTAGATAATTTTATTAGACAATGATATGATCATGTGATAATGATTTTATTATGATGCAATAATGTGATAATAATGTGATTATGATTTGATTATGATTATGGATAAACAATAATATTGGATGATGGAAAATTTATGAAAGGAATTGAACAAGAAATATTCTATATATATATATATATATATTAAAATGGATTTGTGACATACAAATATATACAAGAGACATGAGCAAGGGAACTTTAGATATGCTAAAGAAGTATTGCTATGATACGAATATGATATATATAGGTAAATGAGAGGCACCCAAGGGTCATTAAATATACCATAAATGTATTTTATATGATGTAGATATAATACAAAAATGTATGCCATAGGAGATTGCTATGATACAAATATAACCCAAAATGGATGTGCCAAGCGGTAATTTAGATACAACATAAGGTATTTATATAATATAAATATTATATAAATGGATTTCCCTAAAGATACTTTAGATATTCCATAAGGCATTGCTTTCATATAGGATAGTTATGCCTTAAAGGCTATAAAATATGCTAAAAGGTATTGTATGATCAATGAATGCAAAAGATATACAAAATGGTATTGGATATAGCATAAGTTAATGCATATGCTAAAAGACATAAAATTTGAATGCTCTAAGATATGTTGTTGATATAATAATGTTGAAATATGGAGTGATTACTTAGATTGAGAGGATAGCAAAATACCCCAAATTAACTAGTAGTGAATGAAGATAATTTATTTTGGATGAGCTTCATATTGCCCCACATAAATATGTATTTGGGGATAGTTTTGATCATCCTAAATGAGTGGTTGAAACATCCTATTAATGCCATCCAATATTTTGCATAGGTACAAAAGAAACATATGATAGGAGCACATAGACAAATTTGGACATCTTAGAATGTAATATTATGATGAGAGAGGATTATCATAAGCACTTGTAAATATTGTAGTATTCATCACATGACAATGGATTAGGGATTAAATAATTATTATGACTTGGGTCTAATATGGACCATGTTTGAGGATGAATTATGAGACATAAAAGGTAGAGTGTCCTTTTTATATTAGAACTCATACAAAAACATAGTATGATTGATAAGTAGCCATATATTTTCTTAGATTGTTTGACTCCTAGAAAAGAGTGAATTTATATTTCTTAAGTAAAAAAAAAGGTGAGAAAAATATAAGTATCTCAAAAACATTGATGGATAAAAGTAGAAAGAGATAATATGAGGGTTTACTACTATCAAAACCTACAAAAAGTCATTAGATTTATCATGTAAGGGTGTATGGTGATCAAAGGTAGGTAGAATCAATATATCTTTAGAGCTACTAATCTTGATGAATTGGATTTTGTAAAATAACATACACTCTATTTACTTGTTTAAATAGAATTTTGTGAGATTAACAAGTCAAAGAAGAGATCAAATATTTTGAATATGAAAGATTATGTAGGCCCATCGATATCAAATTCCTATAAAAATAAAAAATAAAAGTAATCATAATTAGAATCATCCCTTGGCAATGAGGAAATATGAAAGGTTCAGAATAAAAGGTTAAAAATATACCCATGCCTATTAAGTGGATTGCTTTAGAATTAAGTGGATAAATTTATATCTTGTTTCTATTACTTAAGTACATATAATCTCATTTAATGGGCTTAGGGGATTAAAGTTTCAAAAATATATAAGTCAAAAATATTGATGGAATTAGCGGACATGATGATAGTATAAATAATTATAACATCCCATTGGAATCATAATCATATTAAATAAAATATCTTCCATAAATTTTAATGGGAATGCTTTGTTATTTTGCACTACAATCATCCCTTGTCACTTAGTAAGGAAAATGCTTTTTTGCATTCTCATGATATTGAGGCCTTACATATAAGAAAAATAATAACATACCTCACATTTTTCACATAGATATAAGGTGGAAAATATCACTAGAACATAAAGTTAAGAGATTGTTTGGTAATTTTATAGATAAATAAAATAACTTAGTTGAAAAGGACATGCATTTTTCAACTCCGATGATCAATTTGGCAACTTGTAATGCTTGATGTCTTGCTTTTATTGAAAGAAAAATTCTCCAACTCTTTACTTAGATATAAAGTGACTAGGATCACATGTGTTTAAGTTCTTGAAGGATTATGAGAATTTGATAGATTTTGATTATTTGAATAATTAGGGATAATATTGAGATCGATGTAGACAAACTAACATCATAATACTAGAAAAATAAAAAATTAAATAATACTAAATAGAATCATCCATTGCCAATTGCCAAATGATTTAAAAGACAAAATATAGGATACAAATTTTCTCATACCTATTAGTTTAAATGCCTTGGACCCAAGTGCAGTGACAATTGTTCCATTTTCCTATCTTAGATATAAGGTAGCTAGGCTAATGGGACTAGGGGATATGATGGAATGGAGAAGGATGTTTTGTAATTATGATTTTACTTGCTTATAATTTATATTACTTGTATAAGAAATAAAACTCGCATTATTTATTTATATATAAGGAAATTTGAATTACAAATTTAACCATCTCAATTTGATGGTTTTCAAAGAAAAATATAGAGAATTTTTATGATACTCGCTCATACTTTGGAGACATATAATTTTTATGGAAAAATCATATAATTACAATAAAAATATATTTATGCTCTCATATATTATAATATGCATGTTCTTGCAAATTGTTTAGATAAACAAAGCCATAGAGGAGGGATGTGCTTGCATCAAAAACCTAAAATATAAAATTATTAAATGTAACTATGACAATCCTTTGCATATCCTCATGAATATCCTATCGATTCAACAATAATAACTTTAAAATAGAAACTAATCTAAAAAAATTGTGATACACAATATTCATAACAAGTAGAATTCTATTATTGCTAACATGATTTGACTGATATACAAGCAACTATAAGTATTCAATATACAAGCAACCAAAGAATTGAATTTAAACATGTAATCATAAACAATCAACATGCAATATAAAAACAAACATAAATTGGTTTAAATCATACTGTATTTTAAATGTATTATGTTCATAGTTTTTTATTTCTTTACCATCAAGTATGGCAAGATGATATGTTCATGAGGTATACTTGGTGATAATGATGTATGGACCTAGCCTATTGGGCTCAATATTTCCATTGAGTTTAGTTTTAGAATTATCATTCTATTGGTTCTCTTTGAGAACCATGCCAATAATTTTAAAGGACTAGTTTCTTACATTCTTTTCGTAAACTAGCTTGAGACTCTATTGTTAAATCATAGGTGCTCTAAGGCATGAATCCACTTTCATCAATTAGTTCTAAATGAATAAGATTGAAAATACAATTTTTGTCTCCCACCAAGGAATCCTATGAGAGAATTCATATGGATTGGAATTTAAGTTAATAGTAAAAGATACCTAAGTACCATATGACAAGGCATAAGGTATTGTGCTAGTTGTAGTTCTAACAGTGTTGTGATATGTCCAAAGGGGTGGGTATAGTTGAATGTGACAATATCTCCTAGTTTATTGATTAGCTTATTAATAAAATTAACAAGATTTTTATTGGAGGCCTCAACCTGACCATTACCTTGAGGGTAATATGTATATAATCTATGTTATATGTAATATTTTACATATATCGTTTAAACATATTTATTTTTTAGGTATGATCCATCATCTAATACAGTTATAGACATAAGGCCATAGTGGTACATTATTTGATTTTGGATGAAGATGAATATTTAGAATCTAAATATTGAGAGAAAGGGAATGAACTAATTTTGTTTGGTGAAGTACATAGTTGTAGCAATAATGAATATATGTCCATAAGAAGATGTGGTATTAATATTCCTAATTATGTACAATTACCAAAGTGGAGAAGGGCCATGGTGAAGTGATGGAATGCAATTATTTTGATAGAACATAGATAAAGTTATCATAATTTTACGCATATCACATAACTTGATATAATCATAAGAGTCCTTATTCATTTAGGGACAATAATAGCCTATTCAAAGAATTTTATTAGCAATGAAAACACTAGTAAAGTGCCCACTGTAAGACCCATAATGGACCTCCTAAATCATATTTTTTATATTCAACATGATCTATACATTAGAGACATAAAACATTAATAGTAATGACATGCCTACAATTCATTTTATTAATAATGTTTTTTCATTTCAACTAACCTTTAGGTAAAGTGTAACATCGAAGATAATCATAGATGTCATTATAGCAAGGACTAGAAGATAAAGTGAAATTGAGATAAAAGACTTAGAAATAATTTAGCATGGATTATAGGGTTTTTGCCTCTCTAATTTTCTTAATGAAAGTTATAGCTTATATATCATCAAGATATAATGGGATTATCTTCATGATAATTATTTGATCTAGGGTTGACATCAATGGTGATTTGATAAAAAGTGTCTATTAGTTTATTGAAAATATATTTATGTGGACTTAATTTGTCGTCCTTGGCTTGATACACACCATTGTATTAGTTGATTTTTAGCTATGAATCTCCAAAAATAATGAGGATTTTGAATTAAGACTCCTACTAGCACAAAGTCCTAGAATAAGGGATTTGCATTTTGCTATGTTTTTGGTGTAAGAAAGTCTAAGATTAAATGATTTGATATTATTTATTATTGAGAAGTAATTAAAATGATCATTTTTCCAGTTCCTTTGATGCACTACATACCATCAAAATACAAGGTTCAAGAATCTACCTCTTTCTAATTAGAGCTAATGTTAAACATGGATTCATTAGGAAAGTCTACCACCAAAGTTTGGCTTGCTTATGAAGGAGCATCTAATAACTGGTTAGAAATCACTTGCCATGTCATGTTTTTATACTAATGAACTCTAAATCAAAATAACTAAGCAAAAATAACTCAGTTAACAATTATTTTTAAGAGATAAGGCTTGGGCATAAGATATAACAATGGATCTATCCCTGTGATAAGAAAGGTCTTATGAATCAATATACAATATCTAGTATTTTGGGAGGAAAACACTATAGATAAGCAAAATTTTTCTAGAGGTCTATATTCAAACTCATAACTAACCAAATTTTATTAATATAGAAGGTGTTCCTCTATCTATGTTTGTTAACAATATTGGAACAACATGTATCCTAGGGCATAATTAATAGTATTTATGTAGAGAAAAATATATATTTTAGAATTAGGTGGGACAAGGATTTTGAGTGACATGAGATAGTATTTTATTGCATCAAATAAAGTTTGATATTATTCATCCCATTTGAATACTGCATCTTTATTTAGAAGTTTAGTAAAAGGCTAACATTTATTAACAAATTAGGATATGAACCTTCTAATGTATTAAATATTTCATTAAATGCTATGATGTTGAGTTAATGTTTGATGGGATATCATATTGATAATATCTAATATATTATAAATATCCATTTCTATACCTCTATGAGACACAAAGAATCCTACAATGTTTCCCAATGTCACCCTAAAAATGTACTTTTGAAGCATTAGGACTATATTATAATCCATTACTTTTAGAAAATAAATCTAAGATCTCAAAAAAAATATAATCCATTTAGATGACTAGCCAAGAAGTTTGTTGACATAATATTCCATAATTTCATGCATTAAATCATAGATAATATAGGTAATTTTTCATTGTTAGATGGTTTCTACATTCTTCATCCCAAAGGGAATAACTTGGTAGAAGAAAGTTCCCCAAAAGATAGTGAAGGTTATTTTATGCTAGTTCTTAGGAGTAGTTTTGTTATCCTAATAAACCATCCATTAGGGATAGTATCCCATAATCTATTATAATTTAGACAATAATATCGATACTAGAGAGGGAAAAGTTATCTTTGGGATAAAATTTATTGATGTTCCAAAAGTATATACACACTCTAATGTTTCTAGTTTTCATGGTGACTAGGAAAATCTTAGTCATGTTAAATCCAACATCAATGAGCTTCACAAGGAGGTCGACCTTAGGTTGTGTTGAGTGGTATTTTCACCCGGTTGTGAAAACACACTCTCCGATAGGATTTGGGTTCTAAATCCTTTGCTTGCAAAGAAATTAAACAAGTAACTTCTCCAAGGTTCCTATTATGTTAGCATTTTGCATCAGTGTATTAATGATCTCAAATGAAGATACTCAATTAAAATGCTTGGAACACCTTAGTGGTTGCAAGAAACTGAAAACAAGGGGCACTGTGGTTTATTTTCCTGTGAAACTTTAATGATTGTTCATTGAACCCTAATAGAGCAAATGTGATTTGGTCTCTATATGACCATGCTATAACTTCAAAATGAAATTTAATGAAATGCCATAAATGAAGGAATTATTTATGGATTTTGAAGTTTTTTTAATTTTTTAATTTTATTTTAATGCTTGAAAAATAAAGTTGGAACTTCTGAAAAATAAGGTGCAAAAAAAAGAAAATAAAATGCAAAAGAAAGAAATTAAAAATTGCATTCAGTTTGATGCTATCCTGTTCTGGCAAAACTGAAGATGTGAGGTTTCCATGCATGCAACCTAACCTATTGGACCTGTAAACACGCACAATCCTAATAAGCTAAGTGCTGATTCAAAGGGTTTTGAAATAAAATTCAAATTTTGAATGTTCGCCTAATGCAACCCATAAAATTGGCATTTAACATTATCTATAAATCCAAAATCTAAAAAATGAAAGAATAAACATTAAATCTATAGCATGCATAGAAGATATCCTTCTTTCTTACCCACAAGATGCAAATTTTTGAACACTCTTGCATTAAAAATAAATCATGTTACAATAGCAGAATCTCTGGTTTTCTCAAAACTAGAAAAATGGGAAGAAAAACACTCCCAAGCAGGCCCAGAGTGGCTTCTCGCCTTCAGCACTGCAACTTTGCCCGTAGCAGTTTTTGACCCCCGTACCTGTCCTGTGCTTCTACTTTTAAAGTTCTGGTAAATTGGTTCTCCTTCCACGATGGTTCATTTCATCTTCTAGATTGCTTCGTTTCACCTTCCCCTCCTTTCCATTACTTTTGACTTTATGCTCGACATTGAGACGCTTGATCTTCTCTGTGAACTATAACGCCTTTGTAACCCTTACACATGTACGCCACGTGTTCCGCTCTTTTCTACATGTTCTGTAACAACCCTATATAAATCATGACAAAAAATAGCATGTCGCGATATCACGACGTTTTTATGCATGTCGCTTTGCTCCTCTACTTTCATCGCAAAAATACATGTCGCGATATCGCGACATTTTTATGCCCACAATCTTTCCTACTTTCATGCATAGCAAAAATAAGTCATGTCATGAAATCACGACATTTTCCTGTCAACAGCCTTGCAAATGCAACCTGTAGCGAAATCATGACGTTTTTCTGTTTCGAGCTATGAGGATGCAACCTGTCACGAAATCATGACGCCTTTTCATTTTGCCGTGTTTCCCTGTACCTGGCCGTGAAAACGTGACATGTCGCAAAATTGCAACACTTTTCATTCGGCATCATCTCACTGCTTCCTGTCGCGAAATCATGACACCCTTTCATTTTGTACCCTTTAGCTGCTTTTCTATCGTGAAATCGTGACACTTTTCTCTTCGGCACCACTTTGCTATTTTCTGTCACGAAATCGTGACACTTTTCTATTCCGTACACCTTGGCTACTTTCTGTCACGAAATCATGACACCTTTTCATTTGGAGCTATCTTGCAGCTTTCTATTGCGAAATCGTGACATTTTTCTCTTTCGGGCTGTTTCATTGTTTTCTGTCATGAAATCGCGACACCTTTTCCTTCCATACACCTTGGTTGCTTTTCATCGTGAAATCACGACGCTTTTCTATTTTAGGCTGCTCTTGCTGTATTTGGTCGTGAAAACGTGACATGTCACGAAATCATGAAATATTTTCCTTTTGTACCACTTCGCTGCTTGGAGTCGCGAAAACGCAACCTATCGCGATATCGCGACGTTTTTCTGCTTCGTACCCCTTTGCTGCTTCCTATCGTGAAATCACGACGCTTTTCATCTTTGGCATGTCTTGCTGCTTCAGGTCATGAAAACATGACATGTCGCGATATCGCGACAACTTTAGTGCCTTGCCCTGTTTGACTGGTTTGATCGTGATTTTATGACATGTCGCAATATCACGACAATTTTTCATTCTATCTTTCTCTCTCTTATCTGGACCGTGAATTCACAACACATCGCGAAATCGGGACAATTTTCGATCAACACCTCTTTCTGCTTGCTTGGGCCACGAAATCTTGACATGTCGTGATATCGTGACGTTTTTTCATTTCTGGCCGCAATGGAGCAACATGTCGCAAAATCGTGACACTTTTTTTTTTCTCAGCAGTGACAGAGCAACATGTCATGAAATCGCAACAACTTTCATTTCTAGGCAGCGACAATGCAACACGTCGTGAAATCGTGACAACTTTCATTTCTAGGCAGCGACGGAGCGACATGTCGCGATATCGTGACATTTTTCTTTTTTGGCCGCGACGGAGCAACATGTCGCGATATCGTGATGTTTTTTCTTTTTCGGCCGTGACAGAGCAACATGTCGCGATATCGCGACAACTTTAGTCTTTTGTGAAATTTTGCCTTTTTCCTTGATTTTTAGCATCTGGGTCACTGAGGTCTTCTTTGAAAGCATGCAAAAAATGTGGGTCTCCAATTTTTGGGTGTGTTGTGGATCAGCCACAACAAATGGTGACTCTGTTGTCAAATGCTCCTGAGCATTTTGGTGAGAACCCAACCTAGAAGTATACAAACTCGAAAACTAGCATTAGCACATAACAAATATAAACAAATGCCCATAGATCAGAAATACATGAATCATCAGAATCATTAAGTATTAGCTCAGTGTGTGCAATGTGTTTCATTCCCTATCGTTTGAAATTGATCAACATTCCATCTTCAGTTTTACATGAATTCATATGTGAGATTGTGAATGATTTGTGTAATCTAATAAATATGCTAAGAGATTTTGCTTTTATAAAATGCATAGTCTTTCTTCTAGTATCATACACAAACATTCAAGATTATAAAATCCTCTTAGGATCAACTATATGTATAATGAACTGCTTTATTAGATCCCAAAGTTGGTTATGAGTCCCTACTATCTTGAACCCATGTGTAAGTGAAAGTGAAATCAGAGCTTTGAGAAATCAGACTCCCAACCTAATCGAGATGGGAGTTTAACCCTATTCTTACTACTCTGATTTGGAATACATTACCTCACTTTGAGAAAAATAATTTAACCAATTATGGAAGAAATGGTCATGCTAGTCTAACCCTTTGAATAGTCAGTGGTCTTGTTTTTTAGACAAGACATGCTGCCATGCATGGGCATACTTAACCCCATAATCCATGACTTAGCTTCATTTCTTTGGACCTTGGGGATGACTACCCATCCTTGCCAGGGACATGTAGTACGATCCTTCCAATCCAATATTGAGATGAAATGGGAAATATATATATATATTTTTACTTCTTGGATCTTTAGGATGACTACCCATCCTTGCTAGGGACATGTAGTACGATACTTCCAATCCAAGATTTAGATGAAAAAATGAGAAATATTAATTTTATTTCTTGGACCTTGGGGATGACTACCCATCCTTTGCAGAGGACATGTAGTACGATCCCTGTAATCCAATACTTATGATGAAATGAGACATAGGATATTTGGGGAATCAGATTCTCAACCTAAGCGAGATGAGAATTTATGCCCTATCCTTACTACTCCATGTAGGTCAAATCAAAGCTTTGGGGAGTTGGATCCTCAACCTAAGTTCGATGAGGATTTAGCCCTATCCTTACTACTCTGATTTTAGGCTTTAAGATTTATGGAAGTGGTAAAAACCACTGTTTTAAGGATCATGTTGCATAATAGGATAGACATGAAATACTTCCTTCGCCCAACCTTTTCTTCCAAGCAAGGTTTTGATCATTTTGCTCAAGATCCTTTTAATGTGTATAAAATGTGCTTGGTTCTAGATATCTCAAGACTCAGTTCCCAACCTTAGGATTTTCTTCTTATTTATGTGATAGCATAACCTTAAGAGGATTTGACACACTTTAATGATTTGTATTTGAAATGCATCTGCAACTAAGATGGCATGTATGTGCAAAGTGAGATGTAATATGAATGCATTGTCTTTTGAATTGCAGATGAAATATTGCCATATAAAACTGACTACTTCATGCATCACAAAATTCAAACGATATTATTAAACTGTTTGTATTTCTTGCGGAACTTTCTACCACATAATTCCAATGTTCCATATTTCCTTAATCTAGAACATAATTTGGCATCTCAAGACAACTTTTCATCATTTTTTTTTTTTAATATAGACAAACAAAACATGTCAAATAAACACACAACTTTAAATTAAAACTTATTCAATCCAAAACCAAACTGCAATCCCAAAAATGAAAATTTGAAAACGCAAACCAAAACCAAACCCAAAGTACCTTCAAAAACGATCTTGAAAACACAAACCAAAATCCAAAAAACCAAAATCTATATACAAATGTACAATATAATACAAGATGATGCAAAGCTTGGATTGTCACTTTCCTGGATCCCAAACATGATTAGAACATTTCAACAAAAATATAACATGATATGCATGCCAAATGTTGTGGGAATCCAACACAAACAAGGCTAGACCAAACAATGCAACAAATTTCCACTTTCCATGCTCACCATACCAATTTGATTTAGTTCCAATAATACTCCCATAGGTGAGCATCAAATTACTAAAATAATTAGACAATAAATGATTTTTAATTTTATCATGTCTATTCTTTAAAATGTAAATTTCATAATTCCCTCCTTGATTTAGAATTAGGCTATCCTTTTCAAATATGCAATTTTGTAAGTAGTAGCCTATTTCTACAAATTTCAAAGCCAAATCATTTTCCAAATTTGTAGGCCAATCAAATTTGTGTAACAATTTACAAGCACCTAGGATATTTACTAAATTAGGATCATTAACAGTTTTTACCCTAGATTCAATTAGTAATTGTTGATGAATTTTATTTAACAGTTCAAGTGCATGAACTTCTTTTCCATTCATTAAAACAATGTTATTAAAGGTGTGATTAAAAATTATACCTTGTTTTTAATTTACCTTTAATGACATTTCATCATTCAAATTCAAAACATGGTCATGCAAATTCTCACCCAAATATTGGATACTTGAACACAAAAGGTTAGATTCTAACTTTTGAACAATTTTATTTACCAAAATTTGATGGGGATTTGCAATTCCCTCTTTTACCTCATGGTCTTCATACTCTTCATTGATTACTTGTTTATCAAACATACCAAAATTGGGCACCCAATTGAAAACATGCCCATCCTTTTCAACCTTCAAATGTTTTTGGTCAAATTGTATGTCAAGTAATCTGTTTTGATGATCACTTATTCGAGTTGCTTCCAATTGATCAATCTCTTTGTCATTTGGTTCTAATTCTTTGTTCACTATCCATGGTATCTCTTCATGTGAGGTGGAAGTTTCCATATCTTGCATATCAAGTGAAATATGAGTTTCATCTATAGAGATGTGAGAAAAGAATGCATTATCATATCTCCCCCAACCATTGTAAAAATCATCATCCAGATCCATGGAATGAAATTCCATGATGCTTGTGACATGATATTTTGATTCATTCATAAATTCTTTTTCTTCTTTGTCCCTGGTAATAGAATTATCATGATCTTTCAAAATTTGATGATATTTGAAACTTTCTTCCAAAACATCCTCAAATTGTACAGGAGTTGTAAAGGTTACCTTTGAGTAGGCGATTATGTTGTCCTGTATATCTGAAAACACGAGATTCCGGAAACAAAAAGGATAGACTAAAAATGCAATGTAAACAAAACTAAAATAACGCTTAAACCCTATGTTATTGAAAAATGCGTAAAAAGAAAGAACATGAACACAAGATATCAAAGCAATATATAAAAAAATAGCCCTTTTATTGATATGCTTTTCAAATTTGTGTTACAATGCGTCTCCTTCCTTTTTAGGGGATAGGAGCGTTAAATGTTGGTCTTTTACAACTTGTTTCAGAATTCCTTCTTCCGCGTGCCCACATATAAGATGGGCGAACCAAAACGTTGTCGCCGCTTGCGTTGGTAAAGGTAGATTCCTCGCTGCTCCTCTAATGCTGAAAATCTGCGTTCAAAGAAACAAACAAAGAATGAGTAGCACCTGTGTATGAAAAATAAAAGATAAATCTAACGATGGTTAAAATGAGTCTAAATAAACTGAAAACTTGACAAAAGCATAATCATGAAACTAGCTAAATACTACAAAAGAAATAGTCACCAAAGGCAATAAGGCGGGGGGTGCCCGAAGGCAAACCACCCGCGGGTGAAACTTTGTTTCGACACCAATCCGCTTGGGATGGGTCCGAAACCTGATGTGATGTGTTGTCGGCAAATTGGTAGGATATTGTGGTCAAAAAAATCGGTTTTGGTTCTTGATTCGTGCCTTCAAAAGTCACCCAATAACCTCTCTTTCGATTAAGAGATTATGGATGTTGAAAGCACAAATCGCAAGTAAGTGAATTAGCAGCACTTCGTCGCTCAAAATGCTCCTTCTCTATATATCTTTTGGGTGAGGAAGCTCACCATTTTATAGACCCAAGGGGTCTCTTTGAATTAACATGCAAAAGTGTTACTTTGCATGAATGCTTTTTTGTGAAGAGAAGACTTCTTCTTGATCAAGGGCTTCTTAACTGCCTCTGTGCATGTCTTTGTATGTTTAGAAAAGCTCACTCGCACTCCCATGCAATGAAGGGATAGCTAAGTGGCAAATCTGAGTTGTCCTAAAAAGCTCACTCCCATTCCCATGCAGTGAAGGGAGAGTCAATTGGCAGATATGAGTTGTCAAAAGAACTCACTCGCACTCCTATGCCATGCAGGGAAAGCTAAGTGGCAGTTCTGAGTTGTCATGCACCGAGGTCTGACTTTTTGCCGATCAAACCTGGCATTCGTCCCACCCTAGAGCGAGCGCTGGTAATCGTCTCTGGGTGAAACGAGTACCAATCTATGCTCGTCTCTGGGTGAAACGAGTACCAATCCGCACTCGTCCCTGGGTGGAGCGAATAAGTAGCAGAGTGTCTAAAAGGTGCCAAATTGATCTCTGACTTGTAAAACTGTTGTGTGAGTGGTTAGAACCACTGTTTTAACCTCTGGGGCTGCCCTAGGGGCTGTGTGTGTTAGTGCGATCAGTGTTTGCAGTCACATAATCGGATTGGTGCTGTTTTGGTGTCTACAGATGCCCCTTTTTGGAAAGCGCTGCACATGGTGCAGTGCTGAGCAAAAATAGATAACCAAAGCACTAATGATTAGGGTTTCTCAGTAACCTAACCAACTCTTGATGCCCCAAGTATGGAAAAGGGGGCACATTCTTGAATCCTTGCTTCCGACGAGCTAAGGAACTTAAATCAAGCATTAACCTGGTTCGGTGAGGTATTACTTGAACTTAGACATTGATCAGTCATGAATAGGCAAAGGGCGCAACCTTTTGTCTGTGGGAACCTTGAGTTCATGATTCACGAATGCCAAGTATATGATCAATTTGTGATAATTGCTTGTTTTCTGCCCCAAGCAGGGGCGCGATTGTCTTTTGCAATGATCCTTTGAATGCGTGTCATTTCCAAGATTGGGTATATTGTTGTTGATTGGCAACTAAGTGTGACTACCCCCTCAAGCGACGAATCGATGAGGGAATGACCGACATGAGAAAAGCGACGAGTCGCTTGACCCAAGATGACTTAAGTGAGGGTGCCTTCATATGTTATCCGATGCATGCTCGAGCAGTTTTCCGATTGTTTTGACCTATTTTTGGTGGGTGTGAACCCATTTTGGGATGCCATTTGGGGTTAACATTGGCAAAAATCCGTCTTCCCATGGAGCGGTCCGGCTATGGTAGCCTTCTTGGGGAGTAGGATAACGACAAGGTAGACCCCGACATCAGTTTTCTTATGCCAAGAGGTTAAGTGCAAGAGCACTTTTGTCCGACAATTTTTAGTGGTTTTGTTGGCATTTGTCATTTTTATATTTTGGTTGTTTTTGATTTTTTTTTTTTTATTCGTTCTGGGGGACGAACGCCATGATGGTACTCGTCCCGGGGTGGGACGAGCGCGCCTCCGAGGAAAAAGTGCTCGTTCCAGTCAAGGACGATTACCAGCAAGCAAAAAGGTATAAATAGGCGAAAATGACGGATTTGGCTCATTTGCACTGTTCATCGATTGCGATTTGGAGCTCTAGGAGGAGGAGGTAGATTTTCTGACGCGAAACGCTGTCGGATTTTCCAGCCACCATGAGTGCACAGACCGGGTCGTCAAGCGGCAGAGCCGAGGCGAGACCAGTAAGTGAACTATCTCCTCGAGTTTGAATTTGAAAAATGCAAATGTGTTTTTATTATGTTTTTCTTTTGTTTAAGACATGGAACCCTAATTAATTAAATTAAAAGGTGAATGAATTTGATTTAAAGACCCTGAAACAAAATAAAACGTGGATGCAAACCGATGGAAACCTAGATGGAAAACCGTAGGATAAACCCAAATGAAACTTAGAGTAACACCTTAGGGTAACCACGGTTATAAAAATGTTTTTTTTATGTGAATGGTAAAACTTAGGTCGAAACCGTAGGTAAACCATGCCCATTTTTTTTTTTTTTATGGAATTAAAAATGAAAAATTGATGAATTTTTTTGTTTGAAATGGTAAACTTAGGTAAAAAGTAGGTAAACCATGTCAAATTTTTGTTGTTTTTGATGAAATGTAAGATGAAAACTTGATGAATTTTTTTGTTTTGAAATGGTAAACTTAGGTAAAACCGTAGGTAAACCATGTCAAATTTTTGTTGTTTTTGATGAAATGTAAGATGAAAACTTGATGAATTTTTTTGTTTTGAAATGGTAAACTTAGGTCGAAACCGTAGGTAAACCATGTCAAATTTTTGTTGTTTTTGATGAAATGTAAGATGAAAACTTGATGAATTTTTTTTGTTGAAATGGTAAACTTAGGTCGAAACCGTAGGTAAACCATGTCGAATTTTGTGTTATTTTTTTTTTTGTAATGGATGTACATGTGAATGAAAGATGTTACTGTATGATTGATGCATTTTTGTACATGTGATGGTAATTTGATGCATGTTTTTGATGTGTGTTATTTTTTGTGATGTGCAGGTGGTGAAGAGTCGACATCGGGTACCGACTATTTTTTCTAGTGCCCGCGAGGCGTTGAGTGCGGAGGACTGGGAGTGGCTTGATGCCTTAGGGCTCAAGCATGTGGCTCGATTGGAGGCAGTTGTTGCGGATCGGGCGTACATTACAGCTTTGATCAGCCTATGGGATGTTCGGACGAACACCTTCCATCTTTCGATAGGGGAGATGACAGTCACCTTAGAGGACGTGTATCGGATTCTCCGGATTTTGATAGACGGGGTTCCCATCCGGACGACGCCACGAGGCCAGAGGACGGCTGTACTGACTCGATATTTTGGACATGGGGAGGATGTGGATGGGATGAGCTCGATGGAGAAGGCGGAGCTGGATTGTCAGATTGGGGGGATTCTGGTATGATGGTGGTATGCGAGGGGAGTGTTAGGAGTGAGGCATGCACTACTTATGAGCCTCATTTCTAACATGCTCTTGCCAGACTCATCGAGAGCGAGGTTCCCATGGAACCTATTGGAGGTGGTGTGGCAGTTAGTGGATTGTCCTGTGATAGAGCCGGTGATCATGAGATGGGGCCAGACACTCTTGGCTCAATTATATGATGAGTTGTATGAGGTCCGCTGTCGAAAGCGAAAGGGGATTGGCTGTAGTTACTTGTTGCAGTGCTGGGCATGGCAGCATATAGCCATAGAGCGACCACGAGGGCTACCCTGGACTACACGGGTTGACATGGTGGATAGAGATATTGGGTATGGTGCTTTATGGTATCGATCTGAGGAGCGAGGGCAGAGTCGGTGGTTTGCGGGAGACGTGGACCATTACAGAGATGCATTGGCATGACTGACTCCAGGAGATGTGGTGTGGAGGCCATATCGGGATTGTCCCACATGGCCAGAGGTTGATGAGTGGCTTTGGAAGGTCCGAAGGGGGAGATGGGTCATTGGATGACATGGGACGGAGCAGGAATACTTTCATTATCTTCGAGTGACACGACAGTTTGGGGTACGCCAGGGGTTGCCTGGGGAACCCGTAGTCTATCGACGTCGGAGCGATGAGAGGACTCTAGCTATGCTGATCCTCGAGCCGCTAGGGGAGGAGGCGGATACAGTACTGGACATTCCAGATGTGGATGATGTCGGAGTGACTGTCGAGTACCAGGAGTGGTGGACGCTCCGACAATGGCGAGGTGAGGGGCCATTGGGAGGGGATGAGGCAGCGAGAGGCGGAGAGGGTGCAGAGGCACCAGGAGAGGGTTGGGGAGCTCCTGCTGATGTGGACATGGTGGAGGTTGTAGATGCAGGAGAGGACTTTGGTGATGAGGAGCAGCCAGAGATGCAGGATGCTCTAGAGTAGGCCGATGCTCCAGAGAGGCCGACGTAGCCGACCGTGCCGAGGGATACAGAGGCGGGGTTATGCACTGAGGTGGCACGATTGACGAAGGTGTTACGGAGGCAAGATGGAGAGCTTGGGGAGATGGCACAGGAGAGGGATCTCCTATGGACGTAGTTGGTAGAGCGAGAGAGCGCAGGGACTACGTCTCACCGATAGGAGGGTGATACGGATGCTGCACGGGAGAGGGATCTCCTACGGGTGCAGCTAGCATAGCACGACGATGTAATCACGTACTACCGTAGGTGGGAGGTAGAGTGGAGGCTATAAGAGGTAGATTGGGGTAGCATCGACTGGAGATGGAGGGTGAGATTATCTGCCTTGGTGGGAAAATACCAGAGCCTCCTGCAAGTGGCTCGTCGTACCGGATGAGAGACAGTGGGACAGAGCAGTCAACATCATCCCGTCGCAGGCGGCGAGATGAGGGAGGCGCTAGTGGGCGTGATGCAGGGGCAAGTAGTAGTCGCCCTGAGAGGTCCCAGAGGACTGATACTGCAGGGGGTAGTTCTCGTCACACCGATCCTGCATGATCATGGTGGCCGACGCCCTAGGCTGGGGGTTTTTGAGTTTTTGGATTGTGGTAGCGAGGTCCGAGGACCGATTCATTGTAGCCTACGGGCAATTTTGTTATGATATATATATACAGATGACTCTTTTTGGTGTTTATACATTTTTCATGATTTATTTTTATGTACATGTTTTTATATTGATGTATGCATATGCGATTATGAATGCGATGGTTCTAATTTGTATGATGTATGCATATGGAATGAATGAAATGAATTGTTGATGATTTGTCAATGCACCATAGACTGTACAAGATTTGACTGGCTTGCTATAGTAATGGGATAACTTTGTGGAATGCTTGTGCATGTGAAAACTTTGTTTTTGTATTTTGTCTATTTTTTGATGGTGATGTACGGAATGAAATGTACTGGTTGTTTGAAAATGTAGTTAAGCTTTTCTGAGATGCAGATATTTTAACTAACTAGCCAAGACTGTACATTTATCTCGTGAGACTTTTGAACAAGGTCTAAATCCGACTTGAATTTAACCAAGTTATTTCACATCCTTGTGTGTGCAATTGAGTTCGTTTATGTGGTATTTGTCAGGATACCGCCAATGCCAGATGGGCTTTCAACCGAACTTGTACTGAGGATCACCTAATTAGCTCCACTAACTCCTTTATTGTATTTAGTCAGATTAATCTGTGATGCTATCTAGGATACCATAAGCTAGCTCATCCACATGCAAACATTGATCTATACACAAGTTAATGTGATAGATATATCGTCATGCGGGAGGTTTACCGCCAGTGACCGATAGGCTATCAACCAAACCGGTACTGAAGCTTGCCTCATGACCTGTCGAAATGCTGAGAGTTCCAGGGATTCAAGTTCGACTCCCTTATTTTCTTCAATTGTATTGGGATACTTGCTCCTTTGTAGTGATAAAATCACTGTTTATTTTTGTTATATTATGTTTTGTTTTTTTTTTTTTTTTTTGAGCAAGGGATTTGGATATGGAGTGATGAGAATCACTATTGTTTGTGCCTTTTGATGTGTGCACTGTAGGATGTCAAATTTTAGTGTTTTGACATTTTGCAAATTTTTGATGTTTTGCAACTTTTGAGAACTTGGGATTCATGGGGAATTGGGTAGGGAGGATGCTTGTCCTTTTGCCAACTCTCAGCATTCTTGGGGTCATTCGCACAGGGGGATGAGCAAGATAGCCGTTTCGCTTATGGTGACCTGGATTACTTTGCAGGTTTCATCTTTCGTTCACACAACTTAGGAATTATTATATGTGTGTTAATTTGTGTTGGGATGCTACGTAACAAGGCGTGATCCAAGTAAAACTTTCCCGTGTAAAATCTGCTTAACTGTGTACAGTTTTTGGCTAGAAATTTAAAAACAACTGAATGACGAAAACCCTATATACATTAGGAGACAACTGACGATGCAAAAAATGGCGATGGTGCTATTCTAGATGTAGGCGTTTATGAAAATGGATCTGAGGTGGAAAAGGATGGAATTTCCAAGTAATGACTCGTCTATGGTGCTTTTGACTTGTATGACCTAGCAAATGTATAATGTATGGATGCGATGCCTAATGCAACCTATATTTTTGTATTTTGATTTTTATGAGAATGCATGGAATTGGAATGCAATTGTTTTTGTGATTTTGATTTTTATGAGAATGCATGGAATTGGAATGCAAATGTTTTTGTGATTTTTTTTTTGTTTTTTTTTTTGAGTATGCATGGAATTGAAATGCAATTGTTTTTGTGATTTTTGATGATTATATTGTTTTTGTTTATTTTTGAATATTTATGTTGACCAAGCAGTTATGGTAATGCTTGGAGCTTTTGGTGTTGACCAAAGGGTTTATAGATACCTTTGGGGCATTTAGGGATGACCAAGCGATTATGAAAATCCTTGGAGCTTTTGTCTTGACCAAAGGGTTTATAGATACCTTTGGGGATTTTAGGGTTTACAAAGGAATTATGA